>CM066049.1:136649214-137249214 GCA_033557465.1 Ichthyophis bannanicus | reverse complement strand
GACTGTAGAAGGGCATTGAACTTCTACCTTGACCGTACGCGGGAGCACCGTAAAGCTGCTCAGCTTTTTGTGTCTTTTGACCCCAATAAATTGGGGCTCCCGGTCTCCAAGCGTACTCTGTCCATCTGGGTTGCGGACTGTATCTCTTGGGCTTATGGGGCAGCCGGACTCTCCTTAGAAAGTCGAGTCACGGCTCATTGCGTTCGGGCAAAGGCTACGTCAGTGGCTTACCTCCGCTCTGTTCCGCTGGCAGACATCTGCCGGGCCGCTACTTGGTCTTCGAGCCAGACTTTTGCGGTCCATTACTGTCTCGAGAGGGAGTCCCGTAGGGACAGTGCTTTCGGACAGGCAGTCCTCCGTAATCTCTTTGAGGTCTGAGCAACTCCTACCCTCCATCCCGGATGTGGGCTACCGGTGGGTGATAATTCAGCGAAGATTCTATCCTTCTGTGCTGCTGAGCTAGAGGGAGCTCATTTTTGTGCTTAGGGTCTCCGGTAGCCTTGAGCTTGGGAGTCCCATAAGTGAGGACTGACTTCCTGCTTGGTCCTGGAGAAAGCGTAGTTACTCACCTGTAACAGGTGTTCTCCAGGAGCAGCAGGAATCAGTCCTCACTACCCTCCCTCCTCCCCTTGGAGTTGCAATCGTCTGCTTATGTTCTTTTTGCAAATTTTTATGCTGTCTTTTTTAGCTATGTCATCTGACTGGCTAAGATGGCACCCTCGGGCGGGAAGACGACCGCGCATGCGCGCTGCAATTCCCAAAGGCTTTCTTTGAAAGCTGGGGAAAATTGCTCCGCGAGGGCTCCGTCGGCGCCGACGTCACCCATAAGTGAGGACTGATTCCTGCTGCTCCTGGAGAACACCTGTTACAGGTGAGTAACTACGCTTTTCGCGTGGGAATCCTCATGACTTCCCTTGGCATGCCGATTGCTCCGGTTGAACGCCGTTTCCGACAGTCTCTAGGGGTGCCTGGCTCCGGTTCCTCTAAGTATGACTTTCCCTTACGTCAGCCCGACTAGGGGATGGTTATGGCGGATGCCAGTCTCGTCCATTGCGGGGGGAGTGAAGAAGTAGCCTAGAGGTTACAACAGCTGCCTCATACCCAACAGATCAAGGGTTCAATTCCCACTGGCACTCCTTGTGACCTTGTTTAAAATTACTTTAGAGCTTTTTGGCTGGCAACCTTAGCTCTGGGGTTTTGGCCGTCAGGGCTCCGGAGTTCTTCCCTCCCTCTGGTAGGGTTTCGGGCAGTGTTCTCGCGCTACAGAATTTTTTTTTTTTTCTTCCCCTGATACCAGTCGAAGCGGTGAGTGGGTTTTTATCGCGGAATTGGCCGTGGATTAGTATGCCTGTGTTTGGGAGTTCTTTCTACTTCCTATTGTTGGCACGGAAAGAGAGTCTCTTAACATATGCTGAAGGCATTTTTTGGTTTAGAGGTGTCTTTGCAGGAAGAGGTGCACAACCATCTACTTTCCCATCTTGCGATAAAGGAGATTGCTAGGGCTCTGTTTCATACAGTGAGTCCGCACCCCGTCTGACTGCACAAAGATGGACTTTTATATTTTAAGTTCAACTAGCACCTGGTGATATGTCATACAGCTCTCATCCCGCAGTGGCAATTGAGTCAGCAATAAAGAAGCTGAGAAACTGCAGTCAAGTTTCCATTATACCACCTAGTAGAGACTCCATGTTTAGACCACTGAAGCAAAAAAGCATGCGAGCGTGCCTTGTGTCCTGCCAGCAGCTGATCGAATTGAAGGGATTCAGTTTAGGCAGGGCATTTTCCAGAGATCGCAAGGCCCCTCATCCAGGCTGACTCCACATTCACAGTCTAAACTGGCAGTCACCTTGGCTAATGCCGTTCAGCGCGGAAGCCATCTTGAAAGCCCAGCATATGAAGTATGCCTACTCGAGTCTGAGCCGCTGCCATTACTGCTAGAGAACTAGCCTGACTGCGTGCTTCTGGTCCCCCATTACGGCATTCGCTGAACACTAGCAGAGACTCTCCGTACTGGAGAACTGCTGATAAATGGAATGGGAGCATAGATAGCTTCAAAGGCCAGAGTTCGATTTTGCAACCCCTCTCCGCTGAGCTGCCTTTTCCATGCGTAAAATTAAACCACATATAGCCAAAATTAAGGCATTACAACTCTACCGTGAAATCTTTCGAGCAGTTCAGTACTTTTGTTCCCCTCTTCGTGGTGTGGTTACACCGTGCCCTTGCATTGCGGCTTGAGGCGTTGCGCGACCTCTTTTTCGCCCAAATAGCGATATCTCACTCAGGGAACTTCTTGGGAAATGCCCTTCTGGGGGGCCTTGTGTCCCTAGCCCTATTGGGTAGGGCTACCTTTCTGCATTTGTCGGACGACAGGGTGCTGTTGCGGACGGTTCCCTCCTTTCTTCCAAAACTCTTCTCTGCATTCTATGTCGCTCAGTCTATCTCTCCCCTCTTTGTGGATCGCGGGCGATCCTTCCAGTGTCGACGTTCTCCGCTTGCTCCGGATATACCTCCGAAAGCCTGCGTCTTTCCGGGAGTCGGGCCGGTTGTTTTCTTTGCCGGGCCTAGGACGGACGCAGCCGCATCTCCGTCGTCCCTGGCTAGTTCGGTGAAACAAGCGATTGTGGTGTCCTTTCAGGACGCAGAGAAGGTCCCTCCGGGGGGTCTTCATACTTATTCTACGCGCGGCCCAGCGACGTCTTGGGCGACGTCTCCTTGAGTAACGCCGGTGATTTTTCTCGGGCGGCTACGTGTTCGTCGCGTCTCACATTTGCGGAACATTGCAGGCTAGATGTCTTGGCCAGGGGACATGCCGGTGTGGAGGCGTCGGCTGTCATAGCGGGCCTGTTCGGTCCCTCCCGTGGTTAGATACTGCTCTGGTATTTCCCACTTGTTCCTGGACGGGCCCGGAGAGACGATAAGGAAACAGAAATTAGACCTTACCTGCTAATTGTCTTTCCTTGAGCTCTCTCCGGGCCCGTCCAGGACCCACCCAAGTTTTTTGTCAAATTTCAGTGTGGCGCGGGAGCCTACGAGAACTCGGTTGATGGCGATGGAGTCCGCGCCACGGTTTCTAGTGTGTTTCTGTTCTCGTTCAGGGGTTGCCTTTTAACTCGTTGGTTGTTCTGTGCTAGTTAAAAAAAAAAAAAAAAAGCGAACTTGGCGTTTTTGCCTGTTAACTCATATTGCAGCGGAGCTGCTGTGGGTTCGTTCTTCCTATCAGCCTCATGGAAAGCTACTGTTTTTTGTTATCTTCCCTATTTTGTCTAGTTTCTTTTGGTTATTGGGCACTACTCTTCATCTGCTTTGTTAAGGTTAGACTGACAGTGGCCAGCAGAGGGAGCCAGATGCCAGCTCTTCAAAGTTTGAGATTTCAGTCCTCAGTTGCTGGAGAAGGTTGATCACCCACTTGTTCCTGGACGGGCCCGGAGAGAGCTCAAGGAAAGACAATTAGCAGGTAAGGTCTAATTTCTGTTTCCCCACCCCCACACGCCAGGCCCGTATAGGGACAAAATACAAACGACGTAATATTTTATATTGGGTGTCTCTGTGCAACACCATCACACTCAGAGAGGGAATGCCGGCCAAACCACGAAGTAACCCATCAGCCCGAACCTCTTCACCTAAATCCGCAGTCCAAGCAACAGCCAACGTGTCCACGGCCAGCGGCAAGACCGCCTCCCATAGCATCCGGTGTAACCAAGACACGCGCGTCCCCGTCTCTCCCCCCAGAAGCACCAATTCAAGCTCTGAACAAATCTCCGCCCTCAAGGTTGCCGCAGGGACCGTACGGAGATAACTACGAAGTTGAGCGTAGTGAAAAGCATCGCGGCCACCTAGTGGGTACTGTTGACATAGCACGGAGAAATCCTCCACACCCCCGACCGGGGTTAACACATGCTCCAGGTTCACTAACCCCAGCTGCTCCCAATGGGCAAAACGCGTCCCTCCCATGCCCGGTACAAAATCAGCATTACCCCGAAGGGGAAGATAAGGGGAAGAAGACGCCGAGATTCCGCGTCTCAAGCAAAAATACCTCCAAGCTTTCCGCACAGGATCAAGCACCACTCCCCATGGAACACCCACCAGCCCCCTCACCTTTTTAGCATGCAAAAGATATCGCAAGTGGAAAGGTTTGGCCACAGCCCCAAGCATCCCCAAGGGGGAGTAGTCCTCCAAATCCCACAACCAGTCACGGATGAACCGCAACAAGCAGGCAATATTATATTTCCGAATATCCGGGAATCCCATCCCACCTAACTGCCAAGGCTGCCGAAGGACTTCCAAACGCACCCTAGGTCTACGGCCCTGCCATAAGAATCCATTCAACAGATGCTCCAGTCGTCGAAGATCCGAGCGCTTTAGGAGCAACGGGAGAGTCTGGAGCATGTAGAGTATCTTGGGAAATATGGCCATCTTACACAGAGCTACCCGACCCCCCAGGGATAACGGCAGGTCACGCCATTTGTCCACATAAGTCGTCACCGCAAGAAGGACCTTGGATACATTCAAGTGATAAAGATCTACCACATTCGCCGGCAAATAGATGCCCAAATACTTGAAGTGCCCTGCTGCCCACTTCAAAGGGAAGGCGCCCGGCCAATCCTGTCGCTCAACATTTCCTATCAGCAGCGCTTCAGACTTGTCAAGATTAAGGCGGAACCCCGAAGGCCGTCCATATTCCTGAATAAGCTGTAACAAATGAGGCAGTCCGGAGCGCGGGTCCCCCAGATGGACTAATAGATCATCAGCGAAAGCAGCCACTCGAAATTCCTCCTGCCCCACCGGAACGCCATGAAACCGCACGTCAGATCGAATCCGAATCAAAAGGGGCTCCAATGTCAAGGCAAATAGGAAGGGGGATAGTGGACAACCCTGGCGAGTCCCCTTCTGAATCGCAAACTCAGCGGTCATTGCCCCATTAACCATAAGAGCCCCTATTGGATCAGCATATAAAAGCCGTACCACATCCACGAAGAATCCCTCAAACCCCATCGCGTCCAGGACTTGATACAAGAAGCCCCAATTAACCCTATCGAACGCTTTCTCAGCGTCAAAGCTGATGAGTAAAGAGTTTCGCCCAGCCACTCGCTCAGCACAAAGGGAAAGCAGAATTCGTTGGAGACTATATGCCGCATGGCGGCCGCGGACAAAGCCCACCTGATCCCGATGTATCAGAGATGGTAAATAATTGGCTAACCGATCAGCCATTATTTTAGCTAAGAGCTTGATGTCAACATTAAGGAGCGAAATGGGACGATACGAACCCGGGGAAGAGGATCCCACCCCGGTTTTGGCAAAACAGTAACCAAGGCCTTATTAGCCTCAAAAGGGAACCTCCCCTTCTGTACCAGATCTTCGAAATATCCCACCAGAGGCGCCACTACGGCGTCTCCTAAAATCTTATAGAACTCGCTGCGGTAGCTGTCAACAACGGGAGCCCTGCCGTTCTTCAAATTCTTGATTCCCTTCTGCACCTCCTGCCCCGAGATGGTCTGATTAAGAACCTGCAGATGTTCAGTTTGGAGCCGCGGCAAAACGCATCCGTCCAAAAAGATACGTCCCTCCCGCTCCCCATCTCCATCGCTCGCATACAATTGCCGGAAAAAGTCAGTAAAAACATTCTCAATCTCCACCGCATTCCTGCGGAGGGTCCCATCTGCATGCTGAATGGCCCCGATGTGTCTGGGCCCCCCCCCTACGGGCCGCACCAAAGAGGACATCAACTTTCCTGCCTTATTGCCATGCTGGTACAACTTGTATCGATAATACAACATCGATTTTTGAGCCCGCCGATGGAGAAGCATCTCCAGCACGATCTGTAGCTCCCGCAACTTACGCTGATGTGCTGCCGTCCGGTGCTCAGCTACCACTCTCCGCGCCTTGCCCAGGTCCCGTTCTAACTGAAGGATCCGCTGATGCAGTTGTTTGCGCCGCTGACTATGAAAACTAATAATTTCGCAACGGAGGACTGCCTTACCCGCTTCCCAGAAGAGAGCGGGAGAAATCCCCGGCTGATCATTGAGAGCCACATAGTCCCCCCAACAAGCACGTATATGAGTTTCAAACTGCGCGTCTCCACTGAGATCCAACGGGAATCGCCAAAGTCTATTTCGACGAGTACCACTGTTACGAAACTCCAATATTACCATCGCATGATCAGAAAGAATGGGAGACCCAATTTCTGCCCTCGAGACCCCGCTGAATAACGATTCCGAAATAAAAAAATAATCTATGCGGGACCACGTTCCATGGGCCCGAGACATATGAGTGTAGTCGCGATCCCCCGGGTGTAGAACCCTCCAGATGTCCAAAAGCTTATGTACCTCACATATCCCCCAGAGTCGCCGCCGAGCTCTCTGACTGCCACTCCCCGCTGAGCCAGAGCGATCCATACCAACGTCTAGGACTTCATTAAAATCTCCGCCCAATATGACCTGATACCCACTTGTATCTCCCAGAAAGCGAGTGAGAGCCAAATAAAATCCGGCTTCATACACATTGGGCCCATAAGCCGAGCACATAGCCACTTTCTTGCCATTTAACAGCCCCCATACACAAACATATCGACCATCTGGGTCAGCAACAATGCGTTCCTCGACCCAAGTCGC
Source organism: Ichthyophis bannanicus (assembly GCA_033557465.1). Lineage (NCBI taxonomy): Eukaryota > Metazoa > Chordata > Amphibia > Gymnophiona > Ichthyophiidae > Ichthyophis > Ichthyophis bannanicus. The sequence continues at coordinate 137,242,606 of CM066049.1, read as the reverse complement.
GGACTTAGCAATCAGTATGACTACCCCCCATTTCTTCCCCACGGCTGGAGCCCCATACACATGAGAGATAGGGCCCCTACACAGCTTCTCATGTTCCACCGCCGGCTGATGTGTCTCCTGCAGCATAACATTCAGCCGCTGACGCTTCAAGTGTTGAAGAACTTTGTAACGCTTCATCGGGGAACCCAAACCACAGACATTCCACGATGCTAGCCGCGTACTATCACCCAGGATCTAGAACCCAATAAATACGCCAGAAAACAATAAACCACCGTTCTATCGGGCGGAACCCCCCCAGCCCAGGGTCCCCACCGCCAACAACATCCGTCCAACTCCCATCTGCCATACCCACACAGCAACATACACACATCCAACCAGAACCACAAGCAAACCCAGTCCGTAGAACTTATACCCCACCCACCCATGATCTCCAACCCCTTCCTGCAATAATCCTTTGACCCCCCTATCCCATGCCTCCCCCTCTACCCACCCTAACCCATCCCCTCCCGCACCCCCAGCACCCCTATCAGCCACCAACCGCCGAGCTACCAGCTCTGGCCCCACCTCTACTTCCTCAGCATGCTGAGCCCCCCCATGTCACACTCCCATTCTGAGTCTGAGTATCCTCACCCGACCCCCTACCCGCTCCCGAAATCAATCTCAACCCCCTACTCTACCCCAACCCCGGGCTATCCTCCTCCAAGCACCTGACAATATAGAAGGAGGGCTTCAAGCTGACCGTAACTCCAGCGTGCCGGAGCAGTCCCCCCCCCCCCCACAAACATGCCTAAAGTTAGCATTAGCTACCCCAATAGTACGAGGGTTAGAGAAGCCTGAAAGAGTTCCCCTCCCACTCCCTGCTTCGGCTGCAACACGCACATCCCCCATCCGAATCAGGGCAACAGATCAGAACGCCAACGCAGCGTATCTGAAGCGCCACCACCCCTCGGATATTAGGAGAGTGAGCGAGCAGCCCACCCAAGAAAACCAAGCACCAGGACCCAACTGGACAGGCGGCCCAGTACTCTGACGCCATGCCACTCACAAACAGGCCAGTACGAGGAGGGGTCTGCCCAGCTCTACACCCCCCTAACAGGGCCTACCACAGACCACCTTTCCGGTGCAGGTAGTTCGGGCGCAACACAGAAGCCCGAGCCCATGTAAAAATAGGGGATAGAATAGAATTCCAGCCCAATGGGAGAAAATTAAATTAAAGGAAAATAAAAGGAAAATAAATTAAACCGAGAGGGGCTAGGAGAGGATGGCAAAGAAACTAAAAGAGAACACTATGGAGATATAGTGTTGAGGTAGGGAGGGAGTGAGCAATAAATAAAACAAACAAAACACTAGAGAAGTGAAATACTAGGCGCCCCCCGCCCAAGAAAGAAAAAAAAAGAAGAAAGAAGAAGCAAAACCCCCCCATCTTCTCATAACCCGGCCTCATCCCCACAACAATAACCAGGAGGCCTTAAGAAGAAACTTAAGCTTTTACCCATTACCAAAGAATAGGAGTAATTATCCGTAAATCCAGAACATTTGCCCAAAACAAGAAAATAAACAGTGCAATAAAAGAAACAGTGCAATAAAATAAACAATGCAATAAATTAAAGAACGTTCGCACAGAACAAGAAAATAAACAGTGCAACAAAGGAAACATTGCAATAAAATAAACAGTGCAATAAAAATGATGCAATAAAATAGAATCAAATAAAATAAAACAAAGTAAAACAGAGCTGGGGACGTCAGTGCTCCCACAACTATCCAGGCCTATGCCGGGAACAAATAAGAGGCCAATACTCCTAACAGGAGAGGAGCCCCAGCCAGGCCAACAGGACGGCTATAGCACTGTCCAATCTTCTGAAGCAGAGCGCAAGCGGTGCCAGTTATCAATGACCGCAACGTCCATATAGAAGTCAAGTCATCGGGGACTAAGATCCAAAGGTCCCAAGTCTTGGGGGCTACAACGCCCAAAGAGTCTCACCACCCGCTGCCGCCACCACCAAGAACAGTCAACCAAGACTATTACAATAAGCCAGCGCTTCCTCTGGTGAAGAGAACACCCGGCGACGACCTGCACAGTCCACTCTCAAAATCGCAGGGTATGCCAGGGTAAAGCGGAGACCCCTCTTCACGAACCGGCGACAGGCCTCATGAAAAGCCTTCCGACGCAACGAGACCCCCGCGGAATAGTCCTGAAATATCAGGACCCTATTGGCATTAGCTCCTGAGCGTCTCGCCTGCCTCAAGGCACGCAGAACTCCTTCTTTTTGTGCCGCATTCAAGAAGCGGGCGATAACGGCCCGGGGCCTGTTGTCTCCAGCTCTGTAAGGCCCCAGCTGGTGCGCTCTTTCCAGGACGATCCCCCCGATATTATCCTCTAAGGGCAGATGAGCAGGCATCCATTTTTTCCAGGTAAGCCCGAAGATCTTTGTCGTGCACAGACTCTTCAATTCCAATGAACCGTAAGTTGTTTCGTCTGCTCCGGTTCTCTAAATCCTCTAATTTGTCCTGTTGTCTCGCCAGGGCCTCCTCCAGTTTTGTAATCCGAGCCTCATCTTGCACCCTCGTATCCTCGAGAGAACCAATGCGCCGCTCCGCATTCTCCACTCGGCTGGTAAAATCCGACACCGCTTGTGCCACAGCAGTGATCTGCGTCGCCAAGCCACCAAGGCGACCCTCGAGGGCTTCCACCACCGCTTTTGAAACCTCAGCCACCATCGTAGCTGTGACCACCGGCATCAGACCATCTGAGCCCCCCCTCCGCCATCTTGGCCCCTCCGCCACGTGGCTTCTCACTTCTAGGGGTTTTAGTCGCCATTAGATTCGCACCCCAGCTCTCACTCGGTCTTCGAGGAAACCCCCGTAGATTGGAAAATGTCTCCCCCGCTTGCAAGCCACAAATGGAGAGTCGAAGCAAGTAATTTGGATGGGGGGGGAGGAGCGGGCTCCAGAGCTAAGAGGGATGCGTCCCGCTCAGCTCACCATGCCACCGGAAGCCTCTCTCCAAACCTTTTTTAAACCCAGCTACACTATCAGCTTTTACTACATCCTCCAGTAACAAATTCTAGAGTTTGATTACAAGTTGAGTGAAAAAATATTTTCGTTTATTAGTATTAAATCGTTTACCCAGTAGCTTCATTGCATGTCCCATATTCTTTTTATATTCTGATGATGTAAACAATCAATCTACTTTTACCTGTTCCACTCCATTCATTAGTTTATACACTTCTATCGTATCTCCTCTCAGCCGTCTCTTTTCCAGGTTGACAAGCCCTAACCTTTTTAGCCTCTCTTCATAGGGGTATCCTTCCATCCCCTTTAGCATTTTGTTGGCTCTTCTCTGGATCTTTACTAATAACGCTATATGCTTTTTAAGATACGGCGGCCAGAATTGCACACAGTATTCAAGGTGCGGTCGCACCATAGAACAATATAGAGGCATTATAATATCCTTTGTTTTATTTTCCATTCCTTTCCTTATGATACCTAGCATTCTGTTTGCTCTCTTGGCCGCCGCTGCCCACTGGGCGGAGGGTTATAACATGTTATCCACAATGATGCCTAAGTTTTTTCCTGGGTGGTGGTTCCTAATGTGGAACCTTGCGTTGTGTAACCATAGTTTGGGTTGTTCTTTCCTAGGTGCATAACTTTGTACTTGTCCATATTAAATTTCATCTGCCATTTGGATGTCCAGTCTTCCAATTTATCAAGATCCTCTTGCAATGTTCCACAATCCTCATGGGTTTTAACAGCTTTAGTTTTGTGTCATCTGCAGATTTGATAACCTCACTCGTTATTCCCTTTTCCAGGTCATTTATGAATATGTCAAAAAGCAGCAGACCCAGCACAGATCCCTGGGGTTCTCCACTGTTCACCTTTCTCTATTGGGAAAATTGGTCATTTAGCCCTACCCTCTGCTTTCTATCTTTTAACCAGTTCCTGATCCACAATAGTACACTTCCTCCTATCCCATGGCTTTTTAGTTTTGCCAAAAGCCTCTGAAAAGCCTATCTGAAAGTCCAGATAGACAAAGGTGAGTCAGTTGATATAGTTTATCTGTTTATTTACACCTTCAAAAAAACATAACAGATTAGTAAGACAAGATCTTCCTTGTCTAAAGCCATGTTGGCTGTCTACATGTTCAGTAATTTTGTTCTTTATGATGGTTTCTACCCTTTTTCCCGGTACTGACGTCAGACTCACTGGTCTGAAGTTTCCCGGATCACCCCTGGAACCCTTTTTAAAAATTGGCGTTACATTGTCCATCTTGCAATCTTCAGGTATTACAGATGATTTTAATGATAGTTCACAAATTGCTAATAGCAGGTCTGCAATCTCATATTTTAGTTCTTTCACCACCCTTGAATGTATACCATCCTGTCCAGGTAATTTTCTACTCTTCAGTTTATCAAATAGTTGTAATACATCTTCCTGGTGTATCGCTATTTCTTTCAATTCTTCCGCAGTATCACCTTTAAATACCACTTCAGTCATGGGTATCATCCCTGCATTCTCCTCAGTACTCTTCAATTCACCTGTCAAGGCACCCATTACCAATACAGGGTCCTTCCATTTGGTCTTGTGTCTGCAGCAAGGGTCTTCATGAAGTGCATGGCCTTGGTAGTAGCATATTTTTAACATCTTTGTTAGTGATATAGCGGAAGGGCTGTTGGGTAAGGTTTACCTCTTTGCAGATGATACCAAAATCTGTAATAGAGTAGACACCCAGGATGGTATAGATAATATGAGGAGGGATCTAGCTAAGCTTGGTCTAGAATTTGGCAGTTGAGATTTAATGTTAAAAAATGCAAGGTCATGCATTTGGGCTGCAGCAATCCAAGGGAGCAGTATAGTATAGGAGGTGAAATACTTCTGTCCAGTAAAGAAGAGCGGGACCTAGGCGTGATTGTGTCTGATGATCCTAAAGTAGCTAAACAGGTAGAAAAGGTGACTGCAAAAGCTAGAAGGATGTTTGGGTGCATAGGGAGAGGAATGGCCAGCAGAAGAAAGGAGGTGATAGTGCCTCTGTATAAGTCTTTGGTGCGGCCTCATTTGGAGTATCGTGTACAATTTTGGAGGCCGCACCTTCAAAAGGATATAAACAGGATGGAGTCAATACAGAGGGTTGCTACTAAAATGGTTAGTGGTCTTCATTATAAAGCATATGAGGACAGACTGAAGGATCTTAATATGTACACCTTAGAGGAAAGGCGGGATAGAGGTGATATGATTGAGATGTTTAAATACCTCCGTGGCATAAATGCGCAGGAAGAGAGCCTCTCTTGATTGAAAGCAAGCTCTGCTACGAGGGGACATGGGATGAGGGTGAAAGGGGATAGATTCAGGAGTGATATGTGGAAATATTTCTTTACGGAAAGAGTGGTGGTTCCATGGAATAGTCTTCCAGTGGAGGTGGTAGAAATGACAGTATCTGAATTCAAAGAAGCATGGGATAAACACAGAGGATCTCTAAAGAAAAAAAGGGAAATGTTGTAGTGGTTGATATAGAAGGACAGACTAGATAGGCCATGTGGTCTTTTTCTGTCATCATGTTTCTATGTTTCTGTATCTTCAAACAGCAGTCTTTGTCTTCCCTTACTTAGGTGGCTGGCTGATAAAGGCAGACTCTCCTGGAGAACTTGGCGCATCTCAGCAAAGAACTATTACTCTACTGCAGCATCTGGGCTTTGTGATAAACTTTCCAAAGTCCCACCTCTCCAACTCAAATATTGGATTTCATAGGAGATGTGTGGACAGAAAACAGTCCAGAGGCAGCCTTCCTTCCTGTGGACTGCATTTACAGGTTAGTGGACCTAGCTACCCACTAACCTGAAGGCAAAGGAAAGCCGTGGTAGTCTGTTGTTGGTGCACAACAGACTTCCACGGCTTGAGACTTCCTTTGCCTTCTGGGTCACATGGCTTCCACAGTACATGTACTTCCTTTTGCGAGACTCCACATGTGACAGGCACAGTGGACTCTTGACCCAGTGGGTCCAGTCCACAGGGAATCTACGTGATGATATCCAAGCAACATGCCCTCTGGCCGAGTCTCTCTTATGGAAGTGCACTCCAACAAATCTTCTTGTAGGGCCACCTTTTTGGATGCCTCAACCTCAGCATACGATGATTACAGATGCCTCCATGCTCCGTTGGGGAGCACATCTGGATTCCATCTCCACATAAGGTCTGTGGACAGCCCAGGAATCAACATAACAGATAAACCTTCTCAAGCTTCGAGCAGTGACGAACACCCTCGAAGTTTTCTAGCATCACCTCTCCAACAGTCAGATCCTAGTCAGGACAGACTACGAAGTGGCAATGTTTTACATCAACAAACAAGGTGGAATAGACTCCCTTCCCCTATGCCAGGAAGCCTGCAACTTATGGAATATCGCCATTCTCCATCCCATGCATCTTTGTACAGTTTACATTCCTGGAGAATCCAATCACTTGGCAGGCAAGCTGAGTCGCATTCTACAACCCCACAAATGATCCTTGGACCCGACAGCGGTGGCAAAACTCTTTCACAACTGGGGAACCCCAGTGATCGATCACTTTGCCACTTTGCAGAACTCTCAGCTCCCACAGTTCTGTTCCAGGATACCATCCAAACTCAGCCTAGCGTCCGATGCCTTCATTATCCACTGGGGTTGGGGGACTACTTTATGCGCTCCCCCATACCCCTGATTCCGAAGACCCTCCTCAAGATACAAGGAGAAAAGGGCTCATAGCCCCTCACCGGCCCCATCAGCCCTGATTTCCCTTTCTACTTCAGCTGACACACACTCCTCCAATCCCATTGGGACCCAGGCCGGGTCTTCTGTCTCAGGACAATAGAACACTTCTCCATCCCAATCTGCAGTCACTCCGCCTGACCTAATGGATGCTGAGAGTGTAATCTATCACTATCTACTACCATAAAGGATATTCTACTTTCTTCCAGAAAGCTTTACACCAGGACTACATACTCTTTCAAATGGTGTAGATAGGCATCTTGGTGCCCTCAAAATAATCAATATCCTTTTGAAGCATCCGTACCCACGCTTCTTCAATATTTTTTGCATTTGTCCTCTCTAGGACTTTAAACAAATTCAGTACGGGTGTACCTCAGTGCTGTTTCAGCTTTTCATAAACCTGTGGATGGTAGGCCTATCTCACAGTTCCTCTGGTGCCGTGTTTCATGAGGGTGGTCCTCTTCACCAAGCTATCCCTTTGATCACCTCCAGTGCCATGGGATCTTAACGTAGTATTGGCTCAACTCCTCAAACCTCCGTTGAGCCCCTAGGAACCACACCTATGTTACTTATTCTGTAAAGTTCTGTTTCTTATTGCTTTGACCTTGGCCAGATGCATCAATGAGTTGCAAGCCCTAGTGGCTGAAGCTCCATTTCTCCAGGAACAAGCAGGAAGTCAGTCACAGCCTTTGGGATTGCTGCCACACATGCGTGGTCCTCTTCCAGCTCAAGGGTGCTATCTTGTTCAGTCAGGTCCCTTAGCTCGAGCCCTACCAAGCTGATGGCAAGGGAAAGATAAAAATCCAGTAACTCATCAGGGGAGGTGGGAGGGTAATGAGGACGGATTCCTGCTGTTCCTGGAGAACACCTGTTAAGGCTGAGTAACTACACTTTCTCCAGGAACAAGCAGGAAGTCAGTCCTCACTTATGGGACTCCCCAGCTACAGGCTACCGAACCTGTAACCAAAAAACGCCTCCGCGAAGGTGTGAGCAGAAGTTGATGCCTGAAGGAGCCCGAGTACTTGGGTCCCCGTGGTGAAACCCTCCATAGCTGCTGGAGGGCCGTTGTTGCTTATTCCCCAAACAAATTACGGAGTACAGCCTGGCCGAGGGCGCTGTCCTGGCGGGACTCCCTCTCTAGGCAGTAGCACAAGGCGAAAGTGTTCACTGAAGAGCAACTCACCTGGGCCGGATGGTATACATTCAAGGGTGTTGAAAGAACTGAAATATGAGATTGCAGACCTGCTATTAGTAATCTGTGAATTATCATTAAAATCATCTATAATACCTGAAGATTAGAGGATCGCCAATGTAACACCAATTTTTAAAAAGGGTTCCAGGGGTGATCCAGGAAACTACAGACCGGTGAGCCTCACGTCAGTACCGGGAAAAATGGTAGAAACCATCATAAAGAATAAAATTACTCAGCATGTAGATAGTCATGGCCTAATGGGAGACAGCCAACATGGCTTTAGACAAGGAAGATCTTGTCTTACTAATCTGTTATGTTTTTTTGAAAGTGTGAATAAACAGGTGGACAAAGGTGAGTCGGTTGATATAGTGTATCTGGACTTCCATAAAGCCTTTGACAAGGTCCCTCATCAGAGACTTTTGGCAAAACTAAAAAGTCATGGGATAGGAGGCAGTGTACTACTGTGGATCAAGAACTGGTTAAAAGATAGAAAGCAGAGGGTTGGGCTAAATGGCCAATTTTCCCAATGGAGAAAGGTGAATAGTGGTGTACCCCAGGGATCTGTGCTGGGTCTGCTGCTTTTTGACATATTCATAAATGACCTGGAAAGTGGAATAACGAGTGAGGTTATCAAATTTGCAGATAACACAAAACTATTTAAAGTTGTTAAAACCCAAGAGGATTGTGGAAAATTGCAAGAGGATCTTGATAAATTAGAAGACTGGGCATCAAAATGGCAGATGAAATTTAATGTGGACAGGTGCAAAGTTATGCACCTAGGAAAGAACAACCCAAACTATGGTTACACAATGCAAGGTTCCACATTAGGAACTACCACCCAGGAAAAAGATTTAGGCGTCATTGTGGATAACATGTTAAAACCCTCGGCCCAGTGTGCAGCGGCGGCCAAGAGAGTAAATAGAATGCTAGGTATCATAAGGAAAGGAATGGAAAATAAAACAAAAGATATTATAATGCCTCTATATCGTTCCATGGTGAGACCGCACCTTGAATATTGTGTGCAATTCTGGTCGCCGTATCTTAAAAAGGATATAGAGTTATTAGAAAAGGTTCAGAGAAGAGCCACCAAAATTATGAAGGGGATGGAAGGATACTCCTATGAAGAAAGGCTATAAAGGTTAGGGCTCTTTAACCTGAAAAAGAGACGGCTGAGGGGAGATATGATAGAAGTCTATAAATTAATGAACGGAGTGGAACGGGTAAACGTAGATCGATTGCTTACGTTATCAGAATATAGAAAGACTAGGGGACATGCAATGAAGCTACAGTGTAAACTATTTAAGACTAATAAAAAAAATATTTTTTCACTCAATGTGTAATTAAACTATGGAATTTGTTACCGGAGGATGTAGTAAAGGCTGTTAGTGTAGCTGGGTTTAAAAAAGGTTTGGACAAGTCCCTGGAGGAAAGGTCCATAAACCATTATTAAGAAGGGACCCAGGATATCAATGCTTGACCCAATGCAAGCATTGAGGAACCTGTGTCTTTTGGGGAAACTGCTAGGTACATTTGACCTAGATTGGCCACTGTTGGAAACAGGATACTGGGCTTGATGGACCTTGGTCTGACCCATTATGGCATATCTTATGTTCTTATGAAGACCAGGTCGCAGCCTGGCAGATTTCCGTCAGAGGCACTGAGCACAATAAAGCTACCAAAGCCGCCTTGGCTCGGATGCCATGTGCGATGACCTGCCGATCCAACGGGGTGCCCGCCTTCACGTGAGCGAAGGCGATGCAGTCCGCCACCCAGGTGGAGAGCGTGCATTTTGTGATTGCCTGCCCCAGGCAATTGGGATTGGGGAAGAGCCAGCTAGATTTGTGATGAGGCCGGGTGCGCTGTAAGTAGAAAGCAAGAGCCCTCTTTCAGTCGAGTGTATGCAACACCGCCAATGCCTGGTCGGCATGAGGTCTCAGGAAGTTCAGTAAGACCTATCTCCTGATTGAGATGGAAATCCGAGACAACCTTTGGCAGGAACATGGGGTGAATATGGAGGATCACTCTGCTCCCATAGAACCTGGTATAAGGGGCATCAGCCATGAGAGCCTGGAGTTCACTGACTTGGCGGGCTGAGGTCAGAGCCACCAGGAAGACCACCTTCCAGGATAGGTGCCGAAGCGAGCACGTCACCATCGGCTCGAAAGGTGAATGCATAAGCGGCATGAGCCCTACATTCAGGTCCCACTCTACCAGGGGAGGCCGGATGGGAGGTTTAGAAAGCAAGAGACCCTGAATAAAGCGGGAGACCAAGGGCTGCTCCGATAAGGGTTTACCCTCGATGGGGAGATGATTCGCCAAGATGGCGCTCAGGTGCACCCTGACCGAGTTTGACTTAAGCCCTTCCTTCGAGAGGTGAAGGAAGTACTGGAGGACCTATCGGGTAGGACAAGAGAATGGGTCTATCTGGAGCCCCAGTCCAAGAAGCATTGAGTCTTTTCTTGACACAAGGAGGACCTACTCGACCTCCTCCAGGAGGTCCAGCGGGGCTAGGGATTCCCATTCAGCTGCCAGGCTGTGAGGGATAACAAGGCCAGGTTCGGGTGGAACACCCGCCTCTACTCTTCCGTTAGCAACCCAGCCCAGGGGAACTGGGGGCTCGGACGAGAGCCGGAGCAGGAGTGGGAACCACGGTTGTCAAGGCCTCAAGGGAGCGATGAGGATTGCCGACGCTTGCCCCTGATGAACCTTGTGGAGGGCCCTCGTGATGAGAGGAGTTGGAAGGAACGCATAAAGATGTTTGTAGGTCCAACTGAAGAGGAACGCATCTGGGGCCTCCCTTCTCGGGTGCGGGATCGGTCCGCAGAAGCGGGGGAGTTGCGTATTCTCCAGGACCAAGCAGGAAGTCGGTCCTCACATATGGGTGACGTCGGCGCCGACGGAGCCCTCGCGGAGCAATTTCCCCAGCTTTCAAAGAAAGCCTTTGGGAATTGCAGCGCGCATGCACGGTCCCTTTCCCGCCCAAGGGTGCCATCTTGCTCAGTCTTTTTTCCGCGGAGCCCTACAGACGCTGTTTGTGATCGCCGCTGAAAAAGTTGATTTTATTTGTTTTTCTTTTCTCGGTTTGACGCCGAATCCTTTTCCCGCCCGGACCCGATACACCGGTATCGAGTCCATTCGTATATTTTTCGGTTTTTGTCCTTCGTGACTGGCGTTCGTGCCATTTTTCTTTTTTCCCTGGCAGCCCTGTCTTTTGACCTCGCAGGGGCCCTTTTTCCCCCGATGGCTGCCAGCGGGTTTAAAAAGTGTGATCGGTGTAAGAAACATATGTCTCTTACCGACACACATGACTGCTGCCTCCGCTGCCTCGGACCCGATCATGACCCGATGATCTGTGGTCCGTGTGGCAAGATGTCCTCTAAAGCGTTGAGGAGTCGGCAGCAACAAAAAGAAAGAATCTTCTCTGACTCCGCGTCCGGCTGGGCCCGGACCTCGTCAGAGGCTTCGACGTCTTGGGACTCCGGTCCTGAGCATCGTCGGAGTTCCTCTGAGCGGGGGTCTCCTGCCCGGGAACATCATCGGAAACAGAAACCCGCGAGGGCGGCGTCAGTGGACGCTCCTGGTTCCTCGAGGGCCAGGTCGCATAGCCCCGATAGCCGTCCCGGGTCCTCTGAGTCAGAGAGGCCTTCGAAACATCCTCTTCTCGAAATGGAGTCTCCTAGACACGTGAGTACTGTAGTCCTCGTGGATTCACCTCCGAAGGAGCCGACGTCGGGCCCGATGCCGTTGGGGCCCGAGTCGGGGGATGCTGGGTCTCCTGAGCTCGGACTCAGGTTGACGGCCTTGGAGAGCAGTTTGGCTGCCTTCATGAACCAGCAGCGGGCATTGATCGCTGGCCTCGCCGGTGCATCTGCCCCGACCACCGGGACGTCGACGTCCAAGTCGACCCCGGAGACCGAGCCGATCCTCGAGTACATGCGGGCTCGAGTCGATCCTCGGTCACGGTCTCCCTTGGCCTCCCGTTCGGGACCAAGGTCGTTGACGCCGACTCCCTCGGCGTCGGGGCAGAGGGCATCGGTGCCCGCCCGACCGGAGCCGCTCGATTCCTTCTCCGAGGAGTCAGCCTGAGAGACGGAGGACGAAGAGTCCCCTGGCTCTTTTCGGACTCGGTGCGTCCCTTTGGACTCGCCCGAGTCCGAACCTCAGAGACGGTCCCCCCCCCGGAGGACACCCGGTTCTCGGACTTCGTGCGGGATATGGCCAAGGCCTTGGCATTCCCCGTGGATCCCGAAGAGGAGCCTCGAGCCGAAGAGCTCGATGCTCTCCAGTATGACTCTCCCCCGAAGGAGGCCTTTACTGTACCGGTTCCTCCGATGCTGGAGCGACTTCTCTTCCACATGTGGGAGAGCCCAGCGTCAGCGCCGGTGTTAAGCAAGCAGGTCGATTCCATTTATCGAGTCCGCAAGAGCCCCGGGTTCCAAAAGGCACAACTACCGCACTATTCCATGGTGGTGGAATCGGCCATGCATCGACTCAAGAGTCAGAAGATGCACTCCTCGGTGCCTCCCGGCCGGGAGGCCCAGAACCTGGATGCCCTCGGTAGGAAGTGCTTCCAGGGCTCTATGCTTGCTTGTCGAGTCCAGACCTACCAGCTCTATATGGGCATGTATCTCCGGGACCTGGCAAAAGAAATTGCCGGGTTCTCTGCTGGTCTCTCCGAGGAGCCTTTGCAGAGGTTCCAAGCCTTGTCCACTGGCATTCGAGAGTGCTCGAAGTTTATCTCTCGGGCAGCCTACGATGGATTCGAAGCATCAGCTCGAGTAGCCGCAGCCGGCATCGGTGCCCGCCGACAGGCTTGGCTTCAGTCCTCCGACCTCGAGCCATGGGTACAGGACAAGTTGGTCGATGTCCCCTGCAGAGGTGAAAACCTCTTTGGCAAGCCCATGGCTGAAAAGGCTGCACAGATCGAGACCGAGACTGACCAGGACTCGACTGTCCAGAAAAACCTCTGCCCCTTCTCAGAAGAAGAAGGGCTCGGGGAAAAAGTCCTTTTACCTGAGGAAGGCGGCTGCCTATAAACACCACCCTCATTATCAGGCCTCAGCAGCTCCCCAACAGGGTCAGCAGGCCAAGTGACGGGGTAATGGGTCCCGTAGTCAGCAAGCCCACAACACCGGCCCCTGCTCAGCAGGGTGGGGTTTTTTGACTCCATCAGCATAGCCTCTTCCCCTCTGCTGGTTTCTCTCAGCACAGGAGGCCGGCTTGTCCACTTTGCCCACAGGTGGTCAGCCATCACATCAGATACCAGGGTGCTTCACATAGTTCAAAAAGGCTATCTTCTTCACTTTCACCAGGTACCTACTTTCCAGGGGAGCCTCCAAGACTCCCTCTGCACAGGGACTTACTCCTTCAGGAGTTGGCAAGTTTTCTTCAGGAACAGGCTGTGGAACCGGTGCCCCACCATCTGAGATGTCAAGGCTTTTATTCCAGGTACTTTCTGATACCAAAAAGAACAGGAGGCCTCAGACCCATCCTGGACTTGCGAAACCTCAACAAGTTCCTGACCAGGGAAAAGTTCAAGATGCTTACCCTTGGAATCCTACTACCCTACCTCCAGCAGGGAGACTGGCTATGCTCTTTAGCTCTAAAGGATGCCTATACTCACATCCTTATTCATCCAGACCACAGACAATATCTCAGGTTTGTTGTGGGAGGGAATCATTACCAGTACAGAGTACTGCCCTTTGGCCTATCCTCCGCCCCCAGGGTGTTCACCAAATGCCTTGCAGTGGTGGCGGCCTATCTAAGACTTCAGGGCCTCTTTGTATTTCCATATCTGGACGACTGGCTCATCAGGGTCCAGTCTTCCCAAGAGACCACTCAGGCCACTCATCGCACTGTGACTCTGCTCCAGCACTTGGGATTCGTCATCACTTCTCAGCAGTCTGTGCTGGTCCAGACGGACAATCAAGTTGCAATGTTCTACGTGAACAAACAGGGAGGTACAGGCTCCTTCCTTCTCTGTCAGGAGGCACGGAGACTGTGCTCTTGGGCCGTCCTTCACGGCATCATGCTCAAAGCTGTCAATCTCCCAGGTCAAGAAAATTACCTGGCAGACAGGCTAAGCAGGATCCTCCAGCCTCACGAGTGGAGATTGGATCCGTTGGTGGTTCAGCAGATCTTTCTCAAGTGGGGCCTCCCCACCATAGATCTATTTGCCAGTCCCCTGAACCTAGTAGGACATAATGTATTCGTGTACTAAGGTCTCAGTTAAAACTGCCGCAGCTATTTAACGACTGGGGCTACATCAAATGCACCACCCTTAGTCTCGCTGCTGTTTACATCAAAGACCTTTTAACTATGTACACTTTGACAATTAATGTCCTTTTTCTTTTTTCTTTTATTATTTCCACTCGTCATATAGTGTCCTTTTCTTTTATTCTTCTCCTTTTCTTTTATTCTTTCAACATTTTCCTATTTATTCGCTGAATAGCAATCTTCTCACAAAATTTTTTTTTTAAACTTTCAAGTGATCAGAAACCTGACTCACTCCGCTCCAGTGTAAAGTCGTTGTATCTTTATCTTATAAATACATCGGGAAATGTAGTAATTCAAATTTCCAAACCATTTTCCAAATCATCTTTCTCACAACTTAAATAAATACAGTGGTTATGCAGCTCATTGGAGAAAAGAATTATTGGTATTGTTGGTACTTAGCTTCAAGTGCCGTGTATATTCATATATTGAAGCGCTGTGAGGCTTTAATGTTCGCGGTTATGCAGCATAACCGCGAACATTAAAGCCTCACAGCGCTTCAATATATGAATATACACGGGGGCTGCTGGGTCACCTGAGCTCGGACTCAGGTTGACGGCCTTGGAGAGCAGACTGTCTGCCTTCATGGACCAGCAGCGGGCACTGCTCGCTGGCCTCGCTGGCGCCGCTGCCCCGACCGCCGGGACGTCGACGTCCAAGTCGACCCCGGAGACCGAGCCGATCCTCGAGTCGATGAGAACTCGAGTCGATCCTCGGTCGAGGTCACCCTCGGCCTCCCGTTCGGGACCGAGGTCGCCGACGCCGACTCCCTCGGCGTCGGGGCGGCAGGCGCCGCGCCCTGCCCGGGCCGACCCCACCGAGTCCTCGTCGGAGTCGGTCTGGGAGTCTGAAGAGAAAGAGTCGCCTGATTCTTTCCGGACTCGGTGTGTCCCCTCGGACTCACCGGAGTCCGAGCCTCGGAAGCAGTCCCCCCCCGGAGGATGCCCGGTTCTCGGACTTCGTTAGGGATATGGCCAAGGCTTTGGCCTTCCCTGCGGATCCCGAGGAGGAGCCTCGAGCCGAAGAGCTCGACGCCCTCCAGTATGACTCTCCCGCGAGGGAACACTTTACTGTACCGGTTCCTCCTATGCTGGAACGACTACTCTTCCGCATGTGGGAGAGTCCGGCCTCCTCGCCGGTCCTGAGCAAGCGGGTCGATTCTATCTATCGGGTCCGCAAGAGCCCTGGCTTCCAAAAGGCACAGCTACCACACCATTCCATGGTAGTGGAATCGGCCATGCATCGTCTTAAGAGCCAGAAGATGCACTCCTCGGTGCCCCCTGGCAGGGAGGCCCGTAACCTGGATGGCCTTGGTAAGAAGTGTTTCCAGGGCTCTATGCTCGCATGTCGTGTCCAGACTTACCAGCTATACATGGGCATGTATCTCCGGGATCTGGCTAAAGAGCTAGCCGGATTCTCCGCTGGTTTGTCCGAGGAACCCTTGCGGAGGTTCCTGGCCTTGTCCACTGGCATTCGGGAATGCTCAAAGTTCATGTCCCGGGCAGCCTATGATGGCTTTGAAGCGTCGGCTCGAGTGGCCGCAGCCGGCATCGGTGCCCGCCGACAGGCTTGGCTTCAGTCGTCAGACCTTGAGCCCTGGGTGCAGGACAAGTTGGTCGATGTCCCCTGCCGAGGCGAAAACCTCTTTGGCAAGCCCATGGCGGAAAAGGCTGCACAAATTGAGACTGAGACTCTCACCAGGACCAGGCTTTCTAGGAAGACCTCCGCCCCTTCCCAGAAAAAGAAGGGCTCGGGGAAAAAGTCCTTTTACCCGAGGAAGGCGGCTGCCTACAAACAATACCCCCATTATCAGGCCCCTGCAGCTCCCCAACAGGGCCAGCAGGCCAAGGGGCGGGGTAACGGGTCCCGTAGGCAGAAAGCCCCCAAGCCTGCACCACCAGCCCCTGCTCAGCAGGGTGGGGGTTTTTGACTCACAAAGCATAGCCTCTCCCCCCCCGCTGGTTCCTCCCAGCACCGGAGGCCGGCTGGTTCACTTCGCCCACAGGTGGTCCAGCATCACCACAGATGCCTGGGTGCTTCAAGTCGTGCGAGAAGGCTATCTTCTCCACTTCCACCAGGTCCCTCCCTCCTATTTTCCGGGAGAACCTCCGCGACCCCCTCTGCACAGGAAATTACTCCTTCAGGAGTTAGCAGGTCTTCTGCAGGAACAGGCGGTGGAACCGGTGCCACACCACCTGAGAGGTCAAGGCTTTTATTCCAGGTATTTTCTGATACCAAAGAGAACAGGGGGCCTCAGACCCATCCTGGACTTGCGCAACCTCAACAAGTTCCTTGTGCGGGAGAAGTTCAAAATGCTTACCCTTGGAATCCTTCTGCCCTACCTCCAGCAGGGAGATTGGCTATGCTCCTTGGATCTAAAGGATGCCTACACGCACATCCTCATCCACCCAAGCCACCGCCAATACCTAAGGTTTGTGGTGGCAGGAAATCATTACCAGTACAGAGTACTGCCCTTTGGCCTGTCCTCCGCACCGCGAGTCTTCACAAAATGTCTCGCGGTCGTGGCGGCCCATCTCCGGCTTCACGGCCTCTATGTCTTTCCGTACCTCGACGACTGGCTCATCAGAGCAGCGTCCGCTCGGGAGGTCACCAACGCCACGCGCCGCCCGGTGACTCTTCTGCAGCACTTGGGCTTTGTTGTAAACTTCGCAAAGTCCACTTTGCTCCCCTCACAGGATCTCGAGTTCATCAGCGCAAGGCTGCACACTCCTCAGGCGCGAGCATACCTACCGCTCGACAGGGCTCAACGGCTCATGGACCTAGCCGACCGCTTTCGCAGCCAGCCCCTGGTCTCCGCCAGGCGCTTCCTGAGACTACTCGGCCATATGGCTTCCACCGTCCATGTGACCCCCAATGCCCGCCTGAATATGCGGTCTGCTCAATGGTGTCTCCGCCAGCAGTGGCGACAAGCCACAGGCGGCCTAGCAGACCTAGTGCGCGTCTCCGAGCCGCTGATCTCGTCTCTCCGGTGGTGGCTCCGGCAGCCGAACCTGATATTCGGAATGCCTTTCCAGTCACCTCAGCCGACCCGGGTGCTGACCACCGATGCATCCCTCCTGGGCTGGGGAGCACATTGCCAGGAGGCACGTACTCAGGGCCTCTGGACCACGTGGGAGTCTGCTCAGCAGATCAACTTCCTGGAGCTCAGGGCGATCCGCCTAGCTCTCAAGGCCTTCTCCCACCTGACTTCCCACCAGTCCGTCCTTGTCCAGACGGACAATCAAGTTGCCATGTTCTACGTGAACAAGCAGGGGGGCACGGGCTCCTTCCTCCTCTGCCAGGAGGCACAGAAGCTCTGCTCTTGGGCCGTCAGTCACGGCATTCTCCTCAAGGCAGTTTATCTCCCGGGCCAAGAAAATTGCCTTGCGGACAAACTCAGCAGGGTCCTCCAGCCGCACGAGTGGCGTCTGGATCCCTTGGTAGTTCAGAAGCTCTTCCTCAAGTGGGGCCTCCCCACGGTGGATCTCTTTGCCAGTCCTCACAACCGGCAGCTTCCTCGCTTCTGCTCTCGTCAGCCACACCCCCTTCGGGTTGCGGCGGACGCCTTTCTGATCTCATGGTCGGGGAGCCTTCTGTACGCTTTCCCTCCCATCCCGCTAGTCTCTCGGACTCTTTTCAAGGTTCTCCGAGACAAAGCCTTCATGATCCTGGTGGCCCCTCGCTGGCCCAGGCAGCCGTGGTTTCCGCTCCTACTGCAACTGGCGGTGGAGGATCCAATCCCTCTGGGGGTACAACCGGATCTCCTCACTCAGGATCAGGGGTCCCTACTGCACCCCAACCTCAGGTCTCTCAACCTCATGGCCTGGCTGCTGAGAGGGTAGTCCTTGCTCCCCTTCTCCTGCCGGCGGAGGTGGAGGAGGTCGTCTTGGCTTCGCGACGGCCTTCTACCCGCAAATGCTACGCCCTTAAATGGCGTCGCTTTGCAGTCTGGTGTACCCAACAGTCTCAGGATCCCTTCTCCTGCCCGGTGTCGGTGATCTTGCAGTACTTGCTACACCTCTCTAATCTGGGACTTAAGTCCAACTCCGTCAAAGTTCACCTCAGTGCTCTTTCGGCACATCATGTGCCGGTGGACGGTAGACCTCTCTCCAGCGACCCTCTCGTAGCGAGGTTTCTCCGAGGTCTCCTTCTACTTAAACCACCTCTGCGCCCGCCAGCGCCTGACTGGGACCTGAATGTGGTTTTGCAGCGGATCACCTGTCCGCCTTTTGAACCTATGGCTACCTGTTCTCTCCGTTTTCTGTCTTGGAAAACACTGTTCTTGATAGCCCTCACTTCCGCTAGACGCGTAAGTGAATTGCAGGCCCTCGTGTCTGATCCCCCTTACACTCGGTTCTACAAAAATAGGGTAGTCCTACGGACTCACCCAAAATTTCTGCCTAAAGTGGTCTCCCCTTTTCACATCAATCAGGAGGTGGTACTTCCAACCTTCTTTCCCAGACCACACTCCAGCCGAGCTGAAACGGTCCTCCATACCCTGGACTGTAGAAGGGCTTTGAACTTCTACCTTGACCGTACGCGGGAGCACCGTAAAGCTGCTCAGCTTTTTGTGTCTTTTGACCCCAATAAATTGGGGCTCCCGGTCTCCAAGCGTACTCTGTCCATCTGGGTTGCGGACTGTATCTCTTGGGCTTATGGGGCAGCCGGACTCTCCTTAGAAAGCCGAGTCACGGCTCATTGCGTTCGGGCAAAGGCTACGTCAGTGGCTTACCTCCGCTCTGTTCTGCTGGCAGACATCTGCCGGGCCGCTACTTGGTCTTCGAGCCAGACTTTTGCGGTCCATTACTGTCTCGAGAGGGAGTCCCGCAGGGACAGTGCTTTCGGACAGGCAGTCCTCCGTAATCTCTTTGAGGTCTGAGCAACTGCTACCCTCCATCCCGGATGTGGGCTACCGGTGGGTGATAATTCAGCGAAGATTCTGTCCTTCTGTGCTGCTGAGCTAGAGGGAGCTCATTTTTGTGCTTAGGGTCTCCGGTAGCCTTGAGCTTGGGAGTCCCATAAGTGAGGACTGACTTCCTGCTTGGTCCTGGAGAAAGCGTAGTTACTCACCTGTAACAGGTGTTCTCCAGGAGCAGCAGGAATCAGTCCTCACTACCCTCCCTCCTCCCCTTGGAGTTGCAATCGTCTGCTTATGTTCTATTTGCAAATTTTTATGCTGTCTTTTTTAGCTATGTCATCTGACTGGCTAAGATGGCACCCTCGGGCGGGAAGACGACCGCGCATGCGCGCTGCAATTCCCAAAGGCTTTCTTTGAAAGCTGGGGAAAATTGCTCCGCGAGGGCTCCGTCGGCGCCGACGTCACCCATAAGTGAGGACTGATTCCTGCTGCTCCTGGAGAACACCTGTTACAGGTGAGTAACTACGCTAACTGAGACCTTAGTACACGAATACATTATGTCCTACTAGTTTCAAGAGGTGAATATTCAAGCAGAATACTTTTTTGTTAGTACTTTTATAGTGGCTGCTTGATAACTAGACCACGTTTTTGTAGTCCCCTGAACCGGCAGCTTCCCAAATTCTGCTCTCGACAACTGCATCCTCTCAGAGTGGCGGCAGATGCTTTCCTGATTCCATGGTCCACAGGCCTCTTGTATGCCTTTCCCCCCATGCCTCTGGTATCTCGGACGCTCTTCAAAGTTCTCAGAGACAGAGCATCGATGATCCTAGTAGCTCCCCGGTGGCCGAGACAACCCTGGTTCCCGCTTCTGATGCAGCTGGCGGTGGACACTCCTCTTCCTCTGGGGTTTCAACCCGATCTCCTGTCACATGATCAGGGGACTCTCCTACACCCCAACCTCCGGTCCCTTCATCTGATGGCCTGGCTGCTGAAAGGGTAGTCCTTGCTCCCCTCCTGCTGCCTCGTGAGGTGGAAGAGGTCGTCTTGGCCTCCAGGCGGCCCTCCACCCGGAAGTCCTACGCTCTTAAGTGGCGTAGGTTCTCCGTGTGTTGTGCTCAGCAGTCTGAGAATCCCTTCTCCTGCTTGGTGGCAGTGGTCTTGCAATATTTGCTTTACCTCTCCAATCTGGGCCTTAAGTCCAACTCTTTCCAGCCACCCTTTGGTGGCTCGTTTTCTCCGAGGCCTCCTTCTCCTTAAGCCACCTTTGCGCCCACCAGCCCCTGATTGGGATCTGAATGTGGTTTTGCAGCGGATTACCTGTCCGCCCTTTGAACCTATGGCTACCTGCCCTCTTCGTTTTCTTTCTTGGAAAACCTTGTTTTTGGTAGCCCTTACCTCTGCTAGGCGCATTAGTGAACTGCAGGCCCTAGTGTCTGATCCTCCTTACACTAGGTTCTACAGAAATCGGGTAGTCTTACGGACTCACCCTAAGTTTCTTCCAAAAGTGGTTTCTCCTTTTCATCTCAACCAGGAGGTGGTTCTTCCGACCTTCTTTCCCAGGCCGCACACCAGCCGGACTGAAATGGTCCTGCATACCCTGGACTGTAGGAGGGCCTTGTCCTTCTACCTTGACCATACGCGGGAGCATAGGAGGGCTGTTCAGCTCTTCGTTTCTTTTGACCCCAATAAGTTGGGGCTACCTGTCTCCAAGCATACTTTGTCCATATGGGTTGCTGACTGTATCGCTTGGGCTTATGGAGCGGCCGGCCTCTCGTTGGAGGGTCGAGTCACGGCTCATCGTGTAAGGGCGAAGGCTGCGTCAGTGGCTCATCTCTGCTCTGTTCCGTTGGCAGACATCTGCCGGGCCGCTACTTGGTCTTCAAGCCAGACTTTTGCGGCCCATTACTGCCTGGAGAGGGAGTCCCGCAGGGACAGTGCTTTCGGTCAGGCAGTCCTCCATAATCTCTTTGAGGTTTAGGCAACTCCTACCCTCCGGCCCTGGTGTTGGGCTACCGGTCGGGGGTGTTTTCAGAGAAGATTCCTTCCTTCTGTGCTACTGAGCTAGAGGGAGCTCATTTTTCCGCTTGGGGTCTCCGGTAGCCTTAAGCTTGGGAGTCCCATATGTGAGGACTGACTTCCTGCTTGGTCCTGGAGAAAGAGTAGTTACTAACCTGTAACAGGTGTTCTCCAGGAGCAGCAGGAATCAGTCCTCACAACCCTCCCTCCTCCCCTTGGAGTTGCAGTCAAATGATTTCTTTTGCTACTTTTTTGCTGTCTTTTAGCTATGTCATCAGACTGAGCAAGATGGCACCCTTGGGCGGGAAGGGGACCGCGCATGCGCGCTGCAATTCCCAAAGGCTTTCTTTGAAAGCTGGGGAAATTGCTCCACGAGGGCTCCGTCGGCGCCGATGTCACCCATATGTGAGGACTAATTCCTGCTGCTCCTGGAGAACACCTGTTACAGGTGAGTAACTACTCTTTTGTCGGACTGGCAAACAGGTCCATGGCTGGGGTCCCCCTCTGATGGAACAAAAGGTCAGCCTCTTCTGGGTCCAGCCACCACTCGTGAGAGCGGAGGATCCTGTTGAGTTTGTCCACAAGGACGTTCTCATGGCCCAGAAAGTAGACCGCTATCGGGTCATCCCCAGATGGAAGGCAAGAGAGGCGGGAGCCTGTGCCCCCCCTCCTTGTTGATGTAAAATATCGCCACTTGGTTGTCGGTCTGCACGAGTACCGATTTCCCTCTCAGATGGTCCTCGAAGACCTTCAGGTCCCATCGGACCGCCGGAAGCTCGAGCAAGTTTATCTGCTGTTGGGACTCTTTGGTAGACCATTGGCCCTGAATGCACAGGGCACCACAGTGGGCTCTCCCCACCCCAGCAGGGAAGCATCCGTAGTCAGGATGAGCTCGTGCTGTGGGGTTTGGAAGGGCAGCCCTCGAAGGAGGTTGCGGTGATCCTGTCACCAGTCCAGAGACCTGTGAAGGTTGTGGGAAAGCCAAATAGGTTCTCTGAGGTGACCTGAGGCCGGGCTTTACAGAGGCACCACTGAGCCATCCGCATATTTATGTGGGCATGGGGGACCACATGGACGGTGGAGTCCATGTGCCCCATGAGTCGCAGCATAGTCCGACCTGAGAAGCCATGGTCTGCCGGCAGGAAGACTGTTGCCCGTTGAGTGTCGAAACATGCACCGATAAACTCCAAGGCCTGCACCAGTTTGAGGTGGGACTTGGTGTAGTTGACCAGGAACCCTAGGTGTTTGAGGAGGACGATTGTGGGAGATGCCGCTGATCGAGCTCCGGCCGAGGGCCCCTTGACAAGCCAGTCGTAGAGGGTAAGGGAAGACGGGTATACTCTGCCGTCTGAGGGAAGCGGTGTCCGTTGAGAGGCACTTTATGAAAACCCGCAGGGCAGATGCGAGCCCGAAGGGGAGCACCTTGCATTGGTAGTGTTTCCCTTGCACCCTGAAGCGCAGATATTGCCTGTGCTGGGGGTGAATCAAAACTGACTTTTCCTGCATCGCTGTGGCCGGTGCGGGAGTGGGTGGATAGGGTGGGTAACCCCAGTAAGGTAGGCCTTTCCTCAGGAAGAACGGCTTCTTAGCTAGTTGTTACTTCCGAGGGAGGAAGGAGGTCTTGCGCAAGAGACAGTTTCGGGTTGCGAACTCCGTTTCTATCTCAGCAGCCTTATCCTCCATAGGCTTACAGAAGCTGCTTGCCAAGGCAGGGGTCGTCCAGGAGCTTTTCCTGGACCCCCTGCTCCAAGTCCGAGGACTGGAGCCATGCCTGGTGTTGGGCCCTGATGTTGGCAGCCGCCACATGGGCCGAGGATTCAAACCATCGTAGGCAGCACGGGTGAAGTATTTCGAGTACAGACCTCAGGAGGGTCTGGAACCTAAGAAGGGGATCGCCTGCGAGGCCTGCAGAGAACCCCAAGAGCTCCTTGGCAAAGTTGCGTAGGGACATGCCCATGTACATTTGGTAAGCCTGAATACGGCATGTGAGCATGGACCCCTGGTAATCCTTGCGCCCCAAGGCGTCGAGGGCTCTCAACTCCCTACCCGGCGGAGTCGAAGAGTGCGACTTCGGGCTCTTTTGCTTCTGCATCGCCGATTCCACCACCATGGAGGTGTGGGGAAGCTGGGTCTTCCTAAACCCGGGGCCGGTCTGGACCCTGTACATCACGTCGAGGCGCTTACTCACAGTGGGCACCAAGGCAGGTGTCTCCCACATGCGGAGTAGTAGCCTGGAGAGAATGGAAAGAACTGGGACAGTGAGAGACTCCCGAGGCGGGGACTCGTACTGCAAGATATCGAGCTCTTTGGCTTGAGGCTCCTCTTCGGCCTGGGTTGCCAGGTTGAGGGCCTGCGCCATATCCCACATGAACACCAAGAAGGAGGTGTCTTCGGGCGGCAAACTCCTCTGAAAGGTGGGTGTGGACGGATCCGAAGGGAGGTCTCTGTGGGTGCGGGTCTCTGGGGAAGTATCCCCATCTAACTCCCAACCTGAGAGATCCGAGGAGGAATCCGACTCGAGTTGGTTGCCCCCTCTGGAGGCCAAGGCCTCTTTGGAGCCGGAGGTCCTGGAGGATCTCGCCCCCCGAGAAACGTGAAGACGAGCAGGACCGGCGCCGAGGACCCTTATGAGGCCCACAGTTCTCGGGGGTTTCCAGGGCGGGTTTTGGAGTCCCTCCTAAGGGAACCTCGGTCTCTAGGCACGAGCCAGCCATGCTGGGTGTAAGCGCCTGCTGGGCAGCTAAGAAGGCAGAAATGCTGCGCTCTAGTGCCATTATACGGGACTCCCACGAGGGCGTGGGACCCGGTGACGCCGACACCGGGGTCACTGGGTTGGGTGTCGTGGAAGAGGGGGGTCCTCACCGGGACGATCCTTAGAAGACCATGCGCCATTGCCGGAGGTCTCCGTATCTGTACGAGGTATCTTATGAGGCTGCTCCTTGTCCGACTCGGGAACGCTGAGGGGGGCCGAGCGACTGAGCGTGCTTGTCCGGAGCCCCTGACAGCGACTTCGAGGTCGTCGTCTTCTTATGCCGCTCCACTTCAGGGGACCCTTGGTCTGAGTACCGCCTTGAGCGTGGGGCCGAGGTGGGGGATCCCACCCGCGGAGAGACGACCGAGGGCACCACCAGGGATTCTGAGGTGGCCTTACGGAAAATGTCATCGGACGTCTGCTTACGACTTAGCAGGTCCTTGCAGGACATTTTCTTACAAAGCGAGCAGAGCTCTGGATCATGGTCGGCCCCGAGGCACCACGGACAGCAGTCATGGGTGACCATAAGCGACATGTTCTTGGAGCACCTATCGCATTTTTTAAATCCAGTGGCCCTAGGGGCAAAGAGGGCCCCCCGCCAGTTCGAAGACCCGCGCAGTCAGCAGTTTGGGGGGGGGGGAGGAAAAGGGCGTGAAGCCCGCAAAAGGAAAAAATGCTACGAAAAACGTCCCCTTTGCTCGAAAAGAAAAAGGGAGGAGGGGAGGGACAGGTAGAGGACCAGTGTAACCGGAAAAATAGCAGGCCAGAGGCCAAAAAAGAAACGCTTTTTCCGAGGGACAAAAACATGCGTCCGAAGGGCTCTGCAGAAAAAGGGAGACTGAGCAAGATGGCACCCTTGGGTGGGAAAAGGACCACGCATGTGTGGTAGCAATCCCAAAGGCTTTCTTTGAAAGCTGGGGAATTGCTCTGCGTGGGCTCCGTCGGTGCCAATGTCACCCATAAGTGAGGACTGACTCCTGCTGTCCCTGGAGAACACCTGTTACAGGTGAGTAACTACACTATACTCGCTTTCATCGTGACAAAGTCGTCCTTCGGACACATCCCCACTTCCTACTGAAAGTGGTCACTCCTTTCTATATCAATCAATCTGTGATCCTGCCGGTCTTTTTCCCAAGACCTCATGCTTCTCATGCAGAAGCAACCCTTCATACACTTGACTGTAAACGGGCTCTAGTCTTCTATCTTCAAAGGACAGAAGTCATTAGGAAATCATCGATCCTACTCACCTGGGCCTTCCAGTAACTAAATGATCACTATCCAGATGGATAGCAGATTATATTTCTTTCGCATATGACAAAGCAGGAATTTCCCTCGCGGGTCATGTTGGTGCTCATAATGTCCGAGCAATGGCAACGGCGGGGGACAACCTACGTTCAGTAGCCATTGATGAGATTTGCCGAGCTGCTACATGGTTCTCTATCCACTAGGAGTAGCCTAGTGGTTGGGGCACGGTACTTCAGGCCGGAAGGTCGGGGGTTCAAATCCCACTAGAGGACAGCAACCTTGGGCCGGAAGGACTGGGGTTTCTAGTCCCACAGATGCTCCTTGTGGTCTTGGGCAAGCCACTTAACCCTCCATTGCCCATGTTCCCTGTAAGTATTAGTGTATGTGTCTCATATCCCCGCGTGTTAAATGTATCCCCCAATTGTGTTGTGACCGCTTTGATTGAAGGATAAGGCGGTATACAAAACTGTCTAAATAAAATAAAATACTTTTGCAGCCCATTCTTCTTGGACAGGGACTCCTGCCGGGATGCTGCCTTTGGCCAGGCGGTCCTTCAACATCTCTTTGAAACATAGAAACAACTCCTACCCCCCCGCACACTTCTTGCCAGATCTCCTTGGTGGGGAAGTCTAGGTTCAAATGTCAGACTTTCTGACCTGGTCCAATTCTTCAGAGATCTTGGAGCTAGGGAGTCCCATATGTGAAGATTACATTCCTGCTTGTTCCTGGAGATAGCATAGTTACTCACCTGTAACAGGTGAACTCCGGGAACAGCAGGAATTTAGTCTTCACAACCCACCCTCCTCTCCTTGGAGTTGTAGAATAGTTTTTTCTATTTTTTCAGTCCTTTTCTTCAGCTGCAAACTCAACTGAGGGGAGGGTGTTGGAAGAGCGGGAAGGCAGTAGCGCAGGCGCAGTGAACTGCTCCCAAAAGCTTTCCTATTGGTAGCTGGTGAGCTTCCCACGTGGGCTCCGTCGGTGCCCGATGTCACCCATATGTGAAAACTAAATTCCTGCTGTTCCCGGAGATCACCTGTTGCAGGTGAGTAGCAACTACGCTTTATGAGTGCTCTAAGGGTCCCCCTTGTTCAGACAAGCTCTGGGAGGGGGGGGGGGGTCCAAAGTATGACTGAAGAGGCTCTCCCAAGGCAGAGAATATTGTGGGAATGAAAAATGGCTGACATCTGAGCTGGCTTGTGACATTGGGTGCCATTCTTTGGGCCTCCCATGGATGGGAGAAGGATGCTCATTGCTTTCAATGGAATCACCAGATGCTTCTTTGCATCACTTGTCCTCTTGGCAATTGCAAATGGGAAGTTGGAGTTGAACTGCTAAGATGCTAGCTTCCATAGTCCCCATAGTACAGACTCTGCTCGGGCATCCTTAATGAGGAGTCTGGCTTCTATTTTCAAAATGATAACTGCCACTGAGCACAATCTGTCAAGGGAAACCCCCTTGTTGAGTTTCCTTCAGACAGGTTTTTTTTTTTTTTTACAGTATTTTAATGACCAGTTTGCCCTATTGCAGGGTGGGAGAGATGAAGTTAGTCATCAGGCTGTTCAGAAAATAGATCCTACTAGTATGGTCAGTCATTGTCTTGTCGAATCACCTGAGCCTGCATCCATAGCTCAAGCAGGAGAACAAATCTTTGGGAGTGAATCTGTGGGTGCTGCTCTACCATAGAAGTAACCTGCAGGCTGTTGCTCTATAACACTGACCAGCCAACTGCTCAACCAGGGGAGACAATCTGAAAACTATTGCCTAGGAGTGAGGGAAATGGGATTAGGGAGAAGAGCCTGGAAACTGGCTCAAGAAACCTTTCCAAACATCCTGCCGTACCAGCCAGCACATGTCACTGCTGTATACAGAATAGTGTGAAGTGTCTTTTCTGCACCCCTCCTTACAGCAATGATATCACTGGGAAAGGTTGTAGTTCTGTCTCATTTTGCTGGCAGGGTAACGAATCTATGCATTTGGACTGGTTTAGCAGGATGATAAGGAATTGTACTTTGAAAATGAACCAAGGAAAACTATACCAGTACATATTTACACCTGCTACTTTTCTGAGTTAAAATATGCACATATTTGGAAAGCTGTATGCCATATACAACTATGTGCATACTTTTGAATTTTCAACAGTAAGGCCCAGCAGTTAAAAATGAAACTAGCATACAATATACATACAGTGATCAGAGACCAAAAAATGTCCTAATTGTGTGCCACTGGCCTGATTGAAAAGAATTTCCAAGCACATCTTGGTAGTTGCTTGTATATATTACACTTCATGAAGCAGGTTCTTTTTGGTACAAGACACCAATGACTGAGCACTATCAAAGCTATATAGTACATGAATAATTCAGCATAAACAAATTTTTGTTGGACTCCAGATTCTTAATCCTGTAATACTATCCTTCTATATACCGGAACTATTACAGTCCTTTTTATTGTAATTACTCTTTCTTTTGTGATAACTAAAAACCTTGTGAAATGTACATATAATCCTATAGTTTCTGCATTATTTCATATCAATCTGGGCCACTACATTTTCTTAATTAGAATTATATTTATGCCATTTCTATTTAAAACACTGCTGTGCTTTCTTTGTCAGTCACAATACCTTCAACAGCGCCATGTTTTGATGGCGCATCCAAGGTCAACCGTCCTGCATCAGGTAGTCTGCAATCTCCTTATTAATTCTGCAGAGTTCTCAGAATGATATTTCTTAAATGCCACAAATCTCATCTCCAGGAACAAGCAGGAATGTAGTCTTCACATATGGGTATCGTCGGTACCGACGGAGCCTGCGCGGGAATGCTCCCCAGCGTCCAATA
Organism: Ichthyophis bannanicus; assembly: GCA_033557465.1. NCBI lineage: Eukaryota > Metazoa > Chordata > Amphibia > Gymnophiona > Ichthyophiidae > Ichthyophis > Ichthyophis bannanicus. The sequence continues at coordinate 137,214,705 of CM066049.1, read as the reverse complement.
GGAAAGCTTTTGGGAGCATCCCACAGCGCCTGCATGCTGCCTTCCCGCCTTTCCCAACTGTCCCTCTCCAGTTCTTCGTTTTCCGCGGAGCCGACAGGTCACACATCCTGTCACCGCAGAAAAAATTCCCTCCTTTTTTGTGGTCGTGTCTGCCTTCCCTCGATGCTACACCGGTACCGCCGGTTCTTTTTTTTTAAAAAAAAAAAGCTTTCTTTCTGGAGTCTTTTCCAGTAATTTTCTCCTCAGGTGCCATGCGCCATTTTGGGCACTAGGCCCAACTTATTCCCTCAGAATGGAAAAACCCGCTTCGCATTTTAAAAAGTGTTCTAAGTGTGGCAGTACCATCTCTGTCACTGACACCCATGAGTGGTGCCTCAAATGTTTAGGTCCTGACCACTCTATTTCAGAGTGTGTTGCCTGTGGGATGATGTCGAAAAGGGGCCGGCAAAACCGAGCTGCTAAACTTAGCACCCTTATTCCCTCCGATGCAGCCTCCGTGGCATTGAAGTCTTCCAGGGCTTTGTCTTCCTCCCATGGATCTCAGGTAACTAAACATAAATCTAGCCTGTCCTCAAAGGGTAGATCTCCTTCTAAACAGATATTCTACCGGGACCGAGTCATGCGTCTCTATCCGGCATCGACAAGTCGGTATTGGACCACTCCGATGCCGACTTTGATCAGTACCGGTACCATGCATTGCACGATCACCCAAATCGGAGATACTTCGAATCCTCGGATGAGTCTGAAGACTCTGAAAGCTCTGCCGATACCAGAGTACTTCTTCCTGAGGATTCCTCTTCTCCTCAGCGTAGGATGTCTCCACCAGAGGATATGTCCTTTCAGGATTTTATCCGAGATGTGGCCCGAGGTCTTTCCATCACAGTGGCTCCTGAAAAAGAGCCTAGCGCAAAGGAATTAGAAATCCTACAATACCCTAAAGCTCCCAAGGAGGCAGCTACCTTACCTATTCATGAGACCTTGCATGATCTTATGTTAAGGATGTGGGAAACACCTCTAACCACATCTCCTCACTCTCGAAGACTCGACACCATGTATCGAGTTTCTCCTTGTCCTGGGTTTCAGAAGACTCAATTACCACACCATTTTATGGTGGTGCAATCAGCCATGAGACCGATAAAGAGTGCAAAAAGGCATGGGTCTAATCCTCCAAGACGTGAGTGTAGGACTCTTGACGCCTTTGGACGTTGATCCTTCCAGGCTTCCATGCTTTCTGGTAGGATCAGTTCCTATAACTTGTATATGGGAATGTTCCTTAAAGAAGTCACAGAAGATTTAGAGCTTATGAGCCCTCTCCTTCCTGATGATAAAAGGCAAGATTATCTCGCTCTTGTCAAACATGCTCAGGATGTTTCCAAGTTTGTGAATCGTGCAGCCTTTGACTGCTTTGAATGCATAAGCAGAATCTCTGCCATTGCCGTAGGTGCACGTAGGATTGCCTGGCTCCAGGCATCTGACTTGGAAATTTGGGTAGAGGACAAACTAGGGAATATACCTTGCACAGGAGAGAATCTCCTTGGCAAGAACTAGCAGGAAAAAGGTAATGAGATAGATGCTGACAATATCACTTTGGATAGATTGTCTAAATCTACAGCTGATCCTGCGAGGAAAAAATACTCTAAGAAACCATTCTTCAGCAAGAAGAAAAGGTTTTATCCCTTCTATACCCAGCAGGGACATTGTTTAGGTCAGTCTGCCCAAAAGGGACAGCAGCAACAACCTAGGCAAAGGAAGCCAAAAGTAGCTAAGCCTCAGCCTGCTCAGCAGACTCAGCCTCCACAGAGGCTTTGACTCCTATCTAGAGAACTTTGCCTTCCTGGCCCTGAATGGTCCAGAACCCTCCACCATCCCAGGAAGGTTATGTCATTTTGCCCCCAGATGGGGTCAGATAACAGCAGAAAATTGGACACTGTCTATTGTAAGAGAGGAGTACAAGCTTCATTTCCTCAGCATGCCCCCTCCTACAATGGTAAGACAGTTCAATTCTCAGACCTCTCTCAACGACCGGTTAGGTCAAGAGGTCACTGTATTTTATTTATTTATTTATTTATTTATTTAACAGTTTTTATATACCGTCTTTCTACAATTCAAGACGGTTTCCATATAACACAACAGACAGTGAATTACAACTGTATATATAGAACATAACTTGAGATGGTATATATGATTAACAGGAACAGGCAAGTACTCCTTACTCAAGGGGCAATAGAGGAGGTGGCCATTCCCCAACGGGGTACAGGGTTTTACTCCCCCTATTTCCTTATTCCAAAGAAAACAGGATGAGACAGACCCATTTTAGACCTCAGAGAATTGAACAAATTCCCGTTCAAAGAGAAGTTCAAAATGATTTCTCTAGGAAGTCTGCTGCCCATACTTTCAGAGTCAGGATTGGCTTTGTTCTCTAGATCTCAGGGATGCGTACACTCATGTGCTCATCCATCCAACTCACCGAACGTTTCTTCGCTTTCTGTTTCAAGGGAAGCACTACCAATACAGGGTTCTTCCTTTTGGCCTGGCCTCTGCACCAAGGGGGTTCACAAAATGCATGGCTGTGGTGGCAGCATTTCTCTGCACCCTGGGAATATTTGTCTTCCCTTACTTAGACGACTGGCTCATTTGAGCCCCTTCAGAGCCAGAGGCCAGGGTTGCTCTCTCTCGCACAATGCGCATCCTTCAGTATTTGGGACTTGTCATAAACTTCCCAAAGTCCAACCTTGCTCCCACTCAATCTCTAGAGTTTATAGGAGCTCTGCTGGATACCAGACAAACAAGGGCCTTCCTTCCACAGCCCTGCTGCCTTCTCATTGTGCAGTTAGCTTCCCAAGCAGTGCTAAAACCTCTCCTTACTGCTCAGGAAATGTTACAATTGCTAGGCCACATGGCATCCACCGTGCATGTGGTTCCTTATGCTTGCCTCCATATGAGGGCAGCCCAGTGGACTTTATCCACTCAGTGGACTCAGGCTTCAGGTTGCCTGTCAGACAAAATAGCAAACTCAGATCGCCTTATTTTGTCCCTCCAATGGTGGCAGTCACCCCAAAACCTTCTGGTGGGATCTTCTTTTCAGCAACCCCCACCCCAAGCCACTCTAACCACAGATGCTTCACAGGTGGGTTGGGGAGCCCACCTGCAAGGCCTCTCTACCCAGGGTACCTGGACTCCACAGGAGGCCTATCTCCATATCAATCTCCTGGAACTCAAAGCAATCTTCCTTGCTCTTCGAGTATTCCACACCCAGCTCAGCTACAAGACAGTCCTAGTTCAAACGGACAATCATGTAGCCATGTTCTATGTGAACAAGCAGGGCGGAACAGGCTCTCTGTCACTCTGCAACGAAGCTTTGCGACTATGGGCCCTCGCCAGAGAGCATCAGATTCATCTCTTTGTACTGTGTCTTCCAGGCATTCAAAACTCTTGGGCAGACAGACTCAGTCGAGTTCTGCTTCCACACAAATGGTCTCTCCATGCAGACCAGGTGGCAAAGTTTTCAAATTTGGGGAACCCCGGACATAGACCTCTTTGCAAGTCCGCTGAATGCCAAACCTCCCTGGTTCTGTTCCAGAATTCCAGCTCGGGGTTATAAGTCCAGGGATGCTTTCCTCCTCCATTGGGGTCAGGACTTTCTGTATGCCTTTCCACCCATTCCCCTAATTCCCAAAACCCTGTTCAAGCTTCAGAGAGACAGAGGTCATATGATCCTCATAGCTCTATGTTGGCCACGGGAAATGTGGTACCCTCTGCTCCTACATATCTCTCAAGCTCTGCCTCTGGAGTTAGGATCTGCTCCAGATCTCCTTTCTCAAGAGGACGGGATACTGTGGCATCTCAATCCCCAGTCTCTGCATTTCAGGGCCTGGTTGCTGAAAGCCTAGAACTTCACGGTCTTAACCTTTCCCAGCAGGTAAAGGATATCCTTTATGCTTCCAGGAAGCCTTCCACAAGACACTCTTATGCATTTAAGTGGAAAAGGTTTACCATATGGTGCTCACAAAAGGGTCTTAACCCTCTTGCTATACCTCTGGAGTCATTACTGGAGTATCAAATGCAGGGCTTCAATTCAGTGAGAGTCCATTTGAGTGCTATTACAGCTTCTTTCAAGCCTCTAAATGGACAACCTATTTCCTCTCATAGCGAGATTTATGAGAGGCCTTCTTTTGACTAAGCCTCCCATTAAGCCACCACCGGTGGCATGGGACTTAAATCTGGTTCTTGGGCAGCTCATGAAATCGTCCTTTGAACCATTAGCCACTACTTCTTTGAAATTCCTTTCCTGGAAGGTCATCTTTCTTATTGCAATCACATCAGCACATCGCATCAGTGAATTGCAAGCGTTGGTGGCTGATCCTCCTTATACAAGGTTCCATCATGATAAGGTAGCCCTTAGGACTCATCCACATTTTATGCTAAAGGTGGTGTTGCCTTTCATTTAAACCAAGCGGTTTACCTTCTTGTATTTTTTCCAAGGCCTCACGCCTCAAATGCAGAAAGGAATCTTCATACTTTGTACTGTAAAAGAGCTTTGGCCTTTTACTTGCAAAGGACACAGCAACATAGAAAGTCCTCTCAACTCTTTGTTGCTTTTGATCCTAGTCATTTGGGACTTCCAGTCTCCAAAAGAACACTGTCCAGCTGGATTGCACAGTGTATATCTTTTGCCTATGAGAGTAAAGACCTTCCTGTTGAAGGCCATGTCACAGCTCACAGTGTGAGAGCCATGGCAGCCTCTATGGCTCATCTTCACTCTGTGTCTATTGATGACATCTGTCGAGCAGCTACTTGGCCTTCGGTTCATACCTTCACAGCCGATTACTGCTTAGACAAGGACTCCCGCCGGGATGCCTTGTTTGGTCAGGCTGTTCTTCAACACCTGTTCCATACTTAATCAACTCCTACCCACCATCCCTGGTTGGATTCCAGAGATCCATGGGGGGAAGTGGATCCCTTTCACAAGGGCACACAACTTCTAGGGTCTTCTCCCTGGCATCTGCAGCTAGGGAGTCCCCATATGTGAAGACTACATTCCTGCTTGTTCCTGGAGATAACATAGTTACTCACCTGTAACAGGTGATCTCCGGGAACAGCAGGAATTTAGTCTTCACAACCCACCCACCTCCCCAAAGAGTTGTATCTCTCTATCTCTCTCTCTTTTGTCTCGGCTTTAAACTCAACTGGAGAGGGATAGTTGGGAAAGGCAAGGCAGCACGCAGGCGCTGTGGGATGCTCCCAAAAGCTTTCCTATTGGATTCTGGGGAGCGTTCCTGCGCAGGCTCCTTCGGTACCGACGATACCCATATGTGAAGACTAAATTCCTGCTGTTCCCGGAGATCACCTGTTACAGGTGAGTAAGTATGCTTTCCAGGTCGGTAGGGACCATCTTAACTACCATGACCACCTAGAATTCTACAGCAGCTTTAACAGCCTACGGAACACCGTTTCATTAATCACATAGTTCTGGTTTAGTCCATTTTCCCTTTCATTATCGAATGGTAAATTTTATATTCTTATAGATGGCATTCTTCAATATCTTGTAGCTATTTAGAGTGTTTTTCCATTGGCAGCATAATTACAGCATATATGCTATTTTCATACATTATCACATGCATACCTTGAATTTCTTGCTAAAACAATTGACAACCATCTCTTATTTTTTTCCAGAAGATCAGATGACGCTCATGTTTATTCTGGAAACCTATTATAGCAGCATACTCCATTCTAACTCTGCATTTATTCCACGAGGGGCTACAGCATTTAATTTAAATATCGCTGTTTCCAAAAATTCAAAATCCTATCTCTATTCCCCTTCTCCTCCCTACAGTGTACAGATATAAAATCAGTAACTCACCATTGTAAAAACTGGAAGGTATGTTGTGTCTTCTCACAGTGCGAAACCAAAGGAGGTGCAATATGAATCTTAAAATGTGATTTATGACTGTCAATCTAACCTTCAGTGGATCTACTAGTCCACCTTGTATACATCTTTGGACATATAATCATATACACTATATACAATGATATGCATGTCATATGGTAACGAGCCTCTTATGTATGCCCTGTAAAAGGATCATTCCATTTAGAGCCTTCTAAAGTCTGGGCACAATACATACTGGTCTGACTTAGAAATGACTCTTTTACATCTGGGTAGTAATCACTTTTATCTCTGGAGTTACTGATTGCATAACCCAATCAGCAACATTTCTTCGTCTTAAAATTCTATTATGGGATGATCTTTGAGCACTGGATAGATAGATTACACATTCCAATGTTTATAAATTATTGATTTAATTTGATTATCTTAAATAGAAAAAGGAAATGATTGGCTGTAAATCATGCTGTTTTTGAAATGTAAGTAAAACAATCTTTGAGCATACAGTAATGGTTTATATGCTTTATAACAGATTTAGGGTATCCTCGCTCCTCTGGCTGTCTTCTCAGATCTTTTAACTAATTTAAATTCACCCAGAGAGGAGCCAATTCACTGCAGTCTTAAAAATTGACCACTGGAAATGTAGCTTTTATTTTCCCTGGATGAGGCCTGTGGTATCCTAATAGTTTATTACATTCAGCAGTTTTTCGATATTGGGTGGTCATAATTTCGCCTACTTGTTTAATAATTGGAATAACCAGAAAGTCTACTTGTTTTTTATGTTTGTTCATCTTTAACTGTTCTACTTCTGAGAGTTCAACCACATCACAAATGGATCCAAAGCTTGTTCAGTGTCTTTCCAGATAAAAACCCCCCATCCAAATACCTACTCCAGTGTTCAGTATTTTTAAACCAGTTAGTGATATATAATTTCTTTTTCAAAGGCAGACAGAAGGGGCCATTGTTGCTCCCATCACAATACCACAGGTCTTAAGATAACTCCCTGCAATAACATAAATAAGTTCAAGTCAGTTCTACTTGCAAGAGATTAATGATAAAAGACTTTGTAATTCTATACGCTTTAAAAGGCATCCATATATAGAGTTTAAATGATATGGATTGTTTCTTTCTGATCTGTATTAGTATATAATACCATATCCAAGGTAACCAACCATGTAGAATCCGCTAGTCCATGACAGACCTGTAATTATTTTTTAACATATAGAAACATGACAGCAGAAAAAGACCATATGGCCTATCTATTCTGCCCTTCCATACCATCTACTATAGTCCCTTTTTTTCCTTTAGAGATCTGTGTTTGTCCAATGCTTTCTTGAATTCAGATACAGTCCTCGTCTCTACTACCTTCACTGGGAGACTGTTCCATGCAGCAAACACTCCTGTAAGGAAATATTTCTCCATATTACTCCTGAGTCTATCCCCTTTCACCTTCATCCTATGTCTCTTTGTTGCAGAGCTTTCTTTTAATTGAAAGAGGCTCTCCTCCTATGCATTTATGCCACAGAGGTATTTAACACTAGAAGCCCCAAAGTGTGTCAATTGACGCAAATGCATCTTCGAAGTTGTATACCTGGGCCACTGCTAGAACCATGTCAGTCATGTTCCATGACTTTGTTAGCAAGGTCAAGATGCTCAAATATGTGCATTGAAAATTAATGACAGATGCACCACCTAGCGGGAAAATGAATTTATACCTAGAAGCCCCAAAGTACGTCAACTGACGCACTCAATTGTCTTGGATGCGTCAATTGACGTACTTTGGGGCTTTCAGGTATAAATTCATGTTCCCACTAGGTGGCGCATCTCAATAACTGTTTACAGTTTTACTCCGACATTACAAACAATAAACACATGATGACGTCATGTAATGACGTCACATACTGCACGTATTTAACAAATAAGTAACTTCACATTTAGTGCTATATAGTCTAATTCTCCCATCTTATTTTTTAGACGTCTAGCATTTGCATAGAAGCATTTTAGAGGCTGTTTTCTGGCTATTGGTAGGTAGGGGTAATTTGCAATCTTTAAGTTCTGTCTGCTCTGTGCTCAAGGGCATTTGGGTTACTTTTGTCTTTATTGGAATCTCTCTGTCAATATGCCCTAACTACAATCTTTTGCTAGTATCCTTCAAGGATACATTTTTCCAAAGCATGCGCTCTTGGGAGACTGTCGGCTTTCCCCTATTATCTAGTTTAAAAGCTGCTCTATCTCCTTTTTAAAGGTTAATGCCGGCAGCCTGGTTCCATCCCGGTTAATGTGGAGTCCATCCCTTCGGAAAAGCCCCTCCTTTCCCAGAAAGGGTGACAGAGGCCGAGTGAAGGAATTGAGAGTGAAGAGGGGGGAAGGGGAAATGGAGGCAGCCCTGTCGTAAAGAAAGATATTCATGAACTGTTTGTAAAAGCATTGAAATTAAAGTGCATTACTTTAAAGGAAAAAATTCCTATTCAGTAAACAATCCACTGATTCCAGTCTTTTCTGTATGTGTGTGTATTGTATGACATCGAGTCAATGCTGACTTCTGATGATCAAGTCCCTGGGGTTTTCATGGCAAGGTGCAATGAAGTAGATTGCCAGTCCTTTTTAACCCTTCTGAAAATTCATCAATCTTTTAGAGATGATCCAGCGAGACTGTTTCCAGTAGGGAATGTATTTGAGACTCTCATACATTTTTTTTAACAAAATCTGGTCTCCATTAGCTAAAGAATGTAGGTTAAGTCTGTCCCCATCTGCCCTGACATTAAGATCTCAATATGTATACTTTGGAGGAAAGGTGGGAAAAGGGGAGATTTTTTAAAGATGTTTAACACGAGAAGCCCCAAAAGGAATTTTACCTAGAAACTCCAAAGTCCATCAATTGACGCATTATCACGACGACTGCGTTTAGCATGAAATGCAGATGTGAATTAATGAGAGGTTAGATATGATTGGTATCTCAGAGACATGATGGAAGGAGAATAACCAATGGGACACTGTGATACCTGGGTGTAAACTATATTGTAATGATAGAGCAGATCAAATTGGTGGACAGGTTGCACTCTGTTAGAGAGGACATTGAATCACAAAGGATTAAAGTTTTTCAGGAAACAAAATTCACTGTAGAATCTCTATGGATTGAAATTCCATTTAAAAAGGGGAAGGGGATGGCAGTGGGGGTGTGCTATTCACTGCCTGGTCAGAATGAAATGGATGATGAAATTCTCAAAGAAATCAAGGAAGCTAATAAACGTTACAGCACAGTAATAATAATGGGTGATTTCAATTACGCCGGTATTGACTGGGTCAGTGTCACGGCAGGACATGCTAGGGAAAGTTTCTAGATGAAATAAATGACTGCTTCTTGGAGGAGCTGGTTCGTGAACCAACCATAGAAAAAGTAATTTTGGACCTAGTCCTTACTGGAACATAAGATGTGGGGCACGAGATAAAGGTGTTGGGACCACTTGGCAATAGTGATCATAGCATGATCACGTTTGATTTAATAAATGAAGAAAGGGACGGTAAGGAAATCCACAGTGCTACCTATTAACTTTCAAAAGGGAGACTATGATAAAATGAGGAAAATAGTTAAGACAAAACTAAAAGGAGCCAGTTGCAAAGGTTAAAGATTTACCTCAAGCATGGGTGTTTAAAAATCCTATCTTGGAAGCTCAGACCAGCTGTATTCCATGCTTTAAGAAAAGTGAAAGGAAGTTCAAAAAACTGCCAGCATAGTTTAAAGGTGCGGTCAGAGAGGCTGCTGTTGCCAAAAAAGCATCTTTCAGGAAATGGAAAAAAGAGCCAAATGACAAAAACTGGAAACAACATTGACAGTGAGTTATCTTGTACATAGTTACCCTGTTAACCCTGTATATAATCCCCTGTTTATTGTAAGTCCAGTGTAGGCCTGCCTGCCTGCACTGCACAAATCTGTTACCTGTAAACCGCACAGATTTTTAAAGAGCGCAGTATAGAAGAGACATTAAATAAATAACATAAGCACTGTCAAGCTAGATGCAAGGCATTGATAAGGCAGGCAAAGACAGAATTTGAGAAGCTTGCTTTGGAAGTAAAAATGCGTAATAAAGACTTTTTCAAGTACATTCTTAGCAAAAAACCTGTGAGAGAGTCAGTTGGACCATTAGATGATAGAGGGGTAAAAGGGGCACTAAGAGGGGACAAGGCCATAGCGGAGAGACTGAATGAATTATTTGCTTCGGTCTTTACTGAGGAAGATGTAGGTATGTTACCCATGACTATAAAGGTATTTAAAGTTTATGCTGCAGAAGAATTGAAAGAAATATTGATACATCGGAAAGATGTATTACAACTATTTGATAAACTGAAGAGTAGCAAATCAACTGGACTGAATGGTATACATCAAAGGGTGTTGAAAGAACTGAAATATGAGATTGCAGACTTACTATTAGTAATCTGTGAACTATCATTAAAATCATCTGTAATACTGAAGATTGCAGGATAGCCAGTGTAACACCAATTTTTAAAAAGGGGTTACAGGGGTGATCTGGGAAACTACAGACCGGTAAGCCTTACGTGGGAAAAATGGTAGAAACCATTATAAAGAACAAAATTATTGAATATGTAGATAGACATGGCTTAATGGGAGACAGTCAACATGGCTTTAGTCAAGGAAGGTCTTGTCTTACTAATCTGTTATGTTTTTTTGAAGGTGTGAATAAATAGGTAGACAAAGGTGAGTTGGTTGATATAGTGTATCTGGCTTTTCAGAAAACCTTTGACAAAGTCCCTCATGAGAGACTCTTGGTGAAATTAAAAAGTCATGGGGCAGTGTACTATTGTGGATCAGGAACTGGTTAAAAGCTAGAAAGCAGAGGGTAGGGCTAAATGGCCAGCTTTCCCAATGGAGAAAGGTGAATAGTGGCATACCCAGGGATCTGTGCTGGATCTGCTGCTTTTTAATATATTCGTAAATGACCTGGAAATGGGAATAACGAGTGAGATAATCAAATTTGCAGATGACACAAAATTGTTCAAAGTTGTTAAAACAATGAGGATTGTGAAAAATTGTAAGAGGACCTTGATAAACTGGAAAACTGGGCATCCAAATGGCAGATGAAATTCATTTATTTATTTAATTTTTGTGTTGTTTATACCGCTATTTCAGGTAATCGTAGCAGTTTACAAATGAACAAGAGATAAATGAAACAGGTTTACAATATAACAAGTGATAAAACACTTGAAGATCTAAATATGTGCACTCTGGAGGAGAGGGGGGACAGGGGAGATATGATTTAAACCTTTAAATACTTAAAGAGAAATAATGAACAAACAAACCTCTTCCAAAGACGAGGAAGCTGTAATCTCCAGGAACAAGCAGGAATGAGTCTTCACATATGGGTACGTCGGTACCGACGGAGCCTGCGCGGGAACGCTCCCCAGCGTCCAATCAGAAAGCTTTTGGGAGCATCCCTCAGCGCCTGCGTGCTGCCTTCCCGCCTTTCCAACTGTGTCTCCTCAGTTTTCGTTTTTCCGCGGAGCCGGCAGGACGTCTTCCTGTCACCGCAGAAAATTTTTTCTTTAAATATTTTACTTTTTGTTTTCTTGTGGTCGCGGCTGTTTCCCCGATTCCACTAGTACCGCCGGTGGTTTTTTTCTTTTCTTTTTTCTAATACTCAGGGGGGGGTTTTGAATTTTTGGGCCTGTAAGGCCTCTCCATTATGGAGCCTTCTTCTCCTAAGAAGTGTCTTAACTGTGGAAATACAGTTTTCTTTTTAGACTCCAATAACTGGTGTCTAACCTGTTTGGGTCCTGACCCTTTTCCTCCAGAGCCATCAGGCTACAATTCTATGAGAAGAAATTCTCCATTTCGAGTTTCCCTCGATGCAGTTTTCCCTTCCAGTGTAAGGGCACCGACCATTTCTTCTCTACAGGATCAGATAACCCACAAACAGTCTGTTAAGACTAGCTAATCCTTGGGTGGTAGGTCTCATGCCAAGCATGATGACGGCTCCGGCCTTACCCTCAAGACCCCATTGGCTTCAAAACCCCGGCGGGAGTCTTCGGTCTCCAAAGCCTTTCAGGGGTTTCAGGTTGTTCCTGGGGCTCACCCCTCACAGAACATACCTGAGCCATGCTCGGGGGTGGCATCCGCTTCGAGCGGTACCGATAACCCGGCATTGGCACTGGTGTTGAGCGATCCACTCCTCACCAGGGATCGTCATCTGGTGTACTCGGTGCCTTCGGGACCGATCGATACCCAGATTGACTTTCCAGTATCGGCAGCTCCGTCGATACGACCCCTGACGTCTGTACCATCTAGACATGCATCGATAGATTCGCTTCCTTCGATGCCTAGTCTAGAATCGATATCTAGTCTGGAAGACTCGGTACCGACGCGTCTCGGAACCGACACGCACCGATTCCGGATGCCCGGTACCGAGGATATTCACTGAGACTTTCGAATTTCCTCTGTACCGTTTGAGCAGCCTCCGATGCCTGTTTCGATGTCGGTATCACCTTCGATTCCGGCTCAGCTACCGGTATCGGTGTCGATGCTGGTACCTGCAGTAACATCGGGACCAGCTCCATCCATGCTTTTTTCACCAGGATCGCTCCTTTCTATACCTAGTTTGGAGTCGATCCCTAGCATGGACGATACCGTACTGACGGTTTCAGGTCATACCCGCTAGTCCCAGTATCCATTCATTAGAGATCCTGTTTTGCACTGCACAAGTACTGGTGCCCAGCCTAGTTCTTCAAATTTAGCCTGTCCAGGGATTGTTCCCATTGGAGATCCTTCTTTTCAGAAATTTCTCCTTGACATGGCAACATTCCTGGCTATTCCTATCCCTGGCTATGATCCTACACAAGGTTTCTCTGGGAGAAAGGAAAATATAATGCTTCCTTTACATCATTCCTTACAGGATCTTCTTCTGAAAATATGGGAAACACCTTTAAGGGCTTCCTCACCTTCTACAGCAACTACTCTTCTGTATCAGGTGCCCCCCTCTCCAGGGTTTCAAAAGACTCAACTTCCCCATCATTCCATTGTAGTGGAATCAGCAATGAGGAAGGTAAGAAGCAAGAAGAATCATTCTTCTTTCCCGCCAGGTCGTGCATCTAGAACACTGGATGCCTTTGGACGTCAAACCTTCCAAACATCTATGCTGGCAACAAGGATTCTCTCATATATTTTTTATATGAGTGTATCCCTTCAGGAGGTCACAGAGAAATTGTCTCTTTTGACTCCTTTTCTTTCAGAGCCCAAGGCTGCAGACTATTCCTTGCTTCTTAATCATAGCCAGAATATCTCTAGGTTTCTTTCTCGTGCTTCCTTAGACTCCTTTGAGTCTGTTAGCAGAACCTCTGCTATAGCCATAGGAGCACGACGTAGAGCCTGGCTCCAAGCTTCAGACTTGAGCAGATGGGCACAACAAAGACTGGGTAACACTCCTTGTACTGGAGAAAATCTCTTCAACAAGGAGTCTTTGCGTCAGGTTGCTCATTGCTCCACTGACTTCCCTGCTTCTGAGGGCCATCCTAAACCTTCTCCTTCCCCAGCAGGTAAGAAATGCCCTATCAAACCTCCTTTTCCTAAAAGAAGAAGGTTCTATTCTTCTCCTGCCCATCATGCCGATGTTCCCAAACAGGGGAAACCTCGCCCTGATCTGAAGAATCCAAACCCAAGCCAGGAAAATTAACCCTCAATGGGGTTCTGATTGATCTCTTATAACATACAGTTCACTTCTTCTCAACAGACGTTTTTTCACTGTTTTTTCATTTAAAACTCTACGCTTGGATTCCTGTTTCCAGGACATCCACTTGCTCTCAACTAGGCTGAGCTGTCAGGAAATTCATGTCTGTGGATCACAAGGTTTTCCTCCTCTTCCTTCCATGAAGAGAGGTTTGCCAACTATCTCCTGATAGTTTCCCTGTACCACCATAAATTTTTTCCTGCTACAGACGTACCATATAGCAAGTCTCCCTTCAGCTCCTATTTTTTCTTTAACCTCTTTTCCAGGGACTCCCCTGAAAGAGTGCTACCATACCACTGGAAGGCTTCTTAGCCTTTCTAGTCTTTCTTTCCTTTCCAGTGTAGAGTTTTTTCTCTGAAGTTGCCTCCCTGCTTTCATTGGGCAGCTCATCAGACATGATCAGGATTTCTCCTCTTGTTCTGTCTGTTCTCTCTGTTACACACTGAGGAAGTCTCTCTGCTGTTCTATTCAGCAGCTGTCCATGCAGGAGTTCCAGTGCTTTGACTACTGGTACTTTCTACGAGTTCCAGTCTTGTCTTCCACTACTTTCTCTAGCCTTAGTAGTGTTTCCAAGATAGTGCTCATCTATCTTGGAAAATCCTTATCGCTTCTCTTCTGTCATCTCCAAATCCCTGGAGTTTGGCAGCATAACTGAGGTGGCAGCTCGTTTCCTCCAACAGCCACTTTTATTCCCCAATTCTCCTGCATAGTGCTCTCTGCAATCCTACTGAGAAGCTTTCCAATATGGGCCCTTGCTAGAGAGCATGAGGATTTTTTCTCTAATTTCTATCCTATATGGTTGAAAAAGGCTTCCTCAGTCATTCCTCATGACTGTAGGGGTTCTTTATAGCCTTCTGTTTTCCTTTTAATAAAGGACTTAAGCCTTCTATATGTGACAGTCTAAAGAGTCACCCAGTTTCTACAGGAAATATGTTCTTTTTCCTTGCAGCTTGTCTTCATGATATCCTAATCCTTTTTGGACAGCATATATTTAATTAACCAACGCATGATACCCCCCCCCCCCTTGTTCCTCAAGTGGGTCAACCTGGTATCTCATCCTATGCGTTTTTCTGTCCATTTACTATGCGAGAGTTCTATAGGACTCAGAACTTGCTGTTTACAGACTGATATTATCCTCTATTTTTCACACAACCATCCTGGTTATTCCACTGGATGGCATTCCTGCACCATCCTAGCCAGTGAGAATAGATTCTCTATATATCTCCTCAAGTAGGTTCCACCTTCTTGTTATTAGATGAATCTTTCTCCTTCACATCTCCCATGTGAATGTTCTTATGAACATATCTCTTTCTGCTTAGTTGCAGACATTTATCTTTAGACATCTCTATACATGTATGTATTGTGATGGGGCCCGTGTGGTAGAGCCCTTTTAAACCCTGTTCTAGGCGGTTGCCTAGGGTTGTTGAAGTTTACTCTGCTCTTGATATAAAAACAGAGTCTTGTGGTCAAGTGATAAGGAAAAAATTAAGTATGGGTTTTATTCCCCTTCCCGAACAGACATTCTTCAAGGAACAAAAATACAAACACAGCAATGAAAAATGTTAACAGAAAACGTCTTTCCTTTGTTATCTTCACAAAGCTCTTCTTTTCAAAAGATCAACACAAAGAAGTGTGGTCACTTTTACAACATATAGTACAATCCATTGGCATGGGGTCTGAAGGGTGGCTGTTATCCTCCCATAACATCCCTTCAGTTTCACTCCCAAAACCGTCTGAATCAGCCTCTTCAGATGTGCTAAAATCTGGCACAGCCTCCTGTGATAGTTCACTATCGCTTCCTGCAAAAGTTCCTTTAATCCCAGGATTATATCTGCCTGGCCTGAGGAATGCTTTCTGCTTGTTCCCCTCACGGAGTGAAAGCTCTGGATACCTTTCACTTATAACATTATATTCAGGGCCACGCCCTTTGCAACCGTCATAGCTTTTAAACCTTTCTTCAAAAGTATAAGGCTCCCACCTTTTTATCTTGGTGCTAGCATTAGCTCTTGAGTTGTAGTGGACTCTCTCCCCAGCTTTCCGGTCAAGCTGTGAGTTAACAAACTCTGTATCAGCTTCCCAGCTGTTTCTTAGTTTACAGCCACGTTTGAAGTTCCCTTACTGGCCGCACATACCGTCCTCCTGAGCTGCTGGCCTCTCCTGGCTTCTCTCCAGGTCTGCTTTCTGTAGCATAGCTTTTCCCAGCACTGCTCCTTCCAACCCTTCTCTCACGAGCACTGTTTCTGCTTTCACTTCCTGGTTCCTGGATTGCAGCTTCCTTTCCCAGCACTCCTCTGCTGTTCCTGCTCCTGTCTCCGTATCTCTTCCTCTCTCTCTGACTAAAACTCTCCCTTATATGGTTCCTTGCCCTGCACGTTACGTGAGAGTTAGAACACAGGTGCTCCTGATGAGCTTTTGGCTTTGCTTGCACTAACAGCCTTTTCTGCTCAGCTGTTTCTCTGTGCCTTGTGTCTTTTCCTACATATACATAGGGACACATATATATATATATCTGTCGAGATGCTCCCTTATAGGTAGATATGTATTACCATACTTATCTCTCCAACTGTCTATGCTTATAAAGGGTTTTTACCTTTCTGTCGGTTCCAGACAGTGGGCTTGCATGTCTTCATACTGTCCTTCAGTATGTCTGGGCATTATGCACACAACCACTTTCTGTGGTACTGACAGCTCCTACTTTAACCCTAGGTCTAGATATCCCTGAAGCTCCATGCTTCACTATCTTTCCTATCTTTCAACAGATAGGAAAGACAGCCTGGATCTTCAGTAGATCTGAAGTTTCCACCCTTCAGACATCTATCCTCATTGGGAATATGGGCTTTTTTCCATACCCCTCCCTTCAGGACTGGGCTAGTTGTCCAAATCAGTCAGTCTTCCTCTTTTGCTCCTAAATGTTACCAACTCTGTATCCAAAGGAGTTTCCAGCTTTTTCCATAAAGCTTCCACTGAAGACCTGACGTTTGGGTACTGCCCCAGGTGACACCTGGGTCACCTGTCAATTCCAGATTTGGACCTTCGCCTTCACTTCAGTGAGATCACCTTGAACATTCCTCTGCTGGATCTCCAGTAGACTTCATCAGCCTCTCTACTTCCTGCAATCCAGTAGGTGAGGTCCATATTGTATTTGTTCCTGTCAATATTTTCATGCTAATTGTCATATATACAAGGACTCCTTACCTGTAGTCCTTAGGTTAGCTGTTTTCCTACAGCTCCTCTCTTTTCAACTCCTACCCTCCATCCTCAGGATGCCTGCCCATATGAGGTGTAGCATGTTCCAATCCTCACCATGCTGGGGCTCCGGGCATCTTAGCTTGGGAGTCCCCATATGTGAAGACTCATTCCTGCTTGTTCCTGGAGATAGCACAGTTACTTACCTGTAACAGGTGATCTCTGGGAACAGCAGGAATAAGTCTTCACAACCCACCCACCTCCCCTAGGAGTTGTATCTCTCTATCTATCTTCCTTTCCTCTTTCTCTCTTTTGTCTCAGCTATAAAACTCAACTGAGGAGTGACAGTTGGAAAGGCGGGAAGGCAGCACGCAGGCGCTGAGGGATGCTCCCAAAAGCTTTCTGATTGGATGCTGGGGAGCGTTCCCGCGCAGGCTCCGTCGGTACCGACGTACCCATATGTGAAGACTTATTCCTGCTGTTCCCAGAGATCACCTGTTACAGGTAAGTAACTGTGCTAAACTAGAGGGCATAACATGAAGCTGCAAGGGGGTAAATTGAAAGGCAATGTCAGGAAATATTTTTTCATTGAAAGGGTGGTGGATGCTTGGAATGCCCTCCCGATGGAAATGTTGGGGGCCAATGCAGTGACAGAATTCAAAATGGCATGGGACAGACACCGTGGATCCCTTTACAGCAACAGGATAAAATCAAAATAAACTTAACTAATTTATGTCTCAACATACAGGGGTGTCCTAAACGGAGCGGTGGGTTCACCCCTAAAACAAAGACATGGGGAGGAGTGGCCTGCACAGAGCGGCAGATGCACCTACTCTTGCCATCTTACTGGGCAGACTAGATGGACCATACTGGTCTTTATCTGCCGTCATTTACTATGTTACTATAGTAATTAACAATTTTACAGTCTTAAATTCTTCAACTAAAAACTTATTTACAAGTTGTTAATGGCCAAATGCCATTAAGTTAGAGGTAGGTTTAGTGGGGTGAACATGGTTGGCAGTCTCTAGTGGTTGGATAGTTGAGAAAGAGAAGTGGTTATTGAGTTGTATCAGTGACAGTTGAAGTTACGCTGTTACCAAAATGTTCAGTGAAGAGGTATGTTTTAAGATGGGAACGGAAGGTGGATAGATCTGTCATGTTCCTAAGGCTTGTTGGCAATGAGTTCCATAGTGTTGAAGATATGTATTTGAATGCTCTATTGCTAGTACATTGTTTTTTATTACGGAATTCAGAAGGAATAGTGAGGAAGTTGATCATCTGATTTCTTCTTTGCCTGTCATTAGGTACAACTTTGATCAGGTGGGAGAGAGTAGGGGGAGCCATGTATTTATTTATTTGTTACAGTTTTTTATACCGTCCCTTCCAGAGATCAGGGGCGGTTTACAAATAACATGTTACATGGAACAGTTTTGGAACTTTTACATTATAACATTTGAACTTTTATGTTAAAACTATTTACATTATATTTTTGAACAGTTTGGAGTCTTAACATGTTTGAACTATGTACAGTCAGGTTGTGGCAAGGAATGCCTGGTTAGTAGTAGGGTGGGGTTCAGCTCTGGGAGAGGTTAGGTGGTAGTCTGTCAGGACTATGTGTGAGGCTAGTTGGGGTTCAGTTCTGGGAGAGGTTAGGTGGTAGTCTGTCAGGACTATGTGTGAGGCTAGTTGCCTGTGAGTTTGAGTGATGTTGAGTTGTGTTCTGTGTTCCGTAGTGTGCGGTGAAGAGGTGTGTCTTGAAGAGATTTTTTAAACAGCTGGAGGTCTTTAATTGAATGGATTGATAGTGGTAGGGAATTCCAGAGGGAGGGTGCTGTGTATGTGAATGCCCTTGAGCTCGTGGCCTGTTTTGTTTTCCTGATTGTGGTGGGGATTACAAGGGAATGAAGTGCATTTTCTCTTCTACTTGTGTCTGTTGGGGTTTGTATGAGTGTTGTGAATATGGATGGTGAAGGTGTTGTCATGAGTATTTTGAATTTTATTCGACTCGTTATTGGGAGCCAGTGATGGTTAGATAGTATGGGTGTCATGTGTTCTGTCAGTGGGGCTTTACAGATAATTCTCGCTGTGATGTTTTGTGTCCTTTGGAGGATGTGTAGGTTTTTGGCGGGTAGACTCTGTAACAGGCTGTTACAGTAGTCGAAGTGTGGTGTGACAATTGCTTGGACTATTGATCTGTAGTCGTTTTCTTCTAGGAATGGTCTTACGTGTTGGATCGTCTTTAGCTTGAAGAATATGGTTTTTGCTGTTTGTTTTAAGTGGGGGAGCATGCTGAGGGTTTGATCAAGGGTTATGCCGAGGTATTTGACCTCATTCTTGATAGGGAGGGTAGCGGAGTTTAGGCTGATTTGTTGAGGAAGGGTGTGATTTTGGTTTTTAGTAATGTACATGGCTTCGGGTTTTGTTTTGTTTTTTTAAATTAATGCTAAGGTTATTAGCGTGTAGCCATGATTCAATTTTGATAATGCAGTTGGATAAGTTGTTGAAAGTGGGGTTATCTATCTACGGGGAGGGATAAAAGGATATCATCCGCGTAGATATAGTAATTTATGTTGAATTTTTTAAATATGTCGGTGATTGGTTGTAAGTAAAGGTTAAATAGTAGGGCTGAGAGGGCAGACCCTTGGGGGATTCCTTGGCCTTGTGGGAATGTAACTGGTGATTTGTTTCCTAGTTGGATGAATAGTCTACAGTTCGAGATGTAGGACTTGAACCATTGTAGGACTGTTCCTCATATTCCAATTTGTGTTAATCTAGTGATGAGGGTGTGGTGGTTGATATTGTCAAATGCTGCGGCGATGTCTATGAAAACTAGTAGGAATGTGGATTTGGGGTTATCTAGGTCTCTGATGAGGTGGTCAAGTAGGGATATAATCAGCGTTTCGACTCCATGAAATGGTCTAAAGCCGAATTGTTGAGTATCTAGGGGGCGTAACTGTCTATGTGATCTTGTAGTTGTATTTGGGTTATCTTTTCGATGATCTCGGCACAAGTGCAAAGTTATGCACCTAGGAAAAAACAACCTAAACTATGGTTACACGATGCAAGATTCCACATTAGGAGTCACCACCCAGGAAAAGGATTTAGGTGTCATCGTGGATAACATGTTGAAACCCTCTCCCAGTGTGCAGTGGCGGCCAAGAGAGCAAATAGAATGCTAGGTATCATAAGGAAAGGAATGGAGAATAAAACAAAGAATATTATAATGCCTCTGTATCGTTCCGTGGTTCGACCGCACCTTGAATATTGTGTGCAATTCTGGTCGCCGTATCTTAAAATCTGTATATAGTTTATCTGTATATAGTTTATTGTACATAGTTTAAAAGCAAGTTTCATGCTGTTATGTATTAGCCTATGCTGTTAACCAATTTATTGTATATTGTTACATAATGTTCGATGTAAAACAAAGCTCTTGCTTTGTGGATTTTGTTTTATTGTGAGCCGCAGCTGAACTCTGGAAGATGCGGGATATAAATGTTTGTTAAATAAATAAATAAATAAAATAAAGAGAAGAGCCACCAAAATGTTAAAGGGGATGGAAGGATACCCCTATCAAGAGAGGCTAAAAAGATTAGAGCTCCTCTACCTGGAAAAGAGATGGCTGAGGAGAGATATGATAGAGATCTATAAATTAATGAATGGAATGGAATGGGTAAATATAGAGCGATTGTTTATGCCATCAAAATATAGACTAGGTGACATGCAATGAAGCTACAGGGTAACCTATTTAAGACTAATAAGAGAAAATATTTTTCACTCAATGTGTAATCAAACTCTGGAATTCATTTTCGGAGGATGTAGTAAAAGCTGTTAGTGTAGTTGGTTTTAAAAAAGGTTTGGACAAGTTCCTGAAGGAAAGGTCCATAAACCATTATTAAAGGGGACCCAGGATATCCACTGCCTGCCCCAATACAAGCACTGTGGAACCTGTGTTTTTTGTGGAAACTGCTAGGTACTTGTGACCTAGATTGGCCACTGTTGGAAACAGGATACTGGGCTTAATGAATCTTGGTCTGACCCAGTATGGCATATCTTATGTTCTAAAGTCACTGAGGAGGAAACTACACATTATCTTTCCTTCTCCTCCAAACTCAGTACCTGCTTCTCTGTTCCCATTCCTATCTTGCTGTCGTCTCTTCCCTCTATCCTTTCGCTTTCCACTGTAACTGTTCCTGCAGCCTTCAGACATGATGTGGTCATACCTCTTCTCAAAACCCCTTCATCATATCCTACCTGCCCTTCCAACTATTGGCCCATCTCCTCCTCCTTTTCCTATCCAAAATACTCAAATATGCAGTTCACTGCTGCTGTCTTAACTTTGTTTCCTCTGAAGCCATTCTGTATCTACTGCAACTGATTTTCATTCTTTACATTCTACAGAAGTGGTCCTCACCAAAGTGTCCAGTGACCTGTTCCTGGAGAAATGCAAGGGCCTTTATGCAATACTCATCCCACTGGATCTATCTGCTGCTTTCAATGCTGTTGATAACCACCTTCTTGATACCCTGTTCTTGCTCGGCTTTAGGGGTTCTGTTCTTGTCAGGTTTTCTTCAAATCTCTCCTATCGTGCTTTTAATGTATGTTTTAGCAGATTTTCCACTGCTCTCCTGCTCCCGGTGTACCTCACGGCTCTGTCTTGGGACCAGTTCCTTTCTCTCTATATTTATTCCTTAGTGCCCTAATTTCTTCCCATGGTTTTCAGTACCTTTATAAGCTGCTGACTCTCAGACCTATCTTTTTACACTGGAAATCTGTTCCGTAATCCAGGCCTGTATCTCAGCCTGCCTGTCTGACATTGCTGCCTGGATATTCTGCCGCCATCTGAAAATAAGATATGCCATATTGGGTCAGACTAAAAGTCCATCAAGCCCAGTATCCTGTTTCAGCAGTGGCAAATCGAGGCCACAAGTACCTGTCAGGTTTGCAAAAGGTAGAGAGATCCAATATTGCTTTATCACAGGGGTAAGCAGCAGATTTCCCCAGTCAAATTTAAGAATGGTTCCTTATCGTCCCACCAGTCCAGTCCCGCACCTCTGGGTAGTGTACCTCTTGCAGTAGCTTGGAGACTGAGCATGTCATCTTTCTGATGACACCAGTGTACTTATACAGCTGGCACAACCTACCAGCCCCAGTATACTCGGTCTCCAAGCAGCTGGAGGAGGTATTGAGCCAGAGTGCTGAGCTCGCTGAAAGAACAACTAAGGAGATAGGCTAGATTTCTTTATTACTGCATTTATTTTATCCCTTCTTGCACCTTGTGCTGTTTTTCTTTTCTAGCACGTTAAAAAAAAAAAAAAAAGACTAAAACGGGCAGGGGCTTTGGAGCTACTCTCTCCGGGTTTACCTATAGCTAGGGAGGATCCCTCTCCCTCCCCCAGGGAAAGGTGTGGAGCTTGAGTCTTGGCGGCTCCCGAAACAGTGGGTGAGGAGCAGTCGCAGGTGAGGTCCTGCAGGTGCATTCAGTCTCTGGGAAGGAATCGCTGAAGTTCCTGGTCAGCTCTCCGAATCGCAGAGGTCTCCTCTTCCGGCTGAGCGTGAGGCGGCTGACAGTAGACTAGAAGGACTGAACAGAGCCGGAGGGCAGGTATTTGGGGCTCTCTGTGACCGGTCAGTTAGACGTGGGAAGTGTGCTTCAGGGCCAATAGGAGCAACGGCCTAGCACTGTGTGGAAGAGGCCTAACAGTGTGGCAGTAGCGTGGGAAAGTGCAGAGTGGTTTCAGTGCCTCTGCTTCTCCTGCGTGCATGGTCTAATCCTTCAGACTCGTGGCATCTGTTGCTTCCCTGGGGATTTGCTCGTAGCGTTTTTGCTTTGCCTTCGAGTTTGCCTGTTTTCACTGAAGACATTAGAATAAGGGGCATTTTTCTGCTTTCTGTTTATTAGTTTTACTTTTACTTTCAGTTTTGCCGTTTTCGGTACTTTGGCTCTGAGAAGCTACAGGTGGCATTTTTTCTTGCTTCTTCCACTCCCCCCGCCACCAATCCATTGATCTCAGGAATTGATTTGGGGGCAGGGGTAGTCCAATAGCCAGGGGAAAAAAAAAAGAGAAAATCACGTTCTTAATGCCTACCCGGCCACAGTTTTTCATTTGCGGGACCAGGAGGGGAGCGGTCTTGGACAGAGGCATGTGTCGGGGCTGCGCACAGGAAGCCACTGCTATGGAACAGGGCCTACATGATAGGGTAAGTTAGGACAAGTCTCCCTCTCCATCTCAAGAAGTTCAGGTCTTGGGGAGTCCTCCGCCACCTGTGACAGAACCAGCGCTGTGCCCCCGGACTTGCCTGGTCCCTACACGTCTCAAGACACTCAGGGAGTTGGGTGGCTCCGGTGTTTTTTGCCGGAGTTTGTTTTGCTTCTGCATAGGGCATTCTGCCTGCGCCAGCAGGGTGCAGCGAGCAGCTCCGCGGCTTCAAAACGTGGGACAAAGAGGACAGCAGACTTCAAGGAGAGCGAGTTGGGTCCTCCGAAGCAGTCTAGGCCCATGGAAGACTGGCAGGACAGTCTCTGGTGTCCGAAGGACCAGATGGAGATGATTTGGACACAGAGATAGACTTGGAAACTGAGGAACTGGAAGAAAGAGAGATCCTGGAAGAGGAAGAGTAGTCCAGGATTGTTTGAGTTTTTCGCCGGGATGAGTTGCCGGTGCTCATCACAGAGTCTTTGAAGGCGCTGAACATGCCCACTTCCCTGCCTGTGGAGGAGGAGGCATTGGAAGACCCTCTACTCCAAGTGGTCCAGAAGACACAGAAGATATTCCTGGTGCATAGGGTGGGTGGTTAGGCAGATGGTTCAGGATGAATGGGACATGCCAGAGGATGGTCTCAAGGGAGTGCGGACTATGACGCATCTGTACCCCCGCTACCTGATCAGGACCGCAAGCTGTTTAGGTCCCCTAAAGTGGTTTCGGCGGTTACCAAAAAGACTACGATACCGGCGTAAGGTAGCGCCACACTCAAGGATGTCCAGGATAGGAAGTTAGACATGCTGTTGAAACAGGCTTTTGGGATATCAGCGCCCTTTCGCTGCAAACCTCCATTTGTGGGACCTGGGTTGCAAGGACCTGCCTCTGCTGGGCGCAGTGAGTGCAACAGATAGGCAAGCAAGCGCAGGAGTCTGCAGAGGAGATCGTCAAATTGGAGTCGGGGGCCACTTATATGACGGATACCCATTATGATTTCATTAGAGGGTTGTCCTTGGTAACGGCTCGGCACTACCTTTGACTCCGAAACTGGGCGGCGGACAGTTCTTCTAAGGCTCTTCTCAGCAAGCTCCCCTTTAAGGGAAAGCCCATGTTTGGAGAGAACCTAGAGAAGTTGGTCAAGGACTTGGGGGAATCCAAAAGGGGATGTCTGCCCGTGGATAAGCAGAGGCAGGGTCATAATCCTACAGCAGCCCGGGGCCACCCGCGAGACTCCAGGTGTTTCCGTACACCCCGCTTTAACCCCTTCCAGAGAGGAAGATTTCCCTCGAGGGGACAAGGGTTCCATAGTTTTCAAGGAGCGGGCAGGGGATTCGTAGCTGCTGTTTCCTTAGGTCCTGAGAAGTCACAATGAAGCGAGGGGGGCCCAGGTGGAGGTGCAGCCCGTGGGAGGTGGGCTACAGGAATTTTACTCAGTCTGGGTCCAAATCACTTCCGACTGGTGAGTCCTGGAAGTCATCAAAGAAAGTTATGCCCTCAAGTGGGCTTGCCCTGTGCACCAGTTTCATTTGGTACCCCTGCAAGGCACAAGGCAAGGTGGCGGCAGTAGAAGAGACCTTGTATCGTTCTCTACAGATAAGATTTGTGGAATCGGTTCCCTGAGACCAGTGCGGCTGCAGTCGATACTCCATTTATTTCATAGTGCTCAAAAAGGAAGGTTCCTTTCGTCCGATTCTCAATCTTAAGGGCGTGAACTGATGCCTCTGGGTGCCACATTTCCACATGGAAACATTAAGATCAGTTATTGTGGCGGTAAGGACCGGGGAATTATTGACTTCACTTGACCTCACAGAGGGGTATCTGCACATCTCCATCCACCCAGATCATCAGCAGTTTCTTCGCTTTGTGGTTCCAAACGGCCATTTCCAGTTTCGAGCTTTACCATTCGGTCTGGCAACTGCCCCTCCCCCCCCTGTACCTTCACCAAGGTCATGGTGGTGGTGGCGGCAGCACTCCACAAGGAAGGAGTTCTAGTTCACCTGTACCTGGATGATTGGCTGATCTGGGCGAAGTCCAGGGACGACAGTGAAAAGCGACAGCGTGGGTGGTAGAGTTCCTCAAAAGGCTCAGCTGGATAGTCAACCTAGCCAAGAGTCAGTTGGAGTATCTGGGTGCACATTTCAATACCCGCGTGGGCAGGGTCTTTCTGCCAGAACGTCGGGTGCAAGAGCTTCGGAGATTGATACATTAGTTCCTGCACATGGTGAGACCTTCAGCATGGCATTATCTACAGGTGCTGGAAACCATGGCAGTCACGCTTAAACTAGTCCTGTGGGCAAGGGCACACATGCAACTGCATCAGAGGGCTCTGCTCCATCAGTGGTCCCATCAGGGTCCTCCTCTGTCTGAAATACTTCCCTGTTCAGGTAGCACCAGGAAGGCACTCAAGTGGTGGCTGCATCTAGGGAACCTGGAAGGGGGCATGCCGCTTGAGTCCCCGAAGTGGGTTCTGCTGATGACGGATGCCAGTCTAGCCAGTTGGGGAGCCCATTGCGAGGGGCATTTTGTCCAGTGACCATGGAGTCCGCAGAAGGACCTGTGGTCGATCAACAGGCTTGAAATGCGAGCGGTGACCCTGGCACTAGAAAGTTTCAAGCCATGGTTGCAGGGGAGAGCGGTTTGAGTTTTATCAGACAATGCGACTACAGTGGCATCCCTGGAGGACGAAGCCGAAAGGCTGTTCGAATGGGCAGAGGTTCACTTCCAGGCATTGTCGGCAGCGCATGTGGCGGGCTTCGACAATATGACAGCGGACATTCGAGTACGAGTGGACCCCGGAGAGTGGCAGCTCAACCAGGAAGTGTTTGAGGAGGTAGTACATCGCTGGGGTACCCTGGTCATGGAACTAATGGTGATGTTCGAATCAGCAAAGCCTGGTCAGTTTTTCAGCAGAAGACAAGAAAGGATGTCCAACGGCCTGGATGCTCTAATACAGCATTGGCCCTAGGAGGGTCTTCTCTGTCTTTTCCCCATGGGCTGTCATAGGCCGGATAGCTCAACGGATAGAAGTGCAGAAGGGATTAGTAATTCTGATGACGCCGGACTGGCCACGACATCTGTGATATGCTGACCTGGTTCGACTTCTGGCAGATCGGCCATGGCGGCTGCCTGTTTGAGAGGACCTCTTGAGGCAGGGGCCGCTGTGCATGCCCCAGGTGGATCAGTTCTCACGGCATGGCTCTTGAAAGGGCAAGGTTGAGGAAGAAAGGAAATTCAGCCTCGGTAATAAGGACTTTGCTGCAGACCCAGAGGAGATCTACGAGCCTGGAGTACATCTGCATGTGGCGATTCTTTGTGTCGTGGTGTGGGGAAAGGCAGATGTATCCCGCCACGGCCTTCATTTCGGACATCTTGTTGTTCTTGCAATCCGGATTTGATAAGCGCTTGGCCACCAGCTCCTTGAAGGTACAGCTGGTTTTGATTTCCTGTTATCATGGGAAGGTCCACGGGGTGGCCCTAGGTATACACCCAGACGTGCTGAGATTTCTGAGGGCAGTGAGCCATCTCTATCCGCCAAGGCGGATGATGATACCGCCTTGGGATCTTAATCTGGTGCTGACAGCTTCGTCAGGGGGAACCTTTTGAGCTGTTGAGTAGAGCATCCCTGAAGGATTTGATGCTGAAAGCGGTATTTTTAGTGGCGATTTGTTCGGCTAGCAGGATTTTGGAGCTTCAGGCCCTATCATGCTGGGAACCGTTCATTTCATTCTCCAAGGAGAAGGTGATTCTCTGCCCAGTTCCTTTGTTTTTGCCCAAGGTGGTGTTGGCATTTCATGTGAACCAGGCGGTGTCTTTACCAGCTCTGACGAGCACAGTGGGGGCCTCGGATGCTCCGCAGCTACGCCATCTAGTTGCTAGAAGAGCCCTGCAAAGGTATTTGAAGAGGACATCCTCCTTCTGGAAATCGGATCGTCTCTTCGTTCTGTTTCGAGGACCGTGCAGGGGTGCGGTGGCAACAAAAGCCACCATATCCAGGTGGATTAGGGAGGCAATCACATCCGTGTACATCTTGAAAGGTAAAGAGGTGCCGACAGGTTTGCGGGCACACGCCACAAGAGCTCAGGCGGCCTCGTGGGCCGAGTATAGTTTGGTTCCACCAGTGGAGATTTGTAGGGCAGTGACGTGGTCGTTGCTTCATACTTTTTCTAAGCATTATCGCCTGAATGTGCAGGCGGCGGGAGATGCTCGTTTTGTATCGGCAGTGCTTCATGCTGGTTGTGTGGCTCCCTCTGATACATCCCAGAGGTGCGGGACTGGACTGGAGGGACGATAAGGAAAGATAAATTAGACTTACCAGCTAATTGTTGTTCCTTGAGGAACTCCAGTCCAGTCCCGGATCCCTCCCTACGTGCTTTCAGTGTTAATTGGTCAACACCCCGGGCCTGAAGCTGCTGGCTTGCCAGGTGTAGTCCGGGTAGGGGGTGCATCTCACGTTGTAGGGGGGGGGGGAGGTGGACCGTAAGAGCTGTGGGTCACTTGCTCCTTGGTGGCTCTGGCGCTTCACAAGTAAGCCTCTTCATCCTGGGAGGGGGGAAAGAGATCTTTCCCAGAGTGTGGAGGTAGAGTGGGTGACCTTTTTTAGGTAGATGTAAATTTGTTGAAATGTTTAACTACTTATTTTTTTGCTCCTGTGAGTCTGCTTTGCTAGTAGGTACTGGGACTGGTAGGTGGTGCCAATTGTATAAGTACACTGGTGTCATCAGAAAGATGACATGCTCAGTCTCCAAGCTGCTGGAAGAGGTACACTACCCAGAGGTGCAGGACTGGACTGGAGTTCCTTAAGGAACAGCAATTAGCAGGTAAGTCTAATTTATCTTTTCCATATCGTCCTGCTAGACCAATCCGGACAAGTGGGTTGTGTTCCCTACCAGCAGAATGGTGGAGACAAAGACCAATAAACAGCGCAGTAAAATTCCAGATTCAATTTAAAATTCTGCATTCAATTTAATATTCTCATCCTGATTCATAGTCATTCGCACTGGTGTCCTGCAATACCTCTCTGATCTCATTCACCTTTACGCTCCTCTCGCATCCTCTACTCCATTCATGCTAACATTGTGCACCTTCCCTCCGCCTCTCAAGCCCATTTGGAAGTTACACGTCACTCTGCATTCTTTTTCCTTGACCCTGCTCTTAGGAATTCCCTCTCATCTGCACTCCGTTTAGAACCCTTTTAGAACAAATTCAAATGTATACTGAAAATCTATTTGTTTCACACTGCCTTCGACCTCCCTCCTCCAGAGCCTTAATTTATGATCATTCCCTTCCCCCTCTTCTGCCCCCTCCATCTTTTCTGGATTGTATGAGTGTCTATCCCTGTCCTATCACTAAATGGCATTCTTTCCCTTCTCTGTTTTCTGCAGCAATTTTGTATTGTACACCACCCTGTGTGTGGTATAGAAAGTGATTAATAAAGATTACTCCCATGTCTCTATTCGCCTTAGCCACCAGAGGTATCTTCAGTATTCTTTTGTCTCCAGCAGATGGTGGATAGATTTTCTCCACTCTGAAGAAAACCTGAATAATTGAGAGGAAAAGATTTGATTTAAATGCTCGTGAATGACAACCTTAACTTGAGCATGATGTGGGAAGCTCCACTAGATTGCGGCCTGTTCGGTAGCCATAGGAGGAGGGAAAATTGGTTCAGCTCCGTGCGCTTATGATAAGAGTCTGTTGAGCAGTCAGAAAATTAGAAGGAATAGAAGAATTCATCAGGGACTTCAACGCTCCCCCCCCCCCCCAATTCTCTCCTAAAGATCGCAGAAGGCTCTCGGAGGAATCTGCCTGCCAGAGACCTTAAAACACTGTGTCTGAAAAGCAAGAGAAACAGTTACGGGGGGGAGAGCTGAGCCTGGCATGAGTTTTCTGCCTGGGACTCTTGGGGTGAGCACCAAGGCTTGACCACATCACTGTCTTTGTTGGGGGGCTCCTGATTCCATCCATTTGGGGCACAATTCGGGGTGGACTGCTGGCAACTGTTGGCATGGTGTGGGAGTTTTCCTTTGTTTTCTACGCATGTTACTAGCGCTTTTACTATTGTACACAGTCTTAGCTCACATTCTATCTGAGCGACTCCAAATGTGCGTTCCTACCCAAGTGCCCATTTCACATGTCTCTGTACAAGTGCTGCTAATGTATGCCTTAGCATGCGCTGCTATTGCACTTGCCTTAACTCTTTTTATGTTTTCTTCCAGGAAACATGTGGCAAGCGAGGTACGCTTTTTGGACTCTACTCTTCTTGCATGGCAGCTTCTGAATCATCCCTGGAGAACCCGTTTTTCCCCCCCTCTCAACAGGGGGGTGCAATTGGTCTGGCCTTGCCTGCCTCAGCAGGGGGTGGCAGATGGTGCATTGGATAAGGAATAACCAATCTGCTAGAGATTCCAGCAACTGCTGTGGGCCACTCCCCATCCTCTAGGTGATTGACAACACCTATGTCTCCTGGTGTAGGAGGGTAATTTCTGTGAGGAGAGCTTCTGGAGTCTGAATTGTCCTCCCCAGCTTTCTATCCTTTTGATGACAAGCCTGGTCATCTAGCATGGAAATTCAGACCCTGCAGCCTCTGGGTCCCTCCCAACTCCCCAAGCCAAGCGCAGTCTCATGAGAGGCATGCTGAGAGTAGAAGCCTGTTTGATTGCCTATGGCTGAGTGTCCCTGATGAACGGTGCCCCCTGGAGATGGGGATCAGCTGGATTCTGAGATTTGGACAGACTTGGATTCAGATGTCTCAGTTCTGGGCTCTGATGTGGATGAAGAGATACTCTTACCTTCAGAGGATTGGGACAAGGCTGGTGTGATCCGCCTGTTATGGTAGGAGGAACTGGTGGCATTGCTTGCCAGGGACTCATCCATCTTGAACTTGGTGGATGCTCCAGGTACGGAGCAGCAGCCGAAGGTGCATCCACTTCTGCAAGGAATGCGAAAATCCACTACTTTCTCCCCATTCCCAGAGGTGATCAAGGACATGATCTAGTCAGAGTGGGATTCCCCCGATTCTCCTTCCTAAGGGGCTAAAGGTGTATAAGAAGATGTACGCTCTCCCAGAGATTGAGTGCATTGTGTGGTTTTATATTTCCAAGGTGGATGTGTTGGTCACGGCGGTTACTAGACAGACCACCATTCTTGTGGCAGGCGGATTGGCTTTAAAGGATACTCTGGACCACAAGGTGGATTTGTGTTTGAAGAACCAGTTTGCCGCGGCGGCTTTCATTCTTCAGTTGGTGGTATGTGCAGGCTGACGTCTCGAGCCCTGATACAGTGGATTCAGTCTCTTCCGTTGGATGATACTATCCCCCTTTAGGAGTCTGCTACAGCCTTCCTTTGGGTACCATGTCTAGCAGCTCGATGGCGACATGGCATTGGATTTGGCTCAGAAACTGGGCAGCGAACACATCTTCCAAAGCCCAGTTGACCCAAAGAAGCTGATGAAGGACCTGGGCGAGACAAAATCTTACTGCCTTCTGTAGGACAGGTCTGGGGAACCTGTGAAGCAAGCAGAGGCCCCCATTTCCATCAGGTTATGTCTGCTCCTTGTGGGTGCATTGGTCGGACTCCTGGGGGCTTTGGGATTTCTGTCTCTACCGGACTGGAAGCTGCCTGGCTCATTCTCAATCCTTTCGTGGAGCCAAGTGGGCCAAGAACCTCGGTCTCCTCCAGAGGAGAGAACCCTCCTGGGCTATGCAATAAAGGTTTAGGGGCCATTTCCCTGGTTCCTCTGGTTGGAGGCAGGCTTTGCCTCTTCTTCAGAAATGGGCTTGGGTCACCAAGGATCGCTGGGCGCTAGACACCATTCACTATGGCTATGTCTTGGAATGCAAAGAGCCGATCCTGGGTGCTTTCATCATCTCCCCTTGAGGTTCTGCGAACAAATGGGCCTCTGTGCAGATCACCTTGGACAAGTTGTTACTTCTGAAGGCAGTGATGCCCATTCCCCCGGGTGGTTGGGGCAAGGCAGGTATTCCATCTATTTTATGGTGCTAAAAAAGAACGGATCATTCCGGCCCATTCTGGACCAGGTGTCAACGAGCACTTGCGTGTCCTGCGTTTCTAGATTAGCCATGGAGAGTGTGATTCGGAGGTCTAATGTGGCTCTTGCAAGCACCACTTCTTCATTTGCCTTTGTTTCAGTGCCTATGTGTCAGGGATTTATCATCCTGGAGGACCCGGCTCCCTTCTCACTTAAGGCTTAGCTCTTGAAAGGAGATTGCTACCACGTGAGGGCTACTCTCCGGCAGTGGTTTTGCTCTACTCGGATCCTGGAGATCTACCAACCTGGCATGTGCAGGTCTGGTGTCTGAGCGATGGTGTAGAACACAGCATCTGGCTCCTGAGGCGGCCAAGGTGCCATCTCTTGGCCTTTCTGCAGGACATTCTGGAGATGGGTCTGTCTCTTAGCTCCCTGAAAGTTCAGATGGCAGCTTTGGTCTGTTTCAGGGGTCATGTGGCTGGTAAGTCTCTAGCCTTACACCCAGATGTTTTGTGCTTTCTTCAGATGGCTCAGCGTCTGCGTCGTCCTCTCCGGTCTGTGGTCCCTTCCTGGGATCTGTGTCTGGTGCTCAGGGCCCTGATGTTGGAGCCCTTTGAGCCATTGAAGTGTGCTACTCTGAAGGATTTGACACAAGACTGTCTTCTTTGTTGCGATTTGTTCTGCAAGGTGGATTTCTGAGCTGTAGGCTCGGTCTTGCTGTCATCCTTTATTTATTTTTTTATACCCCACTTTTAGGATCAGCGCGGTTTACATAGTAACAACTCGATACATTGAACAGGTATAAAGAACAATAGTAAGATTACATAAATAACAGATGTTATAATGAAGGAAACTATATACTATAATCACATTTACCTTGGGCTCCCAAAACAAACATTCTGGCCCTTGCAATTGGCGCAGAACACAGCTGCTCGCATAATAACTGGTTCCGTAAGGGATGATTGCATCACCCCCATTATGAACCTTCTACATTGGCTTCCAATCGACTCTCGCATCCGATATAAAACCATACTGAACATCTTCAAAGTCAAACAGGACCTCTCAGCGAACATCTGCAGTCCATCATCAGTTTCGACCCAAACACCAGACCCAGGAGGAGAGGCACCACTGACACCATTACAACCCCCAAAGACCACCAAAATGAGGCAAACCACGTCAAGGAGAGCAACATCCCTGGCAGCACCCGCCATATGGAACTCCCTGCCAGCTTAAAGTCAACTGTTGGCATTAAGGATTTTAGAAAGTTACTCAAGATCACACTCTACATAGAGCATTACGGCGACATCACGTATCCTGTCTAGAGACCCCCGCCATCTATTGCTCCCGACACCGCTGTCCTCTGCCCTGCATGTGCCCTCACCACCCTCCTCCTCCCCCCTACCCTAGCCTACCCCTTCTCCCTACTGTATATAGCACATTGTAGATAGCTCAAGCTGAATATATATCATGTATTAATTAAGCTACACATGAATTACACTCACACAAACACTACTATCCAACCACTGCATGCTGACACCCCTACCCTATACAATTTGAATCGTTTGAAGTGAAAACCGCTTTGATTTTAGGATAAGGCGGGATACAAATCTATTTAAATAAATAAATATGCAATCTGAATAAATAACAAGTCTTAATTTAGTTAGCTGTGTAGAAGCTGAAAGAGGGCTGTGCATTAGAGGGAGGGCATGAGCAGCTATGGTACATGGTCGAAAGAGAGTTGGAAAAGATGTGCGGAAAGTTGACAGGACAGTGATAAGACGGATAGGAGCAGGGAGGGAGTTTCAGAGCAGAGGGGCAAAAAAGGAGAAGGGTCTGTTTCTAGCAAATTGGGAGCTTTTACTAGCCAAAGCTGAAATGGCTAGGGTGTTAGCCATATTTGTTCTCCTGGATCTGGTGTCTAATGTAAGAGGTTTTCCAGAGATGCTGCTGAGAGATGGTGAAGGATTTTAAATGACATTAAAAGGGCTTTGTATTTGAGTCGATTGTTAATAGGTAGCCAATGTAGCTGTATTAGGAGAGGGGATACATGATCATATCTGGATGCTCTGTAAGTGGTTCAGGCAGCAGTGTTTAAAGCCATTTGCAAAGGATGGAGCGCATATGCGGGTAGACCATGAAGTATGAAATTAGCATAAACAAAAAGGAGAGGACTAGGGCTTGAAAGACAGTGCAGAAGTCAGTAGGTTCTATTAAGGGTCGGAGCTGGCGGAGGGATCGTATTTTGAGGTAGACAGCATTCTATGTTTCTTATGTGGGATTCCATATTTATTCCATATTTATTTTCCATATCTGTTTAATGTAAACCGCGCTGATGTCTAATAGTGCGGTATATAAGAATTGTTAATAAATAAAATAAATAAATAAAATATTTAGATTTTGGTCCAGAGTTGACACCAAGATATTTATCTTTGTGATTGGACTTCAGTTCTTTATTCTTCACATGTAGGTGGGATGGTGGTATGAATGTTAGATCCTTCGTAATGAACAGGACTTCTGTTTTTTTTGTAGTTTACTTTCAGGTTACTTGCTTCCAACCAGGCAGATACTGCATTAAAGCAGTCTGTGATTCTGGTGGTGATGGGGTTGTCCATTGAGAGTGGGGCATAAAGTAGCACATCATCTGCATATATATGGTAAAGAATGTCAAAGGATTGGATGATAGTGCATAATGACTGAATATATATATTGAATAGCAGGGCTGATAGGGACGAGCCCTGAGCTACTCCTTGGGTTTGTTGAATCATAGTTCATGTTTGTGTGCCAATGCATACCTGCTGTTGGCGATCTGATAGGTAAGATCAACACCAATCTAGTGCTGAGTTTTGAATGCCTTTAAGTTGAAGTTGGGTAAGCAGGAGGCTGTGAGACACTGTGTCGAAGGCTGATGCTATGTCTAAGAAAATAAGGATGAAGCCTTGTTTTGGTTTGTTCATGCCTTCAATCACATTATCAATAAGGGATGTGAGCAAGGTTTCAACGCCTTATCTTTTTCTGAGGAGGCCATTTCCATTAGGCTTGTGCCTTCTTCCTTACCTAAGGTGTTTTCTCCCTTTCTTGTGAACCAGGTGGTTTGCCTGACCCCTCCTCTAAGGAGCAGTGTTAGAGAAAGAATAATTATATTTGCCTTGTGGATGTCCGAAGGTTGCTTCTCCGGGACTTGGAGGTTATGAATTCTTTTTGTTAGACCATCCTTTTGTGCTGTTTACTGGCCTGCGCAAAGGTTACATGGCGGCTTGGTCTACGTTGGGGCGCTGGATTAAAGAGACCATTGCCTCAGCATATCTGTTGCAGAACTGGCTGATTCCGGAGGGTTTGCACGCCAATTCTACCAGAGCACAAACGTCATCGTGGGCGAGCAGAACTCAGTAGCCCCTCGAGACATTTGTTGGGTGGAAACGTGGGCATCACTTTTCACTTTTGTTAAGCATTGCTGTTTGGATGTCCATGCTCAGGTGGACACAGCCTTTTGCTCTAAGGTTTTGCAAGCTGCTCTGTTGTCTTCCCTGCCAAGTGGAGGCGTAGCTTTGGAATGTCCCACTTGTCTGGACTGGTCTAGCAGGACGATATGGAAGGTGACATTTTACTTAACAGTTAAGGTTCTTTCCTTGAGTCCTGCTAGACCAGTCCAGGGCCTACTCCTGGAACACTTTGCTCTATTCCTCTGTGGCAGTACCCTTAGGTCCGCTATGATTCCTATATTTGGCTTTGCAGGTTCATCTTTGACTGACAGCCTTCTGTTTATGCTTTGTTTGCTACTGTTGATTACTCATTGAGGATGTATGAGGCACAAGGTGGGAGAGATCAGACTGAGAGTGGAGGAACAGGATGAGTGTACTGATGAGCCAAGAGGAAGTGGTGACAAGGGTACCAGAGGCAAGTGACACAGCTGAAGGAGTCACAGAAAGAATGTGGGGGTGAGGGGAAGCTGGAAGATCTTGAAAACTGCTCCTGCAGGAACAGTGTGCAGATGTGGAGAGTCCCCAGTGGTGGACAGAGAGTTTCTGTTGCCCTAGGCATTACCCTCTGTGCTGCTCCCCCAAGACTGTGCTGCCCCCTAATTGTGCTGAGGTAGTGGCAACTGAACAACTGCTTCAGCGCTGCTTTGGGCCTTTAAAGTGCCTGCACACATGCACGCTCATGGCCTGCCACTCCTGCCCCCTCCGATGCAATTTCTCTGTCCCCTTTCAAGAAAGTTGCATTGGAGGGAGGTGGGTGTGGCAGGCCAGAACTGCATGCACACGCATGGCCGTTTTTAAAGCATGCCATAGCGCTGAAACGTCAGTTCAGTTGCCACTTCCCGGAGGAGAGAGTTGGGTTAGCAGTGCAGCCCACTAAGGTCTGCCACCATAGGGGACCACCTTGTTCTCCTAGTGGATGGGATGGTACGGCCCTGAGAATCCCTAAGATGAAATCCTAAGCAGATGTGAAGACAACTGTGCAGAAGATATACAAATGCTGTTGCAAGGTGAAGGTTCAGAGGGGGATGAAATAAATCAGGTGCACAGGAGCTAGAGCTGTGAAAATCCAACCAGCTCTGGTACATTGTGTGGCTTGCCTGCACGATTTCAGCATTAAAGAGAAAGATAATGCAACAGGCACAGAAGAGAGACCAATTTCAATGGAAGGGCCACCAGATTGTATATGACCAAGTTTAAGGAGATGCTGGAAGGATCTCACTAGAAAAGAGCCATGGGCGATGGAAAGCACCTGAAGCAATCGACAGTCACACAGATGGAGAAAAATGATCCCCAAAGGGGGTATTGAAGATGCAAACTTATTACCGTTTTGAAAAGGGACATTAGACACTCTTTGCTTTTTTCATTTGAACTGGGCCTTGCATTGCCCAAGAAAGGGGGGGGGAAGAGTATGTTTTGAGATGGTTGGGGGTGTAAACTTTCCGGGAAGAAAATGTTTTGTATGTGAGGAATTCTTGTGATATAAGGTGGAAGGAAGGGTGAGTTTTATGAGGTCGAGGCAGGGGTGGCAGACCGGGGGGGGGGGGGGGGTGTGATTCTGCCACGTGGCATGCCTGGTGGACACTTCCTCTTAGACCCTTGGTGGCGCAAAACTAAGGGATTAGGGGAAGGGGAGCTGTGAGGGGAGGAGGTTTTGGGAGGTGGTTGCAAAGGGCTAGCTTTTATTGCAACAGTGGGGGGGGGGGAGAGATGCCTTTGAATGTGAAAGGCCTCAATTCATCTTATAAAAGGTGGATCTCTTGTGTGAGTAGCATCCTAAGGGGAAGAACTGTACCTTCTTTTTGTGACCACATGAGTCATACTCAAGAATTGACCACTTGGTTCCTATTATGGCTATCGCCAAAGTGGTTGGAGTTGATATCTGGAGTATTACTTATTCTGACCATCCACCAGTGTGGATGGGAGTGAGTCTGGAGGATAAAGATTTGAAGTCTGATATTAAGTGGAGGTGGCCAGCACGATTACAGCAGCTAGCCATCACCGCTGAACGCTAAACCTGGATATTCAATGCCAGGGCTATATCTGGTCACCAGTATTGAATATCCCAGTCGGCTGGCAAAGAAGGAAGCTAACCAGTTAGTAATGATATTCAGCTGCTGCCTGGTTAGCTTTGGTGGCAAAAGTTAGGACAGCCTATTCTGTACCTAACATTTGCTGCAGAGGGATAACCGGGCAGTGGCTGAATATCGCTGCTGACCAGTTATCCAGAGGTGCTGCCTATGGAACGCCGCCCCAGAACACCCTGATATTAACCGGTTAGTATCGGGGCGCCGAACTGTGGCATCTGCAGATATTCAGTGACACTAACCGCATTAGTGGCATTTAGATGGTTTGCAGGTCTGCAAACTGTGTAAATGCCTTGAATATTGGGTCCATAGGACATTGGTTTTAGAGATTGCATTTTGAGAGACCCCAAAGTTGGGATGAATGTGGAGGGCTGTATATAAAGGGATATGTCATATCATCCTGCTAGACTAGTCCAGACAAGTGGGCTGTGGCTCCCCTACCAGTAGATAGGTGGAGATAAAGAACCAATGAAAAGCTCAGGTTTCAATGACATCACTCCCATGCCTCTATCCGCCTCAGCCACCAGAGGTCTCTTCAGTATTTCTTTGTCTCCAACAGATGGTGGATGGCTTTTCCCCTCTGAAGAAAATCTGAAGAATTGAGAGGAAAAGATTGATTTAAAGTCTCGTGAACGACCACCTTGGGGGGGACTCTTACTTGAGTGTGATTTGGGAGGCTCAACTAGACTGCGGTCTTTTCAGTAGCCATAGAAGGAGGGAAAACTGGTTCAGCTCCATGCTCTTACCCTGATACGAGCTTTTGAGCAGCCAGAAAAACTGGAAGGATTTGAAGAGTTTAGCAGTTTCATACAACCTCAGCACCCCCGCCCTCCTCATCTGTTCCCCCCTGCTCTCTCCCGAAGATTGCAGAAGGTTGAGGGATTTGTCTGCCAGCCATGTTAAAAGCAGTGCCTGCAAAGCCAGAAAAACAGTTTCAGGGGGGTTGAGCTGAGCCCAGTGTGTATTCTCTGCCTGGGGCTCTGTGGGTGAGTACCAAGGTTTGACCTTGTCCTTGTTAGGAGCTCCTGATTCCATCCATCTGTGGTGCAATTTGGGGTGGACAGCTGGTGACCATTGGTGTGGTGTGGGGGGTTTCCTGCACTTTCCTGCATGCGTTAGTAGCATTTTGACTATTGTGCGCCTGACGGTCTCATGGACCTTGCTGAAATAGCTCCAACGCACATTCCTACCCAAGCACTTGTGTCACGCCTTGCAGTGTAAGGCTATTAACGTGTGCCTTCCGGACCGCGGTGGCCTTAGCATGTGCTGTTGTGATACCTGCCTTAACTCTGTCTTCTTCCAGGAAATATTGTTTGGCCTGTGGCAAGTAAGATGCCTCATCTCTGGCTTCTGTAATTTGCTGCTCTTGCATTGCAACTTTTGAGTCATCCCTGGAGGGATTGCTCCCCCTCTCTATGTCCAGGGATGCTGTTAGTCCGGCCTTGCCTGCCTTAGAATAGGAGGTTGTGGATGGCACTGAGGGTAAGGATAACCAGCCGGCTGGAGGTTCCAGCAACCATGATGTCTGCTGCTCCTGAACCTCTAAGGTATGGACGGTGACTATGTCCCCTGGTGTAGGAGGAAGAAGAGAACTAAGCAGGTGAAGGGAGAGAGTCCTTTATTCAGAAAGTCCGACACAGCTGGGTTCTGGCTTAGTGCCTTCAGGGGGGACAAAACCTCCAGCAGATAAAAACATATTTAATAACTTCTAAAAATATTAAATAAACAAAAACCAGGTATTTACATATAAAATAATCAATAGTATTAAAAATATGAAGCTCCAAAAGGAAAAAATAAACTAATATCTAAATAAACAAAGTAACTAATAAAAACAATATACAATAAATAAATAAAAACTAGCCATTTGGACAAATGAAAATAGAAATCATAGGACGTAGATGGCAATACATACAAACAAAAGATAAAAACATGATATAATCAGAAGCAGAGTGGACTAGAGGACTATAGGAGTAGAACCATTCATGAAATGGAGCATGTGGTGAACAAGATAGATCATTATAAGGTAAAAAATATAAAAAAGAGCTAAACTCAAAACCTGGCTACAAAACACTCCAAGGGAGTTGTGGAAGGGCAGGGAAATGAAGCCAGTGGGGGGGGGGGGGGGGGGGCAAGAAGAGGAGGAGGCAATATGAAACAAAGTACAAAGAAAATACATAAAATGGCACTCACTGTGATATGTTAAATATGTCCCTTAGGACTGGATCCACTTGAAATAATGTGGACCTAAGACACACTGAAGCAAAACAGCATATTATGATAAATATACCAAATCAGAGAACAGTATGTGTCTCCATAAAATATTGTAGATCCATATAATAAAAATAGGAGGAGGAATGGATGAGCCCACAGTACTCCTTTGTGTTGTAAATAATTAAATGCTTCCAAATAACATAATAGAATGAGAACCCTCTATTTACTGTAATAAACCGGTACATGTCAAAAAAAGAAGGAAACAAGTCAGTGCATTACAGATAGTTAAAAAAAGCATTTAATGACAGAAACAGCAGAGCAAACATAACCTTGTGTGTTTTGATATTTCCACTGTGGATACATAGGTCACGGTGATTATCAGATGGACCACCATTCCTGTGGAAGGTGGATCAGCCTTAAAGGATACCCTGGACTGAAAGGTGGATTCGTGTTGAAGAACCAATTTGCAGCAGCAGCTGCTATTCTTCAGTTGGTATATGCAGGCCTGATGTCTCTAGCCCTTCTACAGTGGATTCAGTCTCTTCCCCTGGATGATAACTACTTTTTTGGAGTCTGCTACGGCTTTCCTTTCTTATGCCATGTACGGCCTGGACATCTACTAGCCAGAAGTTGTGTCCTGTCAACAGTGACATGGCGTTGGCTTGGCTCTGACATGGGGCAGCGGACTCACCTTCCAAAGCTCAGTTGCCCCTTTGGGCCTTAGAGGGACGCTACTGTTGGGTCTGTTTTGGAGAAGCTGGTGAAAGACCTGGGTGAGATGAAATCCTACCACCTTCCGGAGGACAGGTCCAAGGGGGTGTCAGCCTCGGTCCGCTCCTTGTGGGCTTGCTGGTCAGGCTCCCGGGGGTCTTGGGATTCCTGTTACTACTGGCCTGGAAAGCCTTTCTTTCCCCTCTGCTTATGGACTTATGGCTCATTCTCAGTCCTTTTGTGGAGTACTTGGGTCCAGGGACCCGATCCCATCCAGAATAGGCTGCACAGTGAAGGTTTGGGTGTCCATTCCCTGGTTCCTCCAGGGAGGGGGGCAGGCTTCATTTCTTCTTTCAGGAATGGGCCTGGTTCATCAAGGATCGTTGGGTGCTAGTCCCCATTCAGTACAATTATGTCCTGGAATGCAATGCAATTATGTCCTGGCTGCTTTCATCTTCTCCCCTTATGGGTCTGCGAACAGCCTTGGACAAGTTGTCTCTCCTGAAGGCAGTGGTGCCCGTTCCCCCAGACAATCTGAGCAAGGACGGGTATTCCATATGTTTCGTGGTGCCGATACGGAAGGAGCATTCTGGCCCATTCTGGACCTCAAGTGTGTCAACGAGTAGTTGCACTTCATGTGCTTCTGGATGGAACTTTGTAATCCATGATTCAAGCATGCTGCGGAGAATTCGTGGCATCTCTGGATTTGGCTGAGGCGTATTTTCATATCCCAATCTGGGGTATAAGTACAGTATCTGTGCTTTGCCATGCTTGACTTTCATCTTCAGTTTGCCATCCTCCGACACTCCACTGCCTCAAGGATGTTCTCTAAGGTGGTGGTGGTTGCGGGGCTATGATGCTAAGGGACTTGTGTGCACCTATATCTGGACTACTTGATCATCCGACCCATTCTCCAGGACCAAGCAGGAAGTCGGTCCTCACATATGGGTGATGTTGGCGCCGACGAAGCCCTCATGCGGAGCATTTCCCCAGCTTTCAAAGATAGCCTTTGGGAATGCAGGCACGCATGCGCGGTCCCCTTCCCGCCCAAAGGTGCCATCTTGCTCAGTCTTCTTTTTTCCGCGGAGCCCTACGAACGTCTGTCCTTGTCACCCGTGAAAAAAGTTGATTTTTCCTGCGTTGAGTTGCGTTTTATTCTTCGGTTCGACATCGGTTTCTTTCCCGCCTGGACTTGGTACACCAGTGCCGAGCCCGGATCTCTTTTTTCGTTTTTTGTCCTTAGAGACTGCATTCGCGCCAATTTTTCTTTTCCCTGGCTGCCCGATTTTTTGATCTTGCAGGGGCCCTTTTTTCCCCGATGGCTGCCAGTGGCTTTAAGAAGTGTGATCGGTGCAAGAAACTGATGTCTCTCACCGACACACATGACTGCTGCCTCCAGTGCCTGGGGCCAGACCATGATCTTAAGGTCTGTAGTCCCTGTGGCAAAATGTCTTCGAAGGCATTACGGAGCCGTCAGCACCAGCGTGAGAGGATCTTCTCTGACTCTGCGTCTGGACTGGTCCGGACTACGACAGAGGCCTCGACGTCTCGGGAGTCTGACCCTGAGCATTGTCGAGGATCCTCTGAGAGGGAGTCCCCCTCGAGGGAGCACCGAAGGAAGAAGAAACCCGCGAGGGCGGCATCGGTGGACGCTCTTGGCTCCTCGAGGGTCAGGTCGCATAGCCCCGATCGCCGTCCCGGGTCTTCGGAGTCGGAGAGGCCTGCAAAGCATCCTTGTGTAGAGTCGGAGGCCCCGAGTCACGTGAGTACTGTAGTCCTCGTGGACTCTCCTCCGGGGGAGCCGACGTCAAGTTGGAGGCTGCTGGGTCTCCTGAGCTTGGACTCAGGTTGACGGCCTTGGAGAACAGATTGTCTGCCTTCATGGAGCAGCAGCGGGTGCTGATCGCCGGTCTCACCAGCGCATCTGCCCCGACCACCGGGACATCGACGTCCAAGTCGACCCTGGAGGCCGAGCCGATCCTCGAGACCATGCGAACTCGAGTCAATCCTCGGCCGAGGTCACCCTCGGCTTCCCGTACGGGACCGAGGTCGTCGACGCCGGTGCCCTCGGCATCGGGGCGGATGGCATCGGTGCCTGCCCACTCAGAGCTACTCGATTACTCCTTGGAGGAATCGGCATGGGAAACTGAGGAGGAGGAGTCCCCTGACACCTTCCGGACTCGGTGCGTCCCTTCGGACTCACCGGGATCCGAGCCTCGGACAAGGTCCCCCCCCGGAGGATACCCGGTTCTCGGATTTCGTAAGGGACATGGCCAAAGCATTGGCCTTCCCTGCGGACCCCGAGGAGGAGCCTCGTGCTGAGGACTCGAGGCTCTACAGTATGACTCTGCTCCCAAGGAGGCCTTTATTGTCCCGGTTCCTCCGATGCTGGAGCGGTTGCTCTTCCGCATGTGGGAGGCGCCGGCCTCGATGCCGGTTCTAAGCAAGCGGGTCAATTCCGTTTATTGAGTCTGCAAGAGCCCTGGGTTTCAAAAGCCACAGCTACCGCACCACTCCATGGTTGTGGAATCGGCCATGCATCGCCTGAAGAGTCAGAAGATGCACTCTTCAGTGCCTCCTGGCAGGGAAGCCCAGAACCTGGATGCCCTCGGTAGAAAGTGCTTCCAGGGCTCTATGCTTGCTTGCCGCGTCCAGACCTACCAGCTGTACATGGGCATGTACCTTCGAGACCTGACAAAGGAGATTGCCCGGTTCTCTGCTGGTCTCTCCGAGGAACCTTTGCAGAGGTTCGAGGCCTTGTCTTCTGGTATTTGAGAGTGCTCGAAGTTTATCTCTCGAGCAGCCTACGATGGATTTGAGGCTTCGGCCCGAGTAGCAGGGGCCAGCATCGGTGCATGCCGCCAGGCCTGGCTACAATCCTCGGACCTTGAGCCATGGGTACAGGACAAGTTGGTCGATGTCCCTTGTCGAGGTGAAAACCTCTTTGGCAAGCCAATGGCTGATAAGGCTGCAGAACTCGAGATCGAGACTCTTACCCGGACAAGGCTGTCCAGGAAGACCTCTGCCCCTTCTCAGAAGAAGAAGGGCTCGGGGAAAAGGACCTTTTACCCGAGGAAGACCACTGCCTACAAAACCTACCCTCACTACCAGGCCTCTGCAGCTCTCCAACAGGGCCAGCAGGCCAAGGGGCAGGGTCATGGGCCCTATAGGCATAAGGCTCCCAAGCCTCCTACTCCGGCTCCTGCTCAGCAGGGAGGGGTTTTTTGACTATGCCAGCATAGCCTCTCCTCCTCTCCAGGGCACAGAAGGTCGGCTGACTCTGTACGCAGACAGTTGGCCAGCCGTCACAGGGGATACTTGGGTGTTAAGCATCATCGAGAGGGGCTATCTGCTCCACTTCAACCAGATACCCCCTCCTACTTTCTGGGGGAGCCTCCAAGACCCCCTCTTCACAGAAACTTACTCCTTCAGGAGTTGGAAGGTCTGCTACAGGACCAGGCGGTAGAACCGGTGCCTCACCACCTGGAAGGGCAAGGCTTCTACTCAAGGTGCTTCCTGGTACCAAAGAGAACAGGAGGCCTCAGACCCATCCTAGACCTGAGAAATCTGAACAAGTTTCTGGAGAGGGAAAAGTTCAAGATGCTTACCCTTGGAATCTTACTGCCCTACCTCCAGCAGGGAGATTGGCTATGGTCCTTAGACCTGAAGGATGCTTATACTCACATCCTCATCCATCCAAGTCACCGGCAATACCTCAGATTTGTGGTGGGAGGGAACCACTTCCAGTACAGAGTGCTTCCCTTTGGCCTCACCTCCGCCCCCAGGGATTTTACAAAATGCCTGGCGGTGGTTGCGGCCTACCTCAGGAACCAGGGAGATCTTTGTGTTCCTGTACCTGGACGACTGGCTTATCAGGGGCCAGTCTCCACAAGAGACCAGGCAGGCCACCTTCCGAACCATATCCCTGCTTCAGCACCTGGGGTTCGTTATAAACTTCCCAAAGTCTACTTTAGTCCCCTCACAGGACGTGGAGTTCATAGGTGCGAGGTTGGACACCATCCATGCAAAGGCCTATTTGCCTGTGGACAGAGCTCACAGGCTGATGAAGTTGGCCGGCCAGTTTCAGATGAACTCTGGTCCCTGCCAGACACTTTCTCCGGCTCTTAGGTCACATGGCTTCTACAGTGCATGTCACCCCAAATGCCCATCTGCATATGCGGCCAGCTCAGTGGTGCCTCAGGGCACAGTGGGTACAGGCCACAGGCAAGTTGTCAGACAGGATAAAGGTGTCCAAACTCTTGGTGGACTCCTTACGCTGTTGGAGGAATCTCCCAAACTTGGTGGAGGGAGTTCCTTTTCAAGCCTCCCCACACACTCAGATACTGACAACCGATGCTTCCCTGCAGGGCTGGGGGGAGGCCACCCAGCAGATCAACCTGTTGGAATTGCGAGCAATTCGACTAGCCTTACGGACTTTCTCTCCGGTCCTCTCTCACCAGTCTGTCCTAATTCAGATGGACAACCAGGTGGCCATGTTCTACGTGAACAAGCAGGGAGGCACAGGATCCTGACTACTGTGCCTGGAAGCACAAGCTCTCTGCTCCTGGACTATCACTCAGGACATGACCCTCAAGGCGGTCTACCTTCCAGGCCAGGAAAACTACCTAGCGGACAGGCTAAGCAGACTCCTGCAGCCTCACGAGTGGCAGCTAGATCCTTGAGTAGTCTCACAGATCTTTCTGAAGTGGGGACTTCCAACCATAGATCTTTTTGCCAGTTCGCTGAACAGGCAACTACCCAAGTTCTGTTCCAGACAACCGCATCCTCTGACGGCAGCAGCAGATGCGTTCCTGATCTCTTGGTCAGAGGGCCTGCTGTATGTGTTTCCTCCCACACCGCTGGTGGCCCGGACTCTATTCAAGACCCAGCAGGACCGAGCCAAGGTGATCCTGATAGCCCCCGGATGGCCCAGGCAGCTGTGGTTCCCTCTTCTTCTGCAGTTGACAGTGGATGCTCCACTTCCTCTGGGGCTGCAACCCGACCTTCTGACTCAGGATCAGGGGGCCCTCTTGCATCCCAACCTCAAATCCCTCAATTTGATGGCCT
Source organism: Ichthyophis bannanicus (assembly GCA_033557465.1). Taxonomy (NCBI): domain Eukaryota; kingdom Metazoa; phylum Chordata; class Amphibia; order Gymnophiona; family Ichthyophiidae; genus Ichthyophis; species Ichthyophis bannanicus. Next base: position 137,170,169 of record CM066049.1, on the reverse strand, counting down.
GGCTGCTGAAAGAGTAGTCCTTGCTCCTTCCACAGGAGATTGAAGAGGTAGTGTTGGCCTCCAGAAAGCATTCCACTCGGAAGGCCTATGCTCTGAAGTGGCGTAGGTTTTCCACTTGGTGTTCTCAGCAGCAGCAGGATCCCTTCTCCTGCTCGATCCTGGTGGTGCTGCAATACCTGCTCCACCTGTCCAACCTGGGACTTCAGTCCAGCTCTGTTCGGGTCCACCTCAGTGCCCTCTCAGCTCACCACTCGCCGGTGGATGGACAATCCCTCTTGGGCCACCCTCTGGTGTCTCGTTTCCTCAGAGGCCTGCTTCTGCTCAAGCCTCCTATTCGTCCACCGGCCACTGAGTGGGATCTCAGTGTGGTCTTGCAGCAACTGACTCGCCCACCTTTTGAGCCGATGGCTACCTGCCACTTACGCTTCCTATCCTGGAAGGTGTTGTTTCTCGTGGCACTCACCTCGGCTAGGCGTTTGAGTGAGCTTCAGGCCCTGGTCTCGGATAGGCCGTATACCAGGTTCTATAAGAACAGGGTAGTCTTGAGGACTCATCCTAAGTTCCTTACAAAGGTAGTGTCCTCCTTCCACCTCAACCAGGAGGTGGTACTTCCGACGTTCTTTCCCAGGCTACACGCCAGTAGGGCCGAAACTGTCTTGCATACCCTGGATTGTAGAAGGGCGCTGTCCTTCTACCTGGAGCGTACACAGGGGCATACAAGGGCTTCTCAGCTCTTCATTTCATTTGACCCTAATAAATTGGGGTTGCCTGTCACTAAGCGTACGTAATCCATCTGGGTGGCAGACTGTATCGCCTGGGCGTACAGGGCGGTCGGTCTCTCCCTGGAGGGTCGAGTCACGGCCCACCGAGTCAGGGCTACGGCCACATCAGTAGCTCACCTCCGCTCTGTTCCGTTGGCAGACATCTGCTGGGCCGCTACTTGGTCTTCAAGCCAGACTTTTGCGGCCCACTACTGCCTCGAGAGGGAGTCACGTAGGGACAGTGCTTTCGGGCAAGCAGTACTCCTTAATCTCTTTGAGGTTTAGGCAGCTCCTACCCTCCAGCCCTCTGGTTGGGCTACCGTTCAGGTGTGGTCTCGGAGAAGGTTCTCTCACTGTTGCTGAGGCTCTAGAGGGAGCTCTATTTTTCAGCCTGGGTTCCTGGTAGCCCAGAGCTAGGGAGTCACCCACATGTGAGGACTGACTTCCTGCTTGGTCCTGGAGAAAGAGTAGTTACTCACCTGTAACAGGTGTTCTCCAGGAGCAGCTGGAATCAGTCCTCACAACCCTCCCTCCTCCCCTTGGAGTTGCAGTTGTAGATAGTTCATTTCTTTTTTCATGCTGTCTTTTAGCTATGTCATCAGACTGAGCAAGATGGCACCTTTGGGCGGGAAGGAGACTGCGCATGCGTGGCTGCATTCCCAAAGGCTTTCTTTGAAAGCTGGGGAAATGCTCCGCATGGGGGCTCCGTCGGCGCAGACATCACCCATATGTGAGGACTGATTCCTGCTGCTCCTGGAGAGCACCTGTTACAGGTGAGTAACTACTCTTTCTCCTCAGAGGCCTCTCTGGTAGCTCCCCAAGTGATGTCCTTTCTGAGAAACCTCGTCTGCGTGATCAGCTTGGGGAAAGAGCCAGTTGTTGCATTTCCAGTCCCTGGGAGCATATTTCAATACTTGAGTGTGCAGAATCTTCCTGCCAGAGGAGAAAGGCAAAGGCTGTTGGATTTCCTAGCTCTATTTTGTTTGCAGCAGTCTCCCAGAGTCCGGGTTAATCTTCAGCTTCGCGGATTGATGGCGGCAACAATCAAGATAGTGTGCTTATATGCGGCTGCTCCAACAGTCCTTACTGACTCTGGTCCCCGAGTTCTCAGCAGATCGAGCTCAGGCTCCCCAGTGATGGTGATGGCCAGCCTTTGCTGGAGGCAGCAGCCTAGTCTTCTGCAGAAGGGCGTGCCACTGGATGACTGCTCATGGATTCTTCTGACGACAGATGTCAGTCTCTCGGGCCGAGGAGCCCATTGTAAAGGCTGAATGGCCGAGGACTGTTGGAACTGCAGGGAGACGGTGTGGTCCATCAGCTGCCTTGAGGCGAGGGCCATCAGATTGGCTCTTCTTTCGGTACCTGGTCAAGGGCTGGGCGATTCAAGTGTTCTCTGAGAGTGACATAAGCCACCACCTTGCAATTGGCAAGGTGTCACAAGGGATGCCAGACTAGCCCTGGAGATGTCTCTCCTGTTTGCTTTGGCAGCAAAGAACCACCTAGTTTTTCAACTCTGCATGCTGCCAGGGTGAAATTTGTGGTAATGAATTTTCTCAGCTGACACACTCTGGTTCCAGGAGAATGTGAGTTAAGTCAGGAGGCATTTTAGTTGTTTCTGCACCACTGGGATCGCCCCAAGAGGGATCTAATGGTGACCTACTCCAATGCTGCTTCAGTCACCGCATGAGATGGAGTATGTTAACAACCAAATCAACACCTGCTGTATGTGTTTCCCCTATGGCCTCTGGTGAGACATGTGATTTGGCATATGGAGTGCCACCCAGGAAGAAATATTCTGGTGGTGCTGGGTTGGCAGCGGAGAGCGTGATCCTGAGATCTGATGAGGCTCCTGCAAGTGCCGCCTCTTTGTTTTGCCTCCTCCTCGGGGCCTATTGTTTTGGGAGCTGCTTGTCCTGGAGCTTGACTTCTGAAAGGAGATGGTTAGCACATATAGGCTACTTTACGGTGGTGGTTTCCACTCTACTCAGAGCTTAGAGATCATCTACCAAACTGGCATAAGTGTGGGTCTGGTGCCTTGAGTGCTTGTACAGCGTATGGCAGCTGGCTCTTGAGGCAGCCAAGGTGCCATTTCTGTGGGCCTTTTCTGCAGGACATCCTGGAGAAGGTCCTTTCTCTTAGCACCCTGAAAGTTCAGTTGGCAGCTTTGGCCTGTTTGAGATCCATTGGTTGGTACAAGCGGATATTTCTCACTTGCTTCAGTGGGTTCAGCATTTGTGTCCTCCCCTCTGCTCTGTGCTCCCTTTCTGGGATCTGAGTCTGGTGCTCAGGGTCCTGATGTCTGAGCCTTTTGAACTGTTGAAGTGCACTATTCTGAAGGATGTGACACTCAAGACAGTCTTCTTGCTTCTGATTTGTTCTGCATGGAGGATTCGAGCTACCGGCTCCATCTTCCTGAGGAGGCTGTTTCCATTCGGCCTGTGCCTCTCTTGTCACCGGAGGTGATTTCTCCCTTTAATGTGAACCAGGTGGTTTGCCTCCCCTCCTCCTTCTCTAAGGAGCAGTTTTGGAGGAATGGTAAAGATCTTTGCTTGCGGATATCTGGAGGGTGCTTCTCTGGTTCTTGGAGGTTACGAATTCTTTTTGTAAATCTGACCATCTTTTTGTGCTGTTTGCTGGCCCACGCAAGGTGACGTGGCGGCTGCATTGGGGCACTGGATTAAGGAGACCATTGCCTTGGTGGATCACTCATTCTCCAGGACCAAGCAGGAAGTCAGTCCTCACATATGGGTGATGTCGGCGCCGACGGAGCCCTCGCGGAGCAATTTTCCCCAGCTTTCAAAGAAAGCCTTTGGGAATTGCAGCGCGCATGCGCGGTCGCCTTCCTGCCCAAGGGTGCCATCTTAGCCAGTCTTCTTTTTTCCGCGGAGCCCTACAGACGTACCCGTCGTGTCCCCGCTGAAAAAGTTGATTTTCGTGAGTTTTTCTCTTTTTTCACTTCGGTTCGACGCCAGTCATTTTCCTGCCCGGACTCGCGACGCCGTTGCGAGTCCTTCTCTTATTTTTCGTGGTCAGTTTCATTTTCGGTTTTTCGCTGGCAGCCCGGTCCTTTGACCTTGCAGGGGCCCTTTTTCCCCCGATGGCTGCCAGTGGTTTCAAGCGGTGTGGTCAGTGTGACAGAAATATGTCACTCACTGACACACACGATAATTGCCTCCGCTGCCTGGGCCCGGATCATGAAGAACTGATCTGTGGAGCCTGTGGCAAAATGTCCTCCAAAGCGTTAAGGAGTCGGCGGCACCAGCGGGATAGAATCTTCGCTGACCCCGGCCGTACCCGGACCTCGTCGGAGGCCTCGGCATCCAGAGGCTCCAGCTCTGACCATCGCCGAAACTCCTCCGACAGGGGTTCTCCCTCCGGGGACCATCGACGGAAGGCAAAACCCGCGAGGGCGGCGTCGGTGGACGCTCCTGGCTCCGTGAGGGCCAGGTCGCATAGCCCCGATAGCCGTCCCGGGTCTTTGGAGAAGGAGCACCTCCCGAAGTGACCTCGCCTGGAGTCGGAGTTGCCTGCTCGGGTAAGTCCTGTAGTCCTTCTGGACTCGCCTCCGAGATGTCCGACGTCGGGCCCGACGCCGTCGGGGCCCGAGTCGGGGGCTGCTGGGTCACCTGAGGTCGGACTCAGGTTGACGGCCTTGGAGAGCAGACTATCTGCCTTCATGGACCAGCAGCGGGCACTGATCGCTAGCCTCGCTGGCGCCACTGCCCCGTCCGCCGGGACGTCGACGTCTAAGTCGACCCCGGAGACCGAGCCGATCCTCGAGTCCATGCGAACTCGAGTCGATCCTCGGTCGAGGTCACCCTCGGCCTCCCGTTCGGGACCGAGGTCGTCGCCGCCGACTCCCTCGGCGTCGGGGCGGCCGACGCCTCCGCCTGCCCGAGCCGACCCCACCGATTCCTCCTCGGAGTCGGCCTGGGAGTCTGAAGAGGAAGAGTCACCTGATTCGTTTCGGACTCGGTGTGTCCCCTCGGACTCACCTGAGTCCGAACCTCGGAAGCAGTCCCCTCCAGAGGATGCCCGGTTCTCGGACTTCGTCAGGGATATGGCCAAGGCTTTGGCCTTCCCTGCGGATCCCGAGGAGGAGCCTCGAGCCGAAGAGCTCGACGCCCTTCAGTACGACTCTCCCGCCCGGGAGCACTTTACTGTACCGGTTCCTCCCATGCTGGAACGACTACTCTTCCGCATGTGGGAGAGTCCGGCCTCGTCGCCGGTATTAAGCAAGCGGGTCGATTCCATCTATCGAGTCCGCAAGAGTCCTGGCTTCCAAAAAGCACAGCTGCCACACCATTCCATGGTAGTGGAATCGGCCATGCATAGGCTTAAGAGCCAAAAGATGCACTCCTCGGTGCCTCCTGGCAGGGAGGCCCGTAACCTGGATGGCCTTGGTAAGAAGTGTTTCCAGGGCTCTATGCTGGCTTGTCGTGTCCAGACCTACCAGCTATACATGGGCATGTATCTCCGAGACCTGGCTAAAGAGATAGCCGGATTCTCCGCTGGACTGTCCGAGGAACCTTTGCGGAGGTTCCTGGCCTTGACAACTGGTATTCGGGAATGCTCCAAATTCATGTCCCGAGCAGCCTATGATGGCTTTGAAGCATCGGCTCGAGTAGCCGCAGCTGGCATCGGTGCCCGCCGACAGGCTTGGCTTCAGTCGTCTGACCTTGAACCCTGGGTGCAGGACAAGTTGGTCGATGTCCCCTGCAGAGGTGAGAACCTCTTTGGCAAGCCCATGGCTGAAAAGGCTGCACAAATCGAGACGGAGACTCTCACCAGGACTAGGCTTTCTAGGAAGACCTCCGCCCCTTCCCAGAAAAAGAAGGGCTCGGGAAAGAAGTCCTTTTACCCGAGAAAGGCGGCTGCCTATAAACACTACCCTCAATATCAGGCCTCCGCAGCTCCCCCACAGGGCCAGCAGGCCAAGGGACGGGGTAACGGGTCCCGTAGGCAGCAAGCCCCCAAGCCTGCACCACCAGCCCCTGCTCAGCAGGGTGGGGGTTTTTGACTTCCTCAGCATAGCCTCTCCCCCTCAGCTGGCTCCTCCCAGCACCGGAGGCCGGCTGGTTCACTTCGCCCACAGGTGGTCCAACATCACTTCAGATGCCTGGGTGCTTCAAGTCGTGAGAGAAGGATATCTTCTCCACTTCCATCAGGTCCCTCCCTCTTATTTTCCGGGAGAACCTCCTCGACTCCCTCTGCACAGGGACTTACTCCTTCAGGAGTTAGCAAGTCTTCTTCAGGAACAGGCTGTGGAACCGGTGCCCCACCACCTGAGAGGTCAAGGCTTTTATTCCAGGTATTTCCTAATACCAAAAAGGACAGGAGGCCTCAGACCCATCCTGGACTTGCGCAACCTCAACAAGTTCCTCGTGCGGGAAAAGTTCAAGATGCTTACCCTTGGAATCCTTCTGCCCTACCTCCAGCAGGGAGATTGGCTATGCTCCTTAGATCTAAAGGATGCCTACACGCACATCCTCATCCACCCAAACCACCGCCAATACCTAAGGTTTGTGGTGGCAGGAAATCATTACCAGTACAGAGTACTGCCCTTTGGCCTATCCTCCGCACCGCGAGTCTTCACAAAATGTCTTGCGGTGGTGGCGGCCTATCTCCGGCTTCACGGCCTCTATGTCTTTCCGTACCTCGACGACTGGCTCATCAGAGCATCGTCCTCTCCGGCAGTCACCAATGCCACACACTGCACGGTGACTCTTCTGCAGTACTTGGGCTTTGTCATAAACTTCGCAAAGTCCACTTTGCTCCCCTCACAGGATCTCGAGTTCATCGGCGCAAGACTGCACACTCCTCAGGCACGAGCTTTCCTGCCTCTCGACAGGGCTCAACGGCTCATGGACCTAGCCGGCCGTTTTCGCAGCCAGTCCCTGGTCTCCGCCAGGCGCTTCCTGAGACTACTCGGCCATATGGCTTCCACCGTCCACGTGACCCCCAATGCTCGCCTGAATATGCAGCCTGCTCAATGGTGCCTTCGCAAGCAGTGGCAACAAGGCACCGGCGGACTAGCCGACTTAGTGCGCATCTCCGGGCCGCTGGCCTCTTCCCTACAGTGGTGGCTTCATCGGCCGAACCTGGTGCTCGGAATGCCGTTTCAGTCGCCTCAGCCGGCTCAAGTGCTGACGACCGATGCTTCCCTCCTGGGTTGGGGAGCACATTGCCAGGGGGCATGTACTCAAGGTCTCTGGACCGCGTGGGAGTCTGCTCAACAGATCAACTTCCTGGAGCTCAGAGCAATCCGTCTGGCGCTCAAGGCTTTCTCCCACCTGACTTCTCACTGGTCCGTCCTTGTCCAGACGGACAATCAAGTTGCCATGTTCTACGTGAACAAGCAGGGGGGCACGGGCTCCTTCCTTCTCTGCCAAGAAGCTCAGAAGCTCTGCTCTTGGGCCGTCAGTCACGGCATTCTTCTCAAGGCAGTTTATCTCCCAGGCCAAGAGAATTGCCTGGCGGACAAACTCAGCAGGATACTCCAGCCGCACGAGTGGCGTCTGGATCCCTTGGTAGTTCAGAAACTTTTTCTGAAGTGGGGCCTCCCCACGATGGATCTCTTTGCCAGTCCTCTCAACCGGCAACTTCCTCGCTTCTGCTCTCGTCAGCCACATCCCCTTCGGGTAGCGGCAGATGCTTTTCTACTCTCATGGTCGGAAAGCCTTCTCTATGCTTTTCCTCCCATCCCGCTAGTCTCTCGAACTCTATTCAAGGTTCTCCGGGACAAAGCTTCCATGATCCTGGTGGCTCCTCGCTGGCCCAGACAGCCGTGGTTTCCACTCCTGTTGCAATTAGCGGTAGAGGATCCGTTCCCTCTGGGGTTTCAACCGGATCTCCTAACACAGGATCAGGGGTCTCTGCTACACCCCAACCTCAGATCTCTCAATCTAATGGCCTGGCAGCTGAAAGGGTAGTCCTTGCTCCCCTTCTCCTGCCGGCAGAGGTGGAAGAGGTCGTCCTAGCTTCTCGGCGACCTTCTACCCGCAAATGCTACGCCCTTAAATGGCGTCGCTTTTCCGTTTGGTGTGTACAGCAGTCTCAGGATCCCTTCTGCTCGGTGTCGGTGATCTTGCAGTACCTGCTCTACCTCTCTAATCTGGGACTTAAGTCCAACTCCGTCAAAGTCCACCTCAGTGCTCTTTCAGCACACCATGTGCCGGTGGACGGCAGACCTCTTTCCAGCGACCCTCTCGTAGCACGGTTTCTCCGAGGTCTCCTTCTACTTAAACCACCTCTGCGCCCGCCAGCACCTGACTGGGATCTGAATGTGGTTTTACAGCGGATCACCTGTCCGCCTTTTGAACCGATGGCTACCTGTTCTCTGCGTTTTCTTTCGTGGAAATCCTTATTCCTGATAGCCCTCACTTCCGCTAGACGCGTAAGTGAATTGCAGGCCCTCGTGTCTGATCCCCCTTTCACTCGGTTCTACAAAAATAGGGTAGTCCTACGGACTCACCCAAAATTTCTTCCAAAAGTTGTCTCCCCTTTTCACATCAATCAGGAGGTGGTACTTCCAACCTTCTTTCCCAGGCCTCACTCCAGCCGAGCTGAAAGGGTCCTGCATACCCTGGACTGTAGAAGGGCGTTGAACTTCTACCTTGACCGTACGCGGGAGCACCGTAAAGCTGCTCAGCTTTTTGTGTCTTTTGACCCCAATAAATTGGGGCTCCCGGTCTCCAAGCGTACTCTGTCCATCTGGGTTGCTGACTGTATCGCTTGGGCTTATGGGGCAGCCGGACTCTCCTTAGAAAATCGAGTCACGGCTCATTGTGTTCGGGCGAAGGCTACGTCAGTGGCTTACCTCCGTTCTGTTCCGCTGGCAGACATCTGCCGGGCCGCTACTTGGTCTTCGAGCCAGACTTTTGCGGTCCATTACTGTCTCGAGAGGGAGTCCCGCAGGGACAGTGCTTTCGGACAGGCAGTCCTCCGAAATCTCTTCGAGGTTTGAGCAACTCCTACCCTCCATCCCGGATGGGGGCTACCGGTGGGTGATAATTCAGTGAAGATTCCTTCCTTCTGTGCCGCTGAGCTAGAGGGAGCTCATTTTTGTGCTTAGGGTCTCCGGTAGCCTTAAGCTTGGGAGTCCCATATGTGAGGACTGACTTCCTGCTTGGTCCTGGAGAAAGCGTAATTACTCACCTGTAACAGGTGTTCTCCAGGAGCAGCAGGAATCAGTCCTCACAACCCTCCCTCCTCCCCGTGGAGTTGCAATCATCTGCTTAAGTTTTTTTGCAAATTTTTATGCTGTCTTTTAGCTATGTCATCAGACTGGCTAAGATGGCACCCTTGGGCGGGAAGGCGACCGCGCATGCGCGCTGCAATTCCCAAAGGCTTTCTTTGAAAGCTGGGGAAAATTGCTCCGCGAGGGCTCCGTCGGCGCCGACGTCACCCATATGTGAGGACTGATTCCTGCTGCTCCTGGAGAACACCTGTTACAGGTGAGTAACTACGCTTTCTACCCGAGCTCTAGTGTCCTTTATAGGTGGAGCAAGCTCGGTAATCCCTGCAGACATTGTCGGGTGGCAGAGTGGGCATCACTTTCTATTTTCGTCAAGCATTTCGGCTTGGTTGTCTATGCCTGGGCAGACATGGCCTTTGGCTCTAAGGTTTTGCAAGCTGCTGTGTCTTCTTCCCACCCAGTGGAGGCATAGCTTTGGTATGTCCCACTTGTCTTGACTGGTCTAGCAGGACGATATGGAAAGTGACATTTTACATACCAGATAATGTCCTGCTGGACCAGTCCAGACAAGTGGGTTGTGTTCCCCTACCAGCAGATTGGTGAAGACAAAGAACTAATAAAAAGCCCATATTTCAACAGCATCACTCCCATGTCTCTATTTGCCTCAGCCAGTAGAGGTCTCTTCCGTTTCCATCCCAAAGTATGTGGGAGAACATGGCAAGTCTCACACAACCTCAACGTGGGCAACAGTGAGTAATTAACAGTAGAGAACAAAGCATAAACAGAAGGCTGTCGGTCAAAGATGAACCTACAAAGCCAAGTATAGAAATCATAGTGGACCTTGTTTAGCGGGACTCAAGGAAAGGACATTACCTGATAAGTAAAATATCATCTTCCATATTGTCTTGCTAGACCAGTCCAGACAAATGGGGTGGAGACATGGGAATGATGTCATTGAAACCTGAGCTTTTCAGTGGTTCTTTGTCTTCATCAGCCTGCTGGTAGGGGAATATGACCTACTTGTCTGGGCTGGTCTAGCAGAACTCAAGGAAAGAACTATTCTATGGGCAAGCAGGAAGTAAGTCCTTGCGTATGGGTGATGTCCCCAATGGAGACCCGCGTGGAAACTCTCCCCAGATTCCATTGGAAGCAATATTCCCTCTAATTTTCTGTAGGCTGTGTGCACATAAAATATCAGCTCTGCAGCTTTTGAAGGAAGGTTAAATTTTTGTGCGCCACATAACGACACTTGGAGTTATATACTTTAAAATTTGACTACATGTCAGAATACAGTATGCACACCACATTAATTTTAATCAAATTAAATGAAAATAGATGATTACTAAATGAAGCGGAAAATTTGTAGTAATTACAATCACAACTTTTAAATTTTAAGACGTCTGTGTTTTTTTCTATCAGAATCAGAACCGTAATTTTTATGCGCTCTGTTGTAAAGTATGTGCGCTCGCTCGGCGAGGTGTGTGTGTGCGCACACGCGCACAGCTTAGAGGGAACAGTGATTGGAAGTTTTTGGGAGACTCCATCGCACATGCACACCTGCCTTCCCGCCTGCTGCGGCACCATCTTCTCCAGTCTTTTGCCATGGAGCTCCTAGGAAAAAGGTTTTTGCTCTTTCAGTCCTCCTGAAGTCCTTTTACCCGAGGAAGTCGTCTGCCTATAAACAATACCCTCATTATCAGGCCTCTACAGCTCCCCAACAGGGTCAGCAGGCCAAGGGGCAGGGTCAAGGGCCCCGTAGGCAGAAGGCCCCCAAGCCACCTACACCGGCCCCTGCTCAGCAGGGTGGGGGTTTTTGACTCAAACAGCATAGCCTCTTCTCCTCATCTGGCTTCTCTCAGCACAGGAGGCCGGCTGGCCCACTTTGCCCACAGGTGGTCAGCCGTCACATCGGATACCTGGGTTCTTCATATAGTCCAAAAGGCTATCTTCTCCATTTTCACCAGGTAACTCCCTCCTATTTTCCAGGGGAGCCTCCAAAACCCCCTCTGCACAGGGACCTACTCTTTCAGGAGTTAGCAAGTCTGCTAAAGGATCAGGCTGTGGAACCGGTGCCTCACCACCTGAGAGGTCACGGCTTTTATTCCAGGTACTTTCTGGTACCAAAAAGAACAGGAGGCCTCAGACCCATCCTAGACTTGCGAAACCTCAACAAGATCCTGGAGAGGGAAAAGTTCAAGATGCTTACCCTTGGAATCCTGCTGCCCTACCTCCAGCAGGGAGACTGGATATGCTCCTTAGATCTAAAGGATGCGTATACTCACATCCTTATCCATCCAGACCACAGACAATATCTCAGGTTTGTTGTGGGAGGAAACCACTATCAGTACAGAGTACTTCCCTTTGGCCTGTCCTCCGCTCCCAGGGTATTCACCAAGTGCCTGGCAGTGGTGGCGGCCTACCTGAGGCTTCAGGGTCTCTTTGTGTTTCCGTACCTGGACGACTGGCTCATAAGGGGCCAATCTTCCCAAGAGGCCAACCAGGCCACCCTTCGCACTGTGGCTCTGCTTCAGCACTTGGGGTTTGTCATAAACTTTGCAAAGTCCACTTTGCTCCCATCCCAGAACTTAGAGTTCATAGGGGCCAGACTAGACACTCTTCAAGCAAAGGCTTTTCTGCCTCTGGACAGGGCCCACAGGCTAATGGATCTGGCCAGCCAGTTGCGTAGCAATTCCCTGGTCTCTGCCAGGCAATTCCTGAGACTACTCGGCCATATGGCTTCCACGGTTCATGTCACCCCCAATGCCCGCCTGCACATGCGACCTGCTCAGTGGAGCCTTCGCACTCAGTGGCATCAAGCCACAGGGGGCCTAGCGGACTCAGTGAAGATCTCCGACCTCCTGGTCTCCTCTCTACAATGGTGGCTTCATCTTCCGAATCTGGTGCTCGGAGTGGTTTTTCAATCCCCTCCGCATACTCAGGTGCTGACAACCGATGCCTCTCTTCTCTGTTGGGGAGCACATTGCCAAGGGACATGTACTCAGGGTCTCTGGACCCCTTGGGAGGCTACTCAACAGATAAACTTTCTGGAGCTCCGGGCTCTGAGAGCCTTCTCCCACCTCGCCTCTCACCAGTCTGTATTGGTCCAGACGGACAATCAAGTTGCCATGTTCTATGTGAACAAACAAGGAGGCACAGGCTCCTTCCTTCTTTGTCAGGAGGCACAACGACTGTGCTCTTGGGCTGTCAATCACGGAATCCTTCTCAAGGCTGTCTACCTCCCAGGTCAGGAAAACTGCCTGGCAGACAGACTGAGCCGGATCCTGCAACCACACAAATGGAGATTGAACCCATTGGTGGTTCAGCAGATCTTTCTCAGGTGGGGACTCCCCACCATGGATCTTTTTGCCAGTTCTCTGAACCGACAACTCCTGAGATTTTGCTCCAGACAACCGCATCCTCTCAGAGTAGCAGCGGATGCGTTTCTGATCTCGTGGTCCACAGGCCTACTGTATGCGTTTCCTCCCACACCACTAGTGTCCAGAGCGCTGTTCAAAGTCCTCAGGGACGGAGCTTCATTGATTCTCATAGCCCCCAGGTGGCCGAGGCAACCGTGGTTCCCGCTTCTGCTAAAGCTGGCGGTGGACACACCTCTTCCTCTGGGGTTTCAACACGATCTCCTGTCTCAGGATCAGGGGACTCTCTTGCACCCCAACCTCCAGTCCCTTCATCTGATGGCCTGGCTGCTGAAAGGGTAGTCCTGGCTCCCCTACTACTACCTCGAGAGGTGGAAGACGTAGTCTTGGCCTCTCGGCGTCAATCCACCAGGAAATCCTATGCTCTTAAGTGGCGTAGATTCTCCACATGGTGTGCTCAGCACAGTGAGAATCCCTTCTCGTGCTTGGTTGCGGTAGTGTTGCAATATTTGCTCTACCTCTCCAATCTGGGCCTTAAGTCTAACTCTTTCCGAGTTCACCTTAGTGCTCTCTCAGCACACCACTCGCCGGTGGACGGCAGGCCTCTTTCCAACCACCCTTTGGTGGCTCGTTTCCTCAGAGGCCTTCTTCTGCTTAAGCCTCCTTTGCGTCCACCGGCCCCTGAGTGGGATCTGAATGTGGTCTTACAGCGGCTTACTTGTCCGCCTTTTGAACCTATGGCTACCTGCCCTCTTCGTTTTCTCTTCTGGAAAACTTTATTTCTGGTAGCTCTCACCTCTGCTAGGCGAGTGAGTGAACTGCAGGCACTAGTGTCTGATCCTCCTTACACTAGGTTCTACAGGAATAGGGTAGTCCTACGGACTCACCCTAAGTTTCTTTCTAAGGTTGTCTCACCTTTTCACCTCAATCAGGAGGTGGTTCTTCCGACCTTCTTTCCCAGGCCGCATGCCAACCGGGCTGAGATGGTCTTGCATACCCTGGACTGTAGGAGGGCGTTATCCTTCTACCTTGACCGTACGCGGGAGCATCGGAAGGCTGTTCAGCTTTTTGTTTCTTTTGACCCCAATAAGTTGGGGCTCCCTGTCTCCAAGCGTATGTTGTCCATATGGGTCGCTGACTGTATCGCCTGGGCTTATGGGGCAGCCGGCCTCTCGTTGGAGGGTCGAGTCATGGCTCACCGTGTCAGGATGAAGGCTGCGTCAGTGGCTCATCTCCGCTCTGTTCCGTTGGCAGACATCTGCCGGGCCGCTACTTGGTCTTCAAGCCAGACTTTTGCGGCCCGTTACTGCCTTGAGAGGGAGTCCCGCAGGGACAGTGCTTTCGGTCAGGCAGTACTCCATAATCTCTTTGGGGTTTAGGCAACTCCTACCCTCCGGCCCTGGTGTTGGGCTACCGGTCGGGGGCGTTCTCAGAGAAGATTCCTTCCTTCTGTGCTGACGAGCTCGAGGGAGCTCATTTTTCCGCTTGGGGTCTCCGGTAGCCTTAAGCTGGGGAGTCCCATATGTGAGGACTGACTTCCTGCTTGGTCCTGGAGAAAGAGTAGTTACTCACCTGTAACAGGTGTTCTCCAGGAGCAGCAGGAATCAGTCCTCACAACCCTCCCTCCTCCCCTTGGAGTTGCAGTCATATGATTTATTTTGCTAATTTTTTGCTGTCTTATAGCTATGTCATCAGGCTGAGCAAGATGGCACCCTTGGGCGGGAAGGGGACCGCGCATGCGCGCTGCAATTCCCAAAGGCTTTCTTTGAAAGCTGGGGAAATGCTCCGCACGAGGGCTCCGTCGGCGCCGACGTCACCCATATGTGAGGACTGATTCCTGCTGCTTCTGGAGAACACCTGTTACAGGCGAGTAACTACTCTTTACTTTAGCTAGCTCAAGTCTCCTCCTCACCATCTAGGGTATTCTCCCAATCTCCTGACTCAGGAACAGGGAACTCTTCTATACTCCAACCTCCATTCCCTCCATCTGACTGCTTGGCGGCTGAACGAGTTGTCCTCTCACACCTAGGCCTTCAAGAAGAGGTATTACAGGTGCCATTATTTTTTTTTTTTAATTTATTTAACAGTTTTTATATACCGCACTATTCCATCATCAGTGCGGTTTACATTAAACAACAAAATACCTATCAATATATAACTGATCTAGGTGTACAGATAACAGGGAAGGTAAACTGGGAGTGAACTGGGGATAACTATATACAATTAAATATGTTACATCAAGGTTTGGTATTTGCAGGGATGCAGTATTTTCCACATTTTGAACCTTTGTACTGGGTTGTTGTTACGTGTAAGTGTTAGATGAGCAGGCGGAAGGTAATTCTAGGGCATGTATGGTAGCTTGAAGTGCTAGGTGAATAAATAGTGCTTGATGGACTTTCTGAATTGGGTGATGTCCCTGATTGATCTGATGCTGGGAGGTAGTTTGTTCCAGCACTTGGGAGCATAAGACACAAAAGCTCTGTTAGTGGTTTGTGTTGTCCATTTTGTGGAGATACTGGGAGTAATTAGAGTGTTTTCTGCTACTAGTCTCCTGGATCTATTCAGTGCGTTGGTGAGGAGATTTGAAATCGATGCAGGGGATATTTTATTAATGGCCTTGAATGTGATGAGGAGGGTTTTATATATTATTCTGCAGTTTATCGGGAGCCAGTGTAGATCGATCAGTATTGGTGTTATATGATCTCTTTTTGAAGCTCCGGATAGGATGCGGGCTGCCGCGTTCATCGCCAGTTGAAGTGGGCTTAGTGTATTCTTGGGGAGGCCATGAAGGATGATATTTGCATAGTCAAAGTGCGGTGTGACTATTGCTTGGAAAATTGTACGGAAATCCTTGGTCTCCAGCATTGGTTTCAGGTGACGCAGTGTTTTTAGTTTGTAGTAGATTGTCCTTACGGTGTTCTTTATGTGCTCCTTAAGATTGAGTTGTTGATCGAGTATCACACCGAGGTACTTTATGGAGGCCTTGATCGGGAGTTCTGCATCTCTTACTCTGAGGGTGGTTGGTGGAGAAAATTGCTTGTTTCTTGTGGCTATGAGTACTTCGGTTTTCTTGAAATTTATTCTCATGTTCTGATTGAGAAGCCAGTCGGTTATTGCATTAAAGCAGTTGATTAGTGCAGAGTAGTCAGGATTTGATATATTGATCGGTGTGAAAATTAGCACATCAACTGCATATAATAGGCAGGATATACCGAAGTCTCTGGTGATTTGGCAGATTGGCTGCATGTATATGTTAAAAAGCAGCGCAGATAGAGATGAGCCTTGGGGTACTCCTTGTTTCTGTTGGAAGGGTTCAGATGTAATGTTGCCTATACGGACCTGTTGCCAACGCTCTTCTAGGTATGATTTGCACCAGTCCCAGGCAAGGTTATGGATGCCTTTTTCGTGGAGTCTAGCTAGCATAATCTTGTGATCAACTGAGTCAAATGCCGCTGATATGTCGAGGAAAATCATTGCAATGGCCATGTGAATGTTGTCAATCCTGCAAATGAGTTTGTTGAGTAGTGAAGTCATGAGTGTTTCAGTTCCATGAGCTTCTCGGAATCCGTGTTGGCATGGGTCCAATGGGGCTGCTGTGTCTATGTGTTGTTGGATCTGCCTCTGAGTTTCCTTCTCAAGTATCTTGGCTAGATAGGGAATACTGGAAATTGGGCGGTAAGACTCTTCCTTCTTTGGGTCCATCTGGTTATTTTTTCGCAGTGGGCGAATTGATGTTTGTTTAAGGGCAGTAGGGAAAATCCCAGTTAGGTAGGAGAGATTTGCGATCTTAGCTATGTAAGGGCTAAGCTAGGCACGTAAGGTTTTGATCCAGTGTGCTGGACATAGGTCATTTGGTGCCGTGGTGGTGTTTATGTTGGCGATAATATATTCGATGGTTTTTCTTGATGGAGGCGAAAATTTATCGATTGAAGCTTGAGCTTGGGGGAGTTGGATTAGTACTTGTGATGCAGTTGTATTCGCCTTGACCAATTTGGATTGGATGAAGTTGGCATATAATTGTGGTTGTATGGATTCTTGTTGCGGTGGCGATGGTTCTTTGGTTAACGTTTTTACTAAATTGAAGAGATCACGTGGTCTGTTTAGTGCTTTGCTGAGTAGATCAGAGTGGAATTCTTTCCTTGTGGACCAAGTTAGTTCGCGATAATTTTTGAGGTGAGTAAGATACTCTTCTTGATCCTGGCTGTTGTGGGTGTGTCTCCATTTTCTTTCTAACTTCCTTAGTTGAAGTAGAGATGTACGTAGTTCTGGAGAGAACCATGGGGCATCCTGTTTTTTATTGAAACGATTCTTGATTGCGAGTTTCTTGTTCCTGGTTGGTTGGTGGGCATACTGATAGAGAGTATCGTTCCAATTAGAGATCAAATCGTTCAGGTTGTCCGTTGGCTTGGATAGTTTTGGCAGCGCTTGTTTAGTGAAGATCTCTATGTCTTAACGGCTTAAATCGCCCAGAGCTTGCTGTTGAAGTGACTGGCTGGGTGAGTGTGTTTGGATTTGTTGGTATCTGAAATGTGATCAGGCTATGGTCTGACCAAGGGACTGGGATAATAGATGGTTGGGTATGATTATATAAGCTTGTGACTGCTGGTGGAACGAATATCATATCAAGGACGTTCCCCTGTTTGTGTGTGGGATTGTGCACGATTTGCTTGTATCCAAGGTCTGTCATTGCATCTAGGAAGGTACTAGATAAGTCGTGATGTAGAGAGGCAAGGTTAAAATCACCTAACAACCAGTTTGGTTTGTTGGGGTTATCAGGGTTGCAGGCCAAGTTGATTATATCTGAGATATCTTCTGATACTGCTTTTGGTGCTGAGTAAATGAGATTGATAGAGTTGCTTCTATTTGTGATAGTTCTAGTGTCTAGGTGCTGGGAGCTCCTGGTTAGGGACACTCGATATTGCAGCTCGGACTTTGCTATTATGAAGACTCCTCCATCCCTTCTGTTATCTCTGTTACAAGCGAAGAGTGAGAAATTAGGGGCAGTGTCTGAGTCAGAGAGCCATGACTCAGTGACCATTAGAAGGTCTAAATTGTAGTTGGATATTAGGTCTGTGATGGCTGGCCATTTGTTGCGCACAGACCGTGCGTTGATGAGTGCACACCTGAGCTTGTGTTGTACGTCATTTTTGTTGATCTTTTTGTTAGTATCTTCCAGGAAAGATTCCACTAGGCAGTCTTATGCCTTTAAGTAGCGGAGAGCCTTACTCTGGTGCGCACAAAGAGCTCTAGATCCCTTTACATGTCCAGTTCCAGAACTTCTACAGTTCTTCCTTCACTTGTCTTCATCAGGCCTAAAAATGAACTCAGTTCGAGTACATCTATCTTCCATATCGGCATCTCACCAAACTTTGGACAATTGCCAGGCGTTCTTATACTCATTGGTCTCAAGATTTATGAGAGGTCTTCTCTTAACTAAACCACCCCTTCACCCACCGGCCACGGTGTGATATCTCAATGTGGTCTTGGCGCAGCTAATGTGAACTCCCTTTGAACCTTTAGACTCGCCCACTTTAAAGTTTTTAACATGGAAAGTCGTTTTTCTAGTAGCCTTGACTTCAGCCCGAAGAGTAAGTGATCTCCAGGCGTTGGTGGATTATGCTCCATATACCAGGTTTCACCAGGACAAAGTTGTCCTACGAACACATCCTAAATTTTTACCAAAAGTTGATACTCCTTTCCACTTGAACCAGTCCTTTTCACTACCAACTTTTTCCCCAAACCCCACAGCTCTTCTGCTGAGGCAAAACTACATACTCTTGATTGCAAGAGAGCACTTGCCTTCTATATCGACCACATCAAGGATCATCGTCAATCCTACTGTTTGTCTGTTTTGACCAGAGCCATTTGGGTTTGCCAGTTTCTAAGAGAACTCTTTCTAACTGGATTGCAGATTGCGTATCTTTTGCTTACTTGCAGGCTGGTCTCTCTCTTCGAGACCATGTCACAGCACATAATGTTCGTGCCATGGCTGCTACAGTAGCTAACCACTGTTCTGTGTCTGTTTCAGAAATCTGCCAAGCAGCCACATGGTCATCACTGCACACCTTTGCAGCTCACTACTGCCTCAACAACGACTCCAAGAGTGATGCTCAATTCGGTCAATCTGTATACATAACTTGTTTCAAATTTGAACAATTTGCCTACTGCCCATTCCACCACCTTCCGAGGAGTGCTCTGAACGAGCTGAGTCTGATGGATCCTTGCTGCAACCTCTGTGGCGCTGGAATCCTTCCCCTCCTAAGGCGGTCATGTGCTAGGGAGTCCCATATGTGAAGACTGACTTTCTGCTTGTTCTTGGAGATAGTGTAGTTACTCACCTGTAACAGATAATCTCCGGGAGCAGCAGGAATCAGTCCTCACAACCCATCCACCTCCCCTCAAGTTGTTATCCATTATTTTTCCTGTCGTGTACTCTTCTCTGCTATTGACTTAACTGAGGAGACCTGTGGGGAAGGTGGGAAGGCAGCCATTCGTGCGTGGAGGAATGCTCCCAAAAGCATTCCTATTGGATGCAGGGGAGAGTTCCCATGCCAGGCTCCGTCTGTGCTGACGTCACCCACATGATTCCTGCAGTTGCCAGAGATCACCTGCTAAAGGTGAGTAGCTACGCTATCTGCCTGGGGAACTCGACTCCCTGGTGGACCAGCTGAGCTGTGTCCTCCAGCCACATGAGTAGACCTTCAGCAAGGAAGTTGTGGGATAGATCTTTCAAGAGAGGGGTACTCTTTGGCATTCTGCACAACGCCCGGATGGGTCAGTTCTGCTCCAGGGTCGTGTCCAGCTACTGGCTGGCATCAGATACCTCCTTCATAAACTGGGGAACGGGCCTGCTATACACTTCCTCCCCCATTCCACTTGTGACAAAGACCTTGCTGAAGCTGCAGGCAGACAGGGGAATTGTGATTCTCATCACCCCATATTGGCCCAGGCAACCGTGGTTCCCTCTGCTGCTCTAGCTCTCAGCGGGAGCCTCTATGGCTGGGCTCTGTCCAGATCTCATATCTCAGGAGGACAAGACCTTGCTGCATCCCATCATCTGGTCCTTTATCCTCAAGGTGTGGATGTTGAGTGGGCAGTCCTCTTGGAACTCAAACTGCCCAAGAATGTTACGGAAGTCCTTCTGGCCTCCTGCAAGTCTTCTATGCAAAGATCTTATGCGTTTAAGTGGCAGAGGTTCTCTTCCTGGTGTGTGGACCAGGCCTTGGATCCCTTCTCCTATGCCTTGAACAGGTTGCTGGAGTACCTCCTGTACCTCTCGGACTCAGATCTCAAGTCCAATTCAGTCAGAGTTCACCTGAGAGTGATTATGGCCTATCATCGCTACTTGGAGGCGAAGCCCATCTTAGCTTAACCCCTGGTGGTTGCTTCATGTGGGACTTACTCCTTTCTATACTTCCGGTCAAGCCCCGCTGCTGGTGGTTTGGGACCTTAATGTGGTTCTGGCACAGCTCTTGTGGCTCCCTTTGAGCTGCTCGCGCTCTGAGCCGTTCGTTTCCTGCCCTCTGAAGTTCCTGACCTGGAAGGTCTTGTTCCTGATGGGTGGTCACTTCGATACGCCATGTCAGTGAGCTCTAGGCCTTTGTGACTCACCTGCCATACACCAGGTTCCACTACAATAGAATAGTCTTGGCATGCATTTCTGTTTCCTACCAAAGGTGGTATCTGCTTTCGATCTCAGTCAGTCGTACTGCTGACTTTCTTTCCCAGGCCTCGCACCAATAGAGGGGAGGCGGCGCTGCACTTGTTGGACTGCAAGCATGCCTTGGCCTTCTACGTGGAGCGGATGAAGATCCACCATAAGTCTACCCAGCTGTTTCTCTTTTGACCCTAGCAAGCTGAGAGCTGCCATTCTAAATGCACTCTTTCAATTTGGCTAGCAGATTGCTTCGCTTTTGCTTATGTCCAGGCAGGCCTGAGCCTTGAAGGTCATGTCAGAGCCATAGCTGAGTTGGTGGCCAACTTGTACTCATAGAAACATAATGGCAGAAAAAGACCACATGGCCTATCTAGTCTGCCCTTCTATATCAACCACTACGACAGTCCCCTTTTTTCCTTTAGAGATCCCGTGTGTTTGTCCCATGCTTTTTTAAATTCAGATACTGTCCTCCTCTCCACCACCTCAACTGGGAGACTATTCCATGCATCTATACCACACTTTCCATAAAGAAATATTTCCGCATATTACTCCTGAGTCTGTCCTCTTTCACCCTCATCCTATGTCCCCTCGTAACAGAGCTTGCTTTCAATTGAAAAAAGCTCTCCTGTGCTTTTATGCCACGTAGGTATGTAAACGTCTCAATAATATCGCTTCTGTCCCGCCTTTCTTCCAAAGTATACATATTAAGCTCCTTAAGTCTGTCCTCATATGCTTTATAACTTCTGTTCCTGTTTATTGGTGTTTTCTGAGGTCCTGCTCCTGGTTCTTCATCTCTGAACACAAAACAGAAATATTTGTTAAGCAATTCCGCCTAATCCTCATCAGCTTTTACATATTCCTCCCCCTCACCCTTGAGTCTGACAATAAATATCACTTTTGCCCTTCCTCTTTTCTCTAACATATCTAAAAAATGTCTTATCCCCCCCCCCCCCCCCCCATTTTATTGCATTGGCTATTTCCTCCTCTTTTTGAGTCTTTGATTTCCTGACTAATTTGCTAGCTTCTCTAAGTTTTTCCAAATATAGATGCATGTCATCCGCTCTCTGTGATCTCTTGTATTTCATGAAGGTCTCCCTCTTATTCTTCACCTTTTCAGCTACTTCTTTCGAAAACCATAGTGGTCTCCTTTTCCTTTTACCTTTATTTACTATTTTAACAAAAAGGTTGGTTGCCCTTAAAATATCCCCTTTCAGTTTTCCCCACTGTTTTTCTACATCCCCCAGCTGTTCCCATCCAGCTAACGACTCCTTGAAGTATTGGCCCATCTTGGCAAAATTAGTTTTTCTAAAGCCTAAGACCCTCGCTTTTGAATGGATTTTATCAGCTCTAGTTTTACACAGGTACACTAAAAAATTTTTTTTTTAAACTGCCTCTAATGTTTCGATTGATTTTTACGTTTTTTGGTGCGCTGAATCCAAATCTGGTAACCAATTTGCTCCATCACGTACAGATTTTTTGCTACATTGGGTTAGCAGTTTGAGGTGAACGTTTCAGATTGAGTGCGATCGAGATAAAAGTTTCTTGGATGAATTCTTTATACTAATTGTTTAGTAGTTATTCAAATAAGAATAAAGAAAATTGTAACAAGGCAGCACATAAGAATTGAGTAATGTCAACAAAACACACTGTGATGGTAGCAAAATTGTCTGCACTTAAAACAGCCACATACATGTGCACAAACATTGAGCATATAAGAGCGAGGTTAGACACAAAGCAAAGCAAAGAAATGTGCAAAAAATGTTGTACAGGTATGTATGTAAGAATAGAAAACGCAAACCGCACCATTGCAATACATAAGGACAAACACCCGATGTTGTGAAAATAAAATTCTAATAAATGAGATCCGACACTGTGGTAATAACTAGCAAAGTTTTATTTCAAAGTTTAGTAAAAACACGATATTTGTCAACACAGTTTAGATTTTAAAGTCATTCTTGGGTCAATCAATCTCCTGGTGGGCCCGTTTCTTCTTCCCCCGAATGCTTCTCTTGGTGCGCTGCTTGGCGTATTTTTCATCTGGGGTTTCCCGCAGCAGCAACCAGCAGAAATCAGCCATCATAGTGGTGTTCCATCTTCCTTGGTACCTTCTCTCTGCGTCCTTGATGTCCTGGTGAAACCTTTCACCTTGTTCTTTACTGTACGCCCCCAAGTTTTCGGGAAAGTAGTTCACATGGGAGTGCAAGAAATGGACTTTCAGGCTCATGTTACAGCCTTGTTCTTTGAAGGCATTGAGCATCCTGGCAACAATATCCTTATAGTTCTCATCCCGCCTGTTCCCCAAGAATTTGAGAACAACATCCTTGAAGGAATCCCAGGCTTCTTTTTCCTTCTCAGACATCGTTTCAGCGAATGCTCCATCTGAAATGAGTTTCCTTATATCAGGGCCAACAAACACTCCTTCCTTTAGCTTTGCTTCAGAAAGTCGGGGGAACTTTGAGCAAAGGTACCGAAAGCACTCACCATCTTTTGGAAGGGACTTGATGAATTGCTTAATGAGACCCAACTTAATGTGGAGAGGTGGTAATAGAATTTTATCACGAGGTACCAAGCTCTCATGAAGAACATTTTTCTCACCGGGTCTCAAATACTCCCGAATTGGCCAGTCTTTTTTCCCCCAGTGTAGGTCGCGGGCCCGGCTATCCCACAAGCAAAGGAAGCAGGGATATTTGGTGAAACCGGATTGCTGCCCTAATAGCATGGATAGAATTTTAAAGTCTCCACAAATCATCCACTTATGCTCATCATAACGAATCTTCTGAAGAATCAGGGCCAAATTCTCGTATTTTTCTTGGAGAATAACAGAGTGAGCAATAGGAACTGAAGTGAATGTGTTGCCATTATGAAGAAGAACACCTTTTATGCTGTCTTTTGACGAATCAATGAACAGCCGCCATTCAGCAGGATCATACTTGAGTTTAAACTTTTCTATCACTCCGTATATCGTTGCAAAATACCAAATCTTCCTCTTTGCTGAAATACTTCAAAAATTGTGTCTCGCGGTTGCGGTACCAATAAAAAGTTGTTCCTGGTGACAATAGATTTTTCTGTTTAAGCCGAGAACCTAGCAGTTGGGCAGCATCTTTTGGGAGTCCTAAATCCCGGACTAAATCATTCAATTCAGCTTGAGAGAAAAGTTCAGGTTTCGGATCTGGTTCAGTTTCAAACTCGGAAGTACTGGACTCATCGGGAAAAGCCATCTGATGAGTCTCATCATGATCAGAACCGTTCACACAAATATGATCCAAAGATTTTGGTGGTTCAGGCACAGGTACTTCGTTGCTATGAGGCATAGGCCTAATTGCTGAGGGAAGGTTGGGGTAACTTATTACGTTCTTATTTTTTAAGTTGTATCCCTTCACAATGCAAGAGCAAAAATAGCAGTCACTGCTGTGGTCTCTTTGTTCACACGCCACATCATAGGTATTCCGAAACGAAATGCTTGTTTTTTACCTTTCATCCATAAGCGTAGATCTTCCTCACATGTCTTGCACACTTTGTGAAGAGCCCACGGTTTGTCTTGATCGCCTAACTTCAAACCGAAATAGGCGAAATATACTTTTTTAATAAATGCAGAAATGTTCCTCTGCCGCTTTTTCACGGTATATTCCCCACAAATAAAACAAAAACTGTCCGGAGAGTTGACGCAACCTCTGGCTCTGTGAGCCATCACAAATACACAGCACTGCAAACTACAACTGTAGTGAACCACTTTGGAATAAAGCTGGATTACGACTGAGCAAACAAAAGGTAATAATGAACTTGCAAGAAACTGAAATTTGACAGGAACGTTCATGTCGCAACCACCGTGTTTGAGCGAGCGAACGAGGCGAGGCGAACAGGAAAGAACATGCGCCAGCGCAAGTACTGGATTTAGCCCCCCGCCTCCCAATTGTCCTGTTAATGTATAAAATGAATACAAAACACTCTAAAATATCATGAGGGAGTGTTTCTAGTTAGTTAACCATTACAACCTCTATTTTGGGCCAAGAAAATAAACTGCAGTCGGCTAAAAAGAAATTATGTGAACATTCCTTATATGGGTAAGAAATCTAATTTTGCAAGAAAACGTGACGTGATGGAACATTTTGGCTATTTTTCCTGGATTCAGCACCCCAAAATCTATAGGAATCAGTTGCAAAACTGGAGGCAGTTTTTTGGTAGTGTACCTGTGTAATGAACGACACCATCTGGTTATCACTGGATGCGAGATGATCTCCCACAGTAACATCAGAAACACTTTCACCATTGTAAGCACCAAGTCCAGTATGGCCCCTTTATGTGTTGGGCTCTGTTACCAATTGCCTGAATAGCTCTCCCTGTAGAGAATCCAGGATCTCCTTATTTCTAGATTATACTGCAGAAGGAATGTGCCAGTCCACATATGGCATATTGAAATCCCCTATCAGTAGTACTTCCTCTTTCCTGGCAATGCTGAGTACGTCTTCTATTAAATCTTCGTCCACTTCTCCCTGTGAGGGAGGTCTGTATATCACCCTAATGAAAATAGATTTCTCTTTCCCTCTTTCTAATTTAACCCTTTCTAATTTAAGCCCACTATTTCCATAGCTTTAATATTATTTTTACATATAGTGTCACTCCTCCACCCCTTCTTCATACCCTGTCTTTTCTGAATAAAGTATAGCCTGGTATAGTTACGTCCCAGTCATGGTTGTCCGTGAACCATGTCTCTTTTACCGCCACTAAATCCAAGTCAGTCTCTCCCATTAGAGCCTCAACATCTGGGATCTTATTTCCCATGCTATGGGCATTTATACACACTGCTTTCCATATGTTGTCCCTTTTAACCATTTTCATAAAGATATTTAACTTACCTGGAGGCTTTTTTTCACCTATCTCGAACGAATCTAGTTTTCTCCAGGAACAAGCAGGAAGTCAGTCTTCACTTTATGGGTGACGTCGGCACTGACGGAGCCCACGCAGAGCAATTTCTCATCTTTCAAAGAAACCTTTGAGATTGCTGCCATGCATGCGTGGTCCTCTTCCCACTCAAAGGTGCCATCTTGCGCAGTCTCCCTTTTTCCGCGGAGTCCTTTGGACGCATGTCCTCATCCCTCAGAAAAAGTGTTTTTCGTTTCGGCCTCTGGCCCTCTCTTTTCCGGTAGTACCGGCCCTATCCGATACTCCCCTTCACTCTTTTTTCCCCGTGAAAAGGGATGTCCTTTATTCCAGACTTTTTGGAAAAAAATATCTCCAGGAACAAGCAGGAATGTAGTCATCACATATGGGGTATCGTCGGTACCGACGGAGCCTGCGCGGGAATGCTCCTCAGCGTCCAATTAGAAAGCTTTTGGGAGCATCCCACAGCACCTGCATGCTGCCTTCCCGCCTTTCCCAACTGCCTCTCTCCAGTTCTTCGTTTTCCACGGAGCCAGCAGGTCGTGTTCCTGTCACCGCAGAAAATTGTTCTTCTTTTTTGTGGTCGCGTCTGCCTTCCTCGACGCTTTACTGGTACCACCGTTTTTTTCTTAAGAAACATAGAAACATGATGACAGAAAAAGACCACAAGGCCCATCTAGTCTGTCCTTCCATAACAACAACTACAACAGTCCACTTTTTACCTTTAGAGATCCTCTGTGTTGGTCCCATGCTTTTTTGAATTCAGTTACTGTCCTCATCTCTACCACCTCCACTGGGAGACTATTCCACGGATCCACTACTCTTTCCGTAAAGAAATATTTCCGCATATCACTCCTGAATCTATCTCCCTTCACCCTCATCCCATGTCCCCTCGTAGCAGAACTTGCTTTCAATTGAAAGAGGCTCTCTCCCTGAACATTTATGCCACGGAGGTATTTAAACATCTCAATCATATCACCTCTATCCCGCCTTTCCTCTAAGGTGTACATATTAAGATCCTTCAGTCTGTCCTCATATGTTTTATAATGAAGCCCATTAATCATTTTAGTAGCAACCCTCTGCACCGACTCCATCCTGTTCACATCCTTTTGAAGGTGCGGTCTCCAGAATTGCACACCATACTCCAAATGAGGTCGCACCAAAGACTTATACAGAGGCATTATCACCTCCTTTTTTCTGCTAGCCATTCCTCTCCGTATGCACCCAAGCATCCTTCTAGCTTTTGCCGTCACCTTTTCTACCTGTTTAGCTACTTTAAGATCATCAGACACAACCACGCCTAGGTCCCGCTCTTCTTTAGTGGACAAAAGTACTTCACCTCCTATACTGTATTGCTCCCTTGGATTGCTGCAGCCCAAATGCATGACCTTACATTTTTTAACATTAAATCCCAGCTGCCAAATTCTAGACCATTCTTCAAGCTTAGCTAGATCCCTCCTCATGTTATCTACACCTTCCTGGGTGTCTACTCTATTGCAGATTTTGGTATCATCCGCAAAGAGGCAAACCTTACCCGACAGCCCTTCCGCTATATCACTAACAAAGATGTTAAAAAGAATCGGACCAAGGACAGATCCCTGGGGCACACCACTGGTAACATCCTTCTCCTCAGAGTGAGCTCCATTTACTTGTACTCTTTGTCGCCTCCCACCCAACCAATTTCTAACCCAAGCAGTAACTTTAGGGTCCATCCCTAGGGTGCTCAGTTTGTTTATAAGTCGCCTGTGAGGAACAGTGTCAAAGGCTTTACTGAAATGTAAATACACCACATCTAGAGCTCTCCCTCGGTCCAACTCCCTGGTCACCCAGTCAAAGAAATCAATCAGATTTGTCTGACAAGACCTGCCTCTGGTGAATCCATGCTGCCTCGGATCCTGTAATCTGCCGGACTCCAGAAACCTCACTATTTTCTCTTTCAGCAGCGTTTCCAATAATTTACTCACCACCGAAGTTAAACTAACCGGCCTGTAGTTTTCAACCAGATCCTTACTTCCGCTTTTGTGTAAAGGCACCACATGAGCCTCTCTCCAGTCCTTTGGCACCACTCCCGACTCCAACGAGGCATTGAAAAGGTCAGTCAGTGGAGTTGCTAGAACGTCCCCAAGTTCCCTCAGTATTCTAGGGTGTATCCCATCCGGTCCCATCGCTTTGTCTACTTTAAGTTGAGCTAGTTTCTCACGAACACAGTCTTCTGAAAATTGTTCAAGATGTCCCTCGCTTCTGTTCTTATTTGTGGGTGTTTTCTGAGGTCCTGCTCCTGGTTCTTCATCTGTGAACACAGAACAAAAATATTTGTTAAGCAATTCCGCTTTATCCTTATCAGCTTCTACATATTCCCCCCTGCACCCTTGAATCTGACAATACCACTTTTGCCCTTCCTCTTCTCACTAATATATGTGAAAAATGTCTTATCCCCCCATTTTATTGCATTGGCTATTTCCTCCTCCTTTTGAATCTTTGCCTTCTTGACTACTTTGCTAGCTTCTCTAAGTTTTTCCAAATACAGATGCCTGTCTTCCTCTCTCTGTGATCTCTTGTATTTCATGAAGGCCTCCCTCTTTTTCTTCACTTTTTCAGCTACTTCCTTCGAAAACCATAGCGGTCTCCTGTTCCTTTTGCCTTTATTTACCATTTTAACAAAAAGGTTGGTTGCCTTTAAAATACCCCCTTTCAGTTTTGCCCACTGTTTTTCTACATCCCCCAAGCTGTTCCCATCCCACTAACGACTCCCTGAGGTATTGGCCCATCTTCGCAAAGTTAGTCTTCCTAAAGTCTAAGATCTTCACCTTGGAATGGATTCTAACAGCCCTAGTTCTTCTTTCCTTTCTTTTCTTTAAAACAAAACAAAACAACTTTTTAGTACTTTTCACGTTTTTCTTTTCCAGGTGCACGCGCCATTTTGGGCCTTAGGCCCAGGATTTTTTCCACGATGGAAAAACCCTCCTCTGGGTTTAAAAAGTGCACCAAGTGTGGCAGTACCATCTCCGTCACCGACACCCATGAGTGGTGTCTGAAATGTTTAGGTCCTGACCATTCCATCTCAGAATGTATGGCCTGTGCCATGATGTCCAAGAGAGGTCGACAGAACCGAGCTGCTAAGCTCAGTACCCTGTTTCCCTCTGATGCAGCTTCGGTGGCATCGACGTCTTCCAGGACTTCGTCTTCCTCCCGTGGATCTCAGGTAACTAAACATAAGTCTAGCCAGTCCTCAAAGGGTAGATCTCCTTCTAAGCATCGAGATGCCTCTGGCGTTGCCCTTGAGGATTCTGCACCGGCAAAATTGCCCCGGCGGGAGGCTTCGGCTTCCAAAGCATTATCGGGGCTCCAGGATGTTCTCGAGGCCTCAACCTTGGCAGAACTACTGGTGCCATGCTCTGGGGTACCGGCGGTCTTCTCTGGTACCGACATCCAGGCATCGGCAACGTCGATAGACCAGAGTCCTGGCTATTGAGCGCAGTCTGGCGGCTCTCCTTGCGGCATCAACGTCCTTGGAACCGCGACAGACAATCCAGCCGACACCGACCCCGACGCCGGTATCGGTACTGGTACCGATGGCATCGACATCAGTATCGGTGTCTGCTTTGCTGGTACCCAGTCATCCGATGCCTTCCGGTAACCGATACCCCGGTACCAACTACTCCCGGTACCAACTTTGCTCGGTACGGGTATCGGGCTCTTCAAGAGCATCCGGACAGATGGTACTTCGAGTCCTCAGAAGAATCTGAGGATTCTGACAGTTCTGTCGATGCAGCAATGCTTCTCCCAGAGGAGCCCTCCTCCCCTAAGCGCAGGATGTCTCCTCCAGAGGATATTTCCTTCCAGGATTTTATCAGGGAGGTGGCTCGGTGTCTGTCCATTACTGTGGCCCCTGAAACAGAGCCCAGAGCTAAGGAGTTGGAAATTTTACAATATCCCAAAACTCCTAAGGAGGCAGCTACCTTGCCCATTCATGAGATTTTGCATGATCTCATGTTAAGAATGTGGGAGACACCTCTTACCACCTCTCCTCATTCTCGCAGACTAGATACTCTATATCGAGTCCCTCCTTGTCCTGGTTTCCAAAAAACTCAGCTTCCTCACCACTCTATTGTAGTGGAATCAGCTATGAGAAGGATCAAGAGTGCAAAGAGGCATGCCTCTAATCCTCCAGGACGTGAGTGCAGAACCCTGGATGCTTTTGGACGTCGTGTCTTTCAAGCTTCCATCCTTTCTGCCAGGATCAGTTCCTATAGTCTATACATGGGAATGTTCCTGAAGGAGGTCACAGGTGATTTAGAGGCTTTGAGTCCTATTCTTCCTGAGGATAGAAGACAGGATTTTCTCACATTGGTCAAACATGCCCAAGATGTTTCTAAATTTGTCAACTGTGCAGCTTTTGACTGCTTTGAGTGCATAAGCAGAACCTCTGCCATTGCCATAGGTGCACGTAGAATTGCTTGGCTCCAGGCATCTGATCTGGAGCTCTGGGTACAAGACAAATTGGGAAATATCCATTGTACTGGTGAGAACCTGTTTGGTAGAGATATGCGGGAAAAGGCCAATGAGTTGGATGCCGACAACTCCACCTTGGATAGATTATCCAAGTCCACAGCTGATCCTGCTAGAAAGAAATCTTTTAAGAAACCATTCTTTTCTAAGAAGAAATGATATTATCCTGCTTATGCTCAGCAGGGACGTTCTGCAGGTCAGCTTGTCAGGAAAGGTCAGCAACCACCCAAACAGAAGAAATCAAAGACTGCTAAGCCTCAGCCGTCCCAGCAGTCTCAGCCTCCATTCGAGCCCCAACAGAGTCAGAGGCCAGGACTTCTCTATCCTGCACAATGCATATCCTTCAGTATTTGTGTCTGGTAATAAACATCCCAAAATCCAGTCTAACTCCCACTCAGTCTTTAGAGTTCATAGGAGCTTTGCTGGATACCAGAAAGGCAAGGGCCTATCTCCCCCAGGCCCCCTGCCTTCTCATGGTGCAGTTAGTTTCTCAAGCAGTGCTAAAGCCTCATCTCACTGCCCGAGAAATGTTAAAACTACTAGGCCACATAGCATCTACTGTGCATGTGGTTCCCTATGCTCGCCTCCATATGAGGGCAGCCCAGTGGACTTTATCCACTCAATGAACCCAGGCATCAGGATGCCTGTCAGACAACATAGCAAACACAAGTTGCCTTATTTTGTCCCTCCAGTGTTGGAAGTCCACTCAAAACCTGTTGTTGGGGTCCCCTTTTCAACAACCCTTACCCCATGCAATTCTCACAACAGATGCTTCTCCGATGGGTTGGGGAGCTCATCTGCAAGACCTCTCCATCCAAGGCACCTGGTCTGCACAGGAGACTCATCTACATATCTACGATTATCTTGTAAACCACTGTATAGAATCACTTGTAAATAACCAATGTTAATAGTTTGGACAGTTTTTACACCTGTCACTACTGTAAAAAGTTAGAAAGTTTCTCTGTTTCAATGTAATGTATACAGTAGTACACATAATTTGTTAATCTATTCCATGTAAAAAGTTAGAAAGTTTCCTGTTCCATGTAAAGTATACAGTAGTATACATAATTTGTTCCATGTAAACCGCCCTTGATCACTGGAAGGGGCGGTATAGAAGAAATAAGTAAATAAATAAATAAATAAAACATATCAATCTCTTGGCGCTCAGAGCAATCTTCCTTGCTCTTCGAGTGTTCCACACCCTGCTCAGCTACAAGACAGTCCTTATTCATACGGACAATCAAGTAGCCATGTTCTACGTGAACAAGCAGGGGGGGAACAGGCTCTCTGTCACTTTGCAACGAAGCTTTGCGACTATGGGCCCTCACCAGAGAGCATCAGATTCATCTCCTGGCAGTGTATCTTCCGGGCATGCAAAACTCTTGGGCAGACAGACTCAGTCGAGTTCTGCTTCCACACGAGTGGTCTCTGCATGCAGACCAGGTGGCCAAGATTTTTCAAATTTGGGGAACCGCGGACATAGACCTCTTTGCAAGTCCGTGGAATGCCAAACTTCCCCGGTTCTGTTCCAGAACTCGGGCTCAGGGGGCTCAGGCCAGGGATGCTTTCCTCCTTTACTGGGGTCAAGATTTCCTGTATGCCTTTCCACCCATTCCCCTAATTCCCAAAACCCTGTTCAAGCTTCAGAGAGACAGAGGCCATATGATTCTCATAGCTCCATATTGGCCACGGCAAGTGTGATACCCTCTGCTTCTACATCTCTCTCAAGCTCCCTCCCTGGAGTTAGGATCTGCTCCAGATCTCCTATCTCAGGAGGACGGAATGTTATGGCATCCCAATTCCCAGTCTCTGAATCTCAGGGCTTGGTTGCTGAAGGCCTAGATCTCCATGATCTTAATCTTCCTCAGCAATTAAAAGATATTCTTTTTGCTTCCAGGAAACCTTCCACAAGACTCTCTTATGCTTTCAAGTGGAAAAGGTTTACCATATGGTGTTCGCAAAAGGATCTTAACCCCCGTGCGATACCTCTGGAATCCTTGCTGGAGTATCTCCTTCATTTATCCAATGCAGGACTTAAGACTAACTCATAAGAGTCCATTTGAGTGCTATTGCAGCTTCCTTTAAGCCTCTAAATGGACAGCCTATTTCCTCTCATCCTCTTATAGCAAGATTTATGAGAGGCCTTCTAACTAAGCCTCCCATTAGGCCACCACTGGTGGCATGGGACTGAAACCTGGTTCTTGGGCAGCTCATGAAGCCAACTTTTGAACCTTTAGCTACTACCTCCTTGAAATTCCTTTCTTGGAAGGTTATCTTTCTCATTGCAATCACATCAGCACGTCGCAATAGTGAGTTGCAAGCGCTAGTAGCTGATCCACCTTATACAAGGTTCCATCATGACAAGGTAGTCCTTAGGACTCATCCACACTTTATGCCAAAGGTGGTCTCGCCTTTTCATCTGAATCAAGCGGTCTACCTACCTGTGTTTTTCCAAGGCCTCATGCATCAAATGCAGAGAGGAATCTTCATACCTTGGACTGTAAAAGAGCTTTAGCCTTTTACTTACAAAGAACACAGCAACATAGAAAGTCCTCTCAACTCTTTGTTGCTTTTGATCCTTCTAATTTGGGACTTCCAGTCTCCAAGAGAACACTGTCTAACTGGATTGTTCAGTGTATTTCCTTTGCCTATCAGAGTAAGAACCTTTCTCTGGAGGGCCATGTCACAGCTCACAATGTGAGAGCCATGGCAGCCTCAATAGCTCATCTGCACTCTGTGTCTATCGACGACATCTGTCGAGCAGCCACCTGGGCCTCGGTTCATACCTTCACAGCCCATTACTGCTTGGACAAGGACTCCTGCCGGGATGCCTTGTTTGGTTAGGCTGTTCTTCAACACCTGTTCCATACCTAATCAACTCCTACCCACCATCCCTGGTAGGATGCCAGAGATCCATGGGGGGAAGTGGAGCCCTGTTCAGGGGCACACAACTTCTGGGGTCTCTCCCTGGCACCTAAAGCTAGTGAGTCCCCATATGTGATGACTACATTCCTGCTTGTTCCTGGAGATAGCATAGTTACTCACCTGTAACAGGTGATCTCCGGGAACAGCAGGAATTTAGTCCTCGCAACCCACCCACCTCCCCTAGGAGTTGTATCTCTATCTCTTTCCCTTTCCCTCTCTCTCTTTGTCTCAGCTTTAAAACTCAACTGGAGAGAGGCATTTGGGAAAGGCGGGAAGGCAGCACGCAGGCGCTGTGGGATGTTCCCAAAAGCTTTCTAATTGGACGCTGGGGTGCGTTCCCGCGCAGGCTCCATCGGTACCAACGATACCCCATATGTGAGGACTAAATTCCTGCTGTTCCCGGAGATCACCTGTTACAGGTGGAGTAACTATGTTTTCTCTTCGGGCCTTTTCACGCCCTTTTCAACCTGCTGTCCTCGAGGGTCTTCAACCTAGCAGGGGCCCTTTTTGCCCCAATGGCCACCGGTTTTGAAAAATGTGACAGATGCTCCAAAAATATGTCACTCTCAGACACCCATGACTGCTGTCTCCGGTGTCTGGGAGCTGATCATAACCTGGAGCTCTGCTCTCTGTAAGAAAATGTCTACCAAAACCCTGCTGTCATAAGCAAAAGTCTGACTTTTTCCGTAAGGGTGCCCTGGAATCCCCGTGGCATCCTCAGCTGTCCCTCCGCTGCCAGGATCCCCCACAGTGGCCTCACGTTCAAGGCGGTACTCTGATCAGGGGTCCCCTGAGGTGGAGAGACGCAAGAAGAAGAAGAAGACCTCAAAGTTGCTGTCGGGGGCTTTGAACAAGCGAAAACGTTCTCGCACTCAGTCGCTTAGCAATCCCCGGCGTTCCCGAGAGTCGGATAAGGAGCGGCCTCGGAAGGTACCTCGTGCAGATATGGAGGGATACGGAGGCCTCCGGCGATGGCGCCCGGACTCCTGAGGGTCGTCCCGGTGAGGACCCTTCTCCTCTTCCACGCCAGACCCGGTAACCCCATCCACATGGGAGTCCCAAATGCTGGCACTGGAGTGCAGCGTTTCTGCCTTCTTGGCTGTCCAGCAGGCGCTTATGCCCAGCACGGCTGGCCTGCGCCTCGAGACCGAGGTTCCCCCAAGAGGGACACCTAAACCTGCCCTGGAAACCCCCGAGAGCCGTGGGATTTGTGAGGGTCCTCGGCACCGGTCTTGTCCCGTTCCTCAGGGGCGAAGTCCTCCAAGGCCAGTGCCTCCGGTTCCAAGTGGGCCTCGGCCTCTGGACAGGGCGGCCAGCCTGATTCAGACACCTTTTCGGATCTCGCGGGCTGGGAGTCGGACGGGGATACCTCCCCGGAGACCCACGCCCACAGGGACCTTCCATCGGACCCATCCCCACCCACCTCCCAGAGGTGTTCGCCTCCTGAGGGCACGTCCTTCCTGGTGTTCGTGCGGGACATGGCGCAAGCCCTCAAGCTGGCCACCAGTGCCTCCCATTCAGTCCCGGCTGCTCCTCTTCATGTGGGAGGTGCCTGCCTCAGTCCCCATTGTGAGCAAACGCCTCGATGCCATGTATAGGATCCAGCCCGGCCCAGGGTTCCAGAAGACCCAGCTTCTGCACACCTCCATGGTAGTGGAATAGGCGATGTGAAAGCAAAAGAGCCCGAAGTCACATTCTTCGGTCTCGCCGGGCAGGGATTCCAGAGCCCTCGACGCCCTTGGGCGCAAGGCCTTTCAGGGGTCCATGCTGTCATGCCACAATCAAGTCTATGAACTGTACATGGGCATGTTCCTGCGCGACCTTGCCAAGGAACTTGGTGGTTTTTCTGCAGATCTTGGGAGTGAACACCTTCTCAGGTTCCAGATCCAACTGAGGTCAGTCATGGACTGCTCGAAGTACTTCTCCCGCGCCATGTATGACGGCTTTGAGTCCTCCACCCGAGTGGCGGTGCCCGGCATCGGTGCCCAGCGCCAGGCATGGCTCCAGTTTTCGGACCTGGAGCAGTAGGTCCAGGAGAAGCTCTTGGATGTCCCCTGCCTAGGTGAACAACTGTTCGGTAAGCCCATGAAGGATAAGGCCGCCGAAATTGAAACTGAGTTCGTAACTCGAACCCGCCTCTCACGTAAGACCTCTTCTCTTTCACGGAAGAAGCAGCAAACAAAGAAGCCGTTCCAGAGAAAGGGGCTCCCCTATTGGGGATATCCGCCCTACCCCCGCACCGCCCACCGGCAAGCATTATAAGGGGGGGAGTGCATGGCCATCGCAAGCCTAAAGGGCCCAAAGCCCAGCAACCAGCGCCACCCCAACTCGCTCAGAGGTTTTGATGCCGAAGGCATAGCCTCGCCCCCTGGCGGCACTTCCGCCTGTGGGGGAACACCTATCCCTTTTTCCCCCCCAATGGGCGCCTATCACGTTGAACACCTGGGTCCTTAGGGTGGTTTGGGACGGTTATCGTCTTCACCTGGAAAGGCTCCCTTCTCCCCAGAGGAGTCTTCTCGGTTTCCTTCGCACCAGGCTTGTTTGAAACAGGAGCGTTCCAACCTCCTCGGCCAGCGGGCGGTTGAAAAGGTACCGCTGCACCTCCGAGGTCGAGGGTTCTACTCCCGATATTTCCTCGTTCTGAAAAAGATGGGTGGGCCTACGTCCCATCCTCAATCTCAGGAACATAGAAACATGATGACAGAAAAAGACCACATGGCCTATCTAGTCTGTCCTTCCATAACAACTACAACAGTCCACTTTTTACCTTTAGAGATCCTCTGTGTTGGTCCCATGCTTTTTTGAATTCAGTTACTGTCCTCATCTCTACCACCTCCACTGGGAGACTATTCCATGGATCCACTACTCTTTCCGTAAAGAAATATTTCCGCATATCACTCCTGAATCTATCTCCCTTCACCCTCATCCCATGTCCCCTCGAAGCAGAACTTGCTTTCAATTGAAAGAGGCTCTCTCCCTGAACATTTATGCCACGGAGGTATTTAAACATCTCAATCATATCACCTCTATCCCGCCTTTCCTCTAAGGTGTACATATTAAGATCTTTAAGTCTGTCCTCATATGCTTTATAATGAAGCCCACTAATCCATTTTAGTAGCCACCCTCTGCACCGATTCCATCCTGTTCACATCCTTTTGAAGGTGCGGTCTCCAGAATTGCACACCATACTCCAAATGAGGTCGCACCAAAGACTTAAACTTTAAACAAGTTTCTGGTGTAGGAGAAGTTCAAAATGCTTTCACTTGGTGTCCTGCTGCCCTTCCTCCAGCAGGGCGATTGGCTATGCTCCTTAGACCTCAGGGACGCTTACGACCACATTCTGGTCCACCCCCAACACAGGCATTACCTGCACTTCATGGTGAAGGGAGAGCACTACCAATACAGGATGCTCCCCTTCGGGCTCACGTCTGCCCCATGGGTCTTCACCAAGTGTCTTTCTGCGGCCGCTGCCTACCTCTGGCGGCAGGGCATACCAGTTTTCCTTTATCTAGACAACTGGCTTGTCATGGGGGCATTGGCCAGGGAAGCCCACTTTGCGGCATTGTGCATGATCCTCCTCGAGAGCCTTAGCTTCCTGGTTAGTTACTCCAAGTCCCACCTCGAACCGGTGCAGAACCTGGAGTTCATTGGCGCACTCCTCGACATGGAGCGGGGAAAGGCCTTCCTGCCCTGGGTCCGTGCGGATCGTCTCCGCGCCCTGGCAGCCAAGGTCTAAGGCAGGGCTCGGATTACGGCATGAGCCATGTTGCACCTCCTGGGACACATGGCCTCCATCGTCCATGTTGTTCCCCATGCCCACATGCACATTTGAACGGCTCAGTGGTGCCTCAGGGCACAATGGAGCCAGGCCTCCAGGATCTTGTCCGGGTCTCCCGCAGTCTTTACACCTCCCTGGATTAGTGGCAGGATCCCCGACGCTGCCTTCGAGGAATGCCCTTCCAGGCCCCGCAGCACGAGTTCATCCTGACGATGGATGCCTCCCTGCTGGGTTGGTGAGCTCACTGCGGCGACTTACACACCCAGGAACAGTGGTCGCCCGAAGAATCTCAGCAGCAGATCAATCTGCTCGAGCTTCGGGCAGTCCAATGGGCCCTGAGAGCCTTCGAATACCACCTGAGGGGAAAGTCGGTGCTAGTACACACCAACTACAGGGTAGCCATGTTCTACATAAACAAGGAGGGGGGAACAGGTTCCCACGCACTCTGTCGGGAGTCGATCCTCCTTTGTCGTTCGCTGGGGCATGACCCTCAGAGCGGTCTATCTCCCGGGCCAGAAGAATGTCCTCGCGGACAAACTCAGCAGAATCCTCTGCCCACATGAGTAGCGCCTGGATCCGGAGGTGGCTAGCCTCTTTTTTTCATCAGTGGGGGACTCTGTCTATGGACCTGTTCGCCAACCCAGTGAACGCGCAGCTTCCCCACTTCTGCAAACTGGTTCCACACCCGAGCAGGGTGGCTCCAGATGAGTTCCTCCTGAATTGGACCTCCGGGCTTCCTTATGCCTCCCCCCACTCCTCTCCTCTTGGCTTTAGACAAGGAAGATCTTGTCTTACTAATCTGTTATGTGTTTTTGAATGTGTGAATAAACAGGTAGACAAAGGTGAGTCGGTTGATACAGTGTATCTGGATTTTCAGAAAGCCTTTGACAAGGTCCCTCATGAGAGACTTTTGGCAAAACTAAAAAGTCATGGGATAGGAGGCAGTGTACTATTGTGGATCAGGGACTGGTTTAAAGATAGAAAGCAGAGGGTAGAGCTAAATGGCCAATTTTCCCAATGGAGAAAGGTGAATAGTGGAGTACCCCAGGGATCTGTGCTGGGTCCGCTGCTTTTTGACATATTAATAAATGACCTGGAAAAGGGAATAACGAGTGAGATATCAAATTTTCAGATGACACAAAACTATTTAAAGTTGTTAAAACCCATGAGGATTGTGAAAAATTGCAAGAGGATCTTGATAAATTGGAAGACTGTGCATCCAGATGGCTGATGAAATTTAATGTGGACAAGTGCAAAGTTATGCACCTAAGAAAGAATAGCCCAAACTATGGTTACACGATGCAAGGTTCCATATTAGGAAGCACCACCCAGGAAAAAGATTTAGGTGTCATTGTGTATAACATATTAAAACCCTCCGCCCAGTGTGCAGTGGCGGCCAAGAGAGCAAATAGAATGCTAGGTATCATAAGGAAAGGAATTGAAAATAAAACAAAGGATATTATAATGCCTCTGTATCGTTCCAAGGTGAGACCGCACCTTGAGTATTGTGTGCAATTCTGGTCGCCGTATCTTAAAAAGGATATAGCGTTATTAGAAATGGTACAGAGAAGAGCCACCAAATGGTAAAGGGGATGGAAGAATATCCCTATGAAGAGAGGCTAAAAAGGTTAGGGCTCTTCAACCTGGAAAAGAGACGGCTGAGGGGTGATATGATAGAGGTCTATAAATTAATGAATGGAGTGGAACGGGTAAACGTAGATCGATTGTCATCAGAATATTAGGGAAAACAAAAAAACTGTTTCGGGTCTGTTGGAGTAAATTATCCCAGGATAAACAAAAAATTACTCCATACTTCACTAATGCCAAAAAAATACTAATTACAGGGAACTGGTCTCAGACTATAGTCGGGTGGAACCCAGGAGGTAAACCTCTGCTGTGGTTAACCTAACCCGTTTCTTGTATCAAGGACCTTGTGTTCCCAAGAATATGAAAGACATTCAAAAAAGCCTCTCGGGCAATATTTTTTTTTTAAAAACCATACGCTGATGATCTTCTCACTTGAAAATGGGTAAGTGTATTCACTTCAGTGACCATTGCCAAACTAAATTTATTCGATTGAGACTCGTAAGAACTAGAAACTGAAGGTCATATCAGCTTATTAAATTCTGTAGCACTGGCTAAATTATGCTCGGTGTAACCAGACTTATCTTCAATCCCTTTAAAAAAAAAATATTGCCTGAGAGGCTTTTTTGAATGTCTTTCATATTCTTGGGAACACAAGGTCCTTGATGCAAGAAACGGGTTAGGTTAACCACAGCAGAGGTTTACCTCCTGGGTTCCACCCGACTATAGTCTGAGACCAGTTCCCTGTAATTAGTATTTTTTTGGCATTAGTGAAGTATGGAGTAATTTTTTATTTATCCATCAGAATATTAGGGGACATGCAGTGAAGCTACTAGGTAAACTATTTAAGACTAATAAGAGAAAATATTTTTTCACTCAACATGTAATCAAACTCTGGAATTTGATACCGGAGGATGTAGTAAAAGTTGTTAGTGTAGCTGGGTTTAAAAAAGGTTTGGACAAGTTCTTGGAAGAAAGGTCCATAAACCATTATTAAATGGGATCCAGGATATCACTGCTTGACCTAATACCAGCATTGTGGAACCTGTGTCTTTTGGGGAAACTGCTAGGTACTTATGACCTAGATTGGCCACTGTTGGAAACAGGATAGTGGGCTTGATGTACCTTGGTCTGACCCAGTATGGCATATCTTATGCTCTTATGTTCTCCTGCTGGACCCTACAGAAGGTCCAGCAGGAGCGAGCTTCAATGATTCGCGTGGCTCCTTCGTGGCCTCGACAGCCTTGGTTCCCGCTTTTGCTCCGGCTCTCGTCCGAGCCTCCAGTCCCCCTAGGCTGCGCCCTGAGCCTGCTTACACAGGAGGAGGGATGGGTGCTCCACCCGAACCTGGCCTTGTTATCCCTTACAGGCTGGCGGCTGAATGGGTCTCCTTAGCCCGCTACACCTCCCAGGGGAAGTCGAGGTGGTCTTCCTTGCGTCGTGGAAGGACTTGACGAGGCGAGCCTATGCTTTTAAGTGGTGGCGTTTCTTGACCTGGTGCTCCGAGCTCCAGATCGACCTGTTCTCCTGCTCTCTTCAGTGTGTTCTCCAGTACCTCCTCCACCTCTCGAAGGAGGGATTGAAGTCTAACTCGGTCAGGGTACACCTGAGCACCATCTCTGCTAACCACCTCCCCATTGAGGGTAAACCCTTCTCGGGGCAGCCCCTGGTGTCCCGCTTAATGCGGGGCCTCTTACTTTCCAAGCCTCCCATCCGGCCTCCGGCGGAGTGGAACCTGAACATCGTGCTCATGCAGCTCACGCATCCACCCTTTGAGCCAATGGCAACGTGCTCCCTTCGGCACCTCCTGGAAAGTAGTTTTCCTGGTGGCTTTGATCTCGACTCAGCGAGTCAGGGAACTCCAGGCCCTCATGGCTGAGGCTCCCTACACCAGGTTTTATGGGAACAGGGTGGTCCTCCGTACCCTCCCCAAGTTCCTACCAAAGGTTGACTCGGACTTCCATCTTAATCAGGAGATAGTCTTGCCAACCTTCTTTCCGAGACCTCATGCCGACTGGGCATCGGCGATCTTACATACTCTCGACTGTAAGAGGGCTCTTGCCTTCTACTTGCAGCGCACCCAGGTTCATCGCAATTCCGATTAGCACTTTGTCATCTATGATCCCAACCGCCTGGGGCAGGCAATCACCAAGCGCACCATCTCCATCTGGGTGGCGGACTGCATCGCCTTCACCCAGGCGAAGGTGGGTGCCCCGCTGGATCAGCGTGTCTCCGCACACGGTGTCCGGGCCAAGGCGGCTTTGGTGGCTTCGCTGCGCTCAGTGCCTCTAATGGACATCTGCTTGGCTGCGACCTGGTCTTCAGTGAACGCTTTCACTTTGCATTACTGCCTGGAGAGGGTGTCCTGCCGGGACAGCACCTTCGGTTAGGCTGTACTCCGTAATGTGTTCGGGTATAAGCAACTCCTGCCCTCCGACCCTTCTTCGATGGCTACCGAGAGCTTCGTCCCGGGGACCCGAGGACTCGGGCTCCTTCGGGCATCAGCTTCTGTTCACGGCCTTGCAGAGACATTTTTTGGGTTACAAGTTTGGAGCCTGTAGCTGGGGAGTCCGATAAGTGAGGACTGACTTCCTGTTTGTTCTTGGAGAAAGCGTAGTTACTCACCTGTAACAGATGTTCTCCAGGGACAGCAGGAATCAGTCCTCACTATCCTCAAACCTCCCCTGAAGAGTTGTTATTTTTATCCTTCCCTTGTCATCTGCTTAGTAGGGCTGTAGCTAGGGGACCTGACTGAGCAGGATGGCACCTTTGGTTGGGAAGAGGACCACGCATGCATGGTAGCAATCCCAAAGGCTTTCTTTGAAAGCTGGGGAATTGCTTCGTGCGGGCTCCGTCGGTGCCGACGTCACCCATAAGTGAGGACTCATTCCTGCTGTCCCTGGAGAACACCTGTTACAGGTGAGTAACTACGCTTAAAGCCCTCACTAGTAGGTTAGCCAGTGGGTTACTGTAGACATGTCAACCTTTCTTGGACATATGGATGCCGTATCTACTATGCAGCCCATGGAATAGCATCCCATGGTCCAGGAAACCAAAACGCTCTCGATTACACCATCCGCGCAACCATGCATTTATCTCCAGGATGCAAGTTTCTCTGTCTTGGCCTTTACCCTCAGCAGAGAATATTGAAGAGAACACCACCTGCACACCAATCTGCTTCACCCTCTGTCCCACAGCCATGAAGACACTTTTGATATGCTCAGAGGGATACCTGGCAGTATCATTTTTGCTGACATAGATGAGCAACATTGGGTAATCAATTCGACCATGAAGTTTAACTCTTTGTCCATTTTATACTCAAGCTTCTGTCAGCCTGTAAATAGTTTACCGTTCTTATATGCTACTGTTTTATGACATCATATCAAGCTTTGTTCACTTATTTAATGTAAATTTGTTGTTGTTTGAGTTAAATCATGTTCACATGTTCAGTGTAAACTGTTCCATATAATAAGTTGTTCTTTTGTAAACCACACCGATTATGAATAGTGTGGTATATAAAACCAAATAAATAGATTGCGAGCAGAGTTGATGAAGCATGTTGACTGGCACCTCTTGCAGGTGAAACAGTTTTATAATGAGAATGGGGATAAAGCTAGGTGCCTTCTAGCCAGAAAGTTGCAAAAGCAGGAGGTAGTGGAGATGTTTGAGGGAGATACTACCTCAGATGAATTGGCACAATAGCAGCCCTTAAGGTAGGAAAGTCCCCGGGATTAGATGATTTGACACCTTAGTTCTATAAGGTTTTGGGGGAGGAGTTAGTGAGGCAGTTGGTAATTTTTTTCCATAAGGTTAAAGGGGGTGGGTGGTCCTTTCTGGCAGAAACGGGGTGAATGGGAATTGCTATAATACCTGAAAAAGGTAGATCATAGGGAGTGCAGTGCATACTGTCCAATATCTCTATTGAATATGAATGTTAAATTTTTGGCTAAGATCTTGGCTATTGTCACGCCCTCACCACCCGCCTCTAGCCTAGAGGGGCGTGGTATCGGAGGAACCTCTCTCGATTGGCTTGGGCAAACTAACTTTCCCCAGGCGATATCTTGGTTTATGTAGTTTGCCTTCAAAGATGGGTTCAAGAAGAAGTTGTAGTCATGGTCCGGAGGTAAGGCAAAGTGACAGAATTTTATTTCTTATGCAAAAGTTCAAGTACCCTGTACACAGGACTCCTTCTTATGCAGGATTATTGGTAATACTGCACTAGAACAGCATAACTGCTTCACAAGCTTCAAACACACACAGCTGCTTCAAACGTTTCTCAGCCCTGAAAAACAGCACTTCTTTAGCAAGGGTAAAAATGCCTCTTTTTAGCCTTGCCTTGTAAAACAATTAATGGCAACAATAAAACTTAGTTCCACTGGAAGAAAGGCTGCTTCTTAAGTCCCTGCCCAGATTAAGTTTAAACCCAAAATATGGGAGACACGGGCAGTAAATATTCATCAAGCTTTTTAGCTTCCCTGCAAGTTTTCCTGGCTGCGTCACAAACCTCCAGGTGCTAGCAGAAGTATCCCCGGCCTCCTGTCGGTTCTCTGGGTCTTGTTATTTCCAGCTTTAGGAGACCTTCTCAGAAAGTGTTAGCCCTCAGCATAACGGTTCAACACACTTGGCTTGGCATAAAGTACAGTCCACAGGAATATCCATAGCCCTCAAGTCATCCTCAGCAGTATCGATTTGCATATCTTCAATTGTTGGAGCAGTGTCCCGTTCTGAGTTCTCAAAGCAGTGCTCAGTAAACCGCTGCCCCTTGGGTCCTAGAGTCACTCCTGTTCCCAGCTGTACCTGAGACAGCCGGTCAGTACCTTCAGCCTTCGGCCCGTCTCCTCGTCTATGTTCCCTGTGGTTCAACTCCTCCTAGGGCTCTCCTCTATGGCTCCACTGCGTCTCCCGCTTCTCTTGACTCCCCTGAGCCTCTTGTTTCTCCAGCTTCCCTTGTTTCTCCAGCTCCCCTTGTTTCTCCAGCCTCCCCTCTCCTTGCCTTAGCAGGGGTTTATATTTCCACCTCCAGGGTTCCAGCCCCTCCTCCTCCCTTCCGGCACTTCCCAGGTGATAATAATATCTTCTCATGCCTGCAGGGACCTCATAGGAGTCTGGGTGTGGCACCCTGGGCTTTCTGTCTCTCTTCTTTCTCCAGGACCAAGCAGGAAGCAGTCCTCACATATGGGTGGGTATCGGTGTACGCAGGATTCAGGTTACCCTTGAAATACACAACTGGGCTCCCCCCTAAGTCCAATTCCATGTCCTTTTCTATTCTCATGGGTTCAAGACGGGCGTCTCTGTCACACTAAACATCTTAATGAAGCAATAATTGACCCTGACTCATGAGGATCAAGCTGGTTTCATGCCTGGAAGGTGGGTGTGGAGTGGAGTAGCCTAGTGGTTAGAACAGCA
Source organism: Ichthyophis bannanicus (assembly GCA_033557465.1). Lineage (NCBI taxonomy): Eukaryota > Metazoa > Chordata > Amphibia > Gymnophiona > Ichthyophiidae > Ichthyophis > Ichthyophis bannanicus. The sequence goes on along the minus strand of CM066049.1, from coordinate 137,127,100 downwards.
GCCTGGTGACTCTTTCCCACTTTCTTTCCTCGTAGCCTTGGGTAAGTCACTTTACACTCCATTGCCTCGAAAGAAAGGCCTGGCAATCTACTTCCAGTCGCACCTTGCCAAGAAATCTCAGGGGCTGCTAGTTTGCCAGGAGTCAGCATTGACTCAATGGCACACACTGCATTTGCAGGCAGGCAGCAGACAATAGTCAAAAAGTTCCTGAATCTCATTTGGATAGCAAGGGAAAGGGAGGATCCAGCCCTTCTGCTCTACATAGATGCTGAGAAGGCATTCATCCAGGTCAGTTGGGACTTTATTTTTTGGACTCTGGAAAAAACTGGCTTCAGGCCAGCTTTTTTGAACTGGATTCAGGCCATGCATCATGTTCCACAAGCATGTGTCACAGTTGTTGGGACTTATTCTGACCTATTCAAGTTAGGGAGTGGTACCTGACAGGGCATCCCTTTGTCCCTTCTTAGCATTATCTATCGCAGTGTTTTTCAACCTTTTTTGTGCAAAGGCACACTTTTTTCATGAAAAAAATCACGAGGCACACCACCATTAGAAAATGTTAAAAAAATTTACCTCTGTGCCTATATTGACTATATATAAAGTAATTCTCTTGAATAGGAATCAAACACTCACACCAACCCCCCTCCCCTGCTGGTTCACTCACACCACCCCCCTGTCACTTACTCACCCCTCCTGCTGGGTCACTCACTCACTTACCCCCCCCTCCCCTGCTGGTTCACTCACACCATCGCCCCCCCCCCCCTTGCTGGTTCACTCACACCACCCCCCCCCTCCTATGCTGGTTCACTCACACTCCCCCCCCCCCTTGCTGGTTCACTCACACTCCCCCCCCCCTTGCTGGTTCACTCACACACACACACCCCCCCTCTGCCCAAGCCATTGCTTCTGCTTTGTACAGAGCAGCGGCTGCACTACACTTACATTGAAAAGTAAAGAGAAACTGTGTCAGGAGCCCTCCGGTCATCGCAGAGCCCGAGGAAGTGATGTCATGGGGGCGGGCTCCTCACAGGCTGTCTTTCCTTTTGAAATTAACTTTATTGCAGCTAAAGTTAATTTGAAAAGGAAAGACAGCCTGTGAGGAGCCCGCCCCCATGACATCACTTCCTCGGGCTCTGCATGATCGGAGGGCTCCTGACACAGTTTCTCTTTACTTTTCAATGTAAGTGTAGTGCAGCCGCTGCTCTGTACAAAGCAGAACCAGCGGCTGCACTGCTATAGGGAATCGCGTTTGCGCCGCGGCCTTCGGCACAAAAGCCGTTTTTTGGCTCGGGCCGCCCCCGATCTGGCGGCCAGAGCAAAAAACCGGCTTTTCAATGGCCGGTTTTACAACTGTGCTGGCAGCCGGCCTGGCCATGGAAAAACCGGCCAGGCCGGCTGAAAACCGGCCAGTTGGCAACCCTAATTTGTGAGCCGAGGCCACATGTTACGGATGAAATTGGAATTTTTCCCACGGCACACCAGACAATATCTCACGGCACACTAGTGTGCCGCGGCACAGTGGTTGAAAAACGCTGATCTATCGAACCCCTTGATGCCCTTATATGAATGAGTGCTGATATCAGGGGGATTGAAATGGATCAGGTGGACTACCAGATTACTGTATTCATGGATGACATTATGTATTCAGTGGGCCAACCCCATATTACTTTGCCCCTTATTGTATGGGAGTTGCAGGAGTATGGGTGGCTTTCGGGCTTCTAAATACTACTACTACTGATCATTTATATAGTTTTACAAGGCGTACACACAGTGCTGTACAGACACATGTGAAATGCAGAAATTTGAGATTTTGCCTCTCAGAATTTCAGCTGAGCTGGTGGTGAGGCTCTGGAAGGGATTTGAATTTAGGTGGACAAGGCAGTGTGTCAAATAATTGGGGATACATTCAGGAGTGATATGCGGAAATATTTCCATGGAATAGTCTCCCAGTGGAGGTGGCAGAGTTGAAGACAGTATCTGAATTCAAAAAAAAACATGGGATCTCTAAATATAAAAAGAGGACTGTTGTATTTGTTGTTATGGAAGGACAGACTAGACAGGCCATGTGGTCTTTTTCTGTCATCATTTTTCTATGTTTCTATCAGGCTAATTATAAGGGGTTGTGGGTAAAGTCACAAAATATTTTGTAGAGCTGGCACAAACTAAATGTGTCCTGGTTAAGATGTATTGCTAGTGTGAAGATGGTATTGCTTCCAGATGCTATATGTTTTCCAGACTTTCCCAATCACAATCTCGGAGGGGACCTTCTAATTACTAAGTAACAAAGTATTTTGAGATATATGGAAGAGTCATCATCCTAGGGTTGCCAGGAAGACATTAGATCTCCAGGAACAAGCAGGAATGTAGTCTTCACATATGGGTATCGTCGGTACCAACGGAGCCTGCACGGGAACGCTCCCCAACGTCCAATAGGAAAGCTTTTGCGAGCATCCTACAGCGCATGCGTGCTGCCTTCCCGCCTCTGTTCCTATCTCACTTCAGTTCTTCGTTTTCCGCGGAGCCGAGAGGACACGGTACCCTGTCACCACAGAAAATCTACCTTTATTTCTTATTTTTTGTGGTTGCGTCTGCCTTCATTCAATGCCTACTGGTACCGCCGGTTCTCCTCTTCTTCTTTCTTATAAAAAAAGAAAAACAACTTATATTTTTATTCAGGGACCTTTCCCTGTTTCTGGTGCTAGGCGCCATTTTGGGCACTAGGCCCATTTTTCTTCAAGCATGGAGAAACCAGCTAGTAGTTTCAAAAAATACTCAAAATGTGGCGGTACCATTTCCGTCACCGACACCCATGATTGGTGTCTAAAATGTTTGGGTCCTGAACGTTGTCCAACGGAGTGTCTCTCCTGCACGAGGATGACCAAATGGGGCCTGCAGAATAGAGCTGCAAAACGCGGTACCCTTTTTGCCGCCGACACGATGTCAGTTGCATCGACATCTTCCAGGGCTTCATCTTCCTCCCATGGATCTCAGGTAACCAAAAGTAAAACTAGCTGGTCCTCAAAGGGAAAATCTCTTTCAAAATATCAAGATGCCTCGGGCATTTCCCTTGAGGACACTTCACCGGCAAAACAGCCCTGGCGGGAGTCTTTGGGCTCCAAAGCATTAACGGGGCTCCAGGATGTTCCAGAGGCCTCGACCTCTGCGGAACTACTGGTGCCATGCTCTGGGGTCGTGGCCACATCCACTGGCACCCAGGCATTGGCAGAAGCGATGGATCACACAATCCTCGCTATTGAACGCAGTCTAGCGGCCCTCTTAGCAGTCTCGGTACCGCTAAGACCGCAACAGATGGTTCCACAGGTATCGGTACCGACAGCACCTGCTTCGACAGGACTTCTTCCCCCCATGCCGATGTCTTGTATCGGGGATCAGAAACTGAGACACTTCGGTACCGACTTCAAGCAGTACCAATACCATGCGTCACAGGAGCACCCGGTGCTTGAGTCTTCCGATTTCAATGACTCTGATGATTCTACCGGTACCAGAGTGAATCTATTAGAAGATTCAATTCCCTCTCCTCAACGCAGGATGTCTCCTCCAGAAGATATGTCCTTCCAAGACTTCATATGTGATTTAACAAAAGGCCTTGCAATCACTGTGATTCCAGAAAACGAACCTAGAGCAGAGGAATTGAGAATTCTACAATAACCTATGGCTCCCAAGGAGGCAGCTATGCTTCCCATTCACAAGATCTTACATGATCTGATGTTGAGAATGTGGGAGACTCCTTTAACAATATCTTCACATTCCCGATGCCTGGACACTATGTACCGAGTGCCAAGTTGTCCTGGTTTTCAAAAACCTCAGTTACCACACCATTCAATGGTAGTGGAATCGGCCATGCGAAGAATCAAGAGTGCAAAATCACACTCTTCTAATCCTCGAGGCCGTGAATCCAGGACACTCGATGCCTTTGGCCGTCGATGTTTTCAATCCTTCATGCTGGGAGCCAGGATCAGGTCCTACATTCTGTATATGGGAATGTTCCTGGAAGACGTCATAAAAGACTTGGAGCTCATTAGAGAAAAAAAGAGCAGACTACCTTATTCTGGTCAAACATGCCCAGAATGTCTCTAAATTTATGAACCGTGCTACATTTGACTGTTTTGAATGTCTTAGCAGAACCTCTGCTATATCCATAGGAGCACGTCGTATTGCTTGGCTTCAAGCATCAGACTTGGAACAATGGATGCAAGAAAAACTGGGAAACATTCCTTGCACAGGAGAAAATCTCTTTGGTAAGGACTGGCAAGACAAGGCTAATCAGCTTGAATCTGACAATACTACTTTGAAAAGAATGTCAAAGGCTACAGCCAATCCTGCAAAAAAGAAAACATTCAAGAAACCTTTTTTTCAGTAAGAAAAAGAAGTCTTATCAATCTTACACCCATCAAACTCACTGTCCACTTCATGTTTCCCAAAAGGGACAACAACAGAACAGACAGCAGAGAAAGCCACAAGCTCAAAAAGCTCAACCGGCTCAACGCTCCCAGCCCCCTCAGGGTCTTTGACTTCCACCTAGAGAACTTAGTCATTCTGCCCCTAAAAGGTCCAGAACCCTTGACCATTCCAGGCAGACTATGCCATTTTGTCAAAAGATGGCAACAAATAACATCAGAAAATTGGACTCTGTCCATTGTAAGATTGGGATACAAGCTTCATTTCCTCAACTTGCCCCCACCTACAATTCTGAGACAGTTCAATTCTCAGGGCCCTACCACCGACCTCTTGTGGCAGGAGGTCACGTCGCTTCTGGCTCAAGGAGCCATATCCTAACAGGGGACAGGGTTCTACTCCCCCTGTTTTCTTTTTTCTTTTTTTTTTTAAATTTTAATTCTTTTATTAAATTTCAACCAAAACAATCAGCCAACAGGGCCATTAGATACAGATCCACACAATATTTATTTATTTATTTATTTATTTAACAATCACTTCTATACCGCATCTTCCATACATCAGTTGCGGTTCACAATAAACAACAATCAACAAAGCAGAGTTTGTTTTACATATAACATCATATAACTAAATGACAATAAAACTTGAAAACAAATGATTACAGTTAACTAGCACAGAATATACCTCCAGCTCGCCCTCATATACAACAAGGAAAGTCTAAACCCCCATAATGAACCAGTTAACACTCTATTCCCCCTCCCCCTGTCCCCTCCCCCCTTCCCCCCTAAACCCCCCAGTTCCCCCCAACCCCCCCCCCCCCGGATAGAGCCCCCTCCATAACGCTCCCATTCTTGCTTCAAATTTACCCCGCTGTCCCTTCCGCTCTGCGGTTAATCTCTCCATTAACAAAATATGTTGCACACGCCCTTCAAACTCCCTCATCCCTGGTGCATCTGTACGCTTCCAGGCCGCTGCTACTGCACAGCGTGCCGCACAAAGACAAGCGATTACCCCCCGCCCCATCCCTCTGCCCCTAGCTCCCCCGCTAGACAGTAGAAACAAACCCGGGGACAATGCCAGGGTCTCCCCCAATCGATCCCAAATCCAACCCTGAATCTGAACCCAGAATGATTGAATTTTCGGGCAAGTCCACCAAATAGGCCAAAAGGACCCACTCCCCCCACAGTTCCGCGAAACAGGCTGCAGAGCTTCCTGGGTACATTTTATGTAATCTCTCAGGGGTGTAATACCATCTCATCAGAATTTTATAACTATTTTCCCGTATACGGGTCGAAAGAGGGGTCTTCTTAAGCTGATCCCATATCCCTCTCCAATCCCCCTCCACCCATTGCACCCCCAGATCCTTCTCCCAATCCAGCATATACTTAAACTTGGTATCCCCCCCCCTTACCCACCCCCTTATACAATGCCGAGATCATCCCCCTAGTATTCCCATACCCACCCATACCGCTTCCACCGTTGTCAACTCCGCCGTCAAGTCTCCCTTACACCTCCTCTCCCTAAGGAAAGACTGAACCTGAGTAAAGGCATAGCGGTCTACCGCTTGAAGCCCATAGCTCTCCCGCGCCTCCCCAAACTGCATCAGCTCATCCCCGTCCATCAGCTGGAAAAAGCACTCCAGTCCACGGCGGGACCAGCCATCAAAAACTCCCTCTTCCCATCCCGGTCGAAACGCTTTGACCCCCCGCCATGGAGTTGCCAGAGAAAACCGCCGCCCTCCCCCTTTACTACATTGCGCCCTAACCTCATCCCACACCGCAGCTACCTGCCTCATAGCCGGGGACCCTAACCCCAAATCCCGCCTATCCTTCCCCCTCACCCATAACCACGCTGCCAACCTCCCCCCTTTCACATACTCCTTCTCCACTCTGACACCCATCTTCACCCCCGCTTTTTCTCTCCAATCCATTACATGTCGCAGCTGCGCTGCTCTATAATAATCCCGGAAATTGGGAACCCCTAAACCTCCCTCCTTTTTTCCTGCGTACATCACTTCCTTCTCTCCCCCTGTTTTCTTATTCCAAAGAAGACGGGGACACAGGCCTGTAATAGACCTCAGAGAATTAAACAAGTATTTGTTCCGAGAAAAGTTCAAGATGATCTCCCTCGGAACACTTTTACCATACCTTCAAAGTCAAGATTGGCTATGTTCTCTAGATCTAAGAGGTGCATACACGCATATTCTCATCCACTCAGATCACAGGAAGTTCCTTCGATTCTTGATTCAAGGAAGACAAGACACTTCTCCAGGACCAAGCAGGAAGTCAGTCCTCACATATGGGGTGACATCGACGTCGATGAAGCCCTTGCGGAGCATTTCCCCAGCTTTCCAAGAAAGCCTTTGGGAATGCAGGCACACATGCGCGGTTCCCTTCCCGCCTAAAGGTGCCATCTTGCTCAGTCTCTCTTTTTCCGTGAAGCCCACCGGACGTGTGTCCTAGTCCTCCCGGAAAATAGTTTGATTTTTTCGCGAATTCTTCGCTATTTTTTCTCTGGTTCGACGCTGATTCCCTTCCCTCCGGGTTCGGTACACTGGTATCGAGCCCGATCTTCTTTTTTCGGTTTTTGCCCTTCGTGGCTGGCGTTTGCGCCCTTTTTTTTCTTTTTCTCTAGAAGGCCGGTCCTTTGACCTCGCGGGGACTCATTTTTTCCCCAATGGCCTCCAGTGGCTTCAAGAAGTGTGATCGGTGCAAGAAACTAATGTCTCTCACCGACACACACGACTGCTGCCTTCGGTGCCTCGGTCCTGATCACGAGCCTAAGACATGTGGACCATGTGGGAAAATGTCTTCCAAGGCGCTTCGAAGTCGTCAGCACCAAAAGGAAATGCTTTTCTCTGACTCGGCCTCTGGCCGGGCCCGGACCTCGTCTGAGGCCTCGACATCTCGGGAATCGGATCCCGAGCACCGTCGGGGCTCCTCGGACAGGGGGTCCCCCGACCGGGAACGAAAGAGGAAGAAGCGGCTCGCGAGGGCGTCGTCGGAAGAGGTCCCTGGCTCCTCGAGAGCTAGGTCTCAGACCCCCGACCGTCGCCCCGGGCCCGTGGAACAGGAGAAGCCTCCCAAAGTACCTCGAGTGGAGCTGGAGTCTGCTGGACACAAGTCCTGTAGTCCTCGTGGACTCTCCTCCCAGAGAGCCGACGTCGGGCTCGGCGCCGCCAGGGCCCGAGTCGGGGGCAGCTGAGTCTCCTGAGCTGGGTCTCAGGCTGACAGCCTTGGAGAGCAGACTGCCTTCATGGAACAGCAGCAGGCATTGATGGCCAGCCTGTCTGGCGCATCTGCCCTGACCACCGGGACATCGACATCGAAGTCGACCCCGGAGACCGAGCCGATACTCGAGACCATAAAGGCTCGAGGTTGACCTCGGTCGCGGTCTCCCTCAACCTCCCGTTCGGGACCGAGGGCGTCGACGCCGGTACCTTCGGTGTCGGGGCGGGTGCTCACAGGCCCCGCGCTGTCGGACCCCGATTCCTCATCGGACGAGTCCGCCTGGGAGACGGAGGACGAGGAGTCCCCCGACACCTTCCGGACTCGGTGCGTCCCGTCAGACTCACCGCAGTCCGAACCCCGGAGTAGATCCCCGCCGATTCTTAGAGTTCGTTCGGGATATGGCCACTGCGTTGGCTATCCCTGTGGACCCCGAGGAAGAGCTCGAGCTGAGGAGCTTGAGGCCCTACAGTACGACTCTTCCGAAGGAGGCCTTTACTGTTCCGGTTCCTCCGATGCTGGAACGGCTCCTCTTCCGGATGTGGGAGGCACAGGCCTCGGCGCCGGTTCTAAGCAAGCGGGTCGATTCTATCTATCGACTCCGGAAGAGCCCTGGCTTTCAGAAGGCGCAGCTACCACACCATTCCATGGTGGTGGAATCGACCATGCATCGCCTGAAAAGTCAGAAGATGCACTCCGCGGTGCCCCCTGGAAGGGAGGCCCGGAACCTCAATGGTTTTGTTAGAAAGTGCTTCCAGGGCTCGATGCTTGCTTGCCGTGTCCAGTCTTACCAGCTGTACATGGGCATGTACTTGCGAGACCTGGCCAAGGAGTTGGCCGGATTCTCCGCTAGTCTCTCCGGGGAACCCTTGCAGAGGTTCAAGTCCTTGGAGCATTCCCGGATCCCCGAAGACAAGTTTGTCCCGCGCCGCCTATGATGGCTTCGAGGCTTCGGCTCGTGTTGCGGCAGCCGGCATCGCGGCTCGACGCCAGGCATGGCTGCAGTCATCGGATCTCGAGCCATGGGTTCAGGACAAGTTGGTCGATGTCCCTTGCCGAGGTGAGAACCTTTTTGGCAAGCCCATGACCGAGAAGGCCGCACAGCTCGAAACCGAGCACCTCATGAGGACAAGGCTGTCGAGGAAGACTTCTGCCCCTTCTCACAAAAAGAAGGGCTCAGGTAAAAAGCCCTTTTACCTGAGGAAGGGCACTGCCTACAAACAGTACCCACAGTACCAGGCCGCCTAAGCTCCCCCTCAGGGTCAGCAAGCCAAGGGGCAGGGTAATGGGCCCCATAGGCAGAGGACTCCCAAGCCTCCGGCCCCTGCTCCCACTCAGCAGGGTGGGGGTTTTTGACTCCTTAGGCATAGCCTCTCTGTCCCTGCTCTCCCAACCCTGCACAGGGGGTCGCCTCGCCCTGTTTGCCCACAAGTGGCCACTCATCACTGGGGACAGTTGGGTACTCAGCATAGTCCACCAGGGCTATCTGCTGCACTTCCACCAGCTGCCTCCTCCATATTTTCCAGGAGAGCCTCCAAGGCCTCCCCTGCAAACAGATCTTCTCCTTCGGGAGCTCCAAGGTCTGTTGGCAGACAGGGCAGTGGAGTCTGTGCCTCCCCACCTATGAGGTCAAGGGTTCTACTCCAGGTATTTCCTTGTGCCCAAAAGAACCGGTGGCCTTCGGCCTATTCTGGACCTCAGAAATCTCAACAAATTCCTAGAGAAGGAGAAGTTCAAATTGCTTACTCTTGGAACACTTCTGCCCTACCTCCAGCAGGGAGATTGGCTATGCTCCTTAGATTTAAAGGAACTCACATCCTTATTCATCCAGACCACAGAAAGTACCTCAGGTTCATTGTGGGAGGAAATCATTATCAGTACAGAGTACTACCTTTTGGCCTCACCTCCACTCCCAGAGTCTTTACCAAATGCCTGGTAGTGGTGGCGGCCGACCTGAGGAATCAGGGAATCTTTGTCTTCCCCTATCTGGACGACTGGCTCATCAGGGGTCAGACGTGCCAGGAGGCCAGACAAGCCACCCTCCGAACTATTGCTCTTCTTCAGAGCCTGGGGTTTGTAATAAACTTCGCAAAGTCCACTTTGCTCCCCTCCCAAAACTTGGAGTTCATAGGGGCAAGGTTGGACTCTCTGCTGGCAAGGCATTCTTGCCAGAAGACAGGGTACAAAGACTGATAAACTTAGCAAACCAGTTTCTCAGCAGGTCATTGGTCTCCGCCAGACTCTGCCTGAGACTTCTTGGCCACATGGCTTCGACAGTCCATGTGACCCCCAATGCCAGGCTCCATATGAGGCCTGCCCAATGGTACCTCCGGACTCAGTGGTCACTGGCCACAGGCAGCCTCAGAGACAGGATAAGGGTGTCCAGACAGTTTCTGAACTCCCTCCGCTGGTGGCTGCACCCACCCCATCTACTGCAAGGGGTGCCTTTTCAGATTCCTGGGTTCACAGTGGTGCTGACCACGGATGCCTCCCTGCGGGGCTGGGGAGCTCATTGTCTAGGCAAGTTCACCCGAGGCCTGTGGTCTCCTTGGGAGGCCGCACAGCAGATCAATCTCCTAGAACTCAGGGCTATTCGACTAGCCCTCAAGACTTTCTCTTCCACACTGGCTCATCAGTCTGTCCTAGTTCAAACAGATAATCAGGTAGCCATGTTTTATGTGAACAAGCAGGGCGGTACTGGGTCAAGGCTCCTTTGCCAGGAGGCACAGGACCTTTGCCTGTTTGCTCTCAGACACAACATGCTCCTCAAGGCAGTGTATCTCCCTGGCCAGGAGAACTACCTGGTGGACAGGTTGAGCAGGATTCTACAGCCCCACAAGTGGCGGCTCCATCCTTTGGTGGTTCAAAAGATTTTCCTGAAATGGGGACTTCCATCCATAGATCTGTTTGCCAGTCCTCTGAACAAACAGCTGCCAAAGTTTTTCTCCAGGCAACTGCATCCCCTGCGGGTAGCAGCAGATGCTTTTCTGATTCCCTGGTCTCGGGGCCTCCTGTATGTGTTTCCTCCCACGCCTCTGGTGTCCCGAACTCTGTTCAGGATTCTCAAGGACAAGGTCTCGGTCCTGCTGGTGGCTCCCAGGTGGCCGAGACAGCCTTGGTTTCCACTTTTGCTTCAGCTGGCAGTGGATCCCCCACTACCTCTAGGGTTGCAACCCGACCTTCTCTCTCAGGATCAGGGTTCCCTTCTGCACCCCAACCTCAAAGCTCTCAATTTGATGGCATGGAGGCTGCAAGGGTAGTTTTGGCTCCCTGGGGCCTACCTCAGGAAGTTGAGGAGGTTGTCCTAGCCTCTCGGAAACAGTCCACTAGGAAAACCTATGCTCTCAAATGGAAAAGGTTTTCTGTGTGGTGTCAGCTACATACAGAGGATCCTTTCTCCTGTACTGTCCCAGTAGTGCTTCAGTACCTGCTGCACTTATCCAATCAGGGACTTAAGTCAAATTCTGTTCGGGTCCACCTCTCAGCTCTAGCAGCTCACTACTCACTAGTGGAAGGACATTCTCTGTCGGTTCACCCCTTGGTGTCCCCCGCTTTCTCAGAGGCTTGCTCTTGCTCAAGCCTCCAATCCGTCCTCCTGCTCCTGAGTGGGAGTTGAATGTGGTCTTGCAACAATTGACTCGCCCACCTTTTGAGCCGATGGCTACTTGCCCTCTACGCTTCCTGTCCTGGAAGACTTTCTTCTTGGTAGCCCTTACCTCGGCCAGGCGAGTGAGTGAGCTTCAGGCCCTGGTCTGTGACAGGCCTTACACTCGCTTCTATAGGAACAGGGTAGTCCTTAGGACTCATCCAAAGTTCCTTCCAAAAGTTGTCTCCTCTTTCCACCTCAACCAGGAGGTGGTTCTTCCAACATTCTTCCCTAGGCCTCATGCAATCCAGGCTGAAGCAGTTCTGCATACCCTGGACTGTAGGAAGGCCTTATCCTTCTACCTTGACCGTACGCAGGGGCACAGAAGGGCTACTCAGCTCTTCATATCTTTTGACCCTAATAATTTGGGGTTAGCTGTGTCCAAGCGTATGTTTATGTTTGTTTATTGAGCTTAATATACCGCTCTTCAGTAAACATCAGAGCGGTTCACATGATACAATAACATAAAGAAATCATATTTGTGAAAAGGGAAAGGAAGTTACAATAAAAACAGGAAAGCAAATCAACAGAATCAGTCAACGAGACAGGCAGGGGGAGAGGAGAAAAGGGAAGAGAGGGGGAATGGGCTACACAGAAGGGTCAGGGAGGTCAAAGGCAAGGGCAAAGAGATGGGTTTTGAGTTTGATTCGGAAGGTGGTAAATGACTGTTCAAGCCGGATGGAGGTGGGGAGAGAGTTACATAGGGCAGGGCCAAGGAAAAAGAAAGCAGAGGAACGGGTGGACTGTAGGTGAGCGTGAGCAGGAGAGGGAAGATGAAGGCGGTTGAGGTGCATAGACCATAGGGAGCGAGCTGAGGAATGAAAATGAACGAGGTCAGCGAGGTACTGAGGGGAGTGGGAATAAAGAACACGGTGAAGAATGGTCAGGACCTTGAAATGGATACGGGACTTGACAGGAAGCCAGTGGAGGTGAATGAGCAGGGGTGTGACGTGATCATGGGAAGAGGAGTGGAAAATGAGACGGGCGGCAGTGTTTTGGATGCGCTGGAGGCGGTGAAGCTGAGTGACAGGGAGACCGGTTAGAATAGAATTACAGAAATCAACACGGGACATAACCAAGGACAGGAGGAGTGTAGTAAGTGTTTGGGCGGTGAGAAAGGGCCTGATGGCACAGATCTGGCGAAGGAAGTAGAAAGAGGATTTCCTTGTCCATCTGGGTGGCTGGCTGTATCACCTGGGCTTACAGGGCGGCTGACCTTCCTTTGCAGGGTCGGGTCACGGCCCATCGTGTCAGGGCAATGGCTGCCTCAGTGGCTCATCTCCGCTTTGTACCGTTGGTGGACATCTGCAGGGCTGCAACTTGGTCTTCAAGCCAGACTTTTGCGGCCCATTACTGTCTGGAGAGGGAGTCCCGTAGGGACAGTGCTTTTGGCCAGGCAGTACTCCGGAATCTCTTTGAGGTTTAGGCAACTCCTGCCCTCTGTTGGGCTACCGGTGGAGGTTCTGTCAGTGAAAAGCCTTTCTTTGATGCTGGGACTAGAGGGAGTTCTCTTGTTCAGCCTGGGTTCCTGGTAGCCCAGAGCTAGGGAGTCACCCATATGTGAGGACTGACTTCCTGCTTGGTCATGGAGAAAGAGTAGTTACTCACCTGTAACAGGTGTTCTCCAGGAGCAGCAGGAATCAGTCCTCACAACCCTCCCTCCTCCCCTGGGAGTTGCAGTTGTACATAGTTTAATTTTTTCATTTTTGTGTGCTGTTTCTTAGCTATGTCATTAGCCTGAGCAAAATGGCACCTTTAGGCGGGAAGGGAACCGCACATGCGTGCCTGCATTCCCAAAGGCTTTCTTGGAAAGCTGGGGAAATGCTCCGCAAGGGCTTCATCGACGTCAATGTCACCCCATATGTGAGGACTGATTCCTGCTGCTCCTGGAGAACACCTGTTACAGGTGAGTAACTGCTCTTTCCAGTGCAGATTTCTTCGTTTCGGACTTGCCTCTGCTCCGAGAGTCTTCACAAAATGCATGGCAGTGGTAGCAGCATTTATGAGGACTCTGGGAATAATTGTCTTTCCTTACTTAGACGATTGGCTCATTCGAGCATTGACAGCTCCAGATGCCAGCTTTGCTCTCTCTTGAGCAATGACAATTCTTCAATACTTGGGGTTCTTCGTAAACCTCCCAAAATCTCATCTCACCCCCTCTCAATCTCTAGAATTCATAGGGGCTCGTCTAGACACACAGCAGTCAAAGGCTTTCCTGCCCCAGCCATGCTGTCTACGTATAATACATCTGGCATCTCAAGCATCTATGAAAGTATTCCTTACTGCTCGGGAGATGATTCAACTGCTGGGACACATGGCATCCACTGTCCATGTGGTTCCCTATGCTCTCCTGAACATGCGAGCAGCCCAGTGGACCCTTTTCTCTCAGTGGTCACAAGCCTCGGGTTAACTAACAGACAAAATCAGAACTACCACACGTCTGATTTTGTCCCTGCAATGGGGGCAATCCCTGGAAAACCTCCTTCTAGGCCAGCGATGGCGAACCTATGGCACGCGTGCCAGCTGTGGCACGCGAAGGCCTTACAGCTGGCACGCGTGAAGGTCCGCAAAAAAAGAAAAAGCGGGCTCTGGCTGCTGCCGCGGACGCGGCAGCATGCAGTGTCCCGCGGGGCCCCCTCCGCCCGCTAAGCCCCTCTGCAAGGGCTTTCAGATTCGCGAGGGAGACAGCGTCTCCCTCGCGTCTCTGTTAAGCCCGTAGGGGTTAATGGGAAATTTCCCATCAGCCCCTTTAGACGCGAGGGACTGATGGGAAATTTCCCATTAGCCCCTGCGGGCTTAACAAGAGACGCGAGGGAGACGCTGTCTCCCTCGCGAATCTGAAAGCCCTTGCAGAGGGGCTTAGCGGGCGGAGGGGGCCCCGCGGGACACTGCATGCTGCCGCGTCTGCGGCAGCAGCCAGAGCCCGCTTTTTCTGTTTTTAAATTTGCCGGGGGGGGGGGGGGGTTAGGACTGCTAATGGGCTGGGGGGGGGGTTGGACTGCTAATGGGCTGGGGGGGGTTAGGACTGCTAATTGGCTAGGAGGGGGGGGGGTTAGGACTGCTAATGGGCTAGGAGGGGGGGGGGGTTAGGACTGCTAATGGGCTAGGGGGGGGTTAGGACTGCTAATGGGCTGGGGGGGGGGTTGGACTGCTAATGGGCAAGGAGGGGGGGGTTAGGACTGCTAATGGGCTAGGAGGGGGGGGGGGTTAGGACTGCTAATGGGCTGTGGGCTGATGGGGGCTGTCTGGAAATGGGGTGATGGGGGGTTAGGACTGCTAATGGGCAGGGGGGGGGGTTAGGACTTCTAATGGGCTGGGGGGGGTTGGACTGCTAATGGGGTGGGGGGGTTTGGACTTCGAATGGGCGGGGGGGGGTTAGGACTGCTAATGGGCTAGGAGGGGGGGGTTAGGACTGCTAATGGGCTAGGGGGGGTTAGGACTTCTAATGGGCTGTGGGCTGATGGGGGCTGTCTGGAAATGGGGTGATGGGGGGTTAGGACTGGTAATGGGCTATGGGGGGGGGGTTAGGACTGCTAGTGGGCTAGGAGGGGGGGTAAGGACTGCTAATGGGCTAGGGGGGGATAGGACTGCTACAGGGCTGGGGGGGTTAAGTACTGCTAATGGGCTAGGAGGGTTAGTTAGGACTGCTAATGGGCTGGGGGGGGGTTAGGACTGCTAATGGGCTAGGAGGGGGGGGTTAGGACTGCTAATGGGCTGGGGGGGGTTAGGACAGCTAATGGGCTGGGCGGGGTATGACTGCTAATGGGCTGGGGGGGGGTTAGGACTGCTAATGGGCTAGGGGGGGATAGGACTGCAAAGGGGCTGTGGGTTGATGGGGGCTGTCTGGAAATGGGGTGATGGGGGTTAGGACTGGTAATGGGCTATGGGGGGGGGTTAGGACTGCTAATGGGCTAGAGAGGGGGGGTTAGGACTGCTAATGGGCTAGGGGGGGGGGTTAGGACTGCTAATGGGCTGATGGGGAGGGGTTAGGACTTGAGGTGGGCTGTTGGGTGGGGTTAGGACTGGAAATGGGCTGATGGGGGGTTAACACTGGAGCTGTTCTGATGGGGTAAGTACTGGTAATGGGCTATGGGGGGTTTAGGACTGATAATGGGCTATGGGGGGGCTGGGACAAGAAATGGGCTGATGGGGAGGGGTTAGGACTTGAGGTGGGCTGATGGGGTTAGGACTGGTAATGGACTGTGGGCTGATGGGGGGGTTAGGACTGGCAATGGGCTATGGGGGGCTGACTGGAAGTGGGGGGTTAGGACTGGTAATGGGTTATAGGGGGGGGCTTAAACTGAAAATGGGGTGATGGGGGGGTTAGGACTGGAAGTGGGTTGATGAGGGGGGGATAGGACTGGTATTGGGTTGGGGGGCTGCTAGGACTGGAAATGGGCTGATGCAGGGACTAGAAGGGAATGGATGCTGGGTGAGGCTGGAACTAGAAGGGAGCTGGTGTTGGGGGAGGATTAGAATGGGATGGGGCTGGGAGAGTAAAATGGAGAGGGGAAAAATATTTTGTGTGGGAGGGATAAAAAATCTACAATTGGCCGGGTATTGGGAGAGTAAGTGGGGATTGAGGATGGAGGGGTAAATTTTGAGTAGATGAAATAGGAATGAGGAAAGAGCCAAAGGAGAAAGATTAGTATGTTAAAGCAGATGTAGAGAGAGAATGACAGAAGAAAGGACAAATGGACAGCAGATGGAGAGTTAGCAGAAGACACGAAGAAACCAGAAGAAAGTGGCTGGAACAATTGCAACTGAAAAAAAATGCACAAAAGGTAGAAAAATATCTCTTTATTTTGAATTTATTAACTGGAATATGTCAGCTCTGGGAAATGTGCATCATTAATTTTTGCGCTTTGTTTAGTACAAGAGGAAATTAATATATAGTTTTATTTCTACAGTGTTGTTGTATATTCCAAGTTTGGCTTTTGGGGTTCCCAGTTTAATTATTGTCTTCCTGTTTCTAAATTGTGATTCCTTGTTTGGTGATGGTCTGTTCTGCATGTGTAACTGAGCTGAGATATTCTGTTTATATAATTCCTATTTGACATTGCCACTTGTTCTTTCCCCAGTAGGTCATGTATTGTTGTTCTCTGAGATGTATTGGTTTAATATTTGCAGTGTTGCCTTTTGATAGGTAGAGTATGGTGCTTTGTGAGTCCTGGTAGTGCTGTTAGGATACGGCGGGTTTGCTATGGGTTCTAAATGGGCAGCGTTTGTAGTAGTTCCTAATGTGCCTGGCGGTTGGTACTGGATTATAGTAATGTAGAAACCTTTTAGTCTTTCTTTATCCATATACTCATTAAGAGGCATGTTTACTAAAAGTTAGTGTATGGTAACATTATGCAAATATTTATGCAAATGAAGCACCTTATGCAAATGGGGCTTTAATTGACGTGCTGGCACTTTGAGGAAATTCTTTGGTTTTGTGCGGCAGTTTGGGCACTCGGGCTCAAAAAGGTTAGCCATCACTGTTCTAGGCTCTCCAGCAGCCTCTACGCCAAACCACTTTGAGCACAGATGCGTCCAAGATGGGTTGGGGGGCCCACTTGCACGATCTCTCCACTCAGGGTCTTTGGACCTCACAGGAGGTTTCCCTTCACATAAACTTCCTAGAGCTGAAAGCCATTTTCAATGCTATTCAAGTCTTTCAGGGCCATCTCAGCAACAAAACAGTTCTGGTCCAAACCGACAATCAGGTAGCTATGTTCTATGTGAACAAGCAAGGCGGAACAGGCTCTCTGTCGCTATGCAACGAAGCTTTGTGAATATGGGCCCTCGCTAGAGAGTTACAAATTCACCTGTTTGCGGTATACCTTCCGGGCATTCAAAACTTGTTGGCAGACAAACTCAATCGAATACTGCTGCTACACGAGTGGTCCCTCCACTCATATTAGCTTGCTCGAGTGTTTTGAATCTGGGGAACACCAGATATAGACCTCTTTGCAAGTCCACACAATGCCAAACTTCCCTGATTCTGTTCCAGAATTCCAGCTCAAAACTGTCAGGCAAGAGATTCTTTCCTACTCTACTTGGGACAGGACTTCCTCTATGCCTTCTCACCCATTCCCCTCATTCCCAAGACTTTATTCAAACTTCAGAGAGACAGAGGTCGTATGATACTCATAGCCCCGCGTTGGCCACGGCAGACGTGGTATCCTCTTCTTCTCGTCTCTCTCAAACCACTCCTCTGGAGTTGGGGAATGCTCCAGATCTTCTGTCGCAGTAGGACGGATCTTTCCTGCATCCCAATCCCCAGTCCCTACATCTCAGGGCCTGGTTACTGAAAGCCTAGAATTCCAAGATGTTAACCTTTCTCAACAAGTAAAGGATATCCTCCTGGCTTCCAGAAAACCTTTCACAAGACGTTTCTACGCTTTCAAGTGGAAAAGGTTCTCTATCTGGTGTTCACAAAAGGGACTTAACCCCCTTTTACTACCTGTAGAGTTTCTACTAGAATATTTTCTACAATTATCAACTTCTGGTCTGAAGACCAATTCAGTTAGAGTCCATCTTAGTGCTATTGCTGCTTTTCATAAACCTTTGAATGGACAACTTATTTCCTCTCATCCACTTATATCAAGATTTATGAGAGGCTACTTTTAACAAAACCTCCCTTCAAACCACCACCAGTGGCATGGGATCTAAATCTTGTTCTTGGTCAGCTTATGAAACCACCCTTTGAACCTTTAGCCACTTCAGACCTAAAGTTTCTTTCATGGAAAGTTATTTTCCTAATTGCCATCACTTCTGCAAGACGCATTAGTGAATTACAAGCGTTAGTAGCTGACCCTCCTTATACAAGGTTTCACCATGATAAAGTAGTCCTCAGGACTCATCCTCACTTTCTGCCAAAGGTGGTATCGCCTTTTCATTTAAACCAGTCGGTTTATGTCCCAGTCTTCTTTCCTAGGCCTCATGCCTCCAGTGCGGAAAGAAGTCTTCACACATTGGATTGTAAAAGAGCCTTGGCTTTTTATCTCCAAAGAACAAAACCACATAGAAAATCTTCTCAGCTTTTTGTGTCTTTTGACTCTAGTCATTTGGGACTTCCAGTTTCTAAAAGAACTCTATCAAATTGGATTGCAGATTGCATATCCTATACATATCAGAGTAAGGGTCTTTCTCTCGAAGGCCATGTCACAGCTCACAATGTGAGAGCAATGGCAGCCTCAACGGCTAACCTTCGTTCTGTCTCTATTGATGACATCTGCAAAGCAGCCACTTGGACCTCGGTGCATACCTTCACAGCCCACTATTGCTTAGACAAGGACTCCCGTTGGGATGCCTCACTTGGCCAGGCTGTTCTACAACATCTCTTCCATACTTAATACAACTCCTACCCACCATCCACAGTTTGGATGCCTCAGGTCCATGGGAGGAAGCGTGACCATTTCACCTGGGTTCGCAGCTAGCTGGGGTCACCCCTTGGCATCTTTCAGTTGGGGAGTCCCCATATGTGAAGACTACATTCCTGCTTGTTCCTGGAGATAGCGTAGTTACTCACCTGTAACAGGTGATCTCTGGGAACAGCAGGAATTTAGTCTTCACAACCCACCCACCCCTCCTAGGAGTTGTCTCTATCTCTCTCTTTCTCTACTTCTCTCCTTTGGTCTCAGCTATAAACTCAACTGAAGTGAGAGAGGTACAGAGACGGGAAGGCAGCATGCATGCATTGTGGGATGCTCCCAAAAACTTTCCTATTGGATGCTGGGGAGCGTTCCCACGTGGGCTCCGTCGGTACCGACGATACCCATATGTGAAGACTAAATTCCTGCCGTTCCTGGAGATCATCTGTTACAGGTGAGTAACTACGCTTTATTGCATAAGAGACAAGGGGACTTGAGGGTTCCAGATTGGAACCACCATTTCTCCGGGAACAAGCAGGAAGTCAGTCCTCACATATGGGTGACGTCGGCACCGACAGAGCCCTCACAGATGCATCCCCCCAGCTTTCAAAGAAAGCCTTTGGGAGATGCCACCACGCATGCATGGTCCCCTTCCCGCACAAGGGTGCTATCTTGCTCAGTCTCCTTTTTTCCACGGAGCCATTCAGACTCTGTCTGACTTTCCCCTGGAAAAAGTTGATTTTTTTTTTGTGCTTGAGTTTTCAACCCGACTCCGGTCTTGCACTGGTACTCTTTCTGCTACTATCCTCGGTACCTGAGCAGCACAAGTAAAAGGGATTTGGGAATGGACTAGGAACTTGCCTAAAGCCTTGGGTAATTTTAAGAGGGGTTTATTGGGGGAGAGGAGGGTTCTGAGAGAGGTCGAGGTAGGTAAAAATCGTTTTACCTATTTCACTTTTGAAATGTGAGAAAAGTTGAGAGAGAAGTTGTTGGAAGGTAAACAGATATCTCCAGGAACAAGCAGGAATGGGTCTTCACATATGGGTATGTCGGTACCGACGGAGCCTGCGCGGGAACGCTCCCCAGCATCCAAAAAGAAAGCCTTTGGGAGCATCCCACACGCATGCGCGCTGCCTTCCCGCCCATTCACTTCCCTCTCATCAGTTGTCCATTTTCCGCGGAGCCGGCAAGACGTATTCCTGTCACCGCAGAAAATTCTTTTTTATTCTTGTTTTTTGTGGTCGCGTCTGCCTTCTCTTGACGCCACCAGTACCGTCGGTGCTTTTCTTTCTTTTTACTAAAAATTTCTTCTTTTTTCTAAGGAATTTTTCCTGTTTATTGCCTGACGGTTTCTAGGCCACTAGGCCTGTACCCTTTCCATTATGGAAAAGCCAGCCACTATCCTTAAGAAATGCTCAAAGTGTGGCGGTACAAATATATTTTTAGACACTCATTCTTGGTGTCTAAAATGTTTAGGTCCTGACCATTGCCCACTGGAGTGTCTCTCCTGCTGGAGCTCAAACAGAAGAAGTCTTTAGGATCGAGCACACCTCGATACCCGGTTCACATCGGACTCGATGTCACCAGCCAGAATATCTTCTTTTTCATAGGATCATGTAACCAAACAAAAGTCTGTTAAGACTAGCCAGTCCTCGAGTGGTAGATCTCCTTCTAAGCATCGAGATGCCTCTGGCCTTGCCCTCGAGGACATTTTGGCAGTAAAGCCCCGGTGGGAGTCTTCAGGCTCCAAAGCATTAACGGGGCTTCAGATTGTTCCCGAGGTTCTTACCTCCATGGACATACCTGGGCCATGCTCGGTGGTTGTGGCCGCTTCGAGCGGTACCGACACCCCGGCATCGGCTATGGTGATGGATGAAACACTCCTCACCGATGAACGTAGTCTAGCGCTCTCAGCTACTTTGGTACTGCTAGAGTCGCTGCAGACCGTTCCTCGTGTATCGGTATCGGCTTCGGTACCGGTATCGACATCGTCACCGGTGTCGGTACCGTCAATGTTTTCTTTGACAGACTCGCTCCCTTCGATGCCGAGCCTGGAATCGCTCTCTAGCATGGAGGATTCGGTACTGACCTCGGGCGGTACCGAAGACATCTCTTTAAAGAAAATCCAATGCTTCATCCTTTCAAGTCTTCCGATCCGAATGACTGGAATGAATCCATCGGTGCCAAGGCTGAATTTTCAACAATTTCAGCTTTTACCCCTCATTTCAGAGGGTCCTTCTCAGGAGAGATTTCTTTTCAAGCTTTTCTGCTTGATATGGCAAAGTTACTTGCCATTTCTATACCTGGTAAAGAAGCTATACGAGGGTATTCAGAAACTCTGCAATTGCCCTGGATTCCAAAGGATGTGATCATGCTTCCTGTGCATCAGGTCTTACAGGATCTACTATTAAAAATGTGGGAAACTCCTTTAACGTTATCCCCAACTTCTAAAACACTTGACACTGTGTACAAGGTGCCACCTTCTCCAGGTTTTCAAAAGACTCAACTTCCTCATCATTCTATTGTTGTAGAATCAGCAATGAGGCGTATTAAGAGTGCAAAAAAGCACTCCTCTTATCCGCCAGGTCTAGGATTTTAGATGCCTTTGGATGTCGATGCTTCCAGGCATCTATGCTTTCAGCAAGAATTATCTCATATATTTTCTATATGGGATTATCTCTTGAAGAGGTCACAAAGAATTTAAAGCTTTTGAACCCTTTTCTTCAAGAACATAATAGAGCAGAGTGGCAGACTATTTCTTATTAGTCAGTCATGCTCAAAATGTCTCTAAGTTCCTTAATCATGCTTCCCTGCACTGTTTTGAGTCTATTAGCAGAACTTCTGCTATAACCATAGGGGCACGACGCATTGGCTGGCTCCAAGCTTCAGACTTGGACAAATGGGTACAAGAAAGGCTGGCAAATAATCCTTGTACTGGTGAAAATCTCTTTAACAAGGATGCTTTATTCCAAGCTAATCAGTTAAACACTGATATTGTTGCTTTCAGAGGATTGTCAAAACTTTCCTCTATCCCAGCTAGTAAGAAATCTCCTAAAAAACGTTATCCCCCTAGGGGAAAAAGTTTTATCCATCTTCTACCCATCATGCAGATGTTTCCAAAGAAGGGCAACATCAAACCAGGCTAAGAAAATAAAAACCTCAACAGGCTCAGCAAACCCAGCAGTCTCAGGGTTTCTGATATTTTATTAATTAAATCTCTTTTTCCTGTTTGAGGTTTAGAACCGCTAACCTACTTCTTATCAACAGAAGCAGCTACAGTTCATCTCATCCTTACTGAGAGATAAGTGATACACTGACTCAATCCTCGACTCTAGGCATGAATCTCTTGCCACAAGAGAAATCCATTCTTTTAGCTCCTAGAGCTATTGAGGATAATCATGCCCTACTGGTAACAGGTTTCTCCTCTCCTTTTTGAAGGAAAAAGAGGAGTAGCAACTAATAACAAGGTAGGCTATGCCCTTCGCCTTGACAGTTTTCCTGTACGAGGATATCTTATACTTTTGACTGCAGGGGGGCTTTACCTTTTTCAGAGACTTTCCAAATTGTAAGTCTTCACAACTCTGTATTACTTTCTATCCCTCTTAGTGGAGACATTCTGTCTAAGAGTGATACTATTCAACTGGAGGGCTTTCTTTTTAAGCCCATAGGATTTTCTTCAATACCTACTCCAGTAAGTGGTTTCCATACAGAGTTTTCTTCCCCTTTGCAGTCTTCTCAAATATTTCTTTTAAGACAGCTTATCGGACCATAATTGAGGTTTACCACTCCTAATTATGTCTGTTGGTCCTTTTCCAATCTATAGAACCTAACTTTTTCTGCTGCCTTAATAGCAAATAATTCCAAGACAGGTTCCAAAACCTACTTGGACAATTTATAATTGCAGGCAATTGGCCTGTCTACTATTCTTAGCCATCTTCAATTCTTTCTGGCTCCAACAGAATAGATTAGGTTGCACACTGGCAATTAAACAGCCAGATCTCACCTAAGCAACCTACAACATGCTCTCTGCAATTATACAAAAAAGCTCTGCAACTATGGGCCTTTGCCAGAGAGCGTCAGAGCCATTCCCAGTAGGTAACTTCCAGATGGTTAAAAAGGCTTTGCCCAGTCATGCTCCTACATGACTGGTTTTTTCCTACTCTTACCATCTTCCTTAAAATTTCCTTTTAAGGAAAAGGAACCAGGGCTAGACCACGTGAAAGCATAAAAAATTCCTCAATTCCCTGGGTTGTTCCACATTTCCAGTGGAACTCTTACAACAGGGATGCATTCCTTGTCACTGCAGTCGGTCCTTGTCTAGTGCATTCCTTCTAATTCCCAATACTTCATTGAAGCTTATGCTGAACAAAGAACGCATGATACTCATATTGCCCTCCTAGAGGGGCAAACATGGTATCCCTTTATATTGCGTCGTCTTCTCCACTCTGAACTTATAGAAGGATCCAGACTTGTTGTCTTAAGACTAAGGATCTCCTCTGCACCCCTTCACGTAGGTCTCCATTTCTGGTTATTCAAAGGCTAGAATTTTTAAAGAAATCTAGACCTCTCCTTCTAAGTAAGAACATTCCACTGGTTTCCATGTAACCTTCTCCATGGTTCTTCCACTTGTAACCAGAAAGAGATTCTGTATCTATATTCTCAAGCAGGTCTTACCCCTTCTTGTTATTAAGTGACTCTCTCTCTCTCTCTCTCTCTCTCTCTCTCTCTGACTCTGAAAGATTTGTTACTGTCCATATTAATGCTGTTCCAGCATACCAATTTCTATGGTAATTAGAAACTACCTTCTTTTACCATAGCCTTTCCGGTTATGTTACATCTGAAGCTCTCCATGTAAAGTCATTATCCTAAGTGACATCACTTAGGGAAGACATTACTGATCTTCAAGAAATTGGAGGCTACACCGCCTACTACAAATGTTTCTTTCTTTCATTTCCATAGAGGGGTCTTAAAGACCCATCCTTTTTCTGCAAACCAGTCAGATTTATCTCCTCTCTTTCCTAGCGCCTTATTCCGCTCCAAGGACAAAGAGCTTCAAACTTTGGCCTACAGAAGCTTTAGCTTCTCCTCCAAAGTCCAACCTCATTAAACTCCCCGAGTTTTTTTCTTCTGGGATTAGTTCTAGCCATTAAGGCTTCTGACCTCTCCCTGTATTGCAAAATTTATTTTCCTCTACTTCACAGTGAGGTAATTTCTTTGAGGATAATGTACTGGCTCTTAGCACCAGACCCATATTAGCCTCAACAAATACTTTCGCAATACTTTTGAGTAAGGTCCACATTAGAAAATTGGAATTCAATTTTTACTAACATTTATTATCTACACAAGGACTCCCCTCTAGACGCCTTGTTTAGTCAAGCTGTTCCACAGCACACCCCCTTTAATTCAACTCCTACCCTCCATCCCTTGGATGCCTGAGGTTCTGGAAAATAGCATGGCCCATCTATTAGATTTGCAACATGCTGGGACCTCCTCTAGGCATCTCTAGCTTGGGAATCCCCATATGTGAAGACTCATTCCTGCTTGTTCCTGGAGATAGCACAGTTACTTACCTGTAACAGGTGATCTCTGGGAACAGCAGGAATAAGTCTTCACAACCCACCCACCTCCCCTAGGAGTTGTTCTCTCTCTCTCTAATTTGTCTACTTCCCTCCTTCGGTCTCAGCTACAAACCCAACTGATGAGAGGGAAGTGAATGGGCGGGAAGGCAGCGCGCATGCGTGTGGGATGCTCCCAAAGGCTTTCTTTTTGGACGCTGGGGAGCGTTCCTGTGCAAGCTCCGTCGGTACCGATGTACCCATATGTGAAGACTTATTCCTGCTGTTCCCAGAGATCACCTGTTACAGGTAAGTAACTGTGCTATATTGGAAATATTGCGATTGATAAAGAAAGCACAACAGTTTTTCAAATAGAAGTGGCAGGAATTCTAATGAAGAAAATATAGTGGCCTGGTTTGAAATTAATGTGGAAACTATAGGATTATATGGAAATTTCACAAGTTTTTTTCAGTTATCACAAAGGAAATAGTAATTACAATAAAAAGGACTCCTCAGTTCCTGTATATAGTTGTACGCTATAATGGAATTAAGAATCTGGAGTCTGACACAGATTTATGTACTATATAGCTTTGATAGGGCTCAGTCTTTGATATCTTCTAATTTATATTGACCCGTTTTAGTGGATCACACTATCCTCTTTTTGGCATAAGCACTAAATCTAGTATAGGTTGTGGTTCATTTTTGTCATGAGATGTGCAAAACTCACCCATTTAGAAACATTACCTTGAGCAATCTAACAAAAGGCAATAAAAATAATCACAAACAAATAGAAATTAGTGATTCAAAAGGCAGGGATTGAAGCCCCCCCCAACATACACGTTGTTATTGTGGCTTTATGGGCATGCTTTGAATGATAACTATTGCTCTAAGTACTGATAGCAATACTAATACTTTTAAATTACCAAAGGTCACAATTGCATTGCGTACATCAGGACACCTGCTGCTGGGAGTTGTCAGAATCTACAACAGGAAGGCTAAGTACCTTTTAGCAGACTGCAATGAAGCATTGATTAAAATGAAGCTGGCCTTTCGACCAGGTACACAGAAATCTAGATGTAGTATTCATTATACCACCTAGCTTTAGTAGCAGTCATAGAAATCTTTATTTGAGTAATCCTTAAGTTAACTTCCAGAAAACATAATATAAAGGTATTTGTTTTTAGAATCCTAAGCATTGCTTTGGAATTGGAATGAAGTGATATATCAGCCCCCCTCTGGCAAGTCCGTTGTGATACAAAGGCATAAAGTAATTTGCTTAGGAGCAGCTATATATTCCTCCCAATCCACTAGTGCGCTTCACGTCAGCATGTAAGTTCATGCATGCAGCTTCAACAGACTATATTATATTATTAATATTATTTGAACTAGAAAACTGGCAGGTATGACCTTTAAATCAGAGCAGAGACAGGTAAGGAACCTAAGCAGCTTATTTTCAAGAATCGGCTTTTTTTTAATGGTGTAGATATGCTTTAACAAGGAAAATGTTTGTTGATTGACCTACTTTAGATCTTTTCTTAACATTTTTCCTTTTCCTTCATATTTGGACTTCATTGTCTCTTAGAATCCAAGCACTTGTTTCTCCTCAAAACAAGCCAGACTCAGTATATAGCAATTTTGTAGGAGGATCAAGTCTAATGAAGGAAGAAACAACTGAGTTAAGTAAAACTGCAAATATTATGCATTTTGACATAAGGCTAGCAGTATAAGCTCACATATCAGCATCATCTGCTGGAGAAAGAGAAATACTGAAGAATGGAAGGTAGCACCCACTTCTATAAGGGGAGGGAATAGTTCCAAATTTTGTCCCAACCCTCCTCCCAGGAATGCCTCCCTCTACAGTAGGTAAATGCATGAGTGTTCTCCGGGAACAAGCAGGAAGCCAGTCCTCACATACGGGTGACGTCAGCACCGACGGAGCCCTTGTGGAATCATCTCCACAGCTTTCAAAGAAAGCCTTTAGGAGATGCCACCAAGCATGCGTGGACCCTTTCCCGCCCAAGGGTGCCATCTTGCTCAGTCTCCTTTTTTCCATGGAGCCCTTCAGACATTGTCTGGCTTGTCCCCGGAAAAGGTTGATTATTTCTCCAAGTTTTACACTCATCTCTGGTATTGCACCGGTACTCTTCCCGCCTACCATCCTTGGTGCCTCGGTGTCGGGTTCGATTAATTTTTGTAGTCTTTCGTTATTTTCTTTTTCTGGCGTCTTCTCTCGCTGGCAGCCCGGACGGTCTTTGACCTCGCAGGGGTACCTTTTTCCCCCATGGCTACCAGTGGCTTTAAGAACCGTAATCGGTGCTCTAAAATCATGTCTTTGACTGACACACATGACTTCTGTCTTCATACCATGACCCGGCGGCCTGCAGTCTCTGCAAGAGGATTCCACCAAGGCCCTTGAGCCACCAGCAGCAGAATGATAAGTTTTTCCCGAGTCCCCGATGCTTCCGAAGGCCTGGTCCTTGTCTGAGGCCCCAACATCTCGGTCGGAACTCTTCAACTCTGAGCCTCGTCATGGGTCCTCAGAAAGGAGGTCTCCCTCGAGGGAACCCAGGAAAAAGAAGAAACCCTCAAAAGCAGGGTACTTGAATGGTTCCGACTGGCCGGAAACTGCCCAGTCCCGCAATCTGAGACACCATCCTCGTCGAGGATTCCCCTTCGGGGGAGCCAGCATCGGGCCCAAGTCCCTCGATGCCCGTGCCGAAGGCTGCAGCGCCTTCTGGTCTGGAGTCCAGAATGGCGGCCCTGGAGCACAGTTTGTCTGCTTCATGAACCAGTAGCGGGCGCTGTTGTCCGGCACAACCAGTTCATCCTCCCCGACCACCAGGCCCAAGATGTCCCCGGAGGCCGAGCCGATCCTCGAGGTCCTTCGGCCTCGGGTTGATCCTCAGCCGAGGTCACGCACTGAGTCCCGCTCGACGGGACTGTGGTCTTCCCCGGCAAGTTTACCAGGCGCTGGCCGCAGGGCTTTGGGGGCCCCAAGGCCCGCGGAGCAGTCATCCTATGAGTTCTTAATGGACTACTCAGAGTGGAAGACGGAGGACGAGGAGTCCCCCCGATACCCGTCGCCACCGTGACGTCCCTTCTGACTCTCCTGTCTCGGAACCTCGGCGGTGGTCTCTGCCCGAGGACATGGGATTCCTGGATTTTGTCAAGGAAATGTCTAAGGCACTGGCATTCCCATCCGAGTCGGAGGAGGACCTTCGGGTGGATGAGTTGGAAATCCTCCAGTACAAGGCCCTTCCGCAGGAGTTGCTCACGGTACCCATTCCTCCTATCCTGGAATGGCTCATGCTCTGAATGTGGGAGACACCGGCGTCTGTGCTGGTAGTGAGCAAACGGCTCAACTCGATGTATCGAGTCCGCTGAGCCTGGGCTTCCAGAAGTTACAACTGTGTCAGAAACTCCCAACTCTCACCTGCTCCCGACACAGTGCCTGGAGTTCATTTAGGCAAAGATCGAAACTCTCCAGTCGAAGGCTTTCTTGCCCAGAGACTGAGCCGATCATCTCAGGTCCCTAGTCCGGGATGTACGGTACCTCCCTCGGTGCCCGCTCAGCTTCTCCTGTGCCTCCTCCGGCACATGGCCTCCATGGTCCACGTCATCCCAGACACTCGCCTCCACATGAGAATGGCACAGTGATGTCTCCGGGACCAGTGGTCTCAGGCCACAGGCCACCTCCGAGACAGAGTTTGTGACCCGCCAGTTGGCGGACTCCTTGGTCTGGTGGCTGTCTTCCCAGCATCTCGAGGCGGGCATGCCCTTTCAGGCCCCAAGCCACTCGAGATTCCTCACCACAGATGCCTCTCTGCTTGGCTGGGGAGCCCACAGCAGAGATCTCCGCACTCAGGACAACAGGTTGCCAGACGAGAGCACCCAGCAAATCAACCTCCTGGAGCTACGAGCCATACACCTAGCCCTTAGGGTCTTCTGTCACCACCTGCGTCACCAGCCAGACAACCAGGTGGTGATGTTTTTTGTGAAGAAACATAGAGGGGCATGGGGTCTCACACCCTTTGTCAGGAAGCACTGATCCTCTGCTTGTTCGCAATCCAACCGTATATCTTCCTGCGGGCAGTGTACCTGCCAGGCCAGTACAACCTGCTGGCCGACAGACTCAGCAGGGTTCTCCAGCCGCACGAGTGGCAGCTGGACCCCAGGGTGGCCAATTGGCTTTTCCGGCTCTGGGGGGAACCGTGATGGACCTGTTTGCCAGTCCGGACAACTTTCAGTTGCCCCACTTCTGCTCCCGGCAGGCTCACCCCTCCAGGGTGGCAGCGGACATGTTCCTAGTCTCATGGTCGGAAGGCCTCATGTATGTCTTCCCTCCAATGTTGCTGAACGCCAAGACCTTATTCAGGACCCTTCGCGACAGGGCCTCGCTCATCCTGATAGCTCCTCGGTGACCCAGACAGCCTTGGTTTCCGCTGCTTCTACAATTGGCGGTGGAGGCCCCTATACCCTTGGGGACTGCCCTGGGACTCCTATCTCAGGAGGGGGGCTCTCTCCTGCATCCCAACCAGGGGTCCCTATTGCTGACATAATGGCTGCTGAGAGTGTGACTCTGGACCCTTTCAGTCTTTCTGTTGAGGTAGAGGACATTCTGCTGGCCTTTCGCAAGGCCTTCACTAGGAAGGCTTACACCCTCAAATGATGCAGGTTCTCTATTTGGTACGCCAAACACGGGGCTAATCCTTTCTCCTGCCCAGTGTCTCTGGTGTTACAGTACCTTCACCTCTCTCAGTCCAGGCTCAAGTCTAACTCTGTCCGAGTTCACCTAAGTGCCCCAGTGGCGCACCACCATCCGGTGGATGGTAAGCCCTTTTGGTCCAACCGCTGTGACCTGTTTCCTTCGGGGCCTGCTTTTATCGAAGCCCCGGTTCATCCTCCAGAGAACTCAGTGATGCGTTCAAAGTGAACCAGAAGCAAAATGGCAATCTTATTATTTTATCTTATAGACTTCACGTTTAAAAAAATTACAGCATTAGCCGATTTCCAGGTCTCAGACTCAGAGATCACAAACTAGCAGGCAAGCCTGACTAGAATTTGCTCATTTCGCATCAACGACCTTTACGCAGGAAATCAGCACTGCATGTTTTTTTTCACCATACTCAATCGTGTACAAAACAGAACTTGGAATGCTATGATGTTTCAGCTTTGAACACCAGCGTTTAGCACCAGGTAATAACGCTCATACAGGGCACCACTACGGCGTTTCACCGTCATCGGTTTCCTCAGGGGATCATAATAACGATGTCATTCAAAATGTTTTGCTCAATTTTGATGCTGCCCACGTTGTAACAGAAAAGCCAGGCTTAACTTCTTCGCCGTCAGCTATCTTCAAAAAACGCCGCGCATTTTAAACGCTGCGCATTTTAAACGCTGCGTAAAAAACGCCGCGCATTTTAAACGTGAAGTCTATAAGATAAAATAATAAGATTGCCATTTTGCTTCTGGTTCACTTTGAACGCATCACTGAGTTCTCTTGAGTTCTACGTTCAGTAAGAGACCTAATAATTGTTACTAACCCGGTTCATCCTCCGGCAACCAAATTGGGACCTCAATGAAGTACTGGGGCAGCTCACTTGCCCACCCTTCGAGCCTCTGGCTACCTGCTACCTTGGCTACCTCTCTTGGAAGGTGGCTTTCCTGTTTGTGTTCACCTCCGCTCGCAGAATTAGCGAGCTCCAGGCCCTTGTGGCGGAGGTGCCTTATACCAGGTTCTACAAGAACAGAGTGGTGCTTCGCACGCACCCCAAATTCCTGCCAAATAGTGTCGTCCTTCCATCTCAACCAGGAAGTGGTGCTCCCTACCTTCTTTCCAAGATCTTACTCCAGTCTGGTGGAGACGGTCCTTCACACCTTGGACTGTAAGAGGGTCTTGTCCTTCTAGATCCAATGCACTCAGGGCCATTGCAAAGCTTCTCAGCTTTTCATCTCCTATGAACCCAGTAGGCTGTGGGAGTGGTGACCAAGTGTACGTTGTCCACCTGGGTGGCGGACTGTATTGCCCTCGCTTATGAGCAGGCAAGGCTCCCGTTGGAAGGTCGCGTCACGGCGCATCATGTTCAGGGCTATAGTGGCCTCGGTGGCAAACTTGCACTCTGTCCCGATGGTGGGCCTCTGCCGGGCCACCTCCTGGTCTTCAGTCCATACCTTCGCAGTTCATTACTGCCTGGAAAGAGAGTCCCAACAGGACAGTGCTTTCGGCCAGGCTGTGCTCCGTAACCTTTTTGGGGTTTAGGCAACTTCTACCCTCTGACCCTTCTGTGTTCAGGCTAGCGGAGTGCTGGTTCCATCGGACACAGGGGTCCTACTGTGTTCTGTGTACACAGACTAAATTGCTGCTGCTTGTGGCTCCCCATGAGGGAGCCCCTATTTTTGCTATGGGTTTTCGGTAGCCTGTAGCTGGGGAATCCCATATGTGAGAACTGACTTCCTGCTTGTTCCCGGAAAAAGCGTAGTTACTCACATGTAACAGGTGTTCTCCAGGTACAGCAGGAATCAGTCCTCACAACCCTTCCTCCTCCCCTTGAATTTGCTTCTTTACCATCTTTTATTTTTTGCTGTCTTTTAGCTATGTCATCTGACTGAGCAAGATGGCACCCTTGGGCGGGAAGGGGACCAAGCATGTGTGGTTGCATCTCCCAAAGGCTTTCTTTGAAAGCTGGGAGGATGCTTCCATGAGGGCTCCATCTGTGCTGACATCACCCATATGTGAGGGCTGATTCCTGCTGTCCCCGGTGAACACCTGTTACAGGTGAGTAAGTGCGTTAAATGGCATTATTAGGTTGATGTAATAAACTATACCAAACTTAGTATGGTGATTTACTTTTTGATTAGCACCAGACTCAGCCCAAGGATATCTGTTACCCTAAATGAACCACACCCCCAGCCCACTCCACCCACAGTCTGGTGTCTCCCCTTCCCCTCAAGGGATCCAGCATCTTTCTCCTTTCCTACCCCACTACAGGAATCCAGCATATCCCCCCTCTTCTCTTGCCCCACCCTCCAAGTTGTCTGGCATCTCTCCTCCCTACGCTTCCCCTTACCATTGCGGTTGCCACCTTCACTAGCTCTACTACCGTGGGAGGCCAAGAAATAAGGCTTTGGGGATGGCAGTGCAGCGCTAGCACAAATAAGTAACATTGGGAAAGCTATTGTCAGTACTGGGCCTTTGAGTATAGGCCTGCCATGCCTGCCCACTCTGACATTGTGGTGATAGGCAGAAGGCCTTGAGTGCAAACGCGTGCGCATGCACAGATCCTTAAAAGCATGCTGCTGACAGTAGCTTTAAAAGGCTTCTCCGGTGCTGTATATTGGCTGTGCCGATACTGCACTGCCCCTCCTGAAGCGTGCTACCCTAGGTGGATGTTTAGCCTACATAGTGACTTATGACCTTGGGCAAGTCAGTTAACCCCCCTCCATTGCCTCAGGTACAAACTTAGATTATAAGCCCTCTGGGGACAGAGAAATACCTACATACCTGAATGTAACTCGCCTTGAAACACCATTGGAAAGAGCTAAATACTAATAAATAAATAGTGGTAGGGGTGGTCCTAGTTAGCGCTGATTGTGTGTACTAAGATAACTTCCCATGTAACAAGGATTTTGGTGCATGAAAAGTCAGTTCAAACTGTAATGTGCTGCACTAAGCTTAATACAATAAGGATGGACATGCATGTAAATGATCTTGCGCACAGAATTGCTATCAATGCAATAAGCTTTGTTAAATTTTAATGCAAATTTCATTTCTAATTTCACACTAAATTTTTACTTCACTATTGGAGGTGAAACAAAGTTTTATGCAGAATTTATAAGAAGTTAAAGGTGAAAAGCAGCACCTGCAGATTCATAGTTGACAGAAAGCACTTAAAAAAGGGCATGATGTCTTTGATATGCCCCTACTTCACCAGAAACTGGGCCAAGTGGCTTGCAGAGCCCCATATCTTGAGACTGGCTGAGTGCTCTGTTGTGTCCCCATTCCACCTGAGAGAAAGCCAGAGTTTATATTCAAGAATATAATGTCTGACTTGTCTATAATCAAAAAAAGAATTCTTCATTCGAGAGACCAAATCTCTTCCTCAATCAACGCTCCAGCTTCAGCCCAAGGCTATCTGACACCCTAGGTGAACCATTGGCCATACGCTCCCTGCCCCATCTCATGCATAGTCCAGCTTCTCCCCATGTCTCCAGCATCTCTCTCCCTCCCTTCCTCTCCCAGGTTTCCAGTATTTCTCTTTTCTTCCCCCTTTTCAAGGTATCCAGCATCTCCCTTCTTTCCTTAGCTCCCCACTTAAGATGTCAGCATCTCCCCCCTACTGCCATTGCTGCTGCCCTCACCACCCTACTTCTGTCTGAGGCTGAAAAATAGGGCTTCGGGACAGCAGTGCAGCGCCAACACAACACCAGGAAAGCTCTTTAAAACTGTTCTCAGTGGCGGGCTTTTGAACATTTGTATGTGAATATCAGTTTCAATAGATAGTCTTTAGTTGCCTCCTAAATGCTTGGAAATCAATTTCCAAAGCTCAGCTGAGAAGGGAGAGCATTCCAAATTGATGAAGGAACAACAGATAAAGCCATGCATATGCACAGCTTCCCTACATAAAAGTTTAAGTGATGGAACATCTGCTTCTTCCTGTTTGTCTGTTAATTTTCTTCTATAGTTATTTGTGAATTGTAAACTGCATTGGTGCTTTTTGAAAAAGACAATCACATAACTAAACAAAACAAATAAAGCTTGTTGTGAAAGATGAAGCACACAAGAAAGTAGAGAAAAATACAGGTGAGACCAGGGAATCATAGGTGCCACATAGCGTAAAGCCTAGAAGACCATTATGAGTAGCTTACATTTAGACCGGTTCTTATAAATTACCTTATTGCAACAATGTATGCTGAGGCTCTACATCTCTAGAGCTGAAGGAGGACTGGACCTCATAGAAATAAATTATTCACACAGCTACTATCATATGCCATCAGGTCTTAACATTGTCTGATCCAAATATGCAAAAATGCTGAACTTTTAAAATAAATTACAGACTCTGTTTGCATCACTAAATTTGGAAAGCATTTGAAAGAGTAAGTAAATTCACCAACATAGCAACAGAATTTGCAACAAGAGAAAAATTCTTCAAAAGATTTAGATCAGCAAACCAGTTAAAACAAAGAGTCAAATGCACAAATACAGTGGGAAACATAAAGTGGTGTTAGAGGAACCATTTGTTGATAACAGGAATTGTTAGCAGATGTGAACTGAAACTGAAGGATGAGAGCTTAATAATTGCAGCTCTGGACAATAGATTAGGTTACTGTGAAGTTATAATGGCAGAAAATTTCTACACAGAAAGGCACAATAAAGTGGCACTTCTCATCCATTGGAAATTGTAAACATTGCAACATCACTGTACCAGAAAAGCACTGGGACCAAGACCCTAAAAATTATGATTACCTAGGATACTCCCAATCTCTAGGAACAAGCAGGAATGCAGTCTTAACATATGTGTGATGGCACTGACGGAGCCCCGTGTGGCAACATTCCCCAGCATCCAATAGGAATGCTTTTGGGAGCATCCCTCCATGCATGCATGCCTGTCTTCCGCCTTCCCAGTAACTCTCCTCAATCATCTTTTTTCCATGGAGCCATTAGGAAATCATCTCTTCCCGCTGGTAAAATTCGTCTAAGTACCTTTGGGTACATCGTGCATTGCCTTCCCATCGATCCGGTGGTGTATCGGACACCCCGGTCTCTATTTTATTTTTCACTATGTTTTTACTTAATTCACGGCTTTGCCGCTTGCTTGGCTGGCCTAGGCCGCCATTGCTGCTTTCGATTTTGCCTCGGTGGTCTTCTCAGGTATGGAGAAACCACATAGCGGTTTTAAAAAATGTACTGTGCCAAAACACTATCTCTGCTACAGATAAGCACAACTGGTGCTTAAAGTGTTTGAGCCTGGACCATGACGCTTCGGCTTGCCCCCTGTGTCAGCAAATGATCAGGTGGGGACTTAAAATCCATGAACAACAACAGGGAAAGCTGTTTCCATCAGACTCGGCCACTTCAGCACACTTTTCGGTAGCCTCCATGCTGACACAGGCATCCACCTCATCGCATGGTTTCCATACCATCTCAAAGCTCAAACATGGCAGCAAACAGAAGTCCTCCACAGAGGCAGAAAAGGTATCAAAGACCCCTGCATCGGCATCTGACCCCGATTCCCAGCATCGGCACCAATGGGGGAACTGGACTTGGACCGACCAGCAAAACAGCCCTGGCAGGAGGATATATCCTCCAAACCACTAGAGGGGCACCAGGATGCTCCCAAGGCGTCATCCTTCACTGAGCTCCCATTACCGGGTTCTGGGACAGTGGCGCAGGGCCCTGTACCGGAATCCACCCAGACACCTCCATTCTCCTTCAACCAGCAGGTGCTGGCTATCGAGAGGAGTTTGGCTGCTATCCTGGCGGCAGTAGTGTCAGAGCCCTCGAGACCCTCTGGATCCGGAAACTCAATGTCAGTGCATCGAGGCATGCTACGGCATCACTAACTGAACCGGCATAGTCACAAGCTCCGGGGCCGATACTTCCATTAGAGCCCATAGATGGACCATTCTCAGGGCACCTCTGTTCCAATGCCTTAGTGCATTGGCACTGAGACCTGATGGCTGCATCGGAATGATACTGACATCATGGTACTGACCGACACTATTTTGACTTCTTACCAAGTTATGATTCTGCTTCCTCTAAATCGGACATTGAGTCTGTCAGTTCCATAGGTCTCACGGACATTCCTTTGGACCCCTCTCCACTGCATGAGCGGTGTATATGGCGGAAACATTCTCGGTGACAATAGCCACCAAGACTGAACCGAGGGCTGAAGAACTTGAAATTCTCCAGGAACAAGCAAAGTCAGTCCTCACATATGGGTTACGTCGGCACCGATGGAGCCCGCGTGGCTTTCCCCAGCTTTCAAAGAAAGCCTTTGGGAATGCCACCATGCATGCATGGTCCCCTTCCTGCCCAAGGGTGCCATCTTGATCAGTCTCCTTTTTTCCGCGGAGCCCTTTGGACGCACGTCCTGTACCTTGGAAAAAGTCTCAAATTTTTTTCTCTATAATTCCGGTTTCCCAGTCCTCTTCCCACCATCCCCAGTGCCCTTGCTTCAGCAGCAGGCCAGGACTTTGTCATTTTTCATTTTTCTTGAGTTTGGTCTCCAGTGTGTTTTCGTGTCCTTTTCAACCACTGGCCGCATCAAAGGTCTTTGACCTTGCGAGGATTCTTTTTGCCCCATGGCCTTTTGTTTCAAAATGTGTGACAGATGCTTCAAAAATATGTCACTCACGGACACCAATGACTGTTGTCTTAGGTGCCTAGGAGCTGACCACAAACCGGAGCTCTGCTCCCTTTGTAAAAGGTTGTCCTCCAAGGCCATACAGAGCCGTAAGCAGAAGCTGGGTGATATTTCCTGCAAGACAACCCCGGTGTCCCAGGTAGTTTCCAACTCCCTGACCCACAGCTCTTGGGGTCCCCCGCGATTGCTCCACGGCCTCGGCAACACTCTGAGCAGGGTTTCCCTAAAAGGGAGCGGAAGAAGAAGGCTTCGAGGACCCTGTCGGGGGCTCTGGACAAGCGTGAGTGTTCTCACGCTTGGTCCGTCAACCCCTCTCAGCAGTCTCAGGAGTTGGAGAGGGAGCGACCCCGAAAGGTACCCCATACAGATACGGAGGCCACCGGTGATGGTGCCTGGTCCCGGTGAGGACCTCCTCTCCTTGATGCCAGACCCGGTCACCCCAGCGTCAGCATCGCAGGGCCCCACTCCCGAGTGGGAGGCCCGAATGCTGGGACTGGAGTGCAGCTTTCTGCCTTCCTTACTGCCCAGCAGGTGCTAGTGCTAGGCTCTGTTGGCATGCGCCCTGAGACTTCGGGGGCAACGCCTATGGTGGCTCCCCAGACCACCATGGCAACCCCCGAGAGCTAGGGGCATCATGAGGGAACCCGGCAGGGTCTTGATCTCCATCCCGGTCATCGGGTTCGAGATCTTCTCGAGCAAGCACCTCCGGCTCCAGGCGGGCTTCGGACTCGGGAGCTCAGCAGAAGACACAGACACTGCTCGAGCAGCTGAGCTCTGCGTCTTCTTCGGAATACTCGGGCTGGGAATCAGAGGGGGACACTTCCCCCAAAACCCAGGCTCATCAGGATCTTCCCTCGGACCCTTCCCTGCCTGTTCAGAAATAGCGGTCCCCTCCTGAAGACGACACCTTTCTGGAGTTTGTGCGGGACATGGCTTGGGCCCTGGCGCTCTCCACACAGTCCGAGGAGGAGCCCTGTGCGGAGTAACTCGATATTTTACAATACAAGGTCCTGCCGAGAGAATCCCTCACGGTCCTGGTTCCTTCCATCCTAAATCAACTGCTCCTAAGAACATAAGATATGCCATACCAGGTCAGACCAAGGTCCATCAAGCCCAATATCCTGTTTCCAACAGTGGCCAATCTAGGTCATATGTACCTAGCAGTTTCCCCAAAAAACACATGTGGGAGACGCCTGTGTCTATCCCCATTGTCAGCAAGCGCCTGGACGCCATGTACAGGATCCAGCGGGGGCCCGGCTTCCGGAAGGCCCAGCTCCCCCATACATTGATGGTAGTTGAGTCCGCCATGCGGAAGCAGAAGAGTCCGAAGACCCATTCTTTGATCCCGCCGGGTAGGGACTCCTGTGCCCTCGATGCCCTTGTGCGTAAGGCCTACCAAGGCTCCATGCTTGCATTCCGCATTCAGGCTTACCAGCTATACATAGGGATGTTCCTCTGTGACCTCGCGAAGGAACTCAGGGGTTTTCAGGTGGGTCTCGACGGCGATTACCTCCACCGTTTCCAGTCCCTCCTGAAGTCAGTGGGGGACTGTTTAAAGTACCTTTCTCGCGCTGCATATGACAGCTTCGAGTCCTCCGCCCGGGTAGCAGCTGCTGGCATTGGGGCCAGTTGGCAGGCCTGGCTCTAATCCTCTGATCTCGAGCAATGGGTCCAGGAGAAGCTGCTCGATGTCCCATGCCTGGGCGAGCAATTGTTTGGCAAGCCAATGGAGGATAAGACAGCGGAGATTGAGACGGAGTACATCACCCTCA
The DNA here is from genome assembly GCA_033557465.1 of Ichthyophis bannanicus. NCBI lineage: Eukaryota > Metazoa > Chordata > Amphibia > Gymnophiona > Ichthyophiidae > Ichthyophis > Ichthyophis bannanicus. Next base: position 137,089,763 of record CM066049.1, on the reverse strand, counting down.
TCCGTCTCTCCCAGAAGACTTCCTCCCTCCTGCGGAAGAAGCAACAGGGCAAAAAGTCTTTTTTCCAGAGGAAGGGTCTCCTCTACCGGGGCTACCCATCTTACCCAAGGATGTTGGCTACGTCCTAGAGTGGACAGAGCAAGAGCAGGCCCCAAGACCCACATAAGCCCAAGAGCCAAACCCCGGCAGTGGCCCAGTCGGCCCCAGGTTTTTGACCTCAGGTGCATAGCCGCTCCCCCCCCCCCCCCGACTACCCAGCTACCGGTGGGAGGGTACCCGGTCCACTTCGCTCCCAGATGGAGTGGAGGAGTGGCCTAGTGGTTGGGGCAAGGTACTTCAGGCCGGAAGGTCGGGGGTTCAAATCCCACTAGAGGACAGCAACCTTGGGCCAGAAGGACTGGGGTTTCTAGTCCCACAGGTGCTCCTTGTGGTCTTGGGCAAGCCACTTAACCCTCCATAGCCCATGTTCCCTGTAAAATAGTTATCTTCAAGTTATAATGCCCTGTTCAATGTAATTTCAGTTTGTTCAATGTAAACCGCACTGATGCAGAATAGCGCGGTATATATGAGAATGTAAATAAATAGATGGGAGTCTGTCACCTCAGACTCCTGGTCCTCCAGGTCGTCCTGGAGGGTTACATCCTCCACCTGGACTGGCTTGCTCCACCTTTCTGCCCTGCGGAGCCCCCTTGGCTTCCCGCGCACCAGGCCTTCTTGGCGCAGGAGCTTGGCACCCTCCTTGAGGAACAAGCAGTGGAAGTGGTTCCGTCGCACCTCAAAGGTCATAAGAACATAAGACATGCCATACTGGGTCAGACCGAGGTCCATCAAGCCCAGTATCCTGTTTCCAACAGTGGCCAATCTAGGTCATACGTACCTAACAATATCCCCAAAAGACACAGGTTCCTCAGTGCTTGTACTGGGTCAAGCATTGATATCCTGGGTCCCTTTTTAATAGTGGTTTATGGAACTTTCCTCCAGGAACTTGTCCAAACCTTTTTTAAACCCAGCTATACTAACAGCCCTTACTACATCCTCCGGTAACAGATTCCAGAGTTTGATTACACGTTGAGTGAAAGAATATTTTCTCTTATTTGTCTTAAATAGTTTACCCTGTAGCTTCATTACATGTCCCCTAGTCTTTCTATATTCTGATAGCGTAAACAATTGATCCACGTTTATCCGTTCCACTCCATTCATTAATTTATAGACCTCTATCATATCTCCCCTCAGCCGTCTCTTTTCCAGGTTAAAGAGCCCTAACCTTTTTAGTCTCTCTTTATAGGAGTAGCCTTCCATCCCCTTCACCAATTTGGTGGCTGTTCTCTGTACTTTTTCTAATAACGCTATGTCCTTTTTAAGATACGGTGACCAGAATTGCACACAATATTCAAGGTGCGGTCGTACCATGGAGCGATACAGAGGCATTATAATATCCTTTGTTTTATTCTCCATCCCTTTCCTTATGATACCTAGCATTCTATTTGCTTTCTTGGCCGCCACTGCACACTGGGCGGAGGGTTTTAACATCTTATCCACGATGACTCCTAAATCTTTATCTCCAGGAACAAGCAGGAATGAGTCTTCACATATGGGTACGTCGGTACCGACGGAGCCTGCACGGGAATGCTGCCCAGCTTCCATTCAGAAAGCTTTTGGCAGCATCCCTCGCGCCTGTGCAGTGACTTCCCGCCTTCTCCACAGCCTCTCTTCAGTTTTAGTTTTTCCGCGGAGCCGGCAGGACGTCCTGTCACCGCAGAATCTTTTCTTTTTAATTGCTTTAATTACTTTAGTTTTTTGTTTTCTTTGGTCGCGGCTGTATTTCCCGCTACCACCGGTATCGCAGGTGGATTTTTGGCTAAATTCTGAGAAACTTTTCTTCAGTTTTTTTACCTTAACTTCTTGGGCCTACTAGGCCTTTTTCATTATGGAGCCTTCTTTTCCTAAGAAGTGCATTCGATGTCGAAACACTTGTTTCTTTTTAGACACCAATAGTTGGTGTCTCAACTGTGTGGGTCCTGACCCTTTTTCCCCTGACTTGTCAGGAGATAATTTTGTGAGGAAACCTTCAGTATTTAGAGTTTCCCTCGATACCGTTTTTTCCTCGGCACTGAGGGTACCCGGTTTCTCTACTTCACACAATCAGGTTACCCAAAAACAGTCTGTTAAGACTAGCCAATGCTTGAGTGTTATGTCCCATGCCCAGCATGGTGACGGCTCCGGCCTTACCCTCAAGAACCCATTGGCATTACCCCTGCGGGAGTCTTTGGGCTCCAAAGCGTTAAAGGGGTTTCAGGATGTTCCTGGGGCTCACCCCTCACAGAACATACCTGAGCCATGCGCGGGGGTGGTATCCGCTTCGAGCGGTACCGAGCCTCCGGCATCGGCACCGGTGTCGAGTATTCCACTCTTCACCAGGGATCGTCATCGGGCATCCTCGGTACCTTCGGGACCGATCGATACGCACCGCATTGACTTCCCTCAATCTCAGCCATGCTCCGGGACGGTACCGGCGTCGATCGGTTCTGATACCCTGGCATCGGCATCGAGGTGGACCACCTTACCCTTTGCAAGAGGTGCTCATCAGATATCCTCGGTACCGTCGGTATCGATCGGTGTAACCCAGTCTGCCTTAGTGGTATCGGCGTCGGCACCTTCGCAACATGCATCGATAGTATCGCTTACTTCGATGCCGAGTCTTGAGCCGATATCTAGTCTCGAGGACTGCGTACCGACGCGTCCCGGAACCGACTCCTGTCGTTTCCAGATAGGCAGTTCCGCAGATCATAGCCATAACTCCCTCATGATCTCGGTACCACTGCAGCAGTTCCCGATGGCTACTTCATCTGCTAATCCTGTATCAGTATCGATGCCTATTCTTGCACCGATACCTACTTTGGAACCGATACCTGGCATTGGTGCAGTACCCTGTACCTCCTCTGGTGCTCAGGCTCTTTCCTTAGCCTTACCAGGGATGGTTCCCATCGGAGATCAGTCTTTTCAGGCTTTTCTCCGGGATATGGCAACCTTTCTTAATATTTCTATCCCTGGTTGTGATCCTACTCATGGCTCACCGGCACAAATAGAGAATATAAAGTTTCCTTTACATCCTGCTCTGCAGGATCTCCTTCTCAGGGTCTGGAAATCGCCCTTACGACTTCCTCCAGTCTCTACAGACATTGAGGTTCGGTACCGGGTGCCACCCTCTCCAGGGTTCCAAAAGCCTCAACTTTCTCATCGTTCCCTTGTAGTGGAATCGGCACTGAGGAAAGTTAAGAGCAAGAAGAAGCATTCTTCTTATCCGCCGGGTCGTTCTTCAAGAACACTCGATGCTTTTGGTCGTCAGGCCTTCCAAAACTCTATGCTGGCCTCCAGAGTTTTTTCATATATTTTTCACATGAGTCTAACACTCCAGGAAGTCACAGAGAAATTGTCTCTTTTGACCCCTTTTTTACCAGAGCCCAAGGCTACTGAATATTCCTTGCTCATCAATCACAGCCGGAATATATCTTGGTTCTTGTCTCGTGCTTCTATAGACTCTTTTGAGTCCGTTAGCAGATCCTCTACTATTGCCATTGCAGCACGTCGCAGAGCCTGGCTTGAAGCTTCAGACTTGAGCAGATGGGCACAAACTATACTGGCTCATTCTCCTTGTACAGGAGAAGGTCTCTTCAATAAGGAGGCTTTACGTCAGGTTGCTCAATGCTCCACTGACTCTCCTTCCACTAGAAACCATTCTAAGCCAGCTCCTTCTTCAAAGAGTAGGAAATGTCCTACCAAACCTTCTTTCCCTAAGAAAAGAAAGTTTCATTCATCTCCTGCCCATCATTCGGCTGTACCTAAACAGGGGACGCCTCAGCCTAGTCTGAAGTCCTCCAGTTCTGGCCAGTCTCAGCATTCCCAGCAACCATAGGGGCCGGGAATTGTAACTTTCACTTCACTTCTACATATTAGAAGTTTATTCACTGTGCTTTTCTTTTCAGTGTACTAACCTGACGGGGGAAAAATTTTTTGTTCAGGGACAACACACTTCTCCTCTTCTTACTCTCTAGAAGAGCAGTTGCAACTATCCCCTGATAGTTTCTATCCCAACTAAACATTTTTTCCTTCAGTTGACTTACCCTATGGGTACGTCACCCTTCAACCACTTGAGGGGTACCATACTGAACAGCTTCTCTGCCAAGCTCGTTCCCCAGACAGGGAGAAGAGATACCTCCTCTCTTTTCTTGTTTGTTTTTCTTTATTCAGCACAGGACAATCTCTCTGCTGTTTCCGTCAGCAGCTCTGCCTGCAGGAGTTACAGTAATTGTATTACTGGGACTTTTTCCAAGTTCCAGTCCCTTGTTCAAAATTTTGTCTAGCCTCAGTAGTGATTCCAAACTATCTTGGATCCTCCTACTCGTTTAGGCTTTCTCATATTATTCTAACCATCTCCTCTCCTAGGATATGGCAACACACCTGACTTCAGTCAGTTTATCTCATAACTCTCCTGCACAATGCTCTCTGCAGTCTTCAGAGAAGCTTTCTACTATGAGGGCTTTGCTATAGAGCATTGACCTTGTCTCTGAAGTTTCCCTATTAGTAGGGAAAAACTTATAAACCCTTCCTATGCTTGTGAGGGTTCTACACACCCCCTCTAGCCTGGGGTGTTAACACGAGATATCAGTTATTCTGCGTGAAAATCCAAGGCTTCTGTTTACGCATGCTACCTCTGGGTCCTTCCATAGGTCCCTCTGGTATCTTCCCTGCGTTTCTCCACATCTACCATGTCAGGTTTCTGTGGAACTCCCGCCTTGTTCTTTACAGATTCATATGTTCATCTGTTCTCACACGAACATCACGGTTATCTGGTTAGATTGCCTTTCTGCATCCCTCAATCCATGAAAATAGATACTCTCTCTTCATATCCCAAGTGGGTTCACCCTCTTGTAGAGCACAGAATCTTTTTCTTTTATATTCCTCATGTACAATTATGGGGCTCGGTGGTAAACATGTATCTTCAACCTGTTGTCTTGTATGTAGCATCTCCATATAGGTCTACATACCTATATCATTGCTCTGGTGGTGCTAAATGAAGCCCCACAACTTTACATATCTTCAGTTATATCATATCTATATATATCTATATATTTGATATATTTCACCACCCATATCCTAATATACATATCTGAACATATGTATATATGTATATGTATATATATATAAATATATACATATATTTTCCAGCCACATGTATATATCCCTATATATATATATGTGTTTGATAGGGGGCCTCTTAAGGGTTGATCTGTCTTACACACTATCACCCTTATTGTCTATACTACATGTTTTACCTCCTGGAGGTTTTAGACAGTCTGTCGCCCTACGTCCCATGCCATCTTACGATGCAGAAACTGTTAAGCACCAATACCCTCTTTGGTGCTAACATATCCATTTTTATTTAAGTCCCTGAAGCATCAAGCTTCAATATTTTTCCTATCTCTCGCCAGCTAGGAAAAACAGTGTACCTCTTTATCTTGAGTACACAACTGTTTTCCGTGGGAATAGGGGATTTTTTCCAGTTCCCCTCTTCCCGCCAGGACCTGGCTAGTTGTCCAACTCCGTCAGTCTTCTTCCTTTAGTCCTCAATGTTAATGACCTTATGCCTAAAGGAGTTTTCAGCTTTTCCCATAAAGCTTTCCATTGAAGATCTGACGTCAAATCCTACCCAGTTGACACCTGGATCATCTACTACCTCCAGGTCTGGACCTTCATCCTCACTGCTGAGAGGTCACCTTGAAGATTCTGCTACTGCTTATCCAGTAGACTCCATCATGCTTTCTACTTCCTACAATACAGTAGGTAAGCTGCATATTTTAAGTGTACATTAAATGTCTTTTAATGCTACTCATTATGTCTACCAAGGACTCCTGTAGTTTGTACAACCCTCTAGTCCTTGGCTATGCTGTTCTTCCCTCACAGCTCCTTTATTGTCAACTCCTACCCTCCATCCCACATTGGATGCCGGGGATTCCTGGAGTCAAAATGCACCCCTGATCCAGGCACTTGCATTTTTATGGGATCTCCCCCTGGCATCTCCAGCTAGGGAGTCCCCATATGTGAAGACTCATTCCTGCTTGTTCCTGGAGATAGCACAGTTACTTACCTGTAACAGGTGATCTCTGGGAACAGCAGGAATTAGTCTTCACAACCCTCCCACCTCCCCTAGGAGTTGCATCTTTTTTATCTTCTTCCTTTTCTCTCCTCGCCTTTGTCTCAGCTCTGAAACTCAACTGAAGAGAGGCTGTGGAGAAGGCGGGAAGTCACTGCGCAGGCGCGAGGGATGCTGCCAAAAGCTTTCTGATTGGAAGCTGGGCAGCATTCCCGTGCAGGCTCCGTCGGTACCGATGTACCCATATGTGAAGACTAATTCCTGCTGTTCCCAGAGATCACCTGTTACAGGTAAGTAACTGTGCTTTCCTGGGTGGTGGTTTCTAATGTGGAGCCTTGCATCGTGTAACTATAGTGTGGGTTGTTCTTTCCTAGGTGCATAACTTTGCACTTGTCCACATTAAATTTCATCTGCCATTTGTATGCCCAGTCTTCCAATTTATCCAGATCCTCCTGCAGTTTTCCACAATCCTCTTGGGTTTTAACAGCTTTAAACAGTTTTGTCTCATCTGCAAATTTGATAACCTCACTAGTTATTCCCTTTTCCAGGTCATTTATGAATATGTCAAAAAGTAGCGGACCCAGTACAGATCCCTGGGGTACTCCACTATTCACCTTTTTCCATTGGGAATATTGGCCATTTAGCCCTACCCTCTGCTTTCTATCTTTTAACCAGTTCCCGATCCACAATAGTACACTGCCTCCTATCCCGTGACTTTTTAGCTTCGCCAAAAGTCTCTGATGGGGGACCTTGTCAAAAGCTTTCTGAAAGTCCAGATACACTATATCAACCGACTCACCTTTGTCTACCTGTTTATGCACACCTTCAAAAAAACATATCAGATTAGTAAGACAAGATCTTCCTTGTCTAAAGCCATGTTGGCTGTCTCCCATTAGGCCATGACTATCTACATGCTGTGTAATTTTGTTCTTTATGATGGTTTCTACCATTTTCCCTGGTACTGACGTCAGGCTCACCGGTCTGTAATTTCCCGGGTCACCCCTGGAACCCTTTTTAAAAATTGGTGTTACGTTGGCGACCCTCCAATCTTCAGGTATTACAGATGATTTTAATGAAAGTTCACAGATTACCAATAGCAGGTCTGCAATCTCATATTTCAGTTCTTTCAACACTCTGGGATGTATACCATCCAGTCCAGGTGATTTGCTACTATTCAGTTTATCAAATAGTTGTAATATATCTTCCCGGTGTAGCGATATTTCTCTCAATTCCTCTGCAGTATCACCTTTAAATACCACTTCAGTCTTGGGTAACATCCCTACATCTTCCTCAGTAAAGACCGAAACAAAGAATTCATTCAGTCTCTCTGCTATAGCCTTGTCTCCTCTTACTGCCCCTTTTACCCCTCTATCATCTAACGGTCCAATTGACTCTCTCACAGGCCTTTTGCTACGAATGTACTTGAAAAAGTCTTTATTTTGTGTTTTTGCTTCCGTAGCAAGTTTCTTCTCAAATTCCCGCTTTGCCTGCCTTATCAATGCTTTGCATTTAACTTGCCAGTGCTTGTGCTGTTTCCAGTTTTCATCATTTGGCTCTTTTTTCCATTTCCTGAAGGTTGCTTTTTGGCAGCAACAGCCTCTCTGACCTCACCTTTAAACCATGCTGGCAGTTTTTTGGACTTTCTTCCACTCTTCTTAAGGCGTGGAATACAGCTGGTCTGGGCTTCGAGGATAGTAGTTTTAAATAACGCCCAAGCTTGCTTAACCTTTGGAACCGCTCCTTTTAGTTTTTTCCTAACTATATTCCTCATTCTATCATAATCTCCCTTTTGAAAGTTAAAAGGTAGTACTGTGGATTCCTTTACTATTTGTCCTCCAATAATTAAATCAAACATGATCATACTATGATCACTATTGCCAAGTGGTCCCAACACCCTTATTTCTTGCACCAGGTCTGGCGTTCCACTAAGGACTAGGTCCAGTATGGCTTCCCCTCTGGTCGGTTCATGAACCAGCTGCTCCAAGAAGCAGTCATTTATTCCATCTAGAAACTTTATCTCTTTAGCTTGTCCTGCCGTGATACTGACCCAGTCGATACCGGGGTAATTGAAATCACCCATTATTACTACTCTGTTGTGACTTTTGTTAGCTTCCGTGATTTCTTTGAGCATTTCATCATCCATTTGTTCATTTTGGCCAGGCGGTCGATAGTATACTCCCACTGCCATCACCTTCCCCTTCATAAGTGGAATTTCAATCCATAGAGATTCTACAGCAAATTTTATTCCCTGCAAAACTTTAATCCTTTCTGACTCAATGCTCTCTCTAGCATATAGCGCAACCCCTCCACCAATTTGATCAGCTCTATCATTACGATATAGTTTGTATCCAGGTATCACAGTGTCCCACTGGTTATCCTCCTTCCACCATGTCTCTGAGAGTGCAATCATATCTAACCTCTCATTTAGTGCTATATATTCTAACTCTCCCATCTTATTGTTTAGTTCCCATCTTATTGTTTAGACTTCTAGCATTGGCATACAAGCATTTTAGAGACTGTATTTTATTCATATTAATCTGGCTATTGGTAGGCATGGGTAATTTGGAATCCTTATGCTCTGTCTGCTCCTTACTCAAGGGCATTTCGGCTACTATACTCCCTTTTGGAACCTCACTGCTTTTGGTAGTATCCTTCAAGGATACCTTCGTCCGAACCATGCGCTCCTGGGTGACTGTCGGCTTTCCCCTATTTTCTAGTTTAAAAGCTTCTCTATCTCTTTTTTAAAGGTTAATGCCAGCAGTCTGGTCCCATCCTGATTAAGGTGAAGCCCATCCCTTCGGAAGAGCCCCCCCTTTCCCCAGAATGTTCCCCAGTTTCTAACAAATCCAAAACCCTCATCCTTGCACCATTGTCTCATCCACGCATTGAGACTCCGGAGCTCTGCCTCTTTTGGGTCCTGCACGTGGAACAGGAAGCATTTCGGAGAACGCTATCCTGGAAGTTCTGGATTTCAACTTCCTACCTAAAAGCTTAAATTTAGCCTCCAGAACTTCCCTACCACATTTTCCTATGTCATTGGTACCAACATGTACCAAGACAGCAGACTCCTCCCCAGCACTATCTACGATCCTATCTAGGCGGTGCGTGAGGTCCGCTACCTTCGCACCAGGCAGGCATGTTACCAGGCGATCCTCACGTCCACCAGCCACCCAGCTATCTACATTCCTAATGATTGAATCACCAACTATAACAGCTGTCCTGACCCTCCCCTCATGGGCACGTGGCCCTGGAGAAACGTCCTCGGTGTGAGAGGGTTTTACATCACCTGGAGGACAGGTCCTAGTTAAAGGATCACTTCCTGCCACACCAGGGTGATGCTCTCCTGTCACGTGACCTCTCTCCTCCATTGCAACAGGGATGCTGCCAGACTGGAGGTGGGACTTCAGGACTATATCCCTGTAGGTCACGTCCATGTACTTCTCTGTCTTTCTTATGTCTTCCAGGTCTGCTACTCTAGCCTCTAGAGAACGGACTCGTTCCCTGAGAGCAAAGAGTTCTTTGCACTTAGTGCATACGTAAGACCTCTCACCAACTGGGAGAAAATCATACATGTGACACTCAATGCAAAAGACCGGAGAACCCCCATCTCGTTGCTGGACTTCTGTCTGCATCTTAGTTTAAAGCTTGTGTTTAGGTCTTTTAAATTCTTTATCGAATAAGGATTGGTGTAGATGCTTATACCAATAAAAGTGTATCTAATACCCCTAATACACCTTGTGTACCTGAAGCTTAATTAATTAATCTCAGGTCCTCCGTGTATGACTGATTTGGATAACGAGCTGCACCTGAGAGCAGCCCCTTTCCTCTAAGATGTGCAAGTACCTATAAAACTACAATTAACCCAGGGGTGTGTGGGTGCTGGGGAGGGAGGGAGGGAGATAAGTCCTATTAAAGAGGGCAGTTACAAGATACCCTGTCCTGAACCCTCAGCAGGGGGGAGGGGGGTACCACATAAAGCCCAGTTAGTTGAGAGAGGCAAGGTAAGTTACAGCTGAGAAAGGGTAAGAGAAAGTTTAAAACTTAAACCTCTACAGCAATGGAGTGGGTAAGGGAACCCAATACTATGGACAGATAGAGAGCTATGTGGAGACAAACAGATTCACAGTTATTTGGAAACAAGACTCACAGTTATGCAGCAACTCAGTAAAAAATCACCTTTTGGGAGAGCTCTGGAAGCACCCCTCTTCTTAGGGAACACAAAGGCACAAAGGTTGCGGGTTCTACTCCCGTTACTTCCTTGTGCCAAAGCGGATGGGCGGTTTCCAACCCATCTTCTATTTGAGAAATCTCAACAAATACCTGTTGTGGGAGAAATTCAAAATGCTCTCCCTTGGCGCCTTGCTGCCCTTCCTCCGGCAGGGCGATTGGCTATGCTCCTTGGACCTTTGGGATGCGTGTGCTCACATCCTCATCCATCCCAAACAGAGGAAATACCTGCTCTTCAGGGTACAAGGGAACCACTACCAATACAGGATACTTCCCTTCGGCCTCGCGTCTGCCCCGCGAGAATTCACCAAATGCCTCACTGGCCGTGGCCCACCTTCGACTGCAGAGCATATTCGTCTACCCTTATCTAGACGACTGGCTCATTACAGGAGGGATGGCCGACGAGGCGCAGCGGGCCATGACCGCATAATCCACCTCCTCGAGCACCTCGGCTTTGTGGTCATTTACCCGAAGTTTCATCTCGCCTCAGTCCAATCCCTGGAGTTCATCAGCACACGCCTCGACACTCAGCAGGCAGCAGCCTTCCTTCCCCAGGACAGGGCAGACCGCCTCATAGCCCTAGCATCCATGATTCAACGGCACGACACAGTATTGGCCCGAGAGATGCTCCATCTCCTCGGACATATGGCCTCGACGGTTCATGTCGCCCCCGATGCCTGACTACACATGTGGGCGGTGCAGTGGTGCCTTCAAGCTCAGTGGTCTCAGGCAACGGGTTGTCTCCAAGATGCCGTCTCGGTCATGCCTCAACTGGCCGAGTCGTTCGTCTGGTGGCAGGACGCTTGGAACCTGCTTCAAGGCATAATGTTCCAGACTTCTCAACACGACATGGTTTTCACCACGGATGCCTCCCTTATAGGCTGGGGAGCCTATTGCGGCAAGCTCCACACGCATGGGACTTGGTCCCCGGAGGAGTCCTGGCAGCTGATCAACCTCCTTGAACTTTAGGCGGCCCTCCTCGCCCTCCGGGTGTTCAGGCATCGCTTTCACCTTCGGGCGGTGCTCATCCAGACGGTCAGCTGGGTTGCAATGTTCTAGATGAACAAGCAAGGGGGCACTGGCTCTTACAGCTTCTACCTGGAGGCGGTAGCCCTAGGTTCCTTTGCAGTTTGCCAGGGCATTGTCCTACGGGCCACTTATCTCTTGTGCCAGGAGAACATCTTGGCAGACAGGTTAAGCCGGCCTCCAGCTGCACGAGTGGCGCCTCTGCCTGTAGACAGCACAGCGGCTGTTCCAGCATTGGGGGACTCTGGTCCTGGACCTCTTCACCAGCCCAGCGAATGAGCAGCTCCCACAGTTCTGCGGCCCAGTTCCCCACCTGAACAGGGAAGCCGCCAATGCTTTTCTCCTGTCATGGATACACGGCTTCCTTATGCATTTCTCCCCACTCCGCTCATAGCGTGGACTCTCCTCAAAATACAGCGGGACGGGGCCTCGGTAATTTTCATGGCTCCACTGTGGCCTCGGCAGCCCTGGTTCCCACTGCTGCTCCACTTCTCATCAGAGCCTCGGTTCCCCTCGACAAAATGCCAGGCTTGTTGACACAGGAGGGGGGTCTGCTGCTTCACCCAAACTTGAGGTCCTTATCCCTCACGGCCTGGCGGTTGAACAGATTGCTTTAGCCCCCCTTTGTCTCCCAGTGAAGATCAAGGATATACTGCTAGCCTCGTGCAAGGACTCGACTAGGAGGGCTTACGCCTTCAAGTGGAGTCGGTTCTCGTTGTGGGGCTTGGAGATATGGGCCAACCCGTTCTCTTGCCCTACCCACTTTGTCCTGCAATACCTTCTCCATCTCTCGCAGGTGGTCTTGAAGTCCAACTCAGTCAGGGTCCACCTGAGCGCTATCTAGGCTAACCACCATCTTGTTGGGGGCAGACACCTCTCGGGTCAACCGCTGGTTTCCCACTTCATGTGCAGGCTGCTCCTTTCCAGGCCCCCCATCCAGCCACCAATGGCATCCTGCTCGCTTCGGCACCTTTCCTGGAAGGTGGTTTTTCTGGTGGCTGTCACCTCGGCCCAGTGAGCTTCAGGCCCTGATGGCTGACGCCCCCTACATGAGATTCTACAGGAACCGAGTGGTTCTCAAAATGCACCCCAAATTTCTTCCAAAGATTGTCTCTGATTTCCACCTCAATCAGGAGATAGTGCTGCCGACTTTCTTCCCGAAACCCCATGCTGACCAGGTATTGGTGGTCCTCCATACCCTTGACCGCAGGAGGGCTCTCTCCTACCTGCAATGTACGCAGGTCTGAGCAGCTTTTCGTCTCCTACAATCCTGCCCAGATGGGGCTCGCGATCTCCATCTAGGTTGCAGACTATATCAACTTAGCCCAAGCTCAGGACAGGCTACTACTGGACTGCCGAGTCACGGGGCATGGTGTTCGTGCGAGGGTAGTGTCAGTGGCTCACTTGTGCTCCCTGCCACTGGTGGACATCTGCCGAGCCGCCACCTGCTCCTTGGCTAACACCTTCGTGACACACTACTGACTGGAGAGGAAGTTCCGTCGGGACAGCACCTTTGGCCAGGCCGTACTCTGTAATTTGTTCAGGGTTTAAGCAACTCCTGCTCTCCGACCCTCCTTCTGCGGCTACTGGGAGCGTGATCTTCTGGGGACCCGGGGTCCTCGGGCTGTCTTTGGTTACCAGTGACTGCTCACGGTTTGCCGTGACGCTTTTCTACAGGTCCTCGGTAGCCTGTAGCTCGGGATTCCCATATGTGAGGACTGACTTCCTACTTGTTCCTGGAGAAAGCTTAGTTACTCACCTGTAACAGGTGTTCTCCAAGGACAGCAGGCATCAGTCCTCACAACTCTCCCACCTCCCCTTGGAGTTGCCCACTGTTCTTGGTATTTTTTCCTTTTTTGCCTGAGCTATGTCATCTGACTGATCAAGATGGCACCCTTGGGTTGGAAGAGGACTATGCATGCATGGTGGCATTCCCAAAGGCTCTGTCGGTGCCAACGTCACCCATATGTGAGGACTTATTGCTGCTGTCCCTGGAGAACACCTGTTACAGGTGAGTAACTACGCTTTCTTCAATACCCCTTGACTCCTAAGGAGGCTGCTACACTACCAATAAATGAGATCCTTGAAAACCTCATGCTCCGCATGAGGGAGGCTCCCTTGATGGTTCCATCAGTCAGCAAGAGGCTGGATATTCGCTCTAGGGTTTCTTCTTGCCCAGGTTTTCAAAAGCCTCAGTTCCCACATCATTCTATGGTTGTGGAATTGGCAATGTGTCAAGTTAAGAGTTCTAAAAATCACTCCTTGGTCCCCCTAGAAAGGGAATTGAGTACTCACGATGCATTTGGTCGTTGGCACTTCAAAGTGGTTATGCTAGCATCCAGGATAAACTCCTATATGTTTTACATGGGTATGTTTTTGGTAGATGTATCTAAAGATCTGGCTGAGTTTTCCACCCTGTTGCCACCTGACATGCAAGGTCCATATCAGACCTTGGTCAGTCATGGTCAGAATTCCTCAAAATTCTTCACTAGGCCTGCCTTTGATGCTTTTGAGTCCACCAGTAGGGCAGCAGCAGTTTGTATAGGAGCCAGGAGAATGGCCTGGCTGCAAGTGGCCGACCTTGAACAATGGGTTCAAGATAAACTTGCTAACATTCCCTGTACAGAAGAGAGCCTCTTTAGAAAAAGGTGACGATAAAAGGCGGGTGAAATAGAGACATATGATCTCACCCTGAAATGCCTGTCTTGAAAGACGGCTGATCCAGCTACGAAGAAGACTTCTTTCAAGAAGCCCTTCTACCCCAGAAAAAAGAGGTATACTCTTCCCACCATATTCCTCCAGCCAAATCAGAAGCAGCAGGGGCCACATCAGTCCAGGAAGCCGAAAGCTCCAAAGCCTCAACCAGCTTCACAGGCACAGCCTGCAACTGATTTTTGACTGCTTCCTCGAGGGCACAGCCAGTCTAACTTCAAGACCCCTCCCCTCCCACATTGCAGGCAGGTTAGTCCACTTTGTCCCCAGATGGCCCCTCATTATGTCAGAACCCTGGACTCTAAGGGTCGTGAGCATGGGATAGCTCAATTTCCAGAACCTGACCCCCACTTTCTTCTTAAAGGAGTCCCCCATGGATCCTCTGCACTCCATCCTGCTTCAATAAGAGATAGTCACTCTTCTAATACAGGGAGCCATAGAGGAAGTTCCACCCTCTCAACAATGGCTTGGGTTTTACTCCCATTATTTTCTCATCCCCAAAAAGGCCTATCCTGGACCTCAGGAATCTCAACAAGTTCCTGGTGTGGGAAAAGTTCAAGATGGTCTTGCTAGGAATCCTACTTCCTTACCTCCAGGAGAAAGACTGGCTCTGCTCTCTAGATCTCAAAGATCCCTCACATCCTCTTACATTCCTCTCACAGAAGGTATCTTCTCTTCTTGTTCCAGGGTCGCGACCACCTGCACCATATTCTACCTTTTGGTCTCGCATCTGCACCAAGAGTTTTTATAAAGTGTCTGGCAGTCGTAGTGGCCTACCTCTGCACACTGGGCATCTTTGTCTTCCCTTACTTTAGATGATTGACTAATCAAGGGTGATTCCTCTCGCATAGTGGCCATATCTCTCCAACGCACCATCTCGGTGCTTCAGCATTTAAGCTTTGTGCTTAATTAGCCAAAGTTTCATCTCGCACCAACTGAAAAACTAGAGTTCATTGGGGTGCTTCTGAGCAGTACCCAAGCTTGAGCCTTCCATCCAAGAGAACGGCTCCACTGTCTCATCGAGCTGGCAAATCACTGCCAAAGTTGGTCCCACATCAGGGCAAGGGACATGCTCCATCTCTTGGGGCACATGGCCTCCACAGTCCATGTACCATATGTTCAGCACAGTGGACTCTCTGTGCAGTGGAAGCAGTCAATAGGTCATCTCATCACGCCTGAGCTGCTGGACTTGTCAGACGGCTGCCTGGGTGAGAATCTTCACACTCTTGGCAAGTGCATATATCTATATGATTTGCAAGGTATTGTGGGCAATGTAGTTCATTCACACCAGACACAGCTGCTGACAATAATTTAGTTGTGCTCTTGGGTAAAGCCAATAAGATATTTATTTATGGGGTTATTTCTCCCAACACAGATATGCTTGGTAGCACATAAATTAGGTTACTTGCTTTCAGTGTTAACTTGGAAAAACAAAGTCAAAATCAGGAAAACAACAAATGAAAAGCCACAAAGCAAGAAACAAACTGTTCTTTTCAGGTTAACTTCTGATTACTTCCCACATAGATACAGAAGTGATGCTCTCCTAGCTCACAAGCAATTAGGTAAGGCTTAATTGCTAGCAGTTATCCAGCTGAAACCCCTTTAGCTGGCTTGCTTTCTACTGTGTGAGTCAAATCCTGCTTCAGGAGCTTTTCTGAGTAGATTAAAGAACAAATTTGTATTTCTTTGTGATGGTTGCTGTACTTTATAACAGAAAGTTACCAACGGAGTTTAGATAGAGAGCAGTCCATATAAACAGGATCCTCATCTGCTATTATTCCCCCTTGTTCAACAAGCATGGGTTCAATATCATGGATTGGCACAGATGAATCTCTCAATGGAGCATTTTCAGAAGAATACTTGTTTCCCTGCTGTCTTTCAAGGTTATAGCTAGGGCATAGATCAGTGTTCATACCTGAGCTTCCATTGCTGCTAGAGTTCCTCTCTATATAGCCTGGCCAGTATGTAGTCCAGTTCTTATGTCCAGCCTTCCAATCCAGATCCCTGGACACTGGATCTCTCTTCACATACCTTCTGGCACAGGTCTTAGGGTCCCTTCCACGTGCAGCCGTCTCCCTCACAGGTAGCCTCTGGTGATTCCTAGCTCTGCAGCACCATTCCTCTGGCTTTCCCCAGTCCAGTGGTGTATGCTGGCCCTTGGAATACCTCCCAGTATACGTACTGCTTTGGACTCTTCTAGACCTCTCAAAGGCTTTTCTCTTCCTTCTTCCAAAGGGTCTCTTTCCCTCTCTGTCCGTCCGGTTTGGCTTCTGCTTCTGATGATCCTTCAGATGAAACTGATGATCAAACTCAAGCTGATTCTTAGGATACTGAGGACAATTCTCTGGATATCCAAGGTGATCATGAAGATCATGAAGATGGTCATCTGTAGAATAAACTCTACTCTTATTCTGCTTGGATGAGTGCTCCTCCCTAACACAGCGCAGCTGTGCTGAATCAGGCCCTGCCCTTTGAGATGAGTGCTTAGGGATTACCTCATAGCCCTCCTGATTGAACACACGTATCTCCAGGAACAAGCAGGAATAAGTCCTCACATATGGGTACGTCGGAACCAACGGAGCCTGCGCGGGAAAGCTCCCCAGCTTCCCAGAAAGGAAGCTTTTGGGGCCTCCCACTGCACATGCGCGCTGCCTTCCCGCCTTCCTGACCAGCTCTCCTCAGTTTTCTCTTTTTCCGCGGAGCCAGCAGGTCGTGTTCCTGTCACCGCTGAAGAAATTCTTATTTTAGTTTGTTTCTTTAGACCGCGTACCTGCCTTCCCCATACCGAAACCGGTACCGCCGGTCTCTCTTTTCTTTCAATAAAAAACAACAACTTTTATTTAGCACAACTTGGTGACTTCGGTTAGGCCTCAGGCCTACACAAATTCTCCTCATGGAGAAACCAGCCCCTGGTTTCAAGAAGTGTACCAAGTGTAGTGCTGTTATTTCTGTTACAGACACCCATGACTGGTGTCTTAAATGTTTGGGGCCTGACCACTCCATTCCGGACTGCCCATCCTGCTCCCAGATGTCTAAACGTGGTTTGCAGAACCGGGCCAACAAATTCCATGTGCTGTTTGCTTCAGATAATCCAGCATCACAGTCATCCAGGTCTTCCTCTCCGGATGGATCTCAGGTAACCAAACCTTCTTCGGGCAGGTCCTCAAAAGGCAAATCTCCTTCAAAGTATCGAGAGGCCCTCAATTTTGAGTCAGAGGACCCTGCCCCAGCCAAACAACCCCGGCGGGAAGCTCTGGCTTCCAAAGCACCATCTATGGGGTTACAGGTTGACATCGATGGCACAGCCTCGACTGATCACCTGTTAGACTGCTCTGGGGTACCGGCCCATGCCGGTACTGACATCCAGGCAGCAGTGGCGTCTGTGGGCAATACTGTCCAGACCATGCAGCAGGCCGTTCTGGCTTTCATTAACGCTGCGACGCCCTCGGTACCGCATCTAGCGGTTCCGGGTCCGGTTCCGGTACTGTCTTCCATACCGGAACCGAGACCATCGTCTTCCAAACGCAGATCGGTTCCGCATGCCGGATCCGGGTTTTCACCCGATACCGATCCCATACCCGGTACGCCTGATGTCGATACCGATCGGTATGCGTATCGTGCGTTGGAAGCAAATAGAGGATACTCTGATTCTTCTGAGGATTTTGACTCCTCTGATGACTCTGATGAGCTGTCTCTAGTTCTTCCTGAAGAGCCTTCTTCCCCAAAGAGGAGAATGTCTCCACCAGAGGATTTGTCCTTTCAAGACTTCATTATAGAAGTAGCTATTACCACATCCTCTGAAAAAGAACCTAGATCAAAGAAATTGGATATTTTAGGATACCCTAAGGTTCCTAAAGAGGCAGTCACCCTGCCTATCCATGAAATCCTTCAAGAACACTTGATGGACTTATGGGAGGCTCCTCTAACGTTGTCTCCTCATTCCCGTAGGTTGGACACCATGTACTGGGTCCCTCCTTCTCCTGGTTTTCAAAAAACTCAGCTGCCTCACCATTCCATTGTGGTGAAGTCTGCGCTGAAAAAGATTAAGAGTACCAAAAGGCACTCTTCTACCCCTCCAGGGCAGGAATGTAAGACCCTAGACTCTTTTGGTAGAAAAATCTTCCAGGCTAGTATGCTTATAGCCAGGATTAATTCATACAGTCTGTATATGGGCATGTTTCTAAGGGAACTTGCCCTAAAGGTAAGGCATTTTGCCTCCTTTATCCCTGAGGATAGAAAGGAGGAGTTCATTTCTCTGGTGAAACAGCTTCTAGATGTTTCTAAGTTCTCCAACAGAGCAGCTTTTGATTCCTTTGAGGGTGCCGGTAGAGCTTCGGGCATTGCTATTGCAGCCCGACGACTTGCTTGGCTCCAGGCCTCTGACCTAGAACCCTGGGTCCTGGATGGCTTACGGAATCTGCCCTGTACAGGTGAGAACTTATTTGGTAAAGACTGGCAAATTAAAGCCACTCAAATGGACGCAGAAAATGCTACATTAGATAGACTTTCTAAGTCTACCTCTACTCCTGCCAAGAAAAAGTCTTTCAAGAGGCCTTACTACAAGAAGGCCAGATTTTCCACAAATACTGGCCAACAATCTTCTCAGCCTCGCTTTGCTGCTAAACGTCAGCAACCTAAACAGGCAAGGTCAAAGCCTGCAGCGTCTGCCACTCCTCAGCAGGCTCAACCCCCTCAGGGGTTTTGACTTGCCCCTAGAGAACTTAACATTTCTGGCTCTAGAACAACCAGAGCCCCTCACCATTCCCGGAAGGTTAGCTCACTTTGCTCCCAGATGGGGGCAAATTACATCAGAGCACTGGACCCTCTCTATCATCAGAGAGGGCTACAAACTTCATTTTTCCAACCTTCCTCCACATACCATGGTGAGGCACTTCAGTTCTCCCCCATCTCTCCTGGACCTGTTGGGTCAGGAAATCTCTTCTCTCCTTGCCCAAGGGGCAATAGAAGAGGTTCCTCTTCTTCAACAAGGGACAGGAGATTCTACTCCCCTTATTTTCTCATACCAAAGAAGACAGGGGGATTCAGACCTATCCTAGATCTGAGAGAATTGAACAAATTTCTGTACAAGGAGAAATTCAAAATGCTTTCTCTAGGCATTCTCCTTCCATACCTTCAGAGTCAGGATTGGCTTTGTTCTCTAGATCTCAAAGATGCGTACACACATATACTCATCCACCCATCCCACAGAAAATATCTAAGATTTCTGTTTCAGGGAAAACATTTCCAGTACAGAGTACTTCCCTTCGGTCTAGCCTCTGCTCCAAGAGTGTTCACCAAATGCATGGCAGTTGTTGCCGCATTTCTAAGAGGTCTGGGAATTTTTGTATTCCCATATCTGGATGACTGGCTCATCCGAGCTCCATCTCAGTCAGAGGCCCAGATTTCCCTGGACCGCACAAGGCACATTCTGCAGTATCTGGGACTGGTGATAAACCTTCCCAAGTCTCAACTTATCCCTACTCAGTCTCTGGAATTCATAGGGACCCAGTTGGACACCACCACTGCAAGGGCCTACCTACCTCAAGTCCGGGGCCAACGTCTGGTGTGCTTGGCCTCCCAAGCTCAGTCCAGCAGTCACTTGACAGCCAGAGAAATGCTGCGACTTCTGGGCCACATGGCCTCCACGGTACACGTGGTGCCCTACGCTCGTCTTCATATGAGAGCAGCTCAATGGACCTTGGCCACCCAGTGGACTCAGGCATCAGGAGCGCTCTCCGACCAAATACTCACCTCAAAGCGTCTGTTTTGGTCCCTCCAATGGTGGATGTCCACCAAGAATCTGTTGTTGGGGGCCCCCTTCCAACCTTTGTTGCCCCAAGCAACCCTCACAACAGATGCCTCCCAAACAGGGTGGGGAGCCCATCTTCAACACCTCTCCACTCAGGGTACTTGGTCTCCACAGGAGACCACCCTTCACATCAACCTCCTGGAACTGCGAGCAATCTTCTTTGCCCTCAAAGTCTTCCATACCCTCCTTGTCAACCTGACCGTCCTAGTTCAAACAGACAATCAGGTGGCCATGTTCTACGTAAACAAACAAGGAGGGACAGGCTCTCTGTCGCTTTGCAACGAAGCTCTCAGATTATGGGCCTTCGCCAGAGAGCATCAAATTCATCTTCTGGCAGTGTATCTTCCAGGGGTTCAAAACTCTCGGGCAGACAGACTCAGTCGAGTTCTGCTTCCACACGAATGGTCCCTACATATGGACCAGATACGCAGAATCTTTCAGGAATGGGGAACCCCGGACATAGACCTCTTTGCAAGTCCGTGCAATGCCAAACTTCCCCGGTTCTGTTCCAGGACTCCGTTTCAGGGAGCTCAGGCCTACGACGCCTTTCTCCTGCATTGGGGTCAGGACTTCCTATATGCCTTTCCACCCATTCCTTTGATTCCCAAGACTCTGTTCAAACTCCAGATGGATCACGGATCGATGATCCTCATAGCTCCACACTGGCCACGCCAAGTGTGGTTCCCTCTACTTCTGCATCTTTCCCAGGGACCATCCCTGGACCTGGGAGCTGCGCCAGACCTTCTGTCTCAGGAGGAGGGGACTTTGTGGCACCCAAACTCCAAGTCCCTACACCTCAGAGCTTGGTTACTGAAGGCCTAAGCCTTCATGACTTCAATCTTTCTCAACCAGTGCAAGATATCCTTCATGCCTCTAGAAAACCCTCCACGAGGCGTTCCTATGCTTTCAAATGGAAACACTTTTCCATTTGGTGTGCTCAACAGGGTCTTGACCCTCTAGCACTTCCCTTGAATTCTCTACTAGACTATCTTCTGCATCTTTCTAATGCAGGCCTTAAGACGAATTCAGTCAGAGTCCATTTAAGTGCTATTGCAGCATCCTTAAAACCTATAAATGGACAACCTGTCTCCTCTCATCCTCTTATTGCAAGGTTCATGAGAGGCCTGACTCTAACTAAGCCTCCCATCCGACCTCCTCCGGTAGTATGGGATTTGAACCTAGTTCTAGGTCAGCTTATGAAGCCACCTTTTGAACCGTTGGTTTCTACCTCCTTGAAATTTCTTTCCTGGAAGGTCCTTTTCCTTATTGCAGTCACTTCGGCTCGCCGCATCAGTGAACTACAGGCCTTAGTGGCTCATCCACCTTATACTAGGTTTCATCATGATAAGGTGGTCCTCAGGACGAATCCCCACTTTATGCCCAAAGTGGTCTCGCCTTTTCATCTTAATCAAGAGGTATATCTACCTGTCTTTTTTCCGGCTCCTCATGCATCCAGTGCAGAGAGGAACCTTCATACTTTAGATTGTAAAAGAGCTCTTGCCTTTTACCTCAACAGGACTCAGCCACATCGAAAGTCTTCCCAACTTTTTGTGGCTTTTGATCCTTCTCATTTGGGACTTCCAGTCTCCAAACGTACACTTTCCAATTGGATTGCTCAGTGTATTTCCTTTGCTTACCAGAGTAAAAACATTTCTCTGGAAGGCCATGTCACAGCTCACAATGTGAGAGCCATGGCCACTTCTATGGCTCATCTTCACTCTGTATCCATAGATCAGATCTGTCGAGCCGCCACCTGGGCCTCGGTTCATACTTTCACAGCCCATTACTGTTTGGACAAGGACTCCCGCCGGGATGCCTTGTTTGGTCAGGCTGTCCTCAAACACCTGTTCCATACTTGAACAACTCCTGCCCACCTTCCCAGGATGGATGCCTGAGATCCATACGAAGATGGCGAACCCTTGGAAGGGGATCTCCCAGGCATCTTAGCTAGGGAGTCCCCATATGTGAGGACTTATTCCTGCTTGTTCCTGGAGATAGCACAGTTACTTACCTGTAACAGGTGATCTCTGGGAACAGCAGAAATTAGTCCTCACAACCCACCCACCTCCCCTAGGAGTTGTATCTTCTATCTATCTTCCTTTCCTCTCTCTATTGTCTCAGCTATAATCTCGAACTGAGGAGAGCTGGTCAGGAAGGCGGGAAGGCAGCGCGCATGTGCAGTGGGAGGCCCCAAAAGCTTCCTTTCTGGGAAGCTGGGGAGCTTTCCCGCACAGGCTCCGTCGGTTCCGACGTACCCATATGTGAGGACTAATTCCTGCAGTTCCCAGAGATCACCTGTTACAGGTAAGTAACTGTGCTTTCCCCACTTCAGCTCCTCTAATGGCTGTTGGAAACCTGGTGCATTCTGGGACTGGTAGTCTTTTATGGCAAAATTCTGTTTTCTTATTTCTACCAGAACTGACAGGTTGCTTGTTCAGAGTCACTTCACCTTTTCTATAGCTCCTTCCTGAGCTATGATAAGCTTCCTTATCACAGACTTCCTCAAGTGGTGTTGACTCCTCAAAATCTTTTCGTCTGGTTATCTTTTCGGATGTCTGCTCTGCAGTGTACCCTGATGATAGATGCTTCCCGTCAGGGCTGGGGGACTGACCTCAAGGCCCTCACTACGCAAGGCTTCTGGTCCCCCAGGGAAGCCTCTTATCACATCAGTCTCTTGGAACTCAAGGCAATTTCCAATGCTCTTCGTGTGTTCCGTCCTTAGTTGACCGGACAATCAGTGCTCATTCAGACTGACAACCAGGTAGCCATGTATTACATCAACAAACAAGGGAGAATCAGATCTTGCTCCCTTTGCAGGAAGTCGATCCGCCTCTGGGTCTTTGCTATATTTCATCAGATGTTTCTTTGAGCAGTTTACCTTCCGAGGGAGCTGAATGTGCTAGCAAACAAATTGAGTCGAGTTCTTCGACAACATGAATGGACTCTCCATTGCGAAACAGTGCAGCACATCTTTCGATTATGGGGAACTCCCATCATCAACCTCTTTGCTACTTCAATGAACACCCAGCTTTCTCATTTCTGTTCCAGGATCCTGTCCCCATAGAGCCAGGCCTCAGATGAGTTTCTCTGTCATTGGGGACAGGGACTGCTTTATGCATTCCCACCCATTCTATTGATACCGCAGACCCTCTTGAAGCTGCAATTAGACAGGGGAATGATGATTCTCATCACTCCATTCTGGCTTCGTCAGCCATGGTTTCCCCTGCTCCTTGGACTACCACAATACAAACCTCTCAGTCTGGGATGCGTGCCCAATCTCCTCTCACAGGACCAGGGGTCACTCCTTCATCCCAACCTGAGGGTGCTCCGATTGAAAGTGTGACTGCTGAAAGCCTAGTCTTCTCATCTAAATCTTCTGTTGGAACTGAAAGATATCCTACTGGCGTCTAGAAAAGACTCCACTCGACGCGCTTATGCATTCAAATGGTGCAGGCTTTCCCTCTAGTGCTCCCAGAGGGCTCTCAGCCCATTTACTTGCCTGGTGGAGCCTCGACTTCAATATCTTCTCCATCTCTCTACAGCAGGACTAAAGACAAATTCAGTTAGAGTCCACCTTAGTGCCATTGTGGCCTCTCACCGTCTAGTCAACCCTATATATATGCATCCTCTGGTAGCACACTTCATGCTCAGCCTTCTCTTAACAAGGCTACCAATCAGACTACCTACAGTAGCCTGGGACCTCAATGTTTTCCTGCTCAACAGCTCAAACCTCCCTTTGAACCCCTCGCCTCAGCTTCGCTGAAGTTCCTCACTTGGAAGGTTACTTTTTTAGTTACTCTCACATCGGCTCGTCATGTCAGTGAATTACAAACTCTAGTGGATTATGCTCCTTACACACACTTCCACTATAATAGGGTAGTCCTCTGCACCCATCCCAGGTTCCTTCTGAAGATGTCTCTCCTTTCCACCTTAATCAGTTTGTTTCTCTTCCAACCGTTTTTCCAAAACTTAATTCATCTCAGGCTGAAGCAACACTGCCTACCCTGTATTGCAAGAGAACTTTGGCATATTATTTGGACAGAGCTAAAGCTCATAGTCTCACAACTTTTTGTCTCGTTCAACCCTAGTCACTTGGGCCTACTAGTCACCAAGCATACCCTTTCTAACTAGATTGCGAACTGCATTTCCTTTGCTTATACGTAGGCCGAACTTTCTCTAGAGGGTCATGACAGCCCATAAAGTCTCAGCAATGGTCACCCATCTACGCTCTATCTATCTTGGAGATTTACCGAGCTGCCACATGGTCTTCCATTCATACTTTTGCTGCCCATTACTGTTTGGACAAAGACTCCAGAAGGGATGCAAACTTTGGCCAAGTCATTCTTTGGGACCTTTTTGGGACTTAACTACACCTCCTTCCCCCCATCCCTCTGTTCCTACTAGCTATCTGAGCGGAGAGTGTGCTGAAGTGGCTGAGTCTGATGGATCCATATTCTGCCCTCGTTGCGGTTCAGGGTTTTTTTCTCCGTCTGTTGCACCTTTCTCCTCTGGCATTCACAGTAGCTGGAAGCTAGTGAGTCCCATATGTGAAGACTGCATTCCTGCTTGTTCCTGGAGATAGTGTAGCTCTCCGGGAACAAGCAGGCACCGGCCCAGCCAGGGTGGAGATTTTGACTCTTTGAGCATAGCCTCTCTTCCCCAAGGAGGTCAGCAGCCCACAGGGAGACGCCTGGCCCTCTATGCCCTGCAATGAGTGGCTATCACCACCGACTCCTGGGCACTGAGGACGGCGCAGTAGTGTCTCTGGGACCAGTGGTCTCAAGCCATGGGCGGTCCCCAGGACCGAGTCTCAGTGACCTGCCAGCTGGCGGACTCTCTGGATTGGTGGCAGTTGCCCCAGCATCTCAAAGCGGGCATGCCTTTTCATGCCCCAAACTGTAAACTGGTCGTTTTCTATGAATGACTACTTAAATGTAATAAAACTGAACCTCATTCAATGATTAACCAAACTTGTTGTTCAGTATTTCTCTGTTGTCAGAAACTGAGCCTCAGAATCAACCAATGGCACTTAAAATGCAGGGACCATCAAGGTGTCCTTATTATGTGCCAGTATTACATCAATGGCTCTGGTAAAAAGGACCTAATGACATATCAAGTATAATATATATAATATAATAGTCTCCTGGGGAAACTGCTAGGTACACCGCGCTGATGACAATAGTGCGGTATATAAGAGATGTTAAATAAATAAATAAAAATAAATAAAAATACATATGACCTAGATTGGCCACTGTTGGAAACAGAATACTGGGCTTGATGGACCTTGGTCTGACCCAGTATGGCATATCTTATGTTCTTATATTCGAATAAAGAAAAATACTCATCTTGTTATTTAGTAGAATATGCCAAAAAATTATTTTAAATGCGTTGCTATATTCGTTTCTGCTTTTAACTTTCGTTAGTTGCTCTCAGTCTCAATGTTGCTATGTTGCTGAAAAAAGTATGTCCCAACGCCAACAATAAGAGGCGCCCATGCGTTTTTCCAAAAGTGGGTTTCTCAAGGGACTCCAACAACAAATAAATGTCCTGTAAAAAATGACATCAATGGTGACTGAATAATAATACTCAAAAGATTTTTACCATGATACTAAAACCACATTAAAATACAAAGGAAAAGTGCAATAACACCCGCCCAACCTTATCGCAGCACAGCTTCTTATCTTAAGGCACACACTCCCGCTCGTTCTCTGGGGAAGCCAAAAAACACCGCGCATGCGGACTGGAAAAGAAAGCTGCCGTTTTTAAATACCTCACTAAGCCCGAATGAAATCAAGCTGTGTTGCTATTGGTGGAACATCAAACGCAAACAGCCCAATCAATGCTGAAATTGAGGCCTCCCGGTTGTACCGTGTCTAAAGTATAGATCCACCACTGTTCACGGTAAAGTAATTGTTGGTCCCGTGATCGCCCTTGCCCACCTCCTGCTACATGTTCGATAACCCAACAACGAAGTTGGGCAAAAACGTGTTGATGTGACATACAATGTTCCACTAGAGGAGCTTCTTTTCTAGTGCAACGAAGCCTGCTTTCATGTTCTTTCATCCGGATTTTAAAGGGGCGAATCGTTTTGCCAATATACAATAAGTTGCAGGGGCATTTCACAGCATATACTACGTGGGTGGACTCACAAGTGGTGGTGTGCCTCAATTTATAAGTTGTACCCTTGTAGTCAAACTGAGAACATTCAACGGTGATATTGCATATCATGCAATGGCCGCACCTGCTATGTCCAATCAAAAAAGCTGCATGACTGGTTACCGTTGTATCATGCAATTTTGTGGGACTTAAAAATTCTTTTAAATTTCAGCTGCGTTTCCATACGCAGCGTATTGATGTGTCTTGCATGCCAGGAACCAGCTGAAGTATCACTCGATGTTTCCTCAAGATCTTCTGCAAACCAGAGCTTATTGGGGAATAAGAAGTGATAAAATTAATGCTGCGGTTCATGTTTGAATCTTCCGAATTCCTCTTAGGAATTAACAATAGGTCACGATTATTATGTAAAGCTCTTTGATAAGCCTTTTGTACCAAGGAAGACGGATAACCACGGTCAATAAAATTCTCTCTTAGACCCACTGCCTGTTTTTTTATAGGTCTTCACATCCGAACAGTTCCGCCGGTACCGCAAAAATTGGGATAGAGGCAGACTGTTCTTCAATTGAGGAGGATGTGCACTATCATGGTGCAAAAAAGTGTTGCGATCAATCAGCTTATGGTACACCGAAGTGCCCCAGCTGTTACTCTCTCTGGAGATTAATAGATCCAAATAAGTAATACTGTTCTGTTGTATCTCACTGGTAAAGTTGATGTTAACATCTCTGGAATTTAACCACTGAAGAAAAGAATCAAATTGGAACTCAGTGCCCCTCCACAGCATGAAGACATCATCAATATAACGATACCAAGCCTTGATGTTGTCCAAATAGATGGAATTAGGAAAAAAGGTCTTTTCAAAAGTTCCCATATACAAATTGGCAACTGATGGGGCGCAAGTAGCGCCCACGGCTACCCCTGAAATTTGATGGTAAAGAACCCCTTGAAATTCAAAAAAATTATTGAAAAGGGCTAAAGCTGTAAGAGCCTGCAAAAATTGCAACTGTAACTGAGACAGGTCACCGCGAGCAATCAATGCTTGCTGTACTATTACACTGGCAGCTTCTTGCGGAATGCTCGTATACTTTTTTCAGCAACATAGCAACATTGAGACTGAGAGCAACTAACGAAAGTTAAAAGCAGAAACGAATATAGCAACGCATTTAAAAGAACTTTTTGGCATATTCTACTAAATAACAAGATGAGTATTTTTCTTTATTCAAATTAATAATATATTATACTTGATATGTCATTAGGTCCTTTTTACCAGAGCCATTGATGTAATACCGGCACATAATAAGGACACCTTGATGGTCCCTGCATTTTAAGTGCCATTGGTTGATTCTGAGGCTCAGTTTCTGACAACAGAGAAATACTGAATAACAAGTTTGGTTAATCATTGAATGAGGTTCAGTTTTCAGGCCCCAAGTCATTCGAGGGTCCTCATCATGGATGCCTCCTTGCTCGGCTGGGGAGCCCACTGTGGAGATTTCTGCACTCAGGGCAACTGGTCCCCAGACGAGCACCCAGCAGATTAACTTCCTGGAGCTCCGAGCCATACACCTATCCCTGAGGGTCTTCTGTCACCACCTGCATCACCAGCCAGTGCTGGTCCAGACGGACAACCAGATGGTGATGTTCTATGTGAACAAACGGGGGCACTGGTCCTCTGCTCGTATGCAATCCAATAGGGTATCCTTCTGCTGGCAATGTACCTCCCAGGCCAGGAAAACCTGCTGGCCAATAGACTCAGCGGAGTTCTCCAGCCGCACGAGTGGCATCTGGATCCCAGAGTAGCCAGTCGGCTTTTCCGACTCTGGGGGAATACGATGATGGACCTGTTTGCCAATTCGGACAATTTTCAGTTACCCCGCTTCTGCTTCTGGCAGGCCCACCCCTCATGTATGCCTTCCCTCTGACACCACTGATCGCCAAGGCCCTGTTCAGGACCCTCCACTTATCCTGATAGCTCCTCGGTGGCCTAGGCAATCGTGGTTCCTGCTGATTCTGAGGTTGGCAGTGGAGGTCCCCATCCCCCTGGGGACCGCCCCAGGTCTCCTATCTCAGGAGGGGAGCTCTCTCCTACACCCCAACCTCAGGTCCCTCTTGCTGACAGCGTGACTGCTGAGAGGATAACTCTGGCCCCTCTCAACCTTCCGGCTGATGTGGAGGACATTCTGCTGGCCTCTTGCAAGGCATCTACTACAAAGGCTTACGGCTTCAAATGGCGCAGGTTCTCTGCTTGGTGCGCCCAACAGGGGGCTGATCCTTTCTCCTGCCCGTTGGCTCTGGTGTTACAGTACCTTCTCCACTTTTCTCAGTCCAGGCTCAAGTCTAACTCTGGGTGCACCTTAGTGCCCTAGCGGCGTACCACTATCCAGTGGATGATAAACCTCTCTTGGTCCAACCGTTGGTGACCCATTTCCTTTGGGGCCTGCTCTTATCAAAACCTCCAGTTCGCCCTCTGGCAACCGAATGGGACCTCAGCGTAGTGTTGGGGCAGCTCACTCACCCACCCTTTGAGCCTCTGGCTACCTGCCACCTTTGCTACCTCTCTTGGAAGGTGGTTTTCCTGGTTGCGCTCACCTCCACTCGCAGAATTAGCGAGCTTCAGGCCCTTGTGGCAGAGGTGCCCTATACCAGGTTCTACAAGAACAGAGTGGTGCTTTGCACACACCCCAAATTCCTGCCGAAGGTAGTGTTGCCCTGTCATCTTAACCAGGAAATGGTGTTTCCTACCTTCTTCCCAAGACCTCACTCCAGTCGGGCAGAGACATTCCTTCACACCTTGGACTGTATGAGGGCTTTGTCCTTCTATATCCAATGCACTAAGGGCCACCGCAAGGCTTCTCAGCTTTTCATCTCCTACGACCCCAGTAGGCTGTGGAGGCAGTGACCAAGCATATGCTGTCCACCTGAGTGGCGGACTGTATCGCCCTCGCTTATGAGCAGACGAGGCTCCCGCTTTAGGCTGCATCATGGCGCACCGCATCAGGGCCATGGCGACTTCAGTGGCAAATTTGCGCTCTGTCCCAGTGGTGGAAATTTGCCGGGTCACCACATGGTCTTCAGTCCATATCTTCACAGCCCATTACAGCCTGGAAAGAGAGTCCTGACGGGACAGTGCCTTCAGCCAGGCTGTGCTCCATAACCTTTTTGGGGTCTAGGCAACTCCGACCCTTCTGTGTTCAGGCTACCGGAGTGCAGGTTCATCGGACACAGGGGTCCTACTGCAGTCTGTGGACATGGATTCATTTGCTGCTGCTTGCGGCTCCCCCCTGAGGGAGCCCTGTTTTTGCTATGGGCTTTTGGTAGCCTGTAGCTGGGGAGTCCCATATGTGAGGGCTTACTTCTTGCTTGTTCCCGGAGAAAGCGTAGTTACTCACCTGTAGCAGGTGATCTCCAGGAACAAGCAGGAATGAGTCTTCACATATGGGTACATCGGTACCGATGGAGTCTGCGCGGGAACGCTTCCCAGCGTCCAATCAAAAAGCTTTTGGAAGCATCCCACCACGCCTGCGTGCTGCCTTCCCGCCTTTCCCAACTGCCTCTCCTCAGTTTTCGTTTTTCCGCGGAGCCGGCAGGACGTCCTCCTGTCACCGCAGAAAATTCTTCTTTTAATTCTTTAGTTTTCTTGTGGTCGTGGCTGTCTTCCCCGACGCCACCGGTACCGCCGGTGTTTCTTTTTTCTTCCCTTGTAAAATTTTTCCTTTTAAGGGAATATTTTTTCTTCTGAGTGTCTTACGGTTTTTCAGGCCTTCTAGGCCTCTCCATGTCCTTCATGGAACCGCCAGCCACTTTCTCCAAGAAATGTTCAAACTGTGGCGGTATAACTTTATTTTTAGACTCCCAAAATTGGTGTCTAACCTGTTTGGGTCCTGACCTTTTTCCTCCGGAGCCCTCGGGCAACAGTATTGTGAGAAGAGGTTTTCAACATTGAGTTTCCCTCGATATGAGGTTCCCTTCCAACTTCAGGGCACCGACCATTTCTTCTTCTACACAGGATCAGGTAACCCACAAACAGTCTGTTAAGACTAGCCAACCCTCGAGTGGTAGGTCTCATGCACAGCATGTAGACGACTCCGGCCTTGCCCTTGAGGGCCCATTGGCTTCAAAACCACGGCGGGAGTCTTTGGCCTCCAAAGCCTATGTGGGGGTTTCAGGTTGTTCCTGGGGCTCACCCCTCACGGAACATACCTGAGCCATGCCCGGTGGTGGCATCCGCTTCGAGCGGTACCGATACCCCGGCATCGGCACTGGTGTTGGACGAAACACTCCTCACCAGGGATCGTCGTCTGGCGTCCTCGGTACCTACGGGACTGGTGGATACGTTCCAGACTGACTTTGCAGTATCGGTACCCTCACCGATACTACCACCGACGTCGGTACCCTCCAGACGTGCATCGATAGACTCGCTTCCTTCGATGCCGAGTCTGGAATCGATCTCTAGTCTGGAAGACTGGGTACCGACACGTCTTGGTATCGACACCTATCGGTACCGGACGCTCGGTACTGAGGGTGATTGCCGAAGGCTTTTGGTTACCTCGGTACCGATTGGGCTGTCACCAATTACTACTCCGATGTCGGTGTCAGGTTCGGTTCTGACAGCGGTACCGGTATCGGTACCGGTATCTACAGTAGCATCGTGGCCAGCTCCTTCCATGCTTCTTTCAACAGGATCGCTCCCTTCTATACCAAGTTTGGAGTCGATACCTGGCATGGACGATGTCGTACTGACTGTCGCTGGTCCTGACCTCCAGTACCAGCGTCCATCCGTTAAGGATCCCATACTGCACCGTGCAGGATCTTATATTCCTATATTCTCAAATAGATCCTTCGGTGCCCAGGCTAGTTCTTCAGATCTAACCTGTCCAAGGGAGGTTCTCTTTGGAGATCCTTCTTTTCAGAGTTTCCTCCTGGATATGGCAAGATCACTTGCCATTCCTATCCCTGGACATGATCCTACACAAGGCTCTGTTTCTACCGAAGCAAAGGAGAACATAATGCTTCCTTTGCATCATTCCTTGCAGGATCTTCTTCTAGGAATGTGGGAAGCACCTTTAAGGGTACCCCCACCTTCCAGAGCAACTGATCTCCTATATCAGGTGCCCCCCTCTCCAGGGTTTCAAAAGACTCAACTTTCTCATCATTCCATTGTAGTGGAATCAGCATTGAGGCGGGTGAAGAGTAAGAAAAAGCACTCTTCTTATCCGCCAGGTCGTGAGTCTAAGACACTAGATGCCTTTGGACGTCAAACCTTCCAGACATCCATGCTTTCAGCAAGAATTCTCTCATATATTTTTTATATGAGTCTATCTCTTCAGGAGGTCACAAAGAAATTACATCTTTTGACTCCTTTTCTTTCAGAGCCCAAGAGTGCAAACTATTCCTCACTGCTTAGTCATATTCAAAATATCTCTTGGTTCCTTACTCGTGCTTCCCTAGTCTCTTTTGAGTCTGTTAGCAGGACTTCTGCTATAGCTATAGGGGCACGACGTAGAGCCTGGCTCCAAGCTTCAGACTTAGACAAATGGGCACAACAAAGACTGGATAATACTCCTTGCACTGGAGAAAATCTCTTCAATAAGGAGTCTTTACATCAGGTTACTCAGTGTCCACTGACTTACCTGTTTCTAAGGGCTGTTCTTTCCCAGTAGGTAGGAAATGTCCTACCAAACTTTCTTCCCCTAGGGGGAGAAGGTTTTATTCATCTTCTGCCCATCATACACATGTTCCCAAACAGGGGAAACATCGCCCTGGTCTGAAGAATCCAAACTCTCACCAGGCTCAGCAAACCCAGCAACCGCAGGGTTTCTGATTAATCATCATCATATTTTTTGTGCCTCTTGGTGTTTAGAACCTGCAGTTGGCTTCTTCTCAGTAGAAGCCTTCCACTGCTTTCATTCTAAACTCTAGGCATGGATCTCTTTTCACAAGACATCCATTTTTCTCTGTTATACGAGCTCTTAGGATGTTCATGCCTATAGGTCACAGGCTTCTCCTCTTCTTCCTGCTAAGGAAAGCGGTTTAACAACTATCAAACGATAGTTTTCTGTACCAGCATGAATTTTTCCTTTCTACAGACTTACCACATTGTAAGTCGCCATTCAGCTCTATCTTCTCTACCCTCTTACCAAGCATTTCCTCTGTAAGAGTGGTACTATTACACTGGAGGGCTTCTTCTTCAGCCCCTCTAGTTTTGTCACTATTTCAGTGTGGAGTTTTCCTCTCTGAGTTAACTCCCTTCTTCATTTTTGCTTTTGGGCAGCTTATCAGACAGGTCCAGAGTTTCCTTACTCCTGTTCTGTTCTTTCTGTTTTTTAAACAGAAAGACTCTTTCTGCTGTCTTTCTAGCAGCTGCCCATGCAGGAGCCCTAGTGATTGGACCACTGGTTCTTCTCCACAAGCATCCAGAGTTGTCCTCCACTACTTTCTTTCTGGCCTTAGTAGTGACTCCAAGACAGTGGATTCATCTTTCTTGGGAAATCTTATCACTACAGGCTTCTCGGATTGTCTTCTATTCTTGCCATCTCCAATTCCCTTGGGTTTGGCAGCATAGTTGGCGTAGGTACTGGCTTTTCCAGCAGCCAGTTCTATCTCCTAATTCTCCTGCATTATGCTCTCTGCAATTCTACAGAGAAGCTTTCCACCATGGGCCCTTGCTAGAGAGCATTAGGATTTTCTCAAACAGCTGTCCTAGATGGTTGGAAAAGGCTCCCTCAGTCATGCCCCTCATGCCTTTAAGGGTTCTTCCTACCCTACTATCTCCTTTTTAAAACAAAGGACATAGGCCTTCTCTTACGTGAAAGCTTAAAGAGTTGTTCAATTCCCTGGTTTGGTCCTCAGGTTTCCCACCGGGAATATGCTCTTTTTTTCCTTGCAGCTTGTCCTCATGGTATCCTAATCCTTCATGGACAGCGCATATTTTAGCTAAAGAACGCATGATACCCTTTTTGCCCCTCAAGTAGGTCAACATGGTGTCTCATTCCTATGCGTCTTCTAAAGGACTAGAATATGCTAGAGTTCTGGAGGACTCGGGACTTGCTGCCTGCAGACTGATATTATCCTCTGCTTTTCACGTAACCATCCAGGTTATTTCACTGGCTAGCATTCTTGCAGCAATCTAGTCTGTTCCTTGTCAGGGAGATTTTTCCCCTGACTCCCTCCATCATAACCAGGGGGAATAGATTCTCTATATATCTTCTCAAGTAGGTTCCACCTTCCTGTTATTAGATGGATCTTTCCTCTTCACATCTCCTATATGAATATACTTTCTATAGGCATATCTCTGTCTGCTTAATTGCAGACACCTATATATAGGCCTATATATTCCTATCTATATATATATCTGTATACATCTCTATAGATATATATGTCTGTCATCTGTGTGTGTATATGTTATGCCCTTCTATATCTCGCTATAGATATATATTTTTATATGTCTATCTATATGTATATATTGTGGTAAGGAGAGTGCAGCCCAGCCAGGAAAAAGTGAAGAGAAGAAGAATTTTTCCTCTTTGCGGGGGATGGGTACACAGGATCACATAGTCCACAGCAGAAGCCTGGAGAGAAACCTAGAGGGCAGACCTAGCTGTAAGCCACGCCCACACTCCAGGTCAGCCACAGATAGGAGTGGGAGGTACAGAAGGGCGGAGCCAGGAAGGGAGTTGCCCTGCTCAGTGTTTGAAAGGGAGCAAACAAACACTAGAGATAGAGTTGGTTGGAGAGCTGGTGGGAAGCATGGTTGGAGAGCTGGTTGGAAGCATTGTTCGAGTGCTGGTTGGAAGCATGGTGAGAAGCATGATTGGAGACGCAGTTGCAGTGGCAGTTGCTGTCGGAGTTGCAGTCCAGGCCTAAGTGGGAGTTGCAGCTCAGGTTCCAGTCCAGGTTCCAGAAGGTACAGAGGGAACAGCCCTGTAGCCAAAAGGAGCAGCAGAGAAAGGAACCGCTATAAAGACAACCAGAGAAGGTACAAAGGAAGCCACCATACTCAGCACAGTAGCCACAGAGGACATAGGGAAGGTTCCAGGGGGAGAACCACCTACCCTAGCAAGAGAGTGGGAAAGCTCTACCACAAGTCTCTGCCCTACGATGAGGCAGAGGGAGTCCTGACTGGCCAAAGCTCTAACCAGGAGAATATTGCACCGAAAGCCCAAGGTAGGAGAAGGGAGGCAATAAGGCCTTCCAAGTATATTTTCTCTTATGACTCTTATGAAACTGTTATACCCCAGAGAACACAGTGCAGAAAGAAATGTTGTACCAGGAAGGTTAAGCAAGAGCACCCCATAGGAGACCTGCCCAGAGGAGGGAAGGCAAGAAAGTGGGAGAGGTTGTTTGACCTGTTAAAAACTCTAAAGCAGAAAGTCCCGGAGCGCTACCAAGCAGAACCCTGCTACAGCTCACCTGAGAGTATGGAGCTTGAAGCCAAAGAGGGTGATGTAAATTCCAATGTATCGGAGATGGAATGTGATGCCTGCACTAAGGTGAATTAGTGTGAGCCAGAAACAGTTGATAGTTGAATTCGCTGTTGTTTTGTTTGGACATTTGTTACTGGAGAAGTATCCATTATTTTCTTTTGTCTGGAGAGTAAATGTGCTTGAAGAAATTGTATCCACTTACCTGCAAGGAAGCTGAATAAATTCTTGTGCGCTTTTATAAAAACACTCGGCTCATTATTCCTCACACAACTACAACCCTAGGAAATATAAGAGGTGGTCACCCGTCCCTACTAGGCAGCCACCTGGTAGGGGCGCGAGCGCCACTATATATATATATATATATATATATATGTATATATATGTCTATCTATTGAGATATTTATTATAGGTAGATATGTATTTACATACTTATCTATCTGACTGTCTATGCTCATATAGATATATATGTCTCTATATGATTCTGACAGTTGGGCTCTACCCATTCCCATGCTGTTCCTGCATGTTGGGGTGCTACACACACAACCACTCCCGTGGTAGTTAACAACTTTTCTACCATAACCTTAAGGTTTTAGGTACCCCTGAAGCTCTCCATGTTCCAGTATCTTTCCTAGCTACCACCAGTTAGGAAAGACATTTATTTATTTTATTTATTTAGTATACATTTGTATACCGCTACTTCCAGCGATCAGCAGCGGTTTGATTACAGATTGGAAATTGTCAAATCATGACAGGAAATTTTTGAGGTATAAACACATTGATTAGACAGGAAAGCACAGCACACAGAGAACATGGGCTATGGAGGGTTAAGTGGCTTGCCCAAGACCACAAGGAGCACCTGTGGGACTAGAAACCCCAGTCCTTCCGGCCCAAGGTTGCTGTCCTCTAGTGGGATTTGAACCCCCGACCTTCCGGCCCGAAGTACCTTGCCCCAACCACTAGGCCACTCCTCCACTCCACTCCATTGCGGATCTTCAGTTAATCTGAGGCTCTAATGCCTCAGAAACCTGTCCTTTCTTTTTGGGATACAAGGTTTTTCCATACCCTTTCTTCCCACAAGGACTAGGCCGGTTTGCCCAAATCGGTCAGCCATTCCTCTTTTTGCTCCTAAGAGTGAGCCACTCTGCAGCCAAAAGAGTTTGGGCTTTTTCCATAAAACCTTCCGCCGAAAGCCTACCGTTTTTGTTCTACCCCAGTTGATCTCTGGGGTTACCTCTCACCTTTCAGGATTCTGACCTCCACTGTTTTTTTCCAACAGGTTTATTACCTCCACTTCACAGTGAGGTCCTCCTTGAGGTTCCTCTACTGGATCCCCAGTAGATCTCATGAACCTCCTTACTTTTCTGCAATCCTGTTAGGGGGAGGTCCATACTGCAATATTTCATTTTCAATATATTTGATGATAATTGTCATCCACACAAGGACTTCTTGCCTGCAGTCCTATGCTAGGTTAGCTGTCTTTTACAGCACCTTTCTGTTTCAACTCCTACCCTCCATCCTGAGGATGCCTGGCGATATGAGTTGTAGCATGTTCCAATCTATAACATGCTGGGACTCCAGGCATCTTAGCTTGGGAGTCCCCATATGTGAAGACTCATTCCTGCTTGTTCCTGGAGATAGCACAGTTACTTACCTGTAACAGGTGATCTCTGGGAACAGCAGGAATAAGTCTTCACAACCCACCCACCTTCCCTAGGAGTTGTATTCTCTATCTCTATCTTTCCCTTCTCTCTCTCTTTGTCTCAGCTTTAAAACTTAACTGAGGAGAGGCAGTTGGGAAAGGCGGGAAGGCAGCACGCAGGCGTGGTGGGATGCTTCCAAAAGCGTTTTGATTGGACGCTGGGAAGCTTTCCCGTGCAGACTCCATCGGTACCGACGTACCCATATGTGAAGACTTATTCCTGCTGTTCCCAGAGATCACCTGTTACAGGTAAGTAACTGTGCTTTCTCCAGAGACAGCAGGAATCAGTCCTCACAACCCTCCCTCCTCCCCTTGGAGTTGCTCCTTTACCATCTTTCATTTTTGCCGTCTTTTAGCTATGTCATCTGAACAAGATATCATCCTTGGGCGGGAAGGGGACCACGCATGTGTGGTGGCATCTCCCAAAGGCTTTCTTTGAAAGCTGGGGGGATGCTTCCATGAGGGCTCCGTTGGTGCCGACGTCACCCATATGTGAGGAATGATTCCTGCTGTCCCTGGAGAACAGCTGTTCTCCAGGACCAAGCAGGAAGTCAGTCCTCACATATGGGTGACATAGACGTCGATAGAGCCCTTGCGGAGCATTTTCCCAGCTTTCCATGAAAGCCTTTGGGAATGCAGGCACGCATGCGCGGTTCCCTTCCCGCCTAAAGGTGCCATCTTGCTTCAGTCTCTCTTTTTCCGTGAAGCCCACCGGACGTGTGTCCTAGTCATCCCGGAAAATAATTTGATTTTTTGGCGATCCTTCGCTATTTTTCTTCTCCGGTTCAATGCCGGTTCTCCTCCCGCCGGGTTCGGTACACCGGTATCGAGCCCGATCTTCTTTTTTTGGTTTTTGCCCTTCGTGGCTGGCGTTCGCGCCCTTTTTTTCTTTTTCCCTGGAAGGCCGGTCCTTTGACCTCGCGGGGACTCTTTTTTTTTTTTATTCCCCGATGGCTTCCAGTGGTTTTAAAAAGTGTGATCGGTGCAAGAAGCTGATGTCTCTCACCGACACACACGACTGCTGCCTTCGGTGCCTCGGTCCTGATCACGATCCTAAGACGTGTGGACCATGAGGGAAAATGTCTTCCAAGGCACTGTGAGGTTGTCAGCACCAAAAGGAAAGGCTTTTTTCTGACTCGGCCTCCGGCCAGGCCCGGACCTCATCTGAGGCCTCGACATCTCTGGAATCGGATCCCGAGCACCATCGTGGCTCCTCGGACAGGGGGTACCCCGACTGGGAACGAAAGAGGAAGAAGAGGCTCGCGAGGGCGTCGTCGGAAGAGGTCCCTGGCTCCTCGAGAGCTAGGTCTCAGACCCCCGACTGGCACCCCGGGCCCGTGGAACAGGAGAAGCCTTCCAAAGTTCCTCAAGTGGAGCCGGAGTCTGCTGGACACGTAAGTCCTGTAGTCCTCGTGGACTCTCCTCCCAGAGAGCCGATGTCGGGCCCGGCGCCGCCGGGGCCCGAGTTGGGGGGGCTGCTGAGTCTCCTGAGCTGGGTCTCAGGTTGGCAGCCTTGGAGAGCAGACTGTCTGTCTTCATGGAACAGAAGCGAGCACTGATGGCCAGCCTGTCTGGCGCATTTGCCCCGACCACTGGGACATCGACATTGAAGTCGACCCTGGAGACCGAGCAGATACTCGAGACCATGAAGGCTCGAGGTCGACCTCGGTCGCGGTCTCCCTTGACCTCCCGTTCGGGACTGAAGGTGTCGACGCCGGTGCCTTCGGCGTCGGGGCGGGTGCTCACAGGCCCCGCGCGGTTGGACCCCGATTCCTCATCAGACGAGTCCGCCTGGGAGACGGAGGACGAGGAGTCCCCCAACACCTTCAGGACTCGGTGCATCCCATCGGACTCACCGCAGTCTGAACCCCAGAGTAGATCCCCTCCGGAGGATACCCGGTTCTCGAAGTTCGTCTGGGATATGGCCACCGCGTTGGCTATCCCTGCGGACCCCGAGGAGGAGCCTCGAGGCCCTGCAGTACAACTCTCCTCCGAAGGAGGCCTTTACTGTCCCGGTTCCTCTGATGCTGGAACGGCTCCTCTTGCGGATGTGGGAGGCACCGGCCTCGGCGCCGGTTCTAAGCAAGCGGGTCGATTCGATCTTTCGACTCCGGAAGAGTCCTGGCTTTCAAAAGGCGCAGCTACCACACCATTCCATGGTGGTGGAATCGACCATGCTCACCTGAAAAGTCAGAAGATGCACTCCGCGGTGCCCCCTGGCAGGGAGGCCCGAAACCTCGATGGTTTTGGTAGAAAGTGCTTCCAGGGCTCGATGCTTGCTTGCTGTGTCCAGTCTTACCAGCTGTACATGGGCATGTACTTGCGAAACCTGGCCAAGGAGTTGGCCGGGTTCTCTGCTGGTCTCTCCGGGGAACCCTTGCAAAGGTTCAAGTCCTTGTCCTCGGGGATCCGGGAATGCTCCAAGTTTATGTCCCGCGCTGCCTACGATGGCTTCGAGGCTTCGGCCCGTGTTGCGGCAGCCGGCATTGCGGCTCGACGCCAGGCATGGCTGCAGTCATCGGACCTCGAGCCATGGGTTCAGGACAAGTTGGTCGATGTCCCTTGCCAAGGTGAGAACCTTTTTGGCAAGCCCATGACCGAGAAGGCCGCACAGCTCGAGACCGAGCACCTCACAAGGAGAAGGCTGTCTAGAAAGACTTCTGCCCCTTCTCACAAGAAGAAGGGCTCGGGTAAAAAGCCCTTTTACCCGAGGAAGGGCACTGCCTACAAACAGTACCCACAATATCAGGCTGCCCAAGCTGCCCCTCAGGGTCAGCAAGCCAAGGGGCAGGGTAATGGGCCCCGTAGTCAGAGGACCCCCAAGCCTCCGGCCCCTGCTCCCACTCAGCAGGATGGGGGCTTTTGACTCCTTAGGCATAGCCTCTCCGTCCCTGCTCTTCCAACCTGTACTTGAGGTCGCCTCGCCCTGTTTTCCCACCAGTGGCCACTCATCACTGGAGACAGTTGGGTGTTAAGCATAGTCCACAGGGGCTATGCACTACACTTCCAACAACTGCCTCCTCCATACTTCCCAGGGGAGCCTCCAAGGCCTCCCCTGCACACAGATCTTCTCCTTCAGGAGCTCCAAGGTCTGTTGGTGGACAGGGCGGTGAAGCCTGTGCCTCCACACTTGCACGGTCGAGGGTTCTACTCCAGGTATTTCCTGGTACCCAAAAGAACCGGTGGCTTTCGACCTATTCTAGATCTCCGAAACCTCAACAAGTTCCTGGAGAAGTAAAAGTTCAAGATGCTTACTCTTGGAACACTTCTGCCCTACCTCCAGCAGGGAGATTGGCTATGCTCCTTAGATCTAAAGGATGTGTATACTCACATCCTCATTCATCCAGACCACAGAAAGTACCTCAGGTTCATTGTGGGAGGAAACCATTATCAGTACAGAGTACTGCCTTTTGGCCTCACCTCCGCTCCCAGGGTCTTTACCAAGTGCCTGGCGGTGGTGGCAGCCTACCT
The DNA here is from genome assembly GCA_033557465.1 of Ichthyophis bannanicus. Lineage (NCBI taxonomy): Eukaryota > Metazoa > Chordata > Amphibia > Gymnophiona > Ichthyophiidae > Ichthyophis > Ichthyophis bannanicus. The sequence continues at coordinate 137,050,134 of CM066049.1, read as the reverse complement.
TCGAAATCAGGGAGTCTTTGTCTTCCCATATCTGGACGACTGGCTCATAAAAGGTCGGACATGCCAGGAGGCCCGACAAGCTACTCTCAGAACTATTGCTCTTCTTCAAAGCTTGGGGTTCGTCATAAACTTCGCAAAGTCCACTTTTCTCCCCTCCCAGAACTTGGAGTTCATAGGAGCGAGGTTGGACTCTCTGCTTGCAAAGGCATTCTTGCCAGAAGACAGAGCCCAAAGACTGATCAACTTAGCAAACCAGTTTCTCAGCAGGTCACTGGTATCCGCCAGACTCTGCCTGAGGCTTCTAGGCCACATGGCTTCGACAGTACATGTGACCAACAATGCCAGGCTCCATATGAGGCCTGCACAGTGGTGCCTTCAGACTCAGTGGTCCCAAGCCACAGGCAGCCTCAGAGACAGGATAAGGGTGTCCAGACCATTTCTGAACTCCCTCAGCTGGTGGCTGCACCCACCCAATCTGCTACAAGGGGTACCATTTCAGAGTCCTGGGTTCACAGTGGTGTTGACCACGGATGCCTCCTTGCAAGGCTGGGAGGCTCATTGTCTAGGCAAGTGCACCCAGGGTCTGTGGTCTCCCTGGGAAACCGCACAGCAAATCAATCTCCTGGAATTCAGGGCTATTCGGTTAGCCCTCAAGACTTTTTCTCAAACCCTGGCTCATCAGTCTGTCCTAGTTCAAACAGACAACCAGGTAGCCATGTTTTATGTGAACAAGCAGGACCGAACTGGGTCCAGGCTCCTTTGTCAGGAGGCACAGGACCTTTGTTTGTTTGCTCTCAGACACAACATGCTCCTCAAGGCAGTGTATCTACCTGGCCAGGAGAACTACCTGGCGGACAGGTTGAGCAGGATTCTGCAGCCCCACGAATGGCAGCTCCATCCTTTGGTAGTTCAAAAGATTTTCCTGAAATGGGGACTTCCATCCATAGACCTGTTTGCCAGTCCTCTGAACAAACAGCTGCCAAAGTTCTGCTCCAGGCAACCGCATCCTCTGCGGATAGCAGCAGATGCTTTTCTGATTCCCTGGTCTCAGGGCCTCCTGTATGCGTTTCCTCCCACGCCATTGGTGGCCCGAACGCTGATCAAGATTCTTCAGGACAAGGCCTCAGTCCTGTTGGTGGCTCCCAGGTGGCCCAGACAGCCTTGGTTTCCACTTCTGCTTCAGTTGGCAGTGGATCCCCCTCTGCCTCTGGGGTTGCACCCCAACCTCAAAGCTCTCAATTTGACGGCATGGAGGCTGCAAGGGTAGTTTTGGCTCCCTGGGGCCTACCTCAGGAGGTTGAGGAGGTTGTCCTAGCCTCTAGGAAACAGTCCACTAGGAAAACCTATGCTCTTAAATGGAAAAGGTTTTCTGTGTGGTGTCAGTTACGTACAGAGGATCCTTTCTCCTGTACTGTACCGGTAGTGCTTCAGTACTTACTGCACTTATCCAATCAGGGGCTTAAGTCCAAATCTCCAGGAACAAGCAGGAATGAGTCTTCACATATCGGTACGTCGGTACCGACGGAGCCTGTGCGGGAACGCTCCCCAGCGTCCAATCAGAAAGCTTTTGGGAGCATCCCACAGCACCTGCGTGCTGCCTTCCCAATTGTCTCTCCTCAGTTGTTCTTTTTCCGCGGAGCCAGCAGGTCATGTTCCTGTCATCGCAGAAGAATTTCCTTATTTTTTCTTTCTTTTCTGTCGCATCTGCCTTCTTCGATGCTTTAACGGTACCGCCGGTCCTTGTTCTTTTCTTTTTGTTAAAAAAATCAAAAAAACTTTTCCATTTATTTTTCTTCAGGTGCACTTGAGTTTTGGGCCTTATGCCCAGAACATTTTTCCTTAACTATGGAAAAGCCTGCCTCAGGATTTAAAAAGTGCACAAAATGTGGCGGTACTATCTCCGTCACTGACACCCATGACTGGTGTCTAAAATGTTTAGGTCCTGACCATTCCATAACAGATTGTGTGTCCTGTTCCATGATGTCTAAGAGGGGTCGACAGAACCGAGCTGCCAAGCTCAGTACCCTGTTTCCCTCTGATGCGGCTTCGGTGGCATCGATGTCTTCCAGGGCTTCTTCTTCCTTACATGGATCTCAGGTAACTAAACATAAATCCAGCCGGTCCTCGAAGGGTAGATCTCCTTCTAAGCATCGAGATGCCTCTGGCCTTGCCCTCAAGGATTCTGCACTGGCAAAATTACCCCGGCGGGAGGCTTCGGCCTCTAAAGCATCATCATCGGGGTTCCAGGATGATCTCGATGGCGTGGCCTTGACAGATCTCTTGGTGCCATGATCTGGGGTCCCAGGCATTGGCGGCGTCGATGGATCAGAGGATTCTGTCCATGGAACGCAGTCTGGCGGCTTTCCTTGTGACATCGACGCCCGTGGTACCGCAACAGACTACTCCGCAGGTATCGGCACTAGCATCGCCATCGTTACCGATCCCGGTACCGGTGGCATCGACGTCGGTGTCCGCTATGCCGGTACTCTGTCCTCTGAAGCCCTCTGGTACTGATACCCCGGTACCAGTCATTCCCGATACCGATCCCAGTCATTCCCAATACCGATCCCGGTTGGTACGGGTATCGGGCGTTGCAAGAGCATCCAGACAGACGATACGTCGATTCCTCTGACGACTCTGAGGATTCTGGAGAGTCTGTTGATGCAGTGATGCTTCTTCCACAGGAGGAGTCTTCTCCTAAACGAAGGATGTCTCCTCCAGAGGACTTGTCTTTTCAAGACTTTATCAGAGAGGTGGCTCGGGGCCTCTCTATTACAGTGGCCCCAGAGTCAGAGCCAAGGAGTTAGATATTTTGCAATATCCTAAAACTACTAAGGAGGCAGCTACCTTACCTATTCATGAGATTCTGTATGATCTCATGTTAAGGATGTGGGAAGCACCTCTAACCACCTCTCCTCATTCTCGCAGGTTGGACACCATGTATCGTGTCCCTCCTTGTCCTGGTTTCCATAAAACTCAACTTCCTCACCACTCTATTGTGGTTGAGTCTGCAATGAGAAAGATTAATAGTGCCAAAAGACATGCCTCTAATCCTCCAGGACGTGAATGTAGAACCCTGGATACTTTTGGAAGAAGAGTCTTCCAAGCTTCCATGCTTGCTGCGAGAATTAATTCTTATAGTCTCTACATGCCAGGATATCTCCAAATTCTTCAACCGTGCAGCTTTCGACTCCTTTGCGGTGTTGGGGCCACTTGGCAATAGTGATCATAGCATGATCGCCTTTGATTTAATTAGTGGAGGAGGGATAGTATCATAGCATAATCGCCTTTGATTTAATTAGTGGAGGAGGGATAGTACGGAAATCCACAGTACTACCTTTTAACTTTCGAAAGGGAGACTATGATAAAATGAGGAAAATAGTTAAGAAAAAACTAAAAGGAGCAGTTGCAAAGGTTAAAGACTTACATCAAGCTTGGGTGTTGTTGAAAAATACTATCTTGGCAGCGCAGACCAGCTGTATTCCACGCTTTAAGAAAAGTGGAAGGAAGTCCAAAAAAACTGCCAGCATGGTTTAAAGGTGAGGTCAGAGAGGCTGTTGTTGCCAAAAAAGCACCTTAAACCCATGCACTCCACATTCTTAATCTGTAGATCCGTAATCCCACTTCGCATCTCCTCTCACCATGAGAAATGCACCTAGTTTCACATAACCCTATTTCTCCAGGACCAAGCAGGAAGTCAGTCCTCACATATGGGTGACGTCGGCGCCGACGGAGCCCTCGCGGAGCAATTTTCCCCAGCTTTCAAAGAAAGCCTTTGGGAATTGCAGCGCGCATGCGCGGTCTCCTTCCCGCCCAAGGGTGCCATCTTAGCCAGTCTTCTTTTTTCCGCGGAGCCCTACAGACGTACCCGTCGTGTCCCCGCTGAAAAAGTTGATTTTAGTGATTTATTTCTATTTTTTTCTTCGGTTCGACGCCGGTCTTTTTCCTGCCTGGACTCGCGACGCCGTTGCGAGTCCTTCTGTTATTTTTCGGTTTTTCTGATTTTCTGTCAGTTTCGTTTTTCGCTGGCAGCCCGGTCCTTTGACCTTGCAGGGGCCCTCTTTCCCCCGATGGCTGCCAGTGGTTTCAAGCGGTGTGTTCAGTGTGACAGAAATATGTCGCTCACTGACACACATGATAATTGCCTCCGCTGCCTAGGCCCGGATCACGAAGAACTGATCTGTGGGGCCTGCAGCAAAATGTCCTCCAAAGCGTTAAGGAGTCGGCGGCACCAGCGGGAACGAATCTTCGCTGATCCCGGCCGTACCCGGACCTCGTCGGAGGCCTCTGCGTCCAGAGGTTCCAGCTCTGACCATCGCCGGAGTTCCTCCGACAGAGGTTCTCCCTCCGGGGACCATCGACGGAAGGTGAAACCCGCGAGGGCGGCGTCGGTGGACGCTCCTGGCTCCGCGAGGGCCAGGTCGCATAGCCCCGATAGCCGTCCCGGGTCTTTGGAGAAGGAGCATCTCCCGAAGCGACCTCGTCTGGAGTCGGAGTTGCCTGCTCGGGTAAGTCCTGTAGTCCCCCTGGACTCGCCTCCGAGGGGTCCGACGTCGGGCCCGACGCCGTCGGGACCCGAGTCGGGGGCTGCTGGGTCACCTGAGGTCGGACTCAGGTTGATGGCCTTGGAGAGCAGACTATCTGCCTTCATGGACCAGCAGCGGGCACTGATCGCTAGCCTCGCTGGCGCCTCTGCCCCGACCGCCGGGACGTCGACGTCTAAGTCGACCCCGGAGACCGAGCCAATCCTCGAGTCCATGCGGGCTCGAGTCGATCCTCGGTCGAGGTCACCCTCGGCCTCCCGTTCGGGACCGAGGTCGTCGACGCCGACTCCCTCGGTGTCGGGGCAGCCGACGCCTCCGCCTGCCCGAGCCGACCCCACCGATTCCTCCTCGGAGTCGGCCTGGGAGTCTGAAGAGGAAGAGTCACCTGATTCGTTTCGGACTCGGTGTGTCCCCTCGGACTCACCTGAGTCCGAACCTCGGAAACAGTCCCCTCCGGAGGATGCCCGGTTCTCGGACTTCGTCAGGGATATGGCCAAGGCTTTGGCCTTCCCTGCGGATCCCGAGGAGGAGCCTCGAGCCGAAGAGCTCGACGCCCTTCAGTACGACTCTCCCGCCAGGGAGCACTTTACTGTACCGGTTCCTCCCATGCTGGAACGACTACTCTTCCGCATGTGGGAGAGTCCGGCATCGTCGCCGGTATTAAGCAAGCGGGTCGATTCCATCTATCGAGTCCGCAAGAGTCCTGGCTTCCAAAAAGCACAGCTACCGCACCATTCCATGGTAGTGGAATCGGCCATGCATAGGCTTAAGAGCCAGAAGATGCACTCCTCGGTGCCTCCTGGCAGGGAGGCCCGTAACCTGGATGGCCTCGGTAAGAAGTGTTTCCAGGGCTCTATGCTTGCTTGTCGGGTCCAGACCTACCAGCTCTACATGGGCATGTATCTCAGAGACCTGGCTAAAGAGATAGCCGGATTCTCCGCTGGGCTGTCCGAGGAACCTTTGCGGAGGTTCCTAGCCTTGACAACTGGTATTCGGGAATGCTCCAAATTCATGTCCCGAGCAGCCTATGATGGCTTTGAAGCATCGGCTCGAGTGGCCGCAGCCGGCATCGGTGCCCGCCGACAGGCTTGGCTTCAGTCGTCTGACCTTGAACCCTGGGTGCAGGACAAGTTGGTCGATGTCCCCTGCCGAGGTGAGAACCTCTTTGGCAAGCCCATGGCTGAAAAGGCTGCACAAATCGAGACGGAGACTCTCACCAGAACTAGGCTTTCTAGGAAGACCTCCGCCCCTTCCCAGAAAAAGAAGGGCTCGGGAAAGAAGTCCTTTTACCCGAGAAAGGCGGCTGCCTATAAACACTACCCTCAATATCAGGCCTCCGCAGCTCCCCAACAGGGCCAGCAGGCCAAGGGACGGGGTAACGGGTCACGTAGGCAGCAAGCCCCCAAGCCTGCACCACCGGCCCCTGCTCAGCAGGGTGGGGGTTTTTGACTTCATCAGCATAGCCTCTCCCCCTCAGCTGGTTCCTCCCAGCACCGGAGGCCGGCTGGTTCACTTCGCCCACAGGTGGTCCAACATCACTTCAGATGCCTGGGTGCTTCAAGTCGTAAGAGAAGGCTATCTTCTCCACTTCCACCAGGTCCCTCCCTCCTATTTCCCGGGAGAACCTCCACGACTCCCTCTGCACAGGGACTTACTCCTTCAGGAGTTAGCAAGCCTTCTTCAGGAACAGGCTGTGGAACCGGTGCCCCACCACCTGAGAGGTCAAGGCTTTTATTCCAGATATTTCCTAATACCAAAAAGAACAGGAGGCCTCAGACCCATCCTGGACTTGCGCAACCTCAACAAGTTCCTCGTGAGGGAGAAGTTCAAGATGCTTACCCTTGGAATCCTTCTGCCCTACCTCCAGCAGGGAGATTGGCTATGCTCCTTGGATCTAAAGGATGCCTACACGCACATCCTCATCCACCCAAGCCACCGCCAATACCTAAGGTTTGTGGTGGCAGGAAATCATTACCAGTACAGAGTACTGCCCTTTGGCCTATCCTCCGCACCACGAGTCTTCACAAAATGTCTCGCGGTGGTGGTGGCTTATCTCCGGCTTCACGGCCTCTATGTCTTTCCGTACCTCGACGACTGGCTCATCAGAGCATCGTCCTCTCCGGAAGTCACCAATGCCACACACCGCACTGTGACTCTTCTGCAGTACTTGGGCTTTGTCATAAACTTCGCAAAGTCCACTTTGCTCCCCTCACAGGATCTCGAGTTCATCGGCGCAAGACTGCACACTCCTCAGGCACGAGCTTTCCTGCCTCTCGACAGGGCTCAACGGCTCATGGACCTAGCCGGCCGTTTTCGCAGCCAGTCCCTGGTCTCAGCCAGGCGCTTCCTGCGACTACTCGGCCATATGGCTTCCACCGTCCACGTGACCCCCAATGCCCGCCTGAATATGCGGCCTGCTCAATGGTGCCTTCGCAAGCAGTGGCAACAAGCCACTGGCGGCCTAGCCGACTTAGTGCGCGTCTCCGGGCCGCTGGCCTCTTCTCTACAGTGGTGGCTTCATCGGCCGAACCTGGTGCTCGGAATGCCTTTTCAGTCACCTCAGCCGGCTCAAGTGCTGACGACCGATGCTTCTCTCCTAGGATGGGGAGCGCATTGCCAAGGGACATGTACTCAAGGTCTCTGGACCACGTGGGAGTCTGCTCAGCAGATCAACTTCCTGGAGCTCAGAGCAATCCGTCTGGCTCTCAAGGCTTTCTCCCACCTGACTTCTCACCAGTCCGTCCTTGTCCAGACGGACAATCAAGTTGCCATGTTCTACGTGAACAAACAGGGAGGCACGGGCTCCTTCCTTCTCTGTCGAGAAGCACAGAAGCTCTGCTCTTGGGCCATCAGCCACGGCATTCTTCTCAAAGCAGTTTATCTCCCGGGCCAAGAAAATTGCCTGGCGGACAAACTCAGCAGGATCCTCCAGCCGCACGAGTGGTGCCTGGATCCCTTGGTAGTTCAGAAACTTTTTCTGAAGTGGGGCCTCCCCACGATGGATCTCTTTGCCAGTCCTCTCAACCGGCAACTTCCTCGCTTCTGCTCTCGTCAGCCGCATCCCCTTCGAGTAGCGGCGGATGCTTTTCTGCTCTCATGGTCGAAGAGCCTTCTGTATGCCTTTCCTCCCATACCGCTAGTCTCTCGAACTCTTTTCAAGGTTCTCCGAGACAAAGCTTCCATGATCCTGATAGCTCCTCGCTGGCCCAGACAGCCGTGGTTTCCACTCCTGCTGCAATTAGCGGTAGAGGATCCGTTCCCTCTGGGGTTTCAACCGGATCTCCTCACACAGGATCAGGGGTCCCTGCTACACCCCAACCTCAGATCTCTACATCTGATGGCCTGGCTGCTGAAAGGGTAGTCCTTGCTCCCCTTCTACTGCCGGCAGAGGTGGAAGAGGTCGTCCTAGCTTCTCGGCGACCTTCTACCCGCAAATGCTACGCCCTTAAATGGCGTCGCTTTTCCGCTTGGTGTGCCCAGCAGTCTCAGGATCCCTTCTCCTGCTCGGTGTCGGTGATCTTGCAGTACTTGCTCTACCTCTCTAATTTGGGACTTAAGTCCAACTCCGTCAAAGTTCACCTCAGTGCTCTTTCAGCACATCATGTGCCGGTGGACGGCAGACCTCTTTCCAGCGACCCTCTCGTAGCGAGGTTTCTCCGAGGTCTCCTTCTGCTTAAACCACCTCTGCGCCCGCCAGCACCTGACTGGGATCTGAATGTGGTTTTACAGCGGATCACCTGTCCGCCTTTTGAACCTATGGCTACCTGTTCTCTCCGTTTTCTTTCTTGGAAAACTTTATTCCCGATAGCCCTCACTTCCGCTAGACGCGTAAGTGAATTGCAGGCCCTCGTGTCTGATCCCCCTTACACTCGGTTCTACAAAAATAGGGTAGTCCTACGGACTCACCCAAAATTTCTTCCAAAAGTGGTCTCCCCTTTTCACATCAATCAGGAGGTGGTACTTCCGACCTTCTTTCCCAGGCCACACTCCAGCCGAGCTGAAATGGTCCTGCATACCCTGGACTGTAGAAGGGCGTTGAACTTCTACCTTGACCGTATGCGGGAGCACCGTAAAGCTGCTCAGCTTTTTGTGTCTTTTGACCCCAATAAATTGGGTCTCCCGGTCTCCAAGCGTACTCTGTCCATCTGGGTTGCTGACTGTATCGCTTGGGCTTATGGGGCAGCCGGACTCTCGTTAGAAAGTCGAGTCACGGCTCATTGTGTTCGGGCGAAGGCTACGTCAGTGGCTTACCTCCGCTCTGTTCCGTTGGCAGACATCTGCCGGGCCGCTACTTGGTCTTCGAGCCAGACTTTTGCGGTCCATTACTGCCTCGAGAGGGAGTCCCGCAGGGACAGTGCTTTCGGACAGGCAGTTCTCCGAAATCTCTTCGAGGTTTGAGCAACTGCTACCCTCCATCCCGGATGGGGGCTACCGGTGGGTACTAATTCAGTGAAGATTCCTTCCTTCTGTGCCGCTGAGCTAGAGAGAGCTCATTTTTGTGCTTAGGGTCTCCGGTAGCCTTAAGCTTGGGAGTCCCATATGTGAGGACTGACTTCCTGCTTGGTCCTGGAGAAAGCGTAGTTACTCACCTGTAACAGGTGTTCTCCAGGAGCAGCAGGAATCAGTCCTCACAACCCTCCCTCCTCCCCTTGGAGTTGCAATCATCTGCTTAAGTTTTTTTGCAAATTTTTATGCTGTCTTTTAGCTATGTCATCAGACTGGCTAAGATGGCACCCTTGGGCGGGAAGGAGACCGCGCATGCGCGCTGCAATTCCCAAAGGCTTTCTTTGAAAGCTGGGGAAAATTGCTCCGCGAGGGCTCCGTCGGCGCCGACGTCACCCATATGTGAGGACTGATTCCTGCTGCTCCTGGAGAACACCTGTTACAGGTGAGTAACTACGCTATATAGCTGCATTTAGTGGCATTGTACATAGTTATCATGTTTCCCTGTTCAGGAAACCTGTTTAATGTTTATCCAAGTTTATTTTACCTGTTTATTGTAAGCATAGATCAATTAATTGAGACGTGTGGTTTATATGTTCACTGTGAACCGCGCTGATGTCGAATAGCGCGGTATAAAAGAAACTGTAAATAAAATTAATAAATCTTTCAGGAAATGGAAAAAAGAGCCAAATGACGAAACCTGGAAACAGCACAAGCACTGGCAAATCAAATGCAAGGCATTGATAAAGCAGGCAAAGCGAGAATTTGAGAAGAAGCTTGCTGTGGAAGCAAAAACGCGAAATAAAGATTTTTTTCAAGTACATTCGCAGCAAAAAACCTGTGAGAGAGTCAGTTGGTCCATTTGATGATAGAGGAGTTAAAGGGGCACTAAGAGGCACCAAGGCGATAGCGGAGAGACTGAATTCTTTGCTTCGGTCTTTACTGAGGAAGATGTAGGATGTTACCCATGACTGAGGTGGTATTTAAAGGTGATACTGCGGAAGAATTGAAAGAAATATATATACACTGGAAAGATGTATTACAACTATTAGATAAACTGAAGAGTAGCAAATCACCTGGGCCGGATGGTATACATCCAAGGGTGTTGAAAGAACTGAAATATGAGATTGCAGACCTGCTATTAGTAAAATGTGAGCTATCATTAAAATCGCTAATGTAACACCAATTTTTAAAAAGGGTTCCAGGGGTGATCCGGGAAACTACAGACGGTGAGCCTCACGTCAGTACCGGGAAAAATGGTAGAAACCATCATAAAGAATAAAATTACTCAGCATGTAGATAGTCATGGCCTAATGGGAGACAGCCAACATGCCTTTAGACAAGGAAGATCTTGTCTTACTAATCTGTTATGTTTTTTTGAAAGTGTGAATAAACAGGTGGAGAAAGGTGAGTCCGTTGATATAGTGTATCTGGACTTTCAGAAAGCCTTTGACAAGGTCCCTCATCAGAGACTTTTGGTAAAACTAAAGAGTCATGGGATAGGAGGCAGTGTACTACTGTGGATCAAGAACTGGTTAAGAGATAAAAAGCAGAGGGTTGGGCTAAATGGCCAATTTTCCCAATGGAGAAAGGTGAATAGTGGTGTACCCCAGGGATCTGTGCTGGGTCTGCTGCTTTTTGACATATTCATAAATGACCTGGAAAGTGGAATAACGAGTGAGGTTATCAAATTTGCAGATGACACAAAACTATTTAAAGTTGTTAAAACCCAAGAGGATTGTGGAAAATTGCAAGAGGATCTTGATAAATTGGAAGACTGGGCATCAAAACGGCAGATGAAATTTAATGTGGACAAGTGCAAAGTTATGCACCTAGGGAAGAACAACCCAAACTATGGTTATACAATGGAAGGTTCCACATTAGGAACCAGCACCGAGGAAAATGATTTAGGCGTCATTGTGGATAACATCTTAAAACCCTCGGCCCAGTGTGCAGCGGCAGCCAAAAGAGCAAATAGAATGCTAGGTATCATAAGGAAAGGAATGGAAAATAAAACAAAGGATATTATAATGCCTCTATATCGTTCCATGGTGAGACCGCACCTTGAATATTGTGTGCAATTCTGGTCGCCGTATCTTAAAAAGTATATAGCGTTATTAGAAAAGGTTCAGAGAAGAGCCACCAAAATGGTAAAGGGGATGGAAGGATACTCCTATGAGGAAAGGCTAAAAAGGTTAGGGCTCTTTAACCTGGAAAAGAGACGGCTGAGGGGAGATATGATAGAAGTCTATAAATTAATGAACGGAGTGGAACGGGTAAACGTAGATCGATAGTTTACGTTATCAGAATATAGAAAGACTAGGGGACAAGCTACAGGGTAAACTATTTAAGACTAATAAAAGAAAATATTTTTTAACTCAACGTGTTATTAAACTCTGGAATTTCTTACCGGAGGATGTAGTAAAGGCTGTTAGTGTAGCTCGGTTTAAAAAAGGTTTGGACAAGTTCCTGGAGGAAAGGTCCATAAACCATTATTAAGAAGGGACCCAGGATATCAATGCTTGACCCAGTACAAGCATTGCGGAACCTGTGTCTTTTGGGGAAACTGCTAGGTACGTATGACCTAGATTGGCCACTGTTGGAAACAGGATACTGGGCTTGATGGACCTTGGTCTGACCCAGTATGGCATATCTTATGTTCTTATGTTCTCAGCTATAGCTATAGATGCACGTAGGATTGCTTGGCTTCAAGCATCTGATTTGGAGATCTGGGTCCAAGACAAATTGGGAAATATCCCTTGTACAGGTGAAAATCTGTTTGGTAGGGATTGGCAAGCAAAGGCCAATCAGATGGATGCTGAAAATTCTGCTTTGGACAGACTATCCAAATCCACAGCTACTCCTGGAAAGTAAAGGTTGTTCAAGAAAATACCTTTTTCTAAAAAGGGAAGATTCTATCCTGCTTATAGTCAGTGGGCATCTTCTGCAGCTCAGTTCCCTTCCAAACGTCAGCAATCCTCCAAACAGAGCAAGGCAAAGGCTGCGAGATCGGCTCCAGCCCAGCAATCTCAGCCCCCTCAGGGCCCTTGATTTTCTGCTAGAGAACTTAGCCTTCCTGGCTCTGGAAGGACCAGAGCCCTCCACCATTCCAGGAAGGTTATGTCACTTTGCTCCCAGGTGGGGGCAAATTACAGCAGAGCATTGGACACACTCCATCATAAGAGAGGGGTACAAACTTCATTTTTCCAGCTTGTCCTCTCTCACAAGAGTCCACCAGTTCAATTCTCAGCCTCCCTCCTCAGCCTGTTGGAGCAGGAGGTTGCCATTCTTCTAGCCCCAGGGGGCAATAGAGGAAGTGCCTTCTCAACAACAGGGCACAGGGTTCTACTCCCCCTATTTTCTTATTCCAAAGAAAACAGGGGGCTTCAGACCCATCTTAGATCTCAGAGAGTTGAACAGATTCCTAGTCAAAGAAAAATTGAAGATGGTTTCTCTAGGAACTCTGCTGCCATACCTTCAGAGTCAGGACTGGCTTTGCTCTCTAGATCTCAAGGATGCGTACACTCATGTTCTCATCCATCCAACTCACAGAAGGTTCCTTCGGTTCCTTTTCCAGGAGAAGCACTATCAATACAGAGTGCTCCCTTTTGGTCTGGCCTCTGCACCAAGGGTGTTCACGAAATGCATGGCAGTGGTTGCTGCTTTTCTGCGCACCCTGGGAATATTTGTCTTCCCTTACCTGGACGACTGGCTCATTCAAGCTCCCACTCAATCAGAGGCCAAGACTTCTCTAACCTGCACAATGCGTATCCTTCAATATTTAGGGCTGGTAATAAACATCCCAAAATCCAATTTGATCCCTACTCAGTCCCTGGAGTTTATAGGGGCGTTGCTGGATACTACAAGGGCAAGGGCCTATCTTCCTCAGGCCCGTTGCCTTCGCTTGATGCAGTTAGCTTCTCAAGCAGAGTTGAAACCCCTACTAACTGCTCGAGAGATGTTAAAGTTGCTAGTCCACATGGCATCCACAGTTCATGTGGTACCATATGCTCGCCTTCACATGAGAGCAGCTCAGTGGACTTTATCCACCCAATGGACCCAGGCATTAGGCTGCCTATCAGACAAAATAGCAAACACAAGTCGCCTCATTTTGTCTCTCCAATGGTGGACGTCCCCTCAAAACCTGTTGCTGGGGTCCCCCTTTCAACAGCCTCTACCCCAAGCAACTCTAACAACAGATGCTTCTCCAATGGGCTGGGGAGCTCATCTTCAGGACCTCTCCACCCAGGGCATCTGGTCCCCACAGGAGACTTGTCTACATATCAATCTCTTGGAACGCAATCTTCCTTGCTCTGTGAGTTTTCCATACCCTGCTCAGCCACAAGACAGTCCTTATCCACATGGACAATCAGGTAGCCATGTTCTATATAAACAAGCAGGGAGGAACTGGCTCTCTGTCGCTTTGCAACGAAGCTCTGCGACTGTGGGCCCTCGCCAGAGAGCATCACATTCATCTTCTGGCAGTTTATCTTCCAGGTGTTCAAAACTCTTGGGCAGACAGACTCAGTCGAGTTCTGCTTCCACACGAGTGGTCCCTACATATGGACCAGGTGTCAAAATTTTTTCAAATTTGGGGAACCCCGGACATAGACCTCTTTGCAAGTCCGTGGAATGCCAAACTTCCCCGGTTCTGTTCCAGAACACCGGCTCAGGGGGCTCAGGCAAGGGATGCTTTCCTCCTTCATTGGGGTCAAGACTTCCTGTATGCCTTTCCACCCATTCCCCTAATTCCCAAAACCCTGTTCAAGCTTCAGAGAGACAGAGGCCACATGATTCTCATAGCTCCACATTGGCCACGGCAAGTGTGGTACCCTCTGCTTCTACATCTCTCTCAAGCTCCCTCCCTAGAGTTAGGGTCTGCTCCAGACCTCTCTCAGGAGGACGGAATGTTGTGGCATCCCAATCCCCAGTCTCTGCATCTCAGGGCTTGGTTGCTGAAGGCCTAGATCTCCAGGATCTTCATCTTTCTCAGCAAGTAAAAGATGTTCTTTATGCTTCCAGAAAACCTTCCACTAGACGTTCTTACGCTTTCAAGTGGAAGAGGTTTACCATCTGGTGTTCTGAGAAGGGTCTTAACCCCCGTGCTATACCTCTGGAATCATTGCTGGAGTATCTCCTTCATCTGTCTAATGCAGGCCTTAAGACAAATTTAGTAAGAGTCCATTTGAGTGCTATTGCAGCTTCCCTCAAGCCTCTAAATGGACAACCTGTTTCCTCTCATCCTCTTGTAGCAAGGTTCATGAAAGGCCTCCTTTTAACAAAGCCTCCCATTCGACCCCCTCCGGTGGCATTGGACTTAAATTTGGTTCTTGGTCAGCTTATGAAGCCGCCTTTTGAACCTTTAGCTACCACCTCCTTGAAATATCTTTCTTGGGAGGTTATCTTTCTCATTGCAATCACATCAGCACGCTGCATCAGTGGATTGCAAGCACTAGTAGCTAATCCACCTTATACAAGGTTCCATCATGACAAGGTGGTCGTTAGGACTAATCCACACTTTATGCCTAAGGTGGTCTCGCCTTTTCACCTCAACCAAGAGGTCTACCTACCTGTCTTTTTTCCAGGACCTCATGCATCAAGTGCAGAGAGGAATCTTCATACCCTGGACTGTAAAAGAGCTCTGGCTTTTTACTTACAGAGGACGCAGCAACATAGAAAGTCTTCCCAACTCTTTGTTGCCTTTGATCCTTCTCATTTGGGACAACCAGTCTCCAAGAGAACACTTTCTAACTGGTTTGCCCAATGTATTTCTCTCACCTGTCAGAACAAGAACCTTTCTCTGGAGGGCCATGTCACAGCTCACGCTGTGAGAGCCATGGCAGCCTCAATGGCTCATCTGTGTCTATCGACCACATCTGTCGAGCAGCCACTTGGGCCTCGGTTCATACTTTCACAGCCCATTACTGCTTGGACAAGGACTCCCGCCGGGATGCCTTGTTTGGTCAGGCTGTTCTCAAACACCTGTTCCATACTTAATCAACTCCTACCCACCATCCCTCATGGGATGCCAGAGATCCAGGTGGGGAAGTGCAGCCCTGTCCCAGAGACACACAACTTATGGGCTCTCTCCCTGGCATCTAAAGCTAGGGAGTCCCCATATGTGAAGACTCATTCCTGCTTGTTCCTGGAGATAGCACAGTTACTTACCTGTAACAGGTGATCTCTGGGAACAGCAGGAATAAGTCTTCACAACCCTCCCACCTCCCCTAGGAGTTGTCTCTCTCTCTATCTCTTTCTCCTTTCCCGCTCTCTCCCTCTTTGTCTCAGCTATAAGACTCAACTGAGGAGAGACAGGTTGGGAAGGCAGCACGCAGGCGCTGTGGGATGCTCCCAAAAGCTTTCTGATTGGACGCTGGGGAGCATTCCCGCGCAGGCTCCGTCGGTACCTACGTACCTATATGTGAAGACTTAATCTCCAGGAACAAGCAGGAATGAGTCTTCACATATGGGTATCGTCGGTACCGACGGAGCCTTGACATCGATGGCTCGGCCTCGACAGATCACCTGTTGCCGTGTTCTGGGGTACCGGTGGCTCCCACTGGTACCGACATCCAGACATTGGTGGCGTCGATGGATCAGAGGATTCTGGCCATGCAGCGCACCTTGTCGGCATTCATACAGGCTGCGACGCCTCTGGTACCGCAACTATTCCCGTTGTCGGTACCGGCTCCGACACCGGCATCACTCTCGGTGCCTGTTCCGATTGCATCGACATCAGCTTCGGTGTCGACTGCAACGGTACCCTGTCATATGATGCCGATCGGTACCGAACCGGTACCGGTTACTCCCGATACCGATCCTACTCGGTACGGCTATCGGGCTTTACAGGAGCATCCAGACAGGCGATACTTCAATTCCTCTGAAGACTCTGATGAGTCTGAGGGTTCTGTCGAGGCATCGATACTTCTTC
Organism: Ichthyophis bannanicus; assembly: GCA_033557465.1. Classification (NCBI taxonomy): domain Eukaryota; kingdom Metazoa; phylum Chordata; class Amphibia; order Gymnophiona; family Ichthyophiidae; genus Ichthyophis; species Ichthyophis bannanicus. The sequence continues at coordinate 137,034,216 of CM066049.1, read as the reverse complement.
CTCAGGAGGAGTCTTCTCCTAAACGAAGAATGTCTCCTCTTTTCAGGACTTCATTAGGGAAGTGGCTAGGGGCCTCTCCATCACAGTGGCCCCTGAGTCAGAACCCAGAGCCAAGGAGTTAGATATTTTACAATATCCTAAAACTCCTAAAGAGGCAGCTACTTTACCTATCCATGAGATTCTGTATGATCTCATGTTGAGGATGTGGGAGACACCTCTTACCACCTCTCCTCATTCTCGCAGGCTAGACACCATGTATCGTGTCCCTCCTTGTCCTGGCTTCCACAAGACTCAGCTTCCTCACCACTCTATTGTGGTAGAGTCTGCCATGTGAAAGATAGAGTGCAAAGAGACACTCATCTAATCCTCCAGGGCGTGAATGCAGGACCCTAGATGCTTTTGGCCGAAGGGTTTTCCAAGCTTCTATGCTAGCTGCCAGGATCAACTCCTATAGTCTCTATATAGGAATGTTTCTAAAAGAAGTCAGATCATCTGCAGACTTTAACCCCTTTTATTTCAGAGGATAAAAGGCAGGAGTTTCTTACTTGGCTCAAACATGCCCAAGATGCCTCCAAATTTTCCAACCGTGCAGCCTTTGACTCTTTTGAGTGTGTAAGTAGAGCTTCGGCTATTGCCATAGGGGCACGCAGAATTGCTTGGCTACAAGCTTCTGATTTGGAGCTCTGGGTACAAGATGAATTAGGGAATATCCCTTGTACAGGTGAAAACCTTTTTGGTAAGGATTGGCAAGCAAAGGCCAATCAGATGGATGCTGAAAACTCTGCTTTGGATCGACTTTCAAAGTCTACCTCTGCTCCTGTTAAGAAAAGATTGTTCAAAAAGACATCTTTTTCCAAAAAGGGAAGATACTATCCTGCTTATGGTCAGCAGGCATCTTCTGCAGGTCGTTTTGCTGCAAAGCGTCAGCAACCACCTAAACAGGCCAAATCAAAGGCTGCTAGGCCTGCCATGACCCAGCAGCCTCAGCCTCCTCAGGGCCTTTGACTTGCAGCTAGAGAACTTAGCCTTTCTGGCTCTGGAGGAACCAGAGCCCCTTACCATTCCAGCAAGGTTGACTTACTTTGCTCCCAGATGGGAACAAATTACAGCAGAGCAATGGACACTCTCTATCAGCAAGGCACAGGGTTCTACTCCCCTTATTTTCTTATTCCAAAGAAAACGGGGCTACAGACCCATCTTAGATCTCAGAGAAGTGAACAAATTTCTGTTCAAGGAGAAATTCAAGATGATTTCTCTCGGTGCTCTGCTTCCATACCTTCAGAGTCAGGACTGGCTTTGTTCTCTAGATCTCAAGGATGCGTACACCCATGTCCTCATCCATCCAACACACAGAAGGTTCCTTCGGTTCCTTTTTGGAGAAAAGCACTACCAATACAGGGTGCTTCCTTTCGGTCTGGCCTCCGCACCAAGGGTGTTCACGAAATGCATGGCAGTAGTAGCTGCATTTCTACGTACCGTGGGAATATTCGTTTTCCCATATCTGGATGACTGGCTCATTCGAGCACCCTCTCAGTCAGAGGCCAGGACTTTTCTAACCTGCACAATGCGTGTCCTTCAGTATTTGGGACTGGTAATAAACATCCCAAAATCCAGTCTCACCCCTACTCAATCTCTGGAGTTTATCGGGGCTGTCCTGGATACCACAACTGCAAGGGCCTATCTTCCTCAGACTCGTTGCCTACGCTTGGTGCACTTAGCCTCCCAAATACAGTTAAAGTCCCATTTAACTGCTCGGGAAATGTTACAACTCTTAGGCCACATGGCATCCACCGTGCATGTGGTTCCATATGCTCGTCTTCACATGAGGGCAGCTCAATGGACTTTGTCCACCCAATGGACTCAGGCATCAGGTTGCCTGTCAGACAAAATAGCAAACTCCAGTCGCCTTTTTTGGTCTCTCCAGTGGTGGAAGTCCTCTCAAAACCTGTTGCTGGGGTCCCCTTTTCAGCAGTCACTTCCCCAAGCAATCCTTACAACAGATGCCTCTCCAATGGGTTGGGGAGCTCATCTGCAAGATCTCTCCACCCAGGGCATCTGGTCTCCACAGGAGACTTCTCTACACATCAATCTCTTGGAACTCAGAGCAATTGTCTTAACTCTCAGAGTGTTCCACTCCCTGCTCAGCTACCGGACAGTCCTCATTCACATGGACAACCAAGTAGCCATGTTCTATGTGAACAAGCAGGGAGGGATTGGCTCTCTCTCGCTTTGCAACGAAGCTTTGCGACTGTGGGCCTTCGCCAGAGAGCATCAGATTCATCTTATGGCAGTATATCTTCCAGGCATTCAAAACTCTTGGGCAGACAGACTCAGTCGAGTTCTGCTTCCACACGAGTGGTCCCTCCACATGGACCAGGTAGCCAGGATTTTTCGAATTTGGGGAACCCCGGACATAGACCTCTTTGCAAGTCCGTGGAATGCCAAACTTCCCCGGTTCTGTTCCAGAATTCCGTGTCAGGGAGCTCAGGCCAAGGATGCCTTCCTTCTTCACTGGGGTCAAGACTTCCTTTATGCCTTTCCACCCATTCCCCTAATTCCCAAAACACTTTTCAAGCTTCAGAGAGACCGAGGTTCCATGATCCTCATAGCACCACATTGGCCACGCCAAGTGTGGTACCCTCTACTTCTGCATCTCTCTCAAGCTCCCTCCCTGGAATTGGGCTGGAATTGTCCCAGGAAGACGGAACGTTGTGGCACCCAAACCCCCAGTCTCTCCATCTCAGGGCCTGGTTGCTGAAGGGCCTAGACCTTCATGTTTCTCATCTCAGCAAGTCAGAGATATTCTTCATGCTTCTAGAAAGCCTTCCACTAGACGTTCTTATGCTTTCAAATGGAAAAGGTTTACCATTTGGTGTTCAGAGAAGTGTCTTAACCCTCTTGCAATACCTCTGAATTCTTTACTAGAGTATCTTCTGCATCTATCCCATGCAGGCCTTAAAACGAATTCAGTAAGAGTCCATTTGAGTGCTATTGCAGAGTCCCTCAAGCCTCTCAATGGACAGCCGATTTTCTCTCATCCTCTTATAGCAAGATTCATGAGAGGCCTTCTTTTAACTAAACCTCCCATTAGACCACCTGCAGTGGCATGGGACTTAAATCTGGTTCTTGGCCAGCTTATGAAGCCACCCTTTGAACCTTTAGCCACCACCTCCTTGAAATTTCTTTCTTGGAAGGCTATCTTTCTCATTGCAGTCACCTCAGCACGTCGCATCAGTGAGTTGCAAGCCTTGGTGACTAATCCTCCTTATACAAGGTTCCATCATGATAAGGTAGTCCTCAGGACCAATCCACACTTTATGCCCAAAGTGGTCTCGCCTTTTCATCTGAACCAAGAGGTATACTTACCTGTCTTTTTTCCAGGACCTCATGCATCAAGTGCAGAGAGGAATCTTCATACTTTGGATTGTAAAAGAGCTCTCGCCTTTTACTTACAAAGAACACAGCAACATAGAAAGTCTTCTCAACTCTTTGTTGCTTTTGATCCTTCCCATGTAGGACTTCCAGTTTCTAAGAGAACACTGTCCAACTGGATTGCTCAGTGTATTTCTTTCGCCTACCAGAGTAGGAACCTTTCTCTGGAAGGCCATGTCACAGCTCACAATGTGAGGGCCATGGCAGCCTCAATGGCTCATCTAAACTCTTGTGTCCATCGACCAAATCTGTCGATGGGCCACCTGGGCCTCGGTTCATACCTTCACAGCCCATTACTGTTTGGACAAGGACTCCCGCCGGGATGCCTCGTTTGGTCAGGCTGTTCTCAAACACCTGTAACATTCCTAATCAACTCCTACCCACCTACCCTGGTTGGATGCCAGAGATCCATGGGGGGGAGGTGGAGCCCTTTTCAAGGACACACAACTCTGGGGTCTCTCCCTGGCATCTGCAGCTGGGGAGTCCCCATATGTGAAGACTCATTCCTGCTTGTTCCTGGAGATAGCACAGTTACTTACCTGTAACAGGTGATCTCTGGGAACAGCAGGAATAAGTCTTCACAACCCACCCACCTCCCCTAGGAGTTGTATCTCTCTATCTTTCCTTCCCTCTCTCTCTCTCTTTGTCTCAGCTTTAAAACTCGAACTGTAGAGAGGCGGTTGGGAAAGGTGGGAAGGCAGCACGCAGGCGCTGTGGGATGCTCCCAAAAGCTTTCTTACTGGACGCTGGGGAGCATTCCCGCGCAGGCTCCGTCGGTACCGACGATACCCATATGTGAAGACTTATTCCTGCTGCTCCTGGAGAACACCTGTTACAGGTGAGTAACTACTCTTTACAGGTGAGTAACTATGCTTTACTCACCTGTAACAGGTGATCTCCAGGAACAGTAGGAATCAGTCTTCACAACCCACCCTCCTCCCTTGGGAGTTGTAGAATGATGGGGGTTTTTTGGGATGTGGGTTTCTCTGAGCTCTATACCTTACTGAGGAAGGCGGGAAGGCAGGCACACATGCGTGGAGGGATGCTCCCAAAAGCATTCTTATTGGATGCATGTCTCCGTTGGTGCCAACATCACCCATATGTGAAGACTGATTACTGCTGTTCCCAGAGATCACCTGTTACCACCATTCTTTCTCTGTGCACAAGCAGGATAGAGAAATGCATAGTTGAATGTAACTCACTTTGATCTTCTCCTGGAAAGGCATGAGCTAAGCACTACTACTACTTTTGGGTGACATCATGCGGAGCCTGCACGGGAGTATTCCCAGCTCCAGGAAGCTTTTGGAACTCTTCTGTGCATGCGTGTCATATTCCTGCCTGTTTCCACTGTGCCATGTTTATTCATTCGTAAACTATAGCTATAGTAGGATAGAACTAGGGAAGGTGGGTGGGTTGTGAGAACTTTTCCTGCTATCCACAGAGAACACCTGCTACAGGTGAGTATCTACCTTATCTCCAGGAATAAGCAGGAATGCAGTCTTCACATATGCGTATCGTTGGCACCAACAGAGCCCGTGCAGGAATGCTCCCCAGCATCCAATAGGAAAGCCTTTGGGAGCACTCCACTCCGCCTGCAAATCTGCCTTCCCGCCTTCCAAAGTCCTCCGAGTTCTTTGTTTTTCTGCGGAGCCAGCAGGTTGTTCCCTTCCTGTCACCGCTGATAAACTTTATTCTTTTGGTTTAAATTCTTTGCTCTGCCTTTCCGTCGACACTGGTATCTTCCCTGATAGTGGCCCTGATATTTTCTTCTTTCAATCTTCTTTTTAGTGTTAGTTTCTTATTTTTTGGCGGTTTCACTGACAGCTTAGGCCTTGGTCTACCCTTTTTTCCATCACGATGGAAAAACATGTCACTGGTACAGTTTTGGTCACTGACAAACTTGACTGGTGTTTGAAATATTTGGGCCCAGACCATCTAACAAATGACTGTGCCTAAGCCTAAGAACAGGGCCAGACAGTATGTGTCTCTGTTTGCCCCAGACTCAATTTCAGTGGCTTCAGCATCGTCGAGGACATCGGCCTCATTTGTCTCTTGGTTCTCAGGTCACCTCAAAGTCCAAGCATAAGTCTAAGTCATTGGCATTGAAACCTGATATCGATCCTTGAAGTAAGTCCCTTCATCGTCGTCATGACTCACTGAAAGGTGCGTTCGATGTGGATTGGCCTTCCAAACAGCCCCGGTGGGAGGACCAGACCTCCATAGCTCAAGGGGGGCTCCAGGACGCTTCTGAGACCTTGACCTCCAGAGAGCTACTGGTTCCATGTTCTGGGATGATGGCTCGAAGCCCCGTATGTGATTCTATCCAGGCATTGGTCTCCTCCCTTGACCAGCGCATCCTAGCTATCAAGAGGAGCTTGGCAGCACTCCTAGCCTCAGTACCAATGGTATTGACTGCCTCAGAATCAAGGCCAATACCGTTAGGGCTGATGCCAACCCTCGAGCTTCTATTGACAGCTCCTCTCTCTCCGATGCCTGCTTTGGAAACAGGCATCGTCGATGTACAACTGCCACTCGGATCTAATTCCTTACTGGTGCGCCATCGGTATTGACATCATCCCTCAACATTGATACGAGACCATTGACACTTTGATTTTGTTGTCTGAATCGGACTCATCATCTTCCGATTCCAATGATACTTTGGAGGCATCCAGGGCTAATGCCAAGACATTCCTTCTGGGCCCTCTCCAACTAATGAGCGGCGTATATCCCCGCCAGAGGACATGTCCTTTCAGGACTTCATTCGGGACATGGCATTGGGTCTCCAGATTACTGTCACATCCAAAACATAACCGAGGGCAGAGGAATTGGAGATCCTCCAATACCCCTTGGTGCCCAAGGAAGCGGTCACGTTACCGTTGCATCAAATCCTACAGGATTTAATGCTATGTATGTGGGAGGCCCCACTAACGGTATCGCCTATTAACAAACTGCTCGAAACCATGTACCACCATGGCCCTGGCTTTCAAACGCCTCAACTACCACACCACATTCTATGGTAGTGGAATCGGCAATGCGCTGAATCAAGAGGTCTAAGATTCATTTTTCTATGCCTCCCGGCAAGGATTCCAGGACTCTTGATGCTTTTGGACGTTGCTGTTTTCAAGCATCTATGCTCATTTCCAGGATTACTTCTTACATGCTGTACATGGGCATGTATCTTAAGGATATCTCCAGGGATTTCAAGAATTTTGCTCCTATCATTCCTGATGATAAAGGTGATGCATTTCTGGCCTTAGGTGGAATCGGAATACATCAAAGTTCCTTACCAGGGCATCTTTCGATGCCTTTGAGTCTTCCAGTAGAACTTCAGCAGTCTGCATCAGTGCTCGCAGAATGGGCATGGCTCCAGGCTTCTGACCTTGAACAGTGGGTTCAGGATAAATTAGCCAATATTCCCTGCTCTGGAGAGAACCTCTTTGGAAAAGGCTGGAGGGAAAAAGCTGTGGAGCTTGAGGCTGATGATCTCACCTCAAACATCTTTCCAGAAAGACATCAGACCCCTCTAGGAGAAAGACCATCCAAAGAAGACTTTGTCCTAAAAAAAAGAAATATTTCTTTATTTAACCAGATTTGTATACCACTTTATCCTTCTTTTCAGCCTGCAGTGGCTTACCAACCTCAGCAGGGTCCTCGCTAGACTAAGAAGCCTAAGACCCCTAAGCCACAACCAGCGGCACAGCCACAGTCGTCACCTGGGTTTTGACTCCTTCCTAGAGAGCATAGTTAGTCTGCCTTTGCAGGTTCCAGAGCCCCTTCACATAGCAGGCAGACTTTGTTCCTATGCACACAGATGGTTCCTTATCACTTTGGAACAGTGGACTCTCAACATCGTCCATAGTGGCTATCTGCTTCATTTCCAAAACTTACCCCCCCCCCCCCTACAAGAGATATCCAGCAAATCCCTTGAAGGCTGATCTCCTAGCAACCTTGTTATCTCAGGGGGGCCATAGAAAGAGTTCCTCTCTCCCAAGAGGACAGAGGCTTCTATTCTCCTTACTTTCTTATCCCCAAGAAAACAAGAGGGTTCAGGCCCATTCTAGATCTAAGGGTCTCAACAAATTCCTCTTTCGAGAAAAATTCAAAATGATTTCTCTCATTCTCCAGGACCAAGCAGGAAGTCAGTCCTCACTTACGGGTGACGTCGGCGCCGACGGAGCCCTCGCGGAGCAATTTTCCCCAGCTTTCAAAGAAAGCCTTTGGGAATTGCAGCGCGCATGCGCGGTCCTCTTCCCGCCCAAGGGTGCCATCTTAGCCAGTCTTCTTTTTTCCGCGGAGCCCTACAGACGTCCCCGTCTTGTCCCCGCGAAAAAGTCGATATTTCTTCATTATTTTATTCTTTTTCCTTCGGTTCGACGCCGGTCTTTTTCCCGCCCGGACTCGCGACGCCGGTCACGAGTCCTCTTCCTTTTTTTCGGTTTTTCTGACTTAGTCAGCTTTCGTTTTCGATTTTTCCCTGGCAGCCTGGTCTTTTGACCTCGCAGGGGCCCTTTTTCCCCCGATGGCTGCCAGTGGTTTTAAGCGGTGTGGTCAGTGTGACCGAAATATGTCACTAACTGACACACACGACTTTTGCCTCCGCTGCCTGGGCCCAGATCATGAGGAACTGATCTGTGGGCCCTGCGGCAAAATGTCCTCCAAAGCGTTGAGAAGTCGGCGGCATCAGCGTGATAGGATCTTCGCTGACCCCAGCCGTACCCAGACCTCGTCAGAGGCCTCCGCGTCCAAAGGCTCCAGCTCGGACCGTCGCCGGAGTTCCTCCGACAGGGGTTCTCCCTCCGGGGACCATCGTCGGAAGGTGAAACCCGCGAGGGCGGCATCGGTGGACGCTCCTGGTTCCGCGAGGGCCAGGTCGCATAGCCCCGACAGCCGCCCCGGGTCCTTGGAGAAGGAGCACCTCACGAAGCGACCTCGCCTGGAGTCGGAGATGCCTGCTCGGGTAAGTCCTGTGGTCCTTCTGGACTCGCCTCCGCGACAGCCGACGTCGGGCCCGACGCCGTCGGGGCCCGAGTCGGGGGCTGCTGGGTCACCTGAGCTCGGACTCAGGTTGACGGCCTTGGAGAGCAGACTGTCTGCCTTCATGGACCAGCAGCGGGCACTGCTCGCTGGCCTCGCTGGCGCCGCTGCCCCGACCGCCGGGACGTCGACGTCCAAGTCGACCCCGGAGACCGAGCCGATCCTCGAGTCGATGCGAACTCGAGTCGATCCTCGGTCGAGGTCACCCTCGGCCTCCCGTTCGGGACCGAGGTCGCCGACGCCGACTCCCTCGGCGTCGGGGTGGCAGGCGCCGCGCCCTGCCCGGGCCGACCCCACCGAGTCCTCGTCGGAGTCGGTCTGGGAGTCTGAAGAGGAAGAGTCGCCTGATTCTTTCCGGACTCGGTGTGTCCCCTCGGACTCACCGGAGTCCGAGCCTCGGAAGCAGTCCCCCCCGGAGGATGCCCGGTTCTCGGACTTCGTCAGGGATATGGCCAAGGCTTTGGCCTTCCCTGCGGACCCCGAGGAGGAGCCTCGAGCCGAAGAGCTCGACGCCCTCCAGTATGACTCTCCCGCAAGGGAACACTTTAATGTACGGTTCCTCCTATGCTGGAACGACTACTCTTCCGCATGTGGGAGAGTCCGGCCTCCTCGCCGGTCCTGAGCAAGCGGGTCGATTCTATCTATCGAGTCCGCAAGAGCCCTGGCTTTCAGAAGGCACAGCTACCACACCATTCCATGGTAGTGGAATCGGCCATGCATCGTCTTAAGAGCCAGAAGATGCACTCCTCGGTGCCTCCTGGCAGGGAGGCCCGTAACCTGGATGGCCTTGGTAAGAAGTGTTTCCAGGGCTCTATGCTCGCATGTCGTGTCCAGACCTACCAGCTATACATGGGCATGTATCTCCGAGATCTGGCTATAGAGCTAGCCGGCTTCTCCGCTGGTTTGTCCGAGGAACCCTTGCGGAGGTTCCTGGCCTTGTCCACTGGCATTCGGGAATGCTCAAATTCATGTCCCGAGCAGCCTATGATGGCTTTGAAGCATCGGCTCGAGTGGCCGCAGCCGGCATCGGTGCCCGCCGACAGGCTTGGCTTCAGTCGTCAGACCTTGAGCCCTGGGTGCAGGACAAGTTGGTCGATGTCCCCTGCCGAGGCGAAAACCTCTTTGGCAAGCCCATGGCTGAAAAGGCTGCACAAATTGAGACTGAGACTCTCACCAGGACCAGGCTTTCTAGGAAGACCTCTGCCCCTTCCCAGAAAAAGAAGGGCTCGGGAAAAAAAGTCCTTTTACCCGAGGAAGGCGGCTGCCTACAAACAATACCCCCATTATCAGGCCCCTGCAGCTCCCCAACAGGGCCAGCAGGCCAAGGGAAGGGGTAACGGGTCCCGTAGGCAGCAAGCCCCCAAGCCTGCACCACCAGCCCCTGCTCAGCAGGGTGGGGGTTTTTGACTCGCTAAGCATAGCCTTTCCCCCCCTGCTGGTTCCTCCCAGCACCGGAGGCCGGCTGGTTCACTTCGCCCACAGGTGGTCCAGCATCACCGCAGATGCCTGGGTGCTCCAAGTCGTGCGAGAGGGCTATCTTCTCCACTTCCACCAGGTCCCTCCCTCCTATTTTCCGGGAGAACCTCCACGACCCCCTCTGCACAGGGAATTACTCCTTCAGGAGTTAGCAGGTCTTCTGCAGGAACAGGCGGTGGAACCGGTGCCACACCACCTGAGAGGTCAAGGCTTTTATTCCAGGTATTTTCTGATACCAAAGAGAACAGGAGGCCTCAGACCCATCCTGGACTTGCGCAACCTCAACAAGTTCCTTGTGCGGGAGAAGTTCAAAATGCTTACCCTTGGAATCCTTCTGCCCTACCTCCAGCAGGGAGATTGGCTATGCTCCTTGGATCTAAAGCAGGGGTCTCAAACTCAAATTGCTTTGAGGGCCAAATGAGGACTTGTAAAGTAACCCGGGGGCCGCACAAGACGCAGGCCTAATTTGCATAAGGGACCTCATTTGCATAAATATTTGCATAATGTTACCATAAACTAACTTTTAGTAAACATGCCTCTTAATGAGCGTATGGATAAAGAAAGACTAAAAGATTTCTACATTACTATAATCCAGTGCCAACCGCCAGGCACATTAGGAACTACTACAAACACTACCCATTTAGAACCCATAGCAAACCCACCGTATCGTAACAGCACTACCAGGACTCACAAAGCACCATACCCTAACTATCAAAAGGCAACACTGCAAATATTAAACCAATACATTTCAGAGAATAACAATACATGACCTACTGGGGAAAGAGAACAAGTGGCAATGTCAAATAGGAATTACATAAACAGAATACCTCAGCTCAGTTACACATGCAGAACATACACCATCACCAAACAAGGAATCAAAATTTAGAAACAGGAAGACAATAATTAAACTGGGAACCCCAAAAGCCAAACTTGGAATGTACAACAACACTGTAGAAATAAAACTATAAATTAATTTCCTCTTGTATTAAATAAAGCACAGACGTTAATGATGCACATTTCCCAGAGCTGACATATTCCAGTTAATTCAAAATAAAGAGATATTTTTCTACCTTTTGTGCATTTTTTTTTCAGTTGCAATTGTGCCAGCCACTTTCTTCTGGTTTCTTGGTGTCTTCTGCTAACTCTCCATGGTCTGCTGTCCATGTGTACTTTGTTCTCTCTTCTAGTTTTTTTCCTTTCTCTCTCTGCATCTGCTTTAACATACTAATCTTTTTCCTTTTGCTCTTTCCTCATTCCTATTTCATCCACTCAAATTTTACCCCTCCATTCTCAATCCACACTTACTCACCCAGTACCTGGCCAATTGTAGATTTTTCTTCCCTCCCACACAAAATATTTTTTCCCCTCTCCATTTTACTCTCCCAGCCCTATCCCATTCTAATCCTCCCCCAACATCAGCTCCCTTGTAGTTTCAGCCCCACCCAGCATCTGCTCCCTTCTAGTCCCCGCATCATCAGCCCATTCCAGTCCTATTCTAGCCCCACCATCAGCCCATTTCCTGTCCTTGCTCCCCCCAACTAAGCCCATTTCCAGTCCTAGCTCCCTCCCCTCACAGCCCATTTCCTTTCCAAGCCCCCCTCCCCATCAGCCCATTTCCATTCCAAGCCCCCTTCCACTCAGCCCATTTCCATTCCAAAACCCCGTCCCCATCAGTTATTTGCAGTTCAAGCCCCCCCTTCTACTCAGCCCATTTCCAGTCCTAGCAACCCCCCCAGTCCATTACCAGTTCTAGCCCCCCATAGCCCATTACCAGTCCTAAGCCCCCCAACAGCCCACTTCCAGTCCTAACCCTCCCATCACCCCATTTTCATTCTTAGCCCCCCCATAACCCCATTTTCAGTCTTAGCCCCCCCCAATCAGACCACCTCCAGTCCTAACCCCATCTGCCCATTTCCAGTCCTCGCCCCCCCATAGCCCATTACCATTCCTAAGCCCCCCAACAGCCCACTTCCAGTCCTAACCCTCCCATCCCCCCATTTTCATTCTTAGCCCCCCCCCCATAACCCCATTTTTAGTCTTAGCCCCCCCCCATCAGACCACCTCCAGTCCTAACCCCATCTGCCCATTTCCAGTCCTAACCCCCCCCCCCCAATCAGGCCAAGTAAATAAACTAAAAACAAAACCCTGTCTGCTGCTGCTGCGGCCGCCGCCGCCGCGGGAGCAGCACACTCAGCTGTTCGCGGTCCCTTCTCCTCTGCCCGGAAGAGCCCCGAGTCTGCTCCTTTAGCGGTGAGCTTTTCAAGCCGCGAAGAGAGTATTTTCCTCTCGCGCGGCTTGACAAGCCGCGCGAGAGGGAAATATTCTCTTTGCATCTTGAAAAGCCCGCCGCTAAAGGAGCAGACTCGGGGCTCTTCCGGGCTGAGGAGAAGGGACCGCGAACAGCTGATTGTGCTGCTACCACGGCGGCAGCAGCAGCAGAAGACAGGGTTTGTGTTTTTTTTTTTTTCCTCCGTCGCGGGCCGCACAAAGTTCGGTTGCGGGCCGCATGCGGCCCGCGGGCCGCGTGTTTGAGACCCCGGATCTAAAGGATGCCTACACGCACATCCTCATCCACCCCAGCCACCGCCAATACCTAAGGTTTGTGGTGGCAGGAAATCATTACCAGTACCGAGTACTGCCCTTTGGCCTGTCCTCCGCACCGCGAGTCTTCACAAAATGTCTCGCGGTGGTGGCGGCCCATCTCCGGCTTCACGGCCTCTGTCTTTCCGTACCTCGACGACTGGCTCATCAGAGCGGCGTCCGCTCCGGAGGTCACCAACGCCACACGCCGCACGGTGACTCTTCTGCAGTACTTGGGCTTTGTTATAAATTTCGCAAAGTCCACTTTGCTCCCCTCACAGGATCTCGAGTTCATCGGCGCAAGGCTACACACGCCTCAGGCACGAGCGTACCTACCGCTCGACAGGGCTCAACGGCTCATGGACCTAGCCGACCGTTTTCGCAGCCAGCCCCTGGTCTCCGCCAGGCGCTTCCTGAGACTGCTCGGCCATATGGCTTCCACCGTCCATGTGACCCCCAATGCCCGTCTGAATATGCGGCCTGCTCAATGGTGTCTCCGCCAGCAGTGGCGACAAGCCACAGGCGGCCTAGCAGACCTAGTGCGCGTCTCCGAGCCGCTGATCTCGTCTCTCCGGTGGTGGCTTCAGCAGCCGAACCTGATATTCGGAATGCCTTTCCAGTCACCTCAGCCGACCCGGGTGCTGACCACGGATGCATCCCTCCTGGGCTGGGGAGCACATTGCCAGGGGGCACGTACTCAGGGCCTCTGGACCACGTGGGAGTCTGCTCAGCAGATCAACTTCCTGGAGCTCAGGGCGATCCGCCTGGCTCTCAAGGCCTTCTCCCACCTGACTTCCCACCGGTCTGTCCTTGTCCAGACGGACAATCAAGTTGCCATGTTCTACGTGAACAAGCAGGGGGGCACGGGCTCCTTCCTCCTCTGCCGGGAGGCACAGAAGCTCTGCTCTTGGGCCGTCAGTCACGGCATTCTCCTCAAGGCAGTTTATCTCCCGGGCCAAGAGAATTGCCTGGCAGACAAACTCAGCAGGATCCTCCAGCCGCACGAGTGGCGTCTGGATCCCTTGGTAGTTCAGAAGCTCTTCCTAAAGCGGGGCCTCCCCACGGTGGATCTCTTTGCCAGTCCTCACAACCGGCAGCTTCCTCGCTTCTGCTCTCGTCAGCCACACCCCCTTCGGGTTGCGGCGGACGCTTTTTCTAATTTCATGGTCGGGGAGCCTTCTGTACGCTTTCCCTCCCATCCCGCTAGTCTCTCGGACTCTTTTCAAGGTTCTCCGAGACAAAGCCTTCATGATCCTGGTGGCCCCTCGTTGGCCCAGACAGCCGTGGTTTCCGCTCCTGCTGCAATTAGCGGTGGAGGATCCATTCCCTCTGGGGGTACAACCGGATCTCCTCACTCAGGATCAGGGGTCTCTACTACACCCCAACCTCAGGTCTCTCAACCTCATGGCCTGGCTGCTGAGAGGGTAGTCCTTGCTCCCCTTCTCCTGCCGGCAGAGGTGGAGGAGGTCGTCTTGGCTTCGCGACGGCCTTCTACCCGCAAATGCTACGCCCTTAAATGGCGTCGCTTTGCCGTCTGGTGTACCCAACAGTCTCAGGATCCCTTCTCCTGCCCGGTGTCGGTGATCTTGCAGTACTTGCTACACCTCTCTAATCTCGGACTTAAGTCCAACTCCGTCAAAGTTCACCTCAGTGCTCTTTCGGCACATCATGTGCCGGTGGACGGTAGACCTCTCTCCAGCGACCCTCTCGTAGCGAGGTTTCTCCGAGGTCTCCTTCTACTTAAACCACCTCTGCGCCCGCCAACGCCTGACTGGGACCTGAATGTGGTTTTGCAGCGGATCACCTGTCCGCCTTTTGAACCTATGGCTACCTGTTCTCTCCGTTTTCTGTCTTGGAAAACACTGTTCTTGATAGCCCTCACTTCCGCTAGACGCGTAAGTGAATTGCAGGCCCTCGTGTCTGATCCCCCTTACACTCGGTTCTACAAAAATAGGGTAGTCCTACGGACTCACCCAAAATTTCTTCCAAAAGTGGTCTCCCCTTTTCACATCAATCAGGAGGTGGTACTTCCAACCTTCTTTCCCAGACCACACTCCAGCCGAGCTGAAACGGTCCTCCATACCCTGGACTGTAGAAGGGCTTTGAACTTCTACCTTGACCGTACGCGGGAGCACCGTAAAGCTGCTCAGCTTTTTGTGTCTTTTGACCCCAATAAATTGGGGCTCCCGGTCTCCAAGCGTACACTGTCCACCTGGGTTGCGGACTGTATCACTTGGGCTTATGGGGCAGCCGGACTCTCCCTGGAAGGTCGAGTCACGGCTCATTGCGTTCGGGCGAAGGCCACGTCAGTGGCTTACCTCCGCTCTGTTCTGCTGGCAGACATCTGCCGGGCCGCTACTTGGTCTTCGAGCCAGACTTTTGCGGTCCATTACTGTCTCGAGAGGGAGTCCCGCAGGGACAGTGCTTTCGGACAGGCAGTCCTCCGTAATCCCTTTGAGGTCTGAGCAACTCCTACCCTCCATCCCGGATGTGGGCTACCGGTGGGTGATAATTCAGCGAAGATTCTTTCCTTCTGTGCTGCTGAGCTAGAGGGAGCTCATTGTTGTGCTTAGGGTCTCCGGTAGCCTTGAGCTTGGGAGTCCCATAAGTGAGGACTGACTTCCTGCTTGGTCCTGGAGAAAGCGTAGTTACTCACCTGTAACAGGTGTTCTCCAGGAGCAGCAGGAATCAGTCCTCACTACCCTCCCTCCTCCCCTTGGAGTTGCAATCGTCTGCTTATGTTCTTTAGCAAATTTTTTTATGCTGTCTTTTTTAGCTATGTCATCTGACTGGCTAAGATGGCACCCTTGGGCGGGAAGGGGACCGCGCATGCGCGCTGCAATTCCCAAAGGCTTTCTTTGAAAGCTGGGGAAAATTGCTCCGCGAGGGCTCCGTCGGCGCCGACGTCACCCGTAAGTGAGGACTGATTCCTGCTGCTCCTGGAGAACACCTGTTACAGGTGAGTAACTACGCTGTACTCTTCTGCCATACCTTCAGAAGAACGACTGGCTATTTTCTCTAGACTCAAGGAGGCATACACACGTTTGCTGATTCACCCTCAATATAGAGAGTATTTATGTTTTCGGTGCCAGCAAATACCTTCCAATACCGGGTGCTCCCCTTCGGGCTTGCGTCCATACCCCGAGTGTTCACAAAATGCATAGCAGTCATGGCTGCCTATTTTTGTACTTTGGGAATCTTTGTCTTCCCCTACTGAGAATCCCCAGACAATGTAAAACTCTCTTCATCAGACCATCATGCTCCAAAACCTGGAATTCATCTTAAACTTTCCCAACTCGCACCTGGTCCCATCTTAATGACTCAAATTCACGGAGCACTTCTAGACACTTGTCAGGCCCGAGCTTTTCTTCTGCAGGATTGCTCTGCCCATCTCATCGAGCTTGCACACACCATACAGAGTCTCAAAGTCGTGACAGCTTGAGAAATGCTATGCCTTCTGGGAAACATGGCCTCCACAGTCCATGTCATCCCTTATACCTGCCTGCACATATGACAAGCTCAGTGGACGCTGTTGTCTCAATGGAACCAGGCATCTCTCAGACAAGATTTGCATTACACCTCCTCTTCTCAACTCCCTTCAGTGGGGTCACCTTTTCAGATGCCTTCACCTCAATGCACCCTAACAACGGATGCTTCCAAACTCGGATGGGGAGCACATCTGAACAATCACACTACAGTGGACACAGCAGGAGCCTCAGTTGCAAATCAACCTCCTGGAGCTACTTCTCACAAATGCCCTTTGGGTTTTTCAACCCCAACTTTCAGGCAGGTCTTAGAACATGGCCAACTGATTGTCTCTTTGGATTATGTGAACAAGCAGGAGGGAACGAGTTCCTAGCCCCTCTGCCTAGAAGCCCTTCATCTCTGGTTCTTCTCAATTCCACACCATATACATCTCAGGGCGGTGTACCTCCCAGATGAACTCGATCTCCTAGTGGACAAACTCAGCCGCATCATGCGTCCACACAAGTGGACTCTAAATCAGGACACAGCATCTTTGATCTTCCACCTGCCAGGGACCCCCTCAATAGATCTGTTTGCCACACAGGAGAATACATGACTACTGCTGTTTTGCTCAAGGATTCCCTCCCTCAACAGTCAAGCAGCGAATGCCTTCCTTCTCCACTGGGGAAAGGGTCTGCTTTATGCATTCCCAGCCACCCCACTTAATATCCAAAACCCTGTTCAAACTGCAGGCCGACTGGGGCTCCATGATTCTAATAGCTCCTTACTGGCCTTGTCAGCCATGGTTTCCTGTGCTGCTTCGACTAGCATGGACTCCACCCCTCAGCTTGGAATATGCACCCAACCTCCTCTCCCAGGATCATGGAGACACTTCTCCATCCCAATCCACAAGCCCTCCATCTCATGGCGTGGCTACTGAGAGCATGATATTTGCTGATCTCAATCTTCCACAACAGGCCAAAGACCTCTTACTTGCATCATGCAAGCCATCTACTAGGCATTCTTGTACCTTCAAATGGCGAAGGTTCACCCTTTGGTGTACCCCAAAAGATATTGACCCCTTGGCTTATCCAGTGGAGTTCCTTTTATAGTGTCTCCTCCACTTATCGACAGGTCTCAAGACTAACTCAGAGTTCAGCTTAGTGCCATCTCAGCCTATCGTGGACAGGCACCCTATCTTGTCTCACCCCTTGGTGCAATGATTTATGCGGGATCTCCTGCTGTCTAAGCCGCCAATCAAACCACCACCAGTGGCTTGGGACCTCAACGTGATCCTGGCGCAACTTCTAAAGCCTCCTTTTGAGTATTTGGCCACCACTTCTTTAAAATTTCTCTCTTGGAAGGTAATCTTCCTCATTGCTCAACCTTAGCTCGCCACATCAGCGAACTGCAGGCGTTGATGTCTGTCTGATCCTCCGTACACCCAGTTTCACCATGAGAAGGTGGTGCTCCCTACACATCCACAGTTCCTCCCGAAGGTGGTCTCCTCTTTCCATCTCAATCGGTCATGCACGGTTCCCTTACCGCCTAAAGGTGCCATCTTACCTCAGTCTCTCGTTTTCCATGAAGCCCACCGGACGTGAGTCCTAGTCATCCCGGAAAATTGTTAGATGTTTTGCAATTCTTCGCTATTTTTTCTCTCGGTTCGACGCCGGTTCCCCTCCCGCCGGGTATCGAGCCCGATCTATCTTTTTCGGTTTTTGCCCTTCGTGGCTGGCGTTCGCTCCCTTTTTTTCTTTTTCCCTGGAAGGCCGGTCCTTTGACCTCGCGGGGACCCTTTTTTCCCCCGATGGTTTCCAGCGGTTTTAAGAAGTGTGATCGGTATAAGAAGTTGATGTCTCTCACTGACACACACAACTGCTGCCTCCGGTGCCTCGGTCCTGATCACGACCCTAAAGACGTGTGGACCATGTGGGAAGATGTCTTCCAAGGCACTGCGTAGTCGACAGCATCAGAAGGAAAGGCTCTTTTCTGACTCGGCCTCCGGCCGGGCCCGGACCTCGTCTGAGGCCTCGACATCTCGGGAATCGGATCCCGAGCACTGTTGTGGCTCCTCGGACAGGGGGTCCCCCGACTGGGAATGGAGGAGTAAGAAGCGGCTCGCGAGGGCGTCGTCGGAAGAGGTCCCTGGCTCTTCGAGAGCTAGGTCTCAGACCCCCGACCGTCGCCCCGGGCCCATGGAACAGGAGAAGCCTTCCAAAGTCCCTCGACTGGAGCCGGAGTCTGCTGGACACGTAAGCCCTGTAGTCCTCGTGGACTGTCCTCCCAGAGAGCCGACATCAGGCCCGGCGCCGCCGGGGCCCGAGTCGGGAGCTGCTGAGTCTCAGGTTGACAGCCTTGGAGAGCAGACTGTCTGCCTTCATGGATCAGCAGTGGGCACTGATGGCCAGCCTGTCTGGCGCATCTGCCCCGACCACCGGGACATTGACCTCGAAGTCGACCCCGGAGACCGAGCCGATACTCGAAGCCATGAAGGCTCGAGGTCGACCTCGGTCGCGGTCTCCCTCGACCTCTCGTTCGGGATCGAGGGCATCGACGCCGGTGCCTTCGGTGTCGGGGCAGATGCTCACAGGCCCCGTGAGGTCGGACCCCGATTCCTCATCGGACGAGTCTGCATGGGAGACGGAGGACGAGGAGTCTCCCGACACCTTCAAGACTCAGTGCGTCCCGTCGGACTCACCGCAGTCTGAACCCCGGAGTAGATCCCCCCCCCCCCCCGGAGGATACCCGGTTCTCGGAGTTCGTCCGGGATATGGCCACACCGTTGGCTATCCCTGAGGAGGAGCCTCGAGCTGAGGAGCTCGAGGCCCTGCAGTATGACTCTCCTCCGAAGGAGGCCTTTACTGTACCGGTTCCTCCGATGCTGGAGCGGCTCCTCTTCCGTATGTGGGAGGCACTGGCCTCGGCACCGGTTTTAAGCAAGCGGGTCGATTCGATCTATCGACTCCGGAAGAGCCCTGGCTTTCAGAAGGCGCAGCTACCACACCATTTCATGGTTGTGGAATCGGCCATGCATCGCCTGAAGAGTCAGAAGATGCACTCCGCGGTGCCTCCTGGCAGGGAGGCCCGAAACCTCAATGGTTTTGGTAGAAAGTGCTTCCAGGGCTCGATGCTTGCTTGCCGTGTCCAGTCTTACCAGCTGTACATGGGCATGTACTTGCGAGACCTGGCCAAGGAGCTGGCCGGGTTCTCTGCTGGTCTCTCCAGGGAACCCTTGCAGAGGTTCAAGTCCTTGTCCTCAGGGATTCGGGAATGCTCAAAATTTATGTCCCGCGCTGTCTACGATGACTTCGAGGCTTCGGCCCGTGTTGCGGCAGCCGGCATCAGAGCTCGACGCCAGGCATGGCTGCAGTCATCGGACCTCGAGCCATGGGTTCAGGACAAGTTTGTCGATGTCCCTTGCTGAGGTGAGAACCTGTTTGGCAAGCCCATGACCGAGAAGGCCGCACAGCTCGAGACCGAGCACCTCACACGGACAAGGCTCTCTAGGAAAACTTCTGCCACTTCTCACAAAAATAAGGGCTCGGGTAAAAAGCCCTTTTACCCGAGGAAGGGCACTGCCTACAAACAGTACCCACAATATCAGGCTGCCCAAGCTGCCCCTCAGGGTCAGCAAGCCAAGGGGCAGGGTAATGGGCCCCGTAGGCAGAGAACCCCCAAGACTCCGGCCCCTGCTCCCACTCAGCAGGGTGGGGGGTTTTGACTCCTTAAGCATAGCCTCTCCGTCCCTGTTCTCCCAACCCTGCACAGGAGGTCGCCTCGCTCTGTTTGCCCACCAGTGGCCACTCATCACTGGAGACAGTTGGGTGTTAAGCATAGTCCAGAAGGGCTATGCACTACATTTCCAACAACTGCCTCCTCCATACTTTCCAGGGGAGCCTCCAAGGCCTCCCCTGCACACAGATCTTCTCCTTCAGGAGCTACAAGGTCTGTTGGTGGACAGGGCAGTGGAGCCTGTGCCTCCTCACTTACACGGTCGAGGGTTCTACTCCAGGTATTTCCTGGTACCCAAAAGAACCGGTGGTCTTTGACCTATTCTGGACCTCCGAAACCTCAACAAGTTTCTGGAGAAAGAAAAGTTCAAGATGCTTACTCTTGGGACACTTCTGCCCTACCTCCAGCAGGGAGATTGGCTATGCTCTTTGGATCTAAAGGATGCCTACATTCACATCCTCATTCATCCAGACCACAGAAAGTACCTCAGGTTCATTATGGAGGGAAACCATTATCAGTACAGAGTACTGCCTTTTGGCCTCACCTCCGCTCTCAGGGTCTTTACGAAATGCCTGGCAGTGGTGGCGGCCTACCTGAGGAATAAGGGAATATTTGTCTTCCCCTACCTGGACGACTGGCTCATCAGGGGTCAGACGTGCCAGGAGGCCAAACAAGCCACCCTCAGAACTATTGCTCTTCTACAAAGCCTGGGGTTCGTCATAAACTTCGCAAAGTACACTTTGCTCCCCTCCCAGAACTTGGAGTTCATAGGGGCAAGGTTGGACTCTGTGCTGGCAAAGGCATTCTTGCCAGAAGACAGAGCCCAAAGACTGATAAGCTTGGCAAGCCTGTTTCTCAGCAGGTCACTGGTCTCCGCCAGACTCTGCCTGAGACTTCTTGGCCACATGGCTTCGACAGTTCATGTGACCCCCAATGCCAGGCTTCATATGTGGCCTGCACAGTGGTGCCTTCGGACTCAGTGGTCACAAGCCACAGGCAGCCTCAGAGACAGGATAAGGGTGTCCAGACAATTTCTGACCTCCCTCACCTGGTGGCTGCACCCCTCCAATCTGCTGCAAGGGGTGCCTTTTCAGACTCCTGGTTTCACAGTAGTGTTGACCATGGATGCCTCCCTGCAAGGCTGGGGGGCTCATTGTCTAGGCAAGTGCACCCAGGGCCTGTGGTCTCCTTGGGAGGGGAGCAAAGTGTACTTTGCGAAGTTTATGACGAACCCCAGGCTTTGTAGAAGAGCAATAGTTCTGAGGGTGGCTTGTTTGGCCTCTTGGCACGTCTGACCCCTGATGAGCCAGTCGTCCAGGTAGGGGAAGACAAAGATTCCCTTATTCCTCAGGTAGGCCGCCACCACTGCCAGGCATTTGGTAAAGACCCTGGGAGCGGAGGTGAAGCCAAAAGGCAGTACTCTGTACTGATAATGGTTTCCCTCCATAATGAACCTGAGGTCCTTGGGAGGCCACACAGCAGATCAATCTACTGGAACTCAGAGCTATTCGGTTAGCCCTCAAGACTTTCTCTCGAGCACTAGCTCATCAGTCTGTCCTAGTTCAAACTGACAACCAAGTAGTGTCAGACGGCTGCCTGGGTGAGAATGTTCACAGTCTTGGCAAAGGCATATATCAATATGATTTGCAAGGGATTGTGGGAAATGCAGTCCATTCACACCAGACACAGCTGCTCACAATAATTAGTTGTGCTTGAGTAAAAAGCCAATAAGATATTTATTTATGGGGTTATTTCTCCCAACACAGATATGCTTGGTAGCACATAAAACAGGATACTTGCTTTCAGTGTTAAACTTAGAAAAACAAAATCAGGAAAACAGCTGAATTTGTCAGGCAATCAAATGAAAGGAATAAAGACCTGGTTGGTAACAAACTGGTCTTTTCTGTAGGCTCTAGCTAATATTTTCTTAGCAGTGCTGCAAACAAGCAAAACCCACAAAGAAGGGAAAAACTGTTCTTTTCAGGTTAACTTCTTATATCTTCACACATAGACTCAGAAGTGATTTCCTCAGACCTCACAAGCAATTAGGTAAGGCTCAATTGCTAGCAGTTACCCAGCTGAAACCCCTTAGCTGGCTTGCTTTCTACTGCGTGGCCCAAAATCCTACTAAGGAGCTTTTCTGAGTAGATTAAAGAACAAGTTTGTATTTCTTTGTGATGGTTGCTGTACTTTGTAACAGTAAATTACCAAAGGAGTTTAGACAGAGAGCAATCCATATTTTCACAGCCTGTATCTAAGACCGCTCCCCCTTCTTCAACAATCATGGGTTCAATATCATGGATTGGCACAGAGGAATTTCTCAATGTAGCACTCTCAGGAAAATACTTGTTTCCCTGCTGTCTTTCAAGGTTATAGCTAGGGCATAGATCAGTGTTCATACCTGAGCTTCCATTGCTGTTAGAGTTCCTCTCTAAATAGCTTGGCCAGTATGTAGTCCAGTTCTTATGTCCAGCCTTCCAATCCAGATCCCTGGACACTGGGTCTCTCTTCACATACCTTCTGGCACGGGTCTTAGGGTCCCTTCCAAGTGCAGCCGTCTCCCTCACAGGTACCGTCTGGAGATTCCTAGCTCTGCAGCACCACTCCTCTGGTTTTCCCCAGTCCAATGGTGTATGCTTGCCTTTTGAATTCCTTCCAGTATACGTACTGCTATGGACTCCTTTAGACCTCCCAAATGCTTTTCTCTTCTTTCTTCCAAAGGGTTTCTTGCCCTCTCTGTCCGTCCGCTCTGGCTTCTGCTTCTGATGATCCTCCAGATGATGAAGCTGTCCAAGATCATGAAGATGATTCTCTGTAGAATAAACTCTACCTTTATTCTGCTTGGATGAGTGCTCCACCCTAACACAACCACAGCGCAGCGGTGCTGAATCAGGGTCTGCCCTTTGAGATGAGTGCTTAGGGATTACCTCATAGCCCTCCTGATTGAACAGACGTTTCCCCACTTCAGCTCCTCTAATGGCTGTTGGAAACCTGGTGCATTCTGGGACTGGTAGTCTTTTATGGAAAAATTCTGTTTTCTTATTTCTACCAGAGCTGAGAGGTTGCTTGTTCAGAGTCACTTCACCTTTACTATAGCTCCTTCCTGAGCTATGATAAGCTTCCTTATCACAGTAGCCATGTTTTATGTGAACAAGCAGGGCGGAACTGGGTCCAGGCTCCTTTGTCAAGAGACACAGGACCTTTGCTTGTTTGCTCTCAGACACAACATGCTTCTCAAGGCGGTGTATCTATACAGACCATTTTGATTGGTGTATCTACCTGGCAGACAGGTTGAGCAGGATTCTGCAGCCCCACGAGTGGCAGCTCCATCCTTTGGTGGTTCAGAAAATTTTCCTGAGATGGGGACTTCCATACATAGATCTGTTTGCCAGTCCTCCCTATATGCATTTCCTCCCACGCCCTTGGTGGCCCGAACTCTGTTCAAGATTCTTCAGGACAAGGCCTCGGTCCTGCTGGTGGCTCCCAGGTGGCCGAGACAGCCTTGGTTTCCACTTCTGCTTCAACTGGCGGTGGATCCCCCACTGCCTCTGGGGTTGCAACCCGACCTTCTCTCTCAGGATCAGGGTTCCCTTCTGCACCCCAATCTCAAAGCTCTCAATTTGATGGCATGGAGGCTGCAAGGGTAGTTTTGGCTCCCTGGGGCCTACCTCAGGAAGTTGAGGAGGTTGTCCTAGCCTCTAGGAAACAGTCCACTAGGAAAACCTATGCTCTTAAATGGAAAAGGTTTTCCGTCTGGTGTCACCTACGTACAGAGGATCCCTTCTCCTGTACTGTACCAGTAGTGCTTCAGTACTTACTGCACTTATCCAATCAAGGACTTAAGTCCAATTCTGTTTGGGTCCACCTCTCAGCTCTAGCAGCTCACCACTCACTGGTGGAAGGATATTCTTTATCGGTTCACCCCTTGGTGTCCAGGTTTCTCAGAGGCTTGCTCTTGCTAAAGCCTCCCATTCGTCCTCCTGCTCCTGAGTGGGAGTTGAATGTGGTCTTGCAGCGGCTGACTCGCCCACCTTTTGAGCCGATGGCTACATGTCCTTTACGCTTCCTGTCCTGGAAGACACTCTTCTTGGTAGCCCTAACCTCGGCTAGGCGAGTGAGTGAGCTTCAGGCCCTGGTCTGTGACACGCCTTACACCAGATTCGATAGGAACAGGGTAGTCCTCAGGACTCATCCAAAGTTCCTCCCAAAGGTTGTCTCCTCTTTCCACCTCAACCAGGAGGTGGTTCTTCCAACATTCTTCCCTAGGCCTCATGCAAACCAGGCTGAAGCGGTCCTGCATACCCTGGACTGTAGGAAGGCCTTATCCTTCTACCTTGACCGTACGCAGGGGCACAGAAGGGCTACTCAGCTCTTCATCTCTTTTGACCCTAATAATTTGGGGTTAGCTGTGTCCAAGCGTACCTTGTCCATCTGGGTGGCTGACTGTATCACCTGGGCTTACAAGGCGGCTGACCTTCCTTTGAAGGGTCGGGTCACGGCCCATCGTGTCAGGGCAATGGCTGCCTCAGTGGCTCATCTCCGCTCTGTACCTTTGGTAGACATCTGCAGGGCTGCTACTTGGTCTTCAAGCCAGACCTTTGCGGCCCATTACTGTCTGGAAAGGGAGTCCCGTAGGGACAGTGCTTTTGGCCAGGCAGTACTCCGGAATCTTTTTGAGGTTTAGGCAACTCCTGCCCTCCTGCCCTCTGGGCTACCGGTGGAGGTCCTTTCAGTGAAAAGCCTTTCTTTGATGCTGGGACTAGAGGGAGTTCTCTTGTTCAGCCTGGGTTCCTGGTAGCCCAGAGCTAGGGAGTTGCCCATATGTGAGGACTGACTTCCTGCTTGGTCCTGGAGAAAGAGTAGTTACCTGTAAAAGGTGTTCTCCAGGAGCAGCAGGAATCAGTCCTCACAACCCTCCCTCCTCCCCTTGGAGTTGCAGTTGTACATAGTTTATTTTACTTTTTTGTGTGCTGTTCTTAGTTATGTCATTTGACTGAGGTAAGATGGCACCTTTAGGCGGGAAGGGAACCGCGCATGCGTGCCTGCATTCCCAAAGGCTTTCATGGAAAGCTGGGGAAATGCTCCGCAAGGGCTTCATCGACGTCGATGTCACCCATATGTGAGGACTGATTCCTGCTGCTCCTGGAGAACACCTGTTACAGGTGCATAACTACTCTTTCTTGGACAGAACCAAGGCTTTTAGGAAATCCTCACAATTGTTCATTTACTTTGATCCAAGTCACCTTGGACTTTCAATCTCGAAACGCACCCTTTCAAACTGGATTGTGGACTGCATTTCTTTTGCGTATGCTCAAGCAGGACTCCCCCTAGAGAATCATGTCACCACTCACAATTTGCGGGCCATGGCAACCTCAGTTGCCAACCTTCTGTCTGTCTCCATTGACTAGATCTGTCGGGCAGCCACCTGATCCTTCATTTGCATTTTGGCTGCTCACTACTGCCTAGACAGGGACTCCTGTTGGGATGCTGTCTTTCCCAAGCTGTCCTCTAGCACCTTTTTAGGACTTAACTGCAACTCCTACCCTCCGTCCCAGACTTTTCTGGCACCAGACTTCACTGTCGATGTTCTTGCTAACTGTCTTCGAGTCCAATGGGGCCACTCTGTATCCAAACCCTTTGGCTCCATTCTTTAGCCTTGGGGATACCACTGCTAATCCACTCTGGTATCTGGGAGCTAGTGAGTCCCATATGTGAAGATTGCATTCCTGCTTGTTTCTGGAGATAATGTAGTTGCTCATCTGTAACACGTGATCTCCGGGAACAGCAGGAATCGGTCTTCACAACCCGCCTTCCTCCCCTAGGAGTTGAAGGGTGTTCTTTTATCTCCTGTAAGAAGCAGGAATGTAGTCTTCCCATATGAGTGACGTCGGTACCGAAGGAGCTCACGCAGGAACGCTCCCCAGCGTCCAATTGGAAAGCTTTTGAGAGCACTCCATTGTGACTGCCTTCCCAACTCCTTCTCTTCAGTTCTTCTTTTCTGCGGAGCCCACAGGAAGCAAATCCTGTTACTGCAGAAAAACGTCTTCTTATGGATAGTGCTTCTGCCTCCCTGTTGACACTGGCACCATTTAGGTTCCCTTATTCTTCTACTTATTTTATTTTTATTTTTTTAAAGAAAATAAAGAAAGATTTGGGCATCAACTTGAAGGTATCAAGAAACCAACTAGTGCTTTCAAAAAATGTTCTAATTGTGCCAGCATCATTTTGGTGACTGACACACATGACTGGTGTCTAAAATGCCTCAGCCCAGACCACTAGCCAAAAGACTGTCCTCTCTGTCAGAAAATGACATGGAGAGGCTGTTCTGCCTAAATAGGATGCGACATAATGACTAACACACTGTAGAATAGAAATAATTTGTTTATTTATAAGATATCAAAAAAAGGTAAATTGAAGGCAAGTAACTCACTTATCCACATATGATTAATTAAGCTATACATAAAACTAAGATACAAGAAAATGATACATCACCGACAGGGTTATGAGCTTTATCTCATGCTAACACTTCGACTGAAAAAGTCCCAAATTCAGCCAGGCAGGAAAGAAATCCTCAGTCAGGAAAACTCTAGGCAGTGCGTGCGTTTACTTCGTAGGTGAGACTTTCTCTCTTCTCTCCCTGACTAAAAAAGGCACCTTTATATTTTGTTGCAACAGCAACTAGTAATTTTCCATCAAGTTGACACATACATAGAATAGGATCAGCTATCCATTAAACACAATCAAGACCCTGGCCAGGCACCTGAGAATGCTCAAGGGAGGGGCATCTCCCATCCCATGGTTCAGGAACTTAGAACTCCATCAATAGATTACCTTCAATATATTATGTTTATAAGAAAAAGCACAGTTGCTATGGGAAGAGGTTTTTCCTTATCTACATCCTTGTATCAGGACTCCCCCTCATAAGTTTCACATGATGTAGTTATGCAAGATGTTTCTCACAAAATTGCACAGGCAGGAATTTCTTTCCTACTACAAAACAGGTTTAATTAACCCCTGACTTACTGCTGACGCATAATCAGTAGTCAACTTTAGCTCACTTTCACCACAGAGGCCTATAAAACCAGGCTTCTAAATTTGAGCACTCCTTGCTTCAGACGCGGTATCGATTGCGTCCACTTCGTTGAGGGCCTCATCATCCTCTCATGGATCTCAGATATCTTCGAAGTCCAAGCATAAGACCGCATCGAAGTCTGATGGCACCTCCAGGGGAACATCTCACTCAAAGCATTGAGACTCCTCAGGTGTTGCCTCAGAGACGGATTGTCCTGCTAGACAGCCCCAGCGGGAGGCCATGTCCCCCAAAGCCACCGAGGAGCCTTAGGATGTTCCAGAGACCTCAACCTCTGGAGAGCTACTGATGCCATGCTTTGGGAAGGTAGTGCAAATACTCATTACTGACATACAAGAATCAGCGATCTTGATTGACCAGCACATACTGGCCATCGAGCGCAGCTTGGCAGCCCTTCTCGCAGCCTTGGTACCTATAAAACCCTTGGCTATGGGTACCCCATCGATACCACTTATAGGTACCAACATCGACACCAGTTCTGCCCACGGCATCGGGTGCTGCAGATGACATCGACATTGCTTCCACCCATGTCCTCCCTTGAAACTCTTACCAATACCGGTGCCAATCCCAAATGGCTTATAGAGGCTGATACCTCAGAGCATCGGTACTGAAATCTAGTTTCGGGCGAACACCACAACCATCGGTACTTCGAGTCCTCTGATTAAGACTCCCCAATTTTGGATACAGTCATTCGATTCCCGAGGGTTCCGGGACCTACCTTCAGATCCTTCCCCACCTCAACAGCGACACATGTCTCCTCCAGAAGACATGTCCTTCCAGGAGTTCATTTGTGACCTAGCCAAAGGCCTCTCTATCATGTTAACATCAGAGAAGGAGCCAAGGGCGGAGGAACTAGAGATCCTTAAATACCCAACAGCACCCAAAGAGGCAGCCACCTTACCAGTGCACTGCATCCTTCATGACCTTATGCTACAAATGTGGGGGATGTCACATGGTCTCGCCTCAAAGTCAGCGTCTCAATACCATGTATCAAGTACCGGAGTGTCCCAATTTCCAAAAGCCACAGCTTCCCCACGACTCTGTGGTGGTGGAATCAGCAATGTGCCAAATCAAAAAGCTGGAAGACCCACTCCTCTAATCCTCCAGGTAGAGAATCGAGAACTCTCGATGCATCAATACTCTCGGCTAGGATTAACTCCTATATGGGAATGTTCCTGAAAGAGGTCTCCAGGGATCTCGAGGCCTTTGCCCCTCTCCTCCCAGATGACAACAGGGCAGATTATCTCACCCTAGTTAAGCATAGCCAAATTGTCTGAAAGTTTGTTAGTAGGGCTACCTCCGATGCTTTTGAATGCACAAGCAGAGCCTCAGCAATATTCATTGGTGCATGTTGAATTGCATGGCTTCAGGCCTCAGATCTGGAACAGTGGGTTCAAAATAAGCTAGGCAACCTACCTTCCACAGGAGAAAACATCTTTGGCAAAGATTGGCAAGACAAGGCTTCTCAATTAGAATCAGAAAATACTCCTCTGAAGAGACTGTCTAGAGTAACAGCTAACCCTTCTAGGAAAAAGATTCCTGCAAAGAATTCTTTCTATAATAATAATAATAAATTCTTCTCTTCCTAACCACCTACTTCTCAGTACCAGGGTCAGGCCCCATAGAAGAGGCAGCAGCCTCCTAAGCAACAAAAGAAGCCACAGGTCGCTAAATCTCAACCAGCTCTGCAGCCACAGTCTGCGCCTAGTTTTTGACTCTTTCCTAGAGAACATTGCCAGCCTGCCTCTGGAGGATCCCCACCCCCTCCACATAGCAGGCAGACTGTGTCACTATGCCCACAGATGGCACCTCAGAGCAGTGGACATAGTTCAGGAAGGGTACAGACTTCATCTGTAAACTCTGCTCCCCTTCACATTCAGGGGGAATATCAAAGGCAACCCTCCACTCACTGCTCTCCTACAGGACAAGGTGTCCTCTCTTCTGTCTCAGGGCGCCATAGAAGATATCCTAACAGGAAGTGGGCTTCTACTCTCCCTACCTTCTCATTCCAAAGAAAACCAGAGGGTACAGGCCTATTATGGACCTCAGAAAACTCAAGACGTTTCTAGTCCACGAGAAGTTCAAAATGATCTCTCTAGGGAGAGTTTATTGGAGCCCTACTAGACACCCAACAATCCAGGGCATTTCTGCCCCAGCTCTGTTGTGCCCGTCTAGTCAAACTAGTGTCCCAAACGCTCCTACGAGACCATCTGACAGCCCAAAGAGATGCTGCAGCTCCTTGGGCACATGGCCTCTATAGTACGTGTCATTCCATACACCGGACTACACATGCAGACAGCCCAGTGGACTCTTGCCTCCTAGTGGAAGCAGATCTCGGGCCATCTCTGGGACAGGATCCAAGTCCCTGTCTGTCTAACCACATCCCTTCAGTGGTGGTGTTCTCCAGAAAATCTGCTTGTAGGGTCATCTTTTTAGATGCCTCCACGTCAATGCACCCTGATGACGGATGCCTCCAAACTGGGTTGGGGGACCCATCTGGGCAATCTGACTACACAGGGGCTTTGGACAGCGCAAGAGTCACAACTCCAGATCACTCTCCTGGAACTTCATGCTATCTCCAATGCCCTCTGGGTGTTCCAGCACCACCTCAGAGCACAAGTCCTAGTCAGGACGGACAATCAGGTGGCCGTATTCTGTGTGAACAAGCAGGGAGGAACGGGCTCTTGGGCTCTCTGAGAGGAGGTGATACACCTCTGGTCCTTTGCCATTGCCCATCAAATACACCTTGAAGCGGTGTACCTCCTGGGGAGTCCGATGTCTTGATGGGAGATACCAGCAGGCTATATCCAGTGATGTCACGACTTTGACATGCCCAGTCTCCTAGCTGCAGGAAGAGGTGCACATTGTGTCTGGGGAGCAGATCTGTTCAGGACTATGCAAAATGTCAAGCTTCCTTGCTTCTGCACAAGAACTCACATCCACCAACCAACAAGTGGATACATTCCAACTACATAGGGTCAGGATCTTCTTTATGCTTTCCCTCCTATACCCCTCATTTCCAAGATGCTTTTTAAGTTTCAGTCCGAAAAGGGCTCCATGATCCTCATTTCCCCTCACTGGCCGGAGCAGCCGTGCTTTCCGCTGCTACTGCTTCTGACTCAGATTCATCCTCTGCGATTGGGATGTGCACCAGATCTCCTTTCCCAGGATAACAGCTCACTACTCTATCCCAATTCACAGTCTCTCCGCCTCACAGCTTGGCTGCTGAGAGCATAGCTTTACAAGGGTTTGACCTTACTCAAGAGATTAAGGAGATCCTTTTGACTACTCGAAAGCCCTTCATCAGACGTTCATATGCTTTTAAGTGGCATAGATTCTCTGTCTGGTGTTTCCAGAAAGATCTCAATCCCTTTTAAGCTCCAGTGGAGTCACTTCTCCAGTATCTCCTCCACCTGTCCTTGGCAGGTCTAAAGACAAATTCTGTGAGAGTCCACCTTAGTGCCATTGCGACCTCTCACCATCTACTCGATAGACAGCCCATCTACACACAATCCCTAGTAACGTGTTTCATGAGAGGTCTCCCTCCTGCTGTCCAAACCGCTCATTAAGCCACCTCCAGTGGCTTGGGACCTCAGTGTCGTTCTAGCGCAACTTTTTAAGCTGCCCTTTGAACCATTGACTACGAACCCACTAAAATTCCTTTCATGGAAGTTCATCTTCCTAATTGCGCTAGCTTCAGCTAGACGCATTAGTGAGCTTCAGGCTTTGGTGGCGGATCCGCCCTATACCCGATTCCACCATGACGAAGTATTTATTTTATTTATTTAATGATTTTTCTATACCACCTTTTCATTTAATCAAGGCGGTTTACATTAACCAGCTTTTACATAGAACTTGCAGTTGTAAACAGTAACATCAAAACTTAAACAATCTCATAAGAATTTCTATGTAGAACGAAGGGGAGGGGTCAGAAGTAGTTCTTCGGACTCATCCACACTTTCTGCCAAAGGCGGTGTTTCCCTTCTATCTAAACCAATCGATTTACCTTCCAGTTTTCTTTCCTAAACCGCATGCGTCTAGAGTGGAAGCAACTCTGCACACTCTTGACTGCAAGCATGCATTGGCTTTTTATCTCCAGAGGACTCAAGATCATTGTAAAGCCTCACAGTTGTTTATCTCATTTGTCCCCAATCACTTCGAATTACCTGTTTCTAAGCATACACTCTCCAGATGGATAGCAGACTGCATTTCATTTGCCTATGACAAAGCAGGACTCTCCCTGGAAGGGCATGTCGCTGCTCACAGTGTTCACACCATGGCCACCTCGATGGCAAACCTACTCTCAGTAGCCATCAATGAAATTTGCAAAGTAGCAACTTGGTCATCTCCAGGAACAAGCAGAAATGTAGTCTTCACATATGGGTGATGTCGTTACCAATGGAGCCTGTGCGGGAATGCTCCCCAGTGTGCAATAGGAAAGCTTTTGGGAGCACTCCACTGCGCCTGCGTGGCTGTCTTCCCACTTTTACAACTCCCTCTCTTCAGTTCTTCATTTTTTGTGGAGCCAGCAGGAAACAAATGTTGTCTCAACCCTGCCGGTTCCCTTATTCTTTATTCTTTTTTTTTTTTTAAATTTATTTCAGGTGTATCAACGCCATCTTAGGCCTTAAGCGTACCACTGATGGTATGGAGAAACCAATGTGTGGTTTCAAAACATTTTCCAAGTGTAGCAGTGCCATTTTGGCAAGTGATACACATGACTGGTGCTTGAAATGCCCGCTGATATTTTGAGTCCTCTTATTTCGACTCCCCTCTTTTGGATGAGGAGTCACTCAATTCCCAGGGGCCCTGAGGCCTATCTTTGGAGCCCTCCCTGCCTCCAGAATGACGCATGTCACCTCCTGAGTACATGTCCTTTCAGGAATTCATTCAAGACCTAGCTAGAGGTCTCTCCATAACAGTGAATCTGAGAAAGAGCTCAGAGCAGAGGAATTTGAGATCCTCCAATACCCAACAACTCCCAAGGAGGTGGCCATCCTGCCAGTGCACTGCATCCTTTATAATCTGATGATCTGGATGTGGGAGACTCCCCTCACGATCTCACCTCATACTTGACGCCTCAATATCATGTATTGAGTACCGGAGTGTCCTGGCTTCCAAAAGCCACAGCTTCCCCACCATTCAATGGTGGTAGAATCAGTAATGCGCCAAATCAAGAGTTCCAAAACTCATTCCTCTAACCCACCGGATAGGGAATCAAGAACCCTCAATGCCTTTGGGCATTGTTGTTTTCAGGCTTCTATGCTTTCAGCCAGGATTAGCTCCTATATACTCTACATGGGTATGTTCCTCAAGGAGGTACCAGGGACCTCGAGGCCATGGCCCCTCTTCTCCCAGATGTTAAGAGAGAAGACTCTCTTGCTCTAGTCAAACATACCAAAAATGTATCAAAGTTTGTCAATAGGGCAACCTTTGATGCATTTGAATGCAAAAGCAGAGCCACAGCAATATGCATTGGTGCATGCAGGACTGCATGGCTTCAGGCCTGAGATCTTGAACAGTGGGTTCAAGATAAGCTGGGCAACATATCTTACACAGGGGAGAACCTTTTTGGCAAAGACTGGCAGGATGAGGCTTCTCTGTTAGAGAATACCACTCTAAACAGGCTGTCCAGAACAGCAGCTAAACCTGCTAGAAAAAAGAGAGCTGCAAAGAAGGCATTCTTCAATAAAAAGAAGAAATTCTATTCTTCTTATCCTCCTGCTTCTTAGTACCAGGCTGAATGCCCTCAGAAAAGGCAGCAGCCTCCTAAACAACAAAAGAAGCCATAGGTGAGTAAATCTCAATCATCTCCGCAGCCACAGTCTGCGCCTGTTTTTTTTACTTTTTTCTAGAGAACATTGTCACCCTGCCTCTGGATGACTCTCACCCCCTCCACATAGCAGGCAGACTATATCACTACACCCACAGGTGGCACCTTATCACCTCAGAGCAGTGGACACTAACCATAGCTTGGGAGGAGTATAGACTTCATCTGCAAACTCTGCCCCCCTCAGCTCTCATAGAGGAATATCACACTTAACTCCCACTTACTGCTGTCCTACAAGAAGAGGTCTCTTCTGTTTTATCCCAGGGCGCCATAGAAGATGTCCCGAATCCCAACAGGGAATGGGGTTCTACGCCATACTTTCTCATACCAAAGAAGACCAGAGGATACAGGCCCATCCTGGATCTCAGAAACCTCAACAAGTTTCTAGTCAAAATGATCTCTCTAGGGACTCTTCTTCTCTACCTCCAGAGCTAGAACTGGCTCTGTTCTCTAGATCTAAAAAAAAAAAAAGCATACACACATATCCTCATCCACCCAGGACACAGGAAATATCTACGCTTCATCTTTCAGGAGTGACATTATCAGTGCAAGGTCTTTCCTTTTGGACTCGTTTCTGTCCCAAGAGTCTTCACAAAGTGCATGGCTGTCATAGCTGCATATCTAAGTTCTCTGGGGATATTTGTCTTCCCTTACCTAGACGACTAGCTCATAAGAGCAGACATTTCTAAAGAAGTTAAGCTTTCCTTTCATCGTACCATCATAGTACTACAACACTTGGGATTTGTCATAAACTTTCCAAAATCCCACCTTGCTCCATCTCAAAGATTAGAGTTCATCGGAGCTTTACTGGACACACAATGGTCCAGAGCGTTTCTGCCCCAACTCCGCTATGCCCATCTCATCGATCTAGTGTCCTAAGCGCTACTCCGAGACCATCTGACTGCCCAAGAAATGCTACAGATTCTGGGGCACATGGCCTCAACAGTACATGTCATCCCATATGCCTGCCTATATATGCAAAAAAGCCACTCCATGTATCTAAAAAAAAATACATCAGGCAAAAATTGCAAACAGGAAAGGAGAAAAGAGCCTCAGAACAAGTGAGCTACGGGCAACATAGGAACAAAAAATCAAGCCCAATCCTCATCAAACATCAACGGCTCTAAAAAAAGCTCCTCCCATGTTGCTATGTTGCCCGTACCTCACTTGTTCTGAGGCTCTTTTCTCCTTCTCTGTTTGCAATTTTTGCCTGATGTATAGTATGTTTCCACTTTGGAATTGACCTTTGTGGGTATTTTTGCACCTACATATGCGGTAGCCCAGTGGACTCTTGCTTTCCAATGGACTCAGGCCACCCAAGGACAAGATCCAAGTCACTGCCCCTTTCACCACATCCCTCCAATGGTGATGTTCCCCGGAAAATCTCGTCGGGCCACCTTTTCAGATGCCTCCACATTAATGCATCCTGTCAACAGATGCCTCCAAACTGGGTTGGGGAGCTCAATTGGACACTCTACATCAGGCTTCTGGACAATGCAGGAGTCACAGCTCCAGATCAATCTCCTGGAGCTTTGTGCTTTCTCAAATGCACTCGGGGTGTTTCACGATCACCTCTGGGCACAAAGGGTCTTAGTCAGGACAATCAGGTGGCCATGTTCTATGTGAACAACAGGGCAGAACAGGCTTCTGGCCCTTCTGCGGTCTTTTGCCATTCTCATCAAATATACTTCCATGTGGTGTATCTCGCAGGGGAGCTCAATGTCTTGGCAGACAAGCTGAGTTGGATCCTTCTTCACCAAGAAATGGTCTCTCCATCCGGACACACCGTCCTACATCTTTCAGACCTGGGAACTCCAGATATAGATCTGTTTGCCACGCCACAGCATGACAAGCTTCCCCACTTCTGCACCAGGACTCTGATGTCCAGCAACCAGCAGGTGGATGTGTTCCACTTGCATTGGGGTTAGGGTCGCCTTTTTGCTTTCCCTCCCATACTGCTCATTCCCAAGATGCTTTTCAAGCTGCAGGCTGACAAGGGCTCCATGATTCTCAGAAGGATCTCAATCCCTTCTCTGCTCCTGTGGAGGCACTCCTCCACCTGGCCTCCACAGCTCTCAAGACCAACTCAGTGAGAGTTCATCTCAGTGCCATTGTGGACTCTCATCATCTATTGGATGGACAGTCCTTCTCCTCACAACTGCTAGTAGCGCGTATTATGAGAGGACTCTTGCTGATCAAGCAACCCATTAAGCCAGCTCTGGTGGCTTAGGATCTCAATGGCGTTCTAGCGCAGCTTCTTAAACTGCCCTTTGAAC
This sequence comes from Ichthyophis bannanicus, assembly GCA_033557465.1. Classification (NCBI taxonomy): domain Eukaryota; kingdom Metazoa; phylum Chordata; class Amphibia; order Gymnophiona; family Ichthyophiidae; genus Ichthyophis; species Ichthyophis bannanicus. The sequence goes on along the minus strand of CM066049.1, from coordinate 136,999,298 downwards.
CATTGACTATGATCCCACTAAAGTTCCTTTCATGGAAGGTCGTCTTCCTTATTGTCCTCACTTCAGCTAGATGCATTAGTGAGCTTCAAGCTTTAGTGGCGGAACCACACTATACCAGATTCCACCATGACAAGGTCGTCCTTAGGACTCTCCCGCTTTTCATGCCAAAGGTGGTGTCTCCTTTTCATTTGAATCAGTCAGTTTACCTTCCTGCATTCTTTCCTAGACTGCATGCATCTAGAGCAGAAGCAAACCTGCATACCCTTGACTGCAAGCGTGTGTTGGCTTTTTATCTCCAGAGAACTTGAGATCATCATAAAGCCTCACAGTTGTTCATTTCCTTTGACCCTAGTCTCCCAGTATCTAAATGTATGCTCTCCAGATGGATAGCAGACTGCATTTCATTTGTTTATAACAAAGCTGGACTCTCCCTGGAAGGGCATGTTACTGCTCATAATGTTCGTGCCATGGCTACATCAATGGCAAACTTATGCTCTGCAGCCATTGACAAAATTTTCAAAGCAGCAACTTGGTCTTCTGTCCTTTTTTTTTGCTGCCCATTTTGGCTGGATAAGAACTCCCGTCGGGATGCCATGTTTGGTCATGCTGTACTCCAGCACCTCTTTCAGACTTAGGTTCCAGGACGGAGGATAGGAGTTGTATCTAACGATACCAGAAATCCATGTGGGATCCATGACATGCCTACTGCAAGGCAGACCTCTGCCGGTTCTGAGGTCACTTTATCTGGGAGCTAGGGAGTCCCATATGTGAAGACTACATTCCTGCTTGTTCCTGGAGATAGCGTAATTACTTATCTGTGTTTTTTCTAGTATGGGGAAGGATCTCCTGAAGAAAGTCTGTTTTTGAAACGCCGTAATGGCGCCTGTTTAGAGCGTCGGGATTCGTTTCACCATGAGCAACACAGGGGGTGATGCTTTTTAAGTTAAGTGATTAAGCGATATAAATTTAAAGCACAAAAGTTAAAGTTGAAAATGCACTGGGGTCGTTGATGTTAATCACAGCACTAAACTGTTGGACTTTTGTCCTGAGAAGAGTGCCGCGTGAGTCTGAGACCCGTTATCAGTGAAGTGAAAGTATCAAGTGGATAAGTCTAAATTACTTTAGAGTTGTAATTGAACGTAATTTCACCAGTACATTACAATTTTTTGGGCCTATAAGGCCTCTCCATCATGGAGCCTTCTTCTCCTAAGAAGTGCCTTCACTGTGGAAATTCAGTTTTCTTTTTAGACTCCAATAACTGGTGTCTAACCTGTTTGGGTCCTGACCCTTTTTCCCCTGAACCGTCAGGCTACAATACTGTGAGAAGAGATTCTCTCTTTCGAGTTTCCCTCGATACCGTTTTCCCTCCCTTGGGCAGGGCACCGGCCTTTTCTTCTCCACAGGATCAGGTAACCCACAAACAGTCTGTTAAGACTAGCCAATCCTTGAGTGGTAAGTCTCATGCTAAGCATGCTGACGGCCCCGGCCTTGCCCTCAAGACCCCATTGGCATTAAAACCCCGGCGGGAGTCTTTGGGCTCCAAAGCATTTCAGGGGTTTCAGGTTGTTCCTGGGGCTCACCCCTCACAGAACATACCTGAGCCATGCTTGGTGGTGGCATCCGCTTTGAGCGGTACCGATACCCCGGCATCGGCACCGGTGTTGAGTGATCCGCTCTTCACCAGGGATCGTCATCTGGCATTCTCGGTACCTTCGGGACCGACCGAAACGTCCCAGATTGACTTTCCAGTATCGGCAGTACCGCCGATACCACCACCGACGTCGGTACCCTCTAGGCATACATCGATAGACTCGCTTCCTTCGATGCCTAGTCTAGAATCGATTTCTAGTCTAGAGGACTGGGTACCGATGCTTCTCGGAACCGATGTTTACCGATTCCACATGCACGGTACCGAGGATAATCACCAAGGGTTTTTAGTTACCTCGGTACCGCTTGAGCAGCCTCCGATGACTGCTTCGGTGTCAGTTTCGCCTTCGATTCCGGCACAGCTACTGGTATCGGTATCGATGCCGGTACCTGCAGTATCTTCGGTACCAGCTCCTTCCATGTTTTTTTTCACCTGGATCGCTCTTCTCTATACCTAGTTGTGAGTCGATACCTGGCATGGATGATGCACTACTGACTGTCTCAATTTATAACTGCCAGTTCCAGTGTCCATCCATTACAAATCCTGTTCTGCACCGGACAGGTACATCCTCCGGTGCCCAGGCTACCTTTTCAAATTTAGCCTGTCCAGGGATGGTTCCCATCGGAGATCCTTCTTTTCAGAAATTTCTCCTTGACATGGCAACCTTCCTTAATATTCCTATCCCTGGCTATGAGTCTTCTCAGGGTTTTTCTGCAGGAAAGGAAAATATAATGCTTCCTTTACATCACTCTTTGCAGAATCTTCTTCTGGGGATATGGGAAAAACCTTTAAGGGTTTCTTCACCTCCTACAGCAACTGATCTTCTGTATCAGGTGCCCCCTCTCTCCAGGATTTCAAAAGCCTCAACTTCCCCATCATTCCATTGTAGTGGAATCAGCAATGAGGAAGGTAAAAAGCAAGAAAAAACATTCTTCTTTCCCGCCAGGGCGTGCATCTAGAACACTGGATGCCTTTGGACGTCAAACCTTCCAAACATCTATGCTGGCAACAAGGATTCTCTCATATATTTTCTATATGAGTCAATCCCTTCAGGAGATCACAAAGAAATTATCTCTTTTGACTCCTTTTCTATCAGAGCCCAAGGCTGCAGACTATTCCTTACTTCTTAGTCATAGCCAAAATATCTCTTGGTTTCTTTCTCGTGCTTCTCTAGACTCTTTTGAGTCTGTTAGCAGAACTTCTGCTATAGCCATAGGAGCACGTCGTAAAGCCTGGCTCCAAGCATCAGACTTGAGTAGATGGGCACAACAAAGACTGAGTAATACTCCTTGTACTGGAGAAAATCTCTTCAATAAGGAGTCTTTACATCAGGTTGCTCATTGCTCCACTGACTTTCCTGTTTCTGAGGGCCATCCTAAGCCCTCTCCTTCCTCAGCAGGTAGAAAATGCCCTACCAAACCTTCTTTCCCTAAAAGAAAGAGGTTTTCCTCTTCTCCTGCCCATCGTTCGGATGTTCCCAAGCAGGGGAAGTCTCGCCCTGGTCTGAAGAATCCAAACTCTAGCCAGGCTGACTAAACACAGTAACCATAGGTTTCTGATTAATCTTTTTATAACTACAGTTAATTTCTTTTCAGCAGAAGTTTTTCACTGTTTTTCCATTCAAAACTCTGCTCAGGGATTCCTATTCTCAGGAAATCCATTTACTCTTCAGTATGCTGAACTGTCAGGATATTCATATCTATAAGTTACAGGGTTTTCCACCTCTTCCTGACTGGAAGAGAGGTTTAACAACTATCACATGATAGTTTCTCTGTACCAGCATGAATTTTTTCCTTCCAGGGACTTACCATGTGGTAAGTCCTTCTTCAGCTTCTATCTCTACCCTCTTCGCCAGGGTTTCCCCTGTAAGAGTGGTACCATACCATTGAAAGACTTTTCTTGTCTTTCTTTTCACTGTAGAGTTTCTTCTCCTGAGTAAACTCCCTTCTTTTTCTGGGCAGCTCTGCAGACAGAGACAGCTTGCTCTCTTTGTTCAGTCTGTCTCTCTGTTTGACACAGACCGACTCTCTCTGTTGTCCTATTCAGTAGCTGCCCATGCAGCAGTTCCAGTAATTGACTACTGGTACTTTTCCACAAGTCCCAGTCTTGTCTTCCACCACTCCTGTCTGGCCTTAGTAGTGATTCCAAGACAGCTTTCTACATCTTTCTTGGATAATCCTTTTCACTACAGGCTTCTTACACTATCGTCTACCCTTGCCATCTCCAATCTCTGGGTTTGGCAACGTAGTGGACGTGGCTGTCAGTTTTCTCCATCAGCCAGTTCTACATCCCAGTTCTCCTGCATAATGCTCTCTGCAATCCTACTGAGAAGCTTTCCACTATGGGCCCTTGCTAGAGAGCATAGAGTTTCTCTAATGGCTATCCATCATGGTTGAAAAAGGCTTCCTCAGTCATCCCCTATGACTGTGAGGGTTCTTCACACCCTACTATCTTCTTTTAAAAAAAATAAAAAAAAAGAGGGAAAAGGACATAAGCCTTCTCCACGTGAAAGTCTAAGAGTTATCCCATTCCTATAGGGAATATACTCTTTTTTTTTTTCTTGCAGCTTGTTCTCATGGTATCCTAATACTTCAAAGACAGCACATATTAATCTGGAAAACGCCTGATACCTCCTTTGTCCCTCACGTAGGTCAACCTGGTATCTCATTCTATGCGTTTCTGTCCTTTTACCATGCTGGAGTTCCACAGGACTCCGGACTTGCTGTTTACAGACTGATATTATCCTCTGTTTTTTCACGTAACCATCCTGGTTATTCACTGGATAGCATTCCTTTACCATCATCTCTGGGGGAATAGATTCTCTATATATCTTCTCAAGTAGGTTTCACCTCCTTGTTCTTAGATGAATCTTTTCCCTTCACATCTCCATGTGAATGTCCTGATATGCATAGCTCTGTCTGCTTAGTTGCAGGCATCTATCTTTAGACCTATATATTCAGGTATATATATCTATGTATATATATACCTATATACATCTCTGTAGATGTATCTGTCTGTCAGCTAAGTGTGCATATGCTATGCCATTTAGATCTCAGTATAGATATATATATATCTATATACCCGTATATATGTGTGTATCTGTCCAGATACTTATTATAGGTAGATATGTATTTCTATACTTATCTCTCTGACTGTCTATCCTCATAAAGGTTTTACCTTCCTGTATGTTTCTGACAGTGGGCTTGCACAGCTTCATACTGTTCCACAGTATGTTTCGGATATTATGCACACAACCACTGCTGTGGTACTGACAGCCCTACCGTATCCTAGGTTTACGTATCCCTGAAGCTCCATGCCCCAATGTCTTCCTACCTCTCACCAGTTAGGAAAGACATGGTGGATCTTCAGTGGATTTCAGATTCAATTCCTCAAACATCTGTCCTTTCTTGGGAGTATGGGGTTCTTCTCATACCCTTTCCTCCCTCAAGGACTAGGTCTGTTTGTCCAGATCGGTCAGTCTTCCTCTTTTGCTCCTACCTCTGAATACGTCTGTAGCCAAAAGAGTTTTCAGCTTTCCATGAAGCTTCCCACTGAAGACCTGACGTGTTTGTGCTACCCCAATTGAATCCTGGGGTCACCTCTCACTTCCAGATGTTGACCTCCACCTCCACCTTCACTCCAGTGAGGTCACCTTGAACATTATTCTACTGGATCCCCAGTAGACTCCATCAGCCTCTCTACTTCCTGCAATCCAGTAGGTGAGCGTCATATGGTGATTGTTCATTTCAATGTTATGATGGTTGTTCATTTCAATATATCTTTTGATAATGATCATACATACAAGGACTCCTTGTGGGTAGTCCTTTCTTAGGTTAGCTGTTTTTTCTGCAGCTCCTCTCTTTTCAACTCCTGCCCTCCATCCTCAGGATGCCTGGCCATATGAGGTGTAGCATGTTTTCAATCTTCAACATGTTAGGGCTCCAGGCATCTTAGCTTGGAAGTCCCCATATGTGAAGACTCATTCCTGCTTGTTCCTGGAGATAGCACAGTTACTTACCTGTAACAGGTGATCTCTGGGAACAGCAGGAATAAGTCTTCACAACCCACCCACCTCCCCTAGGAGTTGTATTTCTATATCTCTCTTTCCTTTCCTCTTTCTCTCTCTTTGTCTCAGCTATGAAACTCAACTGAGGAAAGACAGTTGGAAAGGCGGGAAGGCAGCACGCAGGTGCTGAGGGATGCTCCCAAAGGCTTTCTGATTGGACGCTGGGGAGCGTTCCCGCGCAGGCTCCGTCGGTACCGACGTACCCATATGTGAAGACTTATTCCTGCTGTTCCCAGAGATCACCTGTTACAGGTAAGTAACTGTGCTTTCCCCATTATGAGCATAAGGTTTGGGAAAAATGTTGGTAGAACAATTAACTGATTAAGATGGAAATCCAATACCACCTTTGGAAGGAATTTAAGATGCGTACAGAGCACCATTCTATTGTGATGGAATTTAGCGTAAGGTGGATGAAGTACTAGAGTCTGTAGCTCACTCACTCTGTGTTCTGAAGTGACCGCCACCAGAAATACCTTCCAGGTCAAGAACTTCAGAGGGCAGGAATTGAGCAGTTCAAAAGGAGCTTTCATCAGCTGCTCAAGAACCACTGTGATGTACCAAGACACTGCGGGTGGTTTGTATGGAAACTTCAACATAAGTAAACCCCAGATAAAGCAAACAACTAAATGCTGTAAAGAAATGGGTTTAACCTCTTCACCCTGGTGGTAAGTTTCGATTGCACTGAGATGAACCCTAATAGTTGGACTTGAGTCCAGACTAGGAGTAGTGTAGAAGGTACTTGAGTAGTTTTTGTGTGGTATAGGCAAAAGGATCTAGGGAATCTTTCTTACATCAGACAGCAAACTTTTTCCATTTGCACGAATAGGATTTTCCCTTTGAAGCCCTCCTGGAGGCCAAAAGGACATCTGACACCGGCTAGCAGATTGAGCTTGGATAAAGTTATCCTCTCAACAACCAAGCTGTGAGGGCCAAGGACTTGATGTTGGGATGTAACACCAATCTGTTCTGCAATATTGGGTCTGATGCATGGCCCAAGTGAATTGGTTCTCGACTGGAAAGTTGTAGCAGGAGAAGAAACCAAGGCTGTTTGGGTCAGTATAGCATAATGAGAATCATTGAACCTCTGTTTTGAGTTTCAGGAGTGTCTTGGCAATGAGAGGAATTGGAGGATATGCATACAGAAGACCCTTCCCTAAATCGAGGAGGAAAGCATCTGAAGTTAGTTTGCTGTGTGACTTTACTATGGTACAGAATTGATCCATCTGAGTCGTCGCAAAGAAATCTATCAAGGAAGTGCCCCACTCTTGAAAGATGCGGGCTGCAAACTCCCTGTCCAGGGTCCTTTCACGGGGTTGAAGTACTTAATGCAGTCTGTCCACCAGAGTGATTTGCTTGCCTGGCAGTTATGTTGCTCTTGTCCATTCCATGGGCAATGGCAAACTTCCACAACCTGACTGTTTCCCAACACAGGAGGTATGAGCCCATCCCTCCCTGCTTGCTGATGTAGAGTATTGCCTGTTGTTTGATTGTATAAGGACAATATGATTAGACAACTAATCTTTGAAAGTCTTTAGAGCATCTTCTACGGCTCTTAGTTCCAAGAAGCAGATCTAATGGAGATGTTCTTGAAAGGACCTATAGCCCTGGGTGCGAAATACATTGAGATGAGCTCGCCAACCAAGTTTGGTTGCATCTGTCATTAATATTTTCTGTGGTGGAGCAATTTCGAAGCAGAGACCTCTGAGCAAATTGTGAGGATTTGTCCACCGTTCTAAAGACCGAATGAGAGGGTTGGTGATGTACAGATGGTCCCTGATATGCCCTGTGGCCTGGGTCCACTGGGTTCTGGGTCCACTGAGCCTGTCTTTTATGGAGACGTGCCAAGGGTGTTACATGCACTGTGGAAGCCCTGTGACTCAGAGCAGTTAACATTTTGTGAGGTGTCACCTGCTGACACAGTTGAGTCTCCCATAATATCACTGTCAATCTGTGCAGTCTGCCATGCGGGAGGAAGGCTTTCACATGAGTTGTGTCGAGCACGGCTCCTATGAAGTCCAATTGTTGGGGGGGGGGGGGTTATAGGTGGGATCTTGGGTAATTTTATTATGAACCCTAGTAGCTCTAGCACCCTAATGGTCAACCATATTGATTCTTGTACTCCTTCCTGAGTGGTACTCTTGTTCAGCCAGTCTTCCAAGTAGGGAAAGACAAACACTCCCAGTGTTTGAAGGTAAGCTTCTACTACCTTGAGGAATTTTGTAAATACTTGACGCGCAGAGGCTAGGCCAAAACTCTATACTGGAAGTGATGTCCCACTAGAATGAATCTGAGATACTTCCTGTGGGATGGATGTATCAGTATGTGGGTATAGGCATCCTTTAGATCTGGTGAGCATAATCAAATCTCCTTTTTGAAGATAAGGAAGCAGGGTGCCCAGAAAAATCATTCTGAACCTTTCTCTGACTAGATATGTTTTCAGATCTCTGAGGGCTAGGAAGGGATGGAATCCTCCCGTTTTATTGGGAATTAGGAAATACCTGGAATAAAACCCCTGATCACCTTTGCTCTGGTGGCACAAGCTCATTTGCAAGATCTGAAGGTTGTGATTTCACTCTGAGGTTGTTCCTGATGCCATGCAGTGCTCCCTCAGTGGGCAATTTGGAAGGAAGTCTAATAGATGCAATTTATAACCGCTTTGGATAATTTGCAAAACCCAAGTGTTTGAGGTTATGAGGGGCCACTTTTGGGCAAAAAGAGAGAGCATCCCTCAGATAGGAGAGTTCTCCCTAGTGGTTACAGGTAGAATGGCTATACTTCTCAGGAACCAGTCAAACCTCTCCCCTCTTCTCCCCCAAACTGATTTTGGCTGAGGAGCAGGTGGGCCTTCTGAGGCTTCTCTCACTTTACTTGTAATCAAGGAGCCTGCTTCAATTGGGAATAATGTGAACCAGGAAAGTACCTACACCTGTGAGAGTAATAGATATTTTTCTGGTTGCCACCTTGAAACCTCTTGGGCATGAAGACAGTTCAGACATGCACCTTAAGAGATTGCGAAGGGTAACATTTAATTTAACCAGTTTTATATACCACCTTTTCCTTCAATCAAAGTGGTTTACATGTTGCTAAGTTGTGTACATTTGGGGTTAAGTGGGGATAGGTGAGGATAGGTAATTGGGAGGGATGGGCACTTGGGAAGGTTTTTTGATGGAATTAGCCTTCAAGTTTTTCTCCAAAGAGATTCTCTCCATGACATGGCATGGCAGCGAGCTTATCTTGCACAGATTGTTCAGGTCTGAGGACCAGAGCCAGGTGAATCTCCTTTCACCAGTACTTATTGCAGAAGCTCTTGCGTTTTGAAAATATCTTATGTCGCCCACACCATGAACTTCAAGCAGTCCTTACAGTGTTTCACTCAGGAATGATACTGTTACAATCTCTGTGGAGGGAGACATTGGGACAGATCAGCTAGGCCACTCATGTCCTTCAAAAACATGCCCATGTAGAGCTGGTAAGCATGGAACTCTGGAAAATATTTCTCCCAAAAGAGTCCAGTGTGCAAGCTTCCCTCTCTGGGGTGCCGAGGAGTGAGTCTTAACATAAGAACATAAGATATGCCATACTGGGTCAGACCAAGGTCCATCAAGCCCAGTATCCTGTTTCCAACAGTGGCCAATCTAGGTCATATGTACCTAGTCTTGAAACCTTTAGACCTTTTAAGGGGGATTTGACCACCAAGGAATGATGAGGAAGCTGGGGCTTATCGAACCTGGGAGCCTCCTGGACCTGATACATGGAGTCAAGCCTTCTACTAACTGGAGGTACAGAGAAGGGGTTCTCCCACATTCCTATCTGTACTCTCTGAAGAATGTGGTGCACAGGCACTGTCACCACTTCCTTAGCGGCAGAGGAGTACTGAAGGATTTCCAGTTCTTCTGCCCTGTGCTCATCCTCAGTCTCCAAAGAAAATGGTATGGCTGCCATATCTCTGACAAAATCTTGGAAGGTCATATCCTCAGTAGGTGACTTGCACCTCTCATGAGGAGACGTGTCTGATTCAAGTTCTGGGGACCTGTTCTCTGACAAGTCATCAGATTCTACATCGGTGACCCAGCCCTCTGAGTCAGACTCAGAAAGGAAATCAAAACATTTCTGAGTCTCTCCGCTTGGATCACTCTCCTGCACTTTGGGGGATTGTGAGTGACAATGCACCGATGACTTTCGAGGCTTCAGGGGACCGTGACGCATTAAAAAATGAGATTGGCTGAGCAGGCTCCAGTTTCAGAGCCCTTCCCATAGGCAAGCTAGTCTTCTCGAGGATCATCTGGACTGCTGCCGATGTTGATGCAGCAGACATCAAGGAACTGATATATCCTGCATAGCAAATAGCATGGTGATGCTCTCCTTGAGAGCCCTTAGAAGGCATTTTTCCATGGCGCAAAACACAGCAGCGCGCATTATATCTGGCACAGCAAGACAAGAACACATCACACCCATTCTAAAAGATCTCCACTGGCTACCAATCAGCTCACGCATCAAATATAAGACAGTCATAAACATATTCAAAATCAAACAACAGACATCAGCTCTCAGCTTACAACCACTCCTACAATCTGACAGAAGCACACGACCAAGGAGGAGGGGTGCTTCCGACCAAGGAGGAGGGGTGCTTCCAACCATGTTAACACACCAAATGTCCGCAAGGACACTGCAGACTGAGCCCTTTCACTGGCTGCACCAGCAGTTTGGAATGCCCTCCCAGATGACCTACTATTAACAACTGACATCCAAGGACTTTCGGAAGCAGCTCAAGACTACCCTCTTCATCGAACACTATGGGGGCGCCCACATAAACTGCTCGCCAGTCAGGACCACAGACCAACCCCCCTACCATTCCCCCATGTACATAGTATTGTATAATAGCTCATGCTGTAAATAGCTCAACAAGAATCTTCATAACCCTACTACACACGCACTCACTGTTTCACTGCATGCACACAAAAACCATTACTTGTTGATTGATTGCTGTGTAGACCGCCTTGATTGAAGGAGAGGCAGTATAGAAATCCTTTTAAATTAAATAAAATGGCTGTTATCTCCAAAGGCTGCAGGACCTCGGAAACATCAGCCGATGCTCCCTGAATCTGAAAGGGTGCATCAGCTGCTTATTCTCAGCATACAATAGGCTGGCACCTCCCCCACCCCAGTATCCTGGAGGATAAGCTGCCCTCTCTTTGGGGCTGCTTAGAGGGGCACCTCTGCGTACCCTCTTTGCTCTCGCTGCCATGCCTTGGAGGACTTCGATGTTGATGTACCAGCGCATCCATTTGGTGCTTTGTATGATCACCCTTCAGCATCTTATGAAGATGAAATTGAATCCTCCTTCATCTTCAGGATCGATGGCCAGTACTTGGGGGGGGGGGGGGGGAGGGGAGGGAATGGAATATTTTTCCTCCCCAAGTCTTGTTGACTACATGGTAAACTCCATTGTATAAAATCTATACCATATATCAGCAAGGTGATACTATGATAAAAGTATGGTAGGAAGGAAAAATAAAGATACGTCTGGCTGCATGTCACTCAGGATAAAAATAGGCCCACCTATAGCTTATACACAAGGGCTAATGATGGTGATAGCTATAGTGCAAAACCTTCACGAGAAGATAACATCCCTGATGCAGCCATAGGCCACTGTGAACTTGTTCACAGACTCACTACAACAGGAGATAAACCATAGAAACTAATGAAAAAAAGCTAAAAAAAAATGCAATGTGTGCCTTAGACTCAATGCTAAATGAAAACTGTTTGATGGACTCCAGAAGAAAAAAAAGGGATGATGTACTGCTACTATTTGTTTTTATACCCTGTATTTGTTTATAGAGGATATACAAAGAGCTTGCCTGAAAATGGCTTAGGAGTGAGGTTCATGACTCATGGTATAAGAGAAACACCATCACTAAAAAGTAAAACTGGCACATGTTTTTACTTTCATTTTCACAGCAAATATTTCAGGTTTTTCCATGTGGAGCACTGGTACCAGCTGGGGACTTTATGAAAGATACTGCTCCCCCTGCGCAGACTAGCTGTGTACCTCTCCTGTCTGCAGCTGTCAGCCAGAGCATACAAGGTCCCCTGCATAGGACTCCTGCTGTACTCCTCCCTTACCTGGTCCTTCACAAGAATTTCCTGCTGAGCAATTGAGGGTTGCTAAGAAACCCTCATTAACTAAATCAGCAATCCCTTGGGATCAGTGAATAAACAAAAGCACAAGCCTGCTTAAGCAAAATATGCACTGCCTCCAGACAGAAACTGAGAAAAGGATAGTGACTATGGACTCTTTGTCACACCCTGAAAGCTCTGGAGTCTTCTCTAGCAGATTTGATCACTACCTTGAAAACTGATATAAAACTTTTTTTCTGCTGAGGTTCCTGTGCAGAATCAGCGTTTGTGTAACATGGAGGCTAGGTTAGAGGCCATTGAAGAATTCAGCAGAGAAACAAAGTGGTTATGGCTCAGATTAAAGAGAAGTAGATTTTACATCAAAGAATGTAAAAAAAAGAATAATCTGAGATTATTAAATTTTCCCAAGTGTCGTGTCCTTTAATCACTCCAGCTGAAATGGTTAAGAAATACCTGAAAAGTTTTTAAACTTTTCTTAGATAATCTCCCACCCATAGTCTACTACTAATCATTTGTATAGTGCTACACGGTGTTCACAGCACTATACATATAGATGTAAGATGCATTCTAATCAAGACAACACACATAGCAAAACTGGGGAGTAGAGTATAGTAAGATACACATAAGTAGTGAAAAGAGAGTGAGGAACATCAGGATCAAAAAGCGGCTTCAAAGAGGCGGGTTTTTAGCCTGGATTTGAATAGGGCTAAAGAAGGAGCCCGACACACAGGTAGTTTGTTCCAGGCATATGGAGCAGCAAGATGGAATGAACGAAGTGGCAGAGAAGGGCACAGATAAAAGGGATCTGCCAGAGGAGCAGAGTTCCTGAGGAGGAATGTAGAGTGAGATAGGAGAGGAAAGTTAGGAGCCGCAAAATGAATGCACTTGTAGGTCAGTAGGAGAAGTTTGAACTGGATGTGAAAACTGATAGGGAACCAGTGAAGTGACTTGAGAAGAGGGGTTACATGAGCATAGAGACACTGGCGGAAGATAAACCATTCAGCTGAGTTTTGAACAGATTGAAGGGGAAAAAGATGATTCGGTGGGAGACCAGCGAGGAGCAGGTTACAATAGTGAAGTGGGGAGGTGACTAGTGAGTGGATAAGGGTCTTAGTAGTGTGAGTAGAAAGAAAGAGACAAATTTTACTATTATATATCACTTCCTGGGAGATGTAAGGCTCTTTCTTCAGAACGGCAGCAAAAGAGCCATATGAAACTAACTTCCTTCTTAGTCATCTTTGGAGATCGTGATGGAGCAGACCACTTTGGTAGCTACATTCACTTTTGAATCAGACTGGGACTCTTGCCCACATCAGCCTAGGTAAACAGGCACCCTGGATGACTCAGGATGAGAGGGGTTTCATCGGCCGTTCCACATTACAGCCATTGCTGACACCCTGTTTACTCCCATATGGGGCCCCCTGTTCTTGATTGTATCTGATGATTTTAAAGTAGCTAAATAGGTAGAAAAGGCGATGGCAAAAGCCAGAAGGATGCTTGGGTCCATAGAGAGAGGAATGACTAGCAGAAAACAGAAGGTGTATAAGTCTCTGGTACGACCTCATTTGGAATATTGTGAGCAATTCTGGAGACCACACCTTCAAAATGAGCAGGTTGGGGTCGGTGTAAAGGGTGGCTACTAAAATGGTTAGTGTCTTCAGAATAAAGCATATCAGAGCAGATTTAAAGATCTTAATATGTATACTTTAGAGGAAAGGTGGGATAGAGGAGATATGATAGAGATGTTTAAATACCTCCATGGCATAAATGCACAGGAGGATAATATCTTTTGATTGAACGCAAGCTCTGCTATGAGGGAACACAGGATGAGAATGAAAGGGGATAGACTCAGGAATGATATGCGGAAATATTTCTTTCTCCGGGAACAAGCAGGAAGTTAGTCCTCACATATGGGTGACATCGGCACCGACTGAGCCTTCGTGGAAGCATCCCCCCAGCTTTCAAAGAAAGCCTTTGGGAGATGCTACCACACACATGTGGTTCCCTTCCCACCCAAGGGTGCCATCTTGCTCAGTCTCCTTTTTTCCACGAAGCCTTTCAGACGTCTGGCTTGTCCCCGGAAAAAGTTGATTTTTCAGCCTGAGTTTCATACTTGCCTCCGGTTTTGACACAAAACTATTTAAAGTTGTTAAAACCCAGGAGGATTGTGGAAAATTGCAAGAGGATCTTGATAAATTGGAAGACTGGGCATCAAAATGGCAGATGAAATTTAATGTGGAGAAGTGCAAGGTTATGCACCTAGGGAAGAACAACCCAAACTATGGTTACACGATGCAAGGTTCCACATTAGGATCCACCACCCAGGAAAAAGATTTAGGCGTCATTGTGGATACCTTGTTAAAACCCTCGGCCCAGTGTGCAGCGGCGGCCAAGAGAGCAAATAGAATGCTAGGTATGATAAGGAAAGGAATGGAAAATAAAACAAAAGATATTATAATGCCTCTATATCGTTCCATGGTGAGACCGCACCTTGAATATTGTGTGCAATTCTGGTCGCCGTATCTTAAAAAGGATATAACGAGACTTCCGGTGGCATGGTGGGCTAAGGAAGACGTCTCTTTCTTGGCTCCGAGGCCTGCCCTCCCCCCTGATCTAAAATACTCGCCTGATAACCTGATAATTTGCACGGTTTGACTTGGGGGAGGCAGCTGGGTTTGCTGTGTGCAGTTTGGAGCCTGTGTGTGCGGCGGTGGAGTTTATGGCGACGAAAGTCAGTAAGCGTGATAAGCCCCGGGGAGCTGAAACCAAGATGGCTGAGAGTGACACGGCTGGCCAGTCTCTGGCGGCGCAGGGTACCTTGATAGAGGAAGTGTCTAAGACGGTGGTTCTCGCCTTGGAAGACCGTTTGGGAGGCTTGGCGGCGCAAATGGCAGCGGTGGCACAGGCTGTTACAGACTTTAATGGCCGGGTGGAGCAGGCGGAACGGCGCATTAGCGCGGTAGAGGACGAGCAGACCTGTGCCGCGACCCGCATCAAAAACTGGAGGAGGCCCTGGCTAAGCAGGCGGACAAGTTGGAAGATCTTGAAAACCGGAGCCGCCGGAACAACTTACGGTTTATAGGTATTGTGGAGTTGGTGCAGGAGAAAGACCTGCGCTGGTATCTAGAGCGTTGGATTCCGGAGCACTTGCCGCTGGAAGAGGCGTTGGTGCCAATTACTCTGGAAAGGGCCCATAGATTGGGGCCATTTCGGGCTGGTGACAACAGACCCCATGCCGTTATTGCCCGGTTTCTTAATGCGGCTCAGAAAGACGGGGTTCTGCGAGCGGCGCGTCTGGCGCGGAGAAACTGGGAGACTGCCTGTACAGTTCTAATTTTTCAGGATTATTCAGCGGCAGTCTTGCAACGCCGTCGGGCCTACAAAGAGGTTTGCAGCAGGCTGGTGGAGAAGTGCCTGAGATTCACCCTGGCCTACCCTGCCCGTTTGAGAGTTGATTGTGAAGGTGGGCACCGTCTTTTCACAACGCCGGAGGAGGCCATGGAATATTGCAGCTAGCACGGGTGACTCTATGTGCTGGGGGACATAGTGTGTTTTCACTTTTGGAGGGAGCGCTGCGGTTACCATTATGGCTGAACATGAACAAGAGCCCTTTTTTTTTTTTTTGGCTCGGGTCCTGAGCAGCCTCCCGCAGACTATCGTTCCGTGGACTATGGGAGCGTTGGTGGAGAGCCCACCTTTAAAGCTTCAAGTTTAAAGCTTCAAGTTAAAGTTTAATGTATGTTACAGGAATTGGGGACATGGTTTAATTTTACAGTTAAAAAATTTATGACAGGACGCTGTCTATGTTTGACTTTATATTTGCTTTTTGGACTGTGTTTTCCTTGCCCTCTTGCCTCAGTACTTGATATCTGTGAGGGTGGGGTATTGCCATAGGTGTGGTGGTTGGGGGACCAGTTTGGACATGCGGGGGGAAAGGGGGAGGGGGTGGATTGTTAGTGGCAGCCATTAATTCTAGCTCTTACTCTACTGGTTTCTTTTCGGGCTGGGGGTGCGATATTCTTTTACTATACTATGGATGGGTAGCTATGGGGTACTGTTTGTTGGCTCGGGGGGGTTGATTGCCGGGTTATGCGGCGGAAATTGTTAGTCACAACCGCAATAGATCCCAAATTTCTTCAGAGTAATACCACTGTTTAGCAAATATGTAAAATAATTACTCCAATATGTTAGTGTTTCCTGCCTTCAGGTATTCTATAGACAGTTTTCTTGTAAATCTACTTATCTTTTTCTAAGCGGGTCTCAGACTTACGGGCTACTTCCGGTGATAAATATCACTTAGTGCACCTTTTGCATCAATGACCCATTTTCATATATTTCTTATATCTTTCTTATAACTTATTCTAAACTTATATTTCAAACGTCCAGTTGGATAATATGAGATATCTTATATCTTATAACAGCAAGCTTATCTTTTATCTTTGTCTTTTTCTTCAATTTCCCAACGCCAGGTCCGATTATCTGAACATAAGAGCAGGTTGAAATGTAAATCATTGTCAGCCCCAATAGTGGAACATTGCCTCCTTTTCCATCATACATTTGCAGATTTGCGCTGTTTCTGTATCGATAGAATTGATAGTGGTACGGGGGGTAGAACCCTTGATCAAACTTTGGTCCTTCGAGAACAACGATGGATTTACACATTGCAAACAATAACCCCTCAAGGCTTGAACACTCAAATAGATTGGGCTTTATGCACCTGATCCTAATTTTAACTAAGGCTGTTCAATTTCACGAGCCTGATTACACAGGAAGTTAAAAGATCTTTGGAAACGCACACCCGCATGCGCGTCCCTTTGCTATCCAAAATCAGGTTTAAGCTTGGTAGCCACAGAAGGTGAGCAGCACTCAGTTGTCATTTTTTAATGATATTAGTTACATGGTCTCTTCTGAAGGCATAAAAGAGAATGATTTTAAATTTGATGCTTTTCGTTGTTCCAGAGATAATTGAAACTACAAGTCTGTTTAAAACCGGGTTCAATTTTAGAAGCAACGGATGAGATAATTGACATCACAAGCCTGTCTAAAGAAAAAACCCCTGAGGAAACATAAAGGCTGTGAAACGCAGTGGCGCCCAGTCTGGCGTTGGGAAATTGAAGAAAAAGACAAAGATAAAAGATAAGCTTGCTGTTATAAGATATAAGATATCTCATATTATCCAACTGGACGTTTGAAATATAAGTTTAGAATAAGTTATAAGAAAGATATAAGAAATATATGAAAATGGGTCATTGATGCAAAAGGTGCACTAAGTGATATTTATCACTGGAAGTAGCCCGTAAGTCTGAGACCCGCTTAGAAAAAGATAAGTAGATTTACAAGAAAACTGTCTATAGAATACCTGAAGGCAGGAAACACTAACATATTGGAGTAATTATTTTACATATTTGCGGAAATTGTTAGGACTAGAAATTGCTGCGGGGGGGGGCTTACATGCCCTGGAAGTGTTGGTGGGGCCTCAAGAGTTAGGCCGGAGGTTGGCTGGTGGAGGTTGGTGGGAGGGAGGGAGAGGATTGGGAGGGAGGGAGGGCCGCGGGGGGTAGGGGAGGGCTGGGGGGGGGGGAGGGAGCGACAGTTAGTATGGGTAGCAGGACCGGGAAGGGGTGTGACTTTGGATTGGTGGGGGGGTCTGTTTAGGCAGAAGTGTGGGAGTGCTTCTGGATGTGCGTTGGTGTGCGGGGGAGCTATGGCGAAGGGGGGAACCCTAGGCTGGGGGGTTCTTACCCACATAATGGGATTGATGTTGTAAGGGGAACTACCTGTGGGATGTATAATGGGTAGTGGTACAAAAATTGCGACCTGGAATGTTTGTGGCTTGGGTTCCCCGATAAAAAGATATAAAGTGCTGCAACAGTTGCAACGTAAGCAGATTGGGATCATAATGTTGCAAGAAACGCACCAATCCGGAGAAGAACATGAGAAATTGTGCAAAGGACGTATTGCTAAGGTTTATGGGGCTCCTGCTGTTGGAAAAAAAAGGGGAGTGGCTATCTTAATTGCTAAGCAGGTGGGATGGGTGGAGGAGAGGGTGGAAGTGGATTTAGAGGGCCGGTATGTTTTTGTCTGGGGGCTGCTAGATGGTATGAAAGTTGTTCTGTGCTCAGTATATGCGCCCAATGTTTATGAAGCCCATTTTTTTCAGGCCATTACTCGCTTGCTGGTAGCTACTAATGGATATCAGGTAATTATGGGAGGAGATCTTAATGTTGCCATGGATGAGGGTATGGACAGATGGGGGAGAGGAGAGACCAGAGGAGTGTGCGGAGGCTATGGGGGCTTTGTGAGGCAAATAATTTGATGGATGTCTGGAGAGTTTTGCATCCTGGGGACTGGGAGTACACCCACCTTTCTAGAGCCCATGGAACGTGGTCACGTCTGGATTATTTTTTGACTTCCGAATCGCTTTTTCGATGGGTGGAGGTGGGCCCCTTGATCATCTCTGACCATGCGATGGTTGTTTTGGAGCTTGGTAAGCGAGATTGTGGGCGAACACGGATTTGGCGATATCCGCTGGAACTCCGAGGTGATGCCCATTTTGAGAAACACCTTCGAGACCGGTGGGGTGAATATGTGGCTTTCAATGACCTTCCTGAGATTAATCCGGCTCTTTTTTGGGAGGCAGGGAAGGCGGTGCTTCGGGGGGAGATAATTAGTTACCATAGTTTGAAACGAAAGCGGATGAACCAGTGAATTATTAACTTGGAGCGGGAGTTGGCCCTGGCGCGAAGGCGGGCGGCCTCTTGTATGTCGGGGGTGAATAAGCCCAAATTGCAGGAAGTGCAAATGGAGTTAGAGATGCTTTTACACCAGCGAGCCCAGAAATCTATGTTGTATTACCGGTACCAATTGTATCAGCATGGGAATAAGGCCGGGAGGATGTTATCATCCCTGATGCGACCGGTGGGGGGCTCCAGACATATAGGAGTGATTCGGCATTCGGATGGTACCCTTCGGAGGGATACGGGGGAGATAGAAAGGGTGTTTTCTAATTATTTTCAACAGTTGTACAAGGGGCAGGAGAGTAGGGAACGGGAGGGTCTGGACTTCCTGGAGGGGTGTACTTTACCTCATGTGAGTGCTGAGCATTTGCAGACTCTGAATCAGCATATCTCTTTATGTGAAGTACGGGCGGGGATTAAGAACTTGAAGAACGGTCGGGCTCCCGGAATAGATGGTCTCCGGGGCGAGTTTTATAAAATCCTGGGGGACGCTATAGTGGCTCCTTTAGCGGAATACTTTGGGGATTTGGTCCGTAGGGGTGGTTTTCCTTATGAGGCAAATAAAGCTTTGGTCACTATCCTGCCGAAGCCAGGGCGCGATCCGCTTCTTCCGGGATCTTATCGGCCCATCTCTTTACTTAACGTCGATATTAAGCTCTTAGCAAAGATCATGGCAGACAGACTAGCAGAGTTCTTACCGGCTCTGATTCATAATGATCAAGTGGGTTTCGTGAGGGGGAGGCACGCGGCCTATAGCTTGCAAAGAATTTTGCTTTCAATGTGTGCGGGAAGGGCGGCCCAATTGGAGTCTATGCTTATTAGTTTCGACGCAGAAAAAGCGTTCGACCGAGTGGACTGGGGGTTTATGTACCAAGTGCTGGGGAGTCTGGGCTTCTCCGGATTTCTTGTGGATGTGGTGCGGCTTCTCTACTCGGACCCGAGGGGGGCTATCTTGGTGAATGGTAATATGTCCTCGGAATTTTGTATACAAAAGGGGACTCGTCAGGGTTGTCCTCTATCTCCACTCCTGTTTGTTTTAACGTTGGAACTTTTGTTGATTCGGATTAGGGATAGTCCACACTTTAGGGGTGTTCCTGTGGGACGGACGGAATTTCGTGTTGCGGCCTTTGCTGATGACTTGTTAGTGCATTTAGCAGAGCCCCAAGTAGGGCTCAGGACTTTGTTGCAACTTATCCAAGATTATGGGGTCTCATCGGGGTTTCGATTGAACTTGGATAAGTCTGAAGCTTTGTGTGTGGGCCCCGGGGGGCAGCAGGGTTGGCAGGGGGCTTTCCCTTTGAAGTGGGCTGCGGGTAAATTTAAATATTTGGGTATCTACTTGCCAGCTGATTTGGGAGATCTCTACCAGTTGAATGTGACCAAGCTTCTTACTGACTTGACTTCTAGTGTCGATAAATGGAGAGATTTGCCGCTATCCCTGGGTGGTCGTATTGCCTTATATAAGATGTCGTTGTTTCCTAAGATGTTATATATGCTTCAGACGCTTCCGTTGTTGTTAAGGCGTGTGGACCTTCGCAAACTGGATAGATTGCTGAATCGGTTCTTATGGAAGGGTAGGAGACCAAGAGTGCGTCTGACGGTGTTGAGGCAGCCATGGGGGGATGGGGCTCCCAGATGTTCGGAAATATAATATAGCTTGTTTATTACGACATGTACGTGATTGGCTTTGGGACTTGGGGGATTACACCCCGTTGGAAATGTTTGGGGAATTGGTGCAGCCTTTTCATTTACTGTATCTTTTGCATGCGCGAGTGGTTACAGGGTTGCCCCGGGATTTCCGTAGTGTTCTTCTGGATCCCCTGCGGAAAGCGTGGCAATACTTCTGTAAATGTCGAGGGCTCTTAGTTCATTATTCTCCCTATCTTCCCATTAGGGGTAATGCGGAGTTTCTACCGGGGTTTTCGGGGCTTAATTTTGCTCGGTGGACTCAGTTGGGGATAGTGAACTTGGAACATGTGCTTACGTTGGATGGTAGGCTAGAAGATTTGTCCGTGCTGCGCCAACAGTACTCTTTGGGGGGACAGGATGTTTTTCTTTATGCGCAAATCCGTAGCTATATTCGCAGTGTGCCCCTGGAGGCGTTGAAGGGAGCAGTCAGCTCCGCCGTGGAGGAGGCGTTAATGGGCGGGGATCAAGGGGTGCGGGTGGCTGGGTTACATAAAATGTTATGGGAGTCGGAGTCCCCGGTAGTAGTGGGGGAGCTGGCCGCCGCATGGGCTCGGGACTTGGGGGAAGTGGTTGAGGGGACTGATGTGTTAGGTGCCTTAGCTGCGATTCCGAAATTAAGTGTAATGGTAGCGCATCGGGATATGCAGTATAAATTGCTGCGTCGTTTATACTTCGCCCCCCTTAGGGCATGGAAAGCTGGGATTGGAGGCTCTCATAGTTGTCCTCGCTGTGGGGATGGTAGAGCGACGTTAGGCCATATGTTCTGGCATTGCTCTAGAGTTCAGTTTTTCTGGGGGCAGGTGTTGGCGTATTTGCGGGGCTGTATGCGAGGGCCGCTAACTTTCAGTGCAAGGAATGTGGTTCTTGACATATGGGATGATTCGTGGGATACAGCGGTGGGGCCGGTGGTTTGGCACTGGATACGATTGGTGCTGGTTACTGCTCGAATGACTATCTTACAAATGTGGCTGGATGGTAAGGGGCCGGGATATGGTGTTTGGAGGGGGCGATTGCATGCAGTGTTGATGGAAAGAATGCGAGCAGGTGGGCATCCGGGACGCTGGCAGCGTTTTTGGTTGGGTTGGGGTCCCCATTTGCAATTTCTGCCGAGTAGAACCCGCAGCAGGATTATAGGGGGGCCTTGAGGGATGTTATGTATCCTGGATTTCAGACTTCTCCTTGTGGTATGTAGACTATGGTGAGAAGGGTCCGCGTTGAGAATACCGAGGGGGTGGGTGGGTTGGGGAGGGGTGGGGGGGGGGTAGTAGTATTTTGGAGAGGGGTGTGGGGCAGGTGAGGGAGAAGGAACCACCCCACCCCTGTCCTTTTCTGTCTCCTTACGGGATTCTTCTTGTGGAAGGGGGGCAGGGGGGAGGTTGGGTGGCTGGGGTGGAGGGGGAGGGCTATACGAAATGATGGGGGGCATGGGGGGGGTGGGGGGTTAGAAAGAAAAGAACCGAAAAGAACCGCAAAGTAAAGGAAAGAACATGGGGGTCTGATATTATTCTCCGACTTCTGTGCAATTATCTGTTCTTCTCTGATCCTTGTTATGCTGGTTCTGTCATATTTCTATATAGGGTTGCTTTCGGGCTAATGGATCCATGGGAAGGCGGGGATTGATTTCACTGGTTTATCTGTTGGCAGGGAGGGGTGGTAGTAGTGGCCTGTTTTGCTGAATGTTTTCTGATTATATGTGATTGTTGTTTTCCTGCTTGGTCTGTTTCATTGTACTATGGGGTTTTGGAAACTGTTAATAAACACATTTAAACATAAAAAGGATATAGCGATTTTAGAAAAGGTTCAGAGAAGAGCCACCAAACTGGTAAAGGGGATGTGGAAGGATACTCCTATGAAGAAAGGCTAAAAAGGTTAGGGCTCTTTAACCTGGAAAAGAGACAGCTGAGGGGAGATATGATAGAAGTGTATAAATTAATGAATGGAGTGGAACGGGTAAACATAGATCGATTGTTTACGTTATCAGAATATAGAAAGACTAGGGGACATGCAATGAAGCTACAGGGACATGCAATGAAGCTATTTAAGACTAATAAAAGAAAATATTTTTTCACTCAACATGTAATTCCAACGGCGATCAGGGCCACGGAGGAAGCAAGGGCCGGCATCGGGGCTGCGAGCGGGAGCTCCGCCTCATCCCCTGCACCTGCCAATCAGACCAAGGCAGCAACGGTCTGTGGAACCGCCATTCCAACGGCGATCAGGGCCACAGAGGAAGCAAGGGCCGGCATCGGGGCTGCGAGCGGGAGCTCCGCCTCATCCCCTGCACCTGCCAATCAGACCAAGGCAGCAACAGACTATACAACCACCTTTCCAACGGTGCACCCGCACCTTGTGGGCCCGCGCCTAAGGACCACGCCAAAGGACCCTTTGGCGTGGCCCTTAGGCGTAGGACCGTGGGGGACCGAGGAACGGCCAATCTATGTTGGTTCTATTTGTCGACATGCTTCATGTAGTTAAATGTAATGTTAGACATGCTCTGTATTTCCCTATGTATACTGTTATGTATTGATAATGTGATGCATGTTTCCCTTACCTGTGTGTAACCTGTGTTGTATTGACCGCTTTGATTGAAGGATAAGGCGGGATACAAAACTTGTTAAATAAATAAATAAATAAATAATCAAACTCTGGAATTTGTTACCGGAGAATGTAGTAAAGGCTGTTAGTGTAGCTGGGTTTAAAAAAGGTTTGGACAAGTTCCTGAAGGAAAGGTCCATAAACCATTATTAAGAAGGGACACAGGATATCAATGCTTGACCCAGTACAAGCATTGTGGAACCTGTGTCTTTTGGGGAAACTGCTAGGTACATATGACCTAGATTGGCCACTGTTGGAAACAGGATACTGGGCTTGATGGACTTTGGTCTGACCCAGTATGGCATATCTTATGTTCTTATGTTCATAGGCATGTATTTGACAGACCTGGCAAAAGAAATTGCCGGGTTCTTGGCTGGTCTGTCCAAGGAACCCCTGCAGCAGTTCAAGAACCTGGCCAAGGCGTTGTGTGAGTGCTCCAAGTTTGTCTCAAGCAGCCTATGATGGCTTTGAGTTGGCGGCTCGAGTAGCGGCAGCGGGCATCGGTGCCCAACTCCAGGCTTGGCTACAGTTGTCTGATCTCAAACAGTGGGTTCAGGACAAATTGCTTGATGTCCCATGCCAAGGAGAGAACCTCTTTAGCAAACTCATGACCGACAAGGCTATCGAGCTGGAGACTGATTTCATGACGAGGATCAGCCTCTCTAAAAGGACCGCTGCCCCTTCCTGACGGAAGGGCTCAGGTAAAAAGCCCTTCTACCCGAGAAAAGGGGCTACTACGCGACTTTCCAGGCCTCCCTGGCTCCCCAGCAGGGTCAACAGCCCAAGGGACATGGGCATGGCCCTCGTAAGCAGAAGGCTCCCAAGCCCGAGACGTCAGCCCCAGCCCAGTCAGTGGGGAGTTTGACTCCTTGGACATGCCTCTCCACCCAAGGAGGTCAGCAGCCCACAGGGGGACGTCTGATCCACTATGCCCAAAGGTGGCTAACTATCACCACCGATTCCTGGGTACTTCGGCTGGTCAGGGAGGGCTACCTCCTCCATCTGACTCAGACACCTCCGACTTACTTTCCGAGAAAGCCCCTTAGGTCTCCCCTTCATCGGGACCTTCTACTGAAGGAGTTTGCAGGTCTTCTCGAGGACAAGGCGGTGAAACCAGTGCCCCATCATCTCCAGGTACTTCTTCGTGCCAAAAAGGACTGGAGGCCTAAGGCCCATCCTCGACCTGCGCAACCTGAACAAGTTCCTGGTGAAGGAGAAGTTCAAGATGCTCTTCCTTGGAACATTGCTGCTTTACGTCCAGCAGGGAGATTGGCTATGCTCCTTGGATCTGAAAGATGCTTATACCCACATCCTCATTCACCCCAACCACAGGCAGTACCTGCGGTTCATGGTGGAGGGGGCACTACCAATAAAGGGTGCTGCCTTTCGGCTTGACCTCTGCCCCAAGGGTCTTCACAAAATGCCTGTCAGTCATAGCCGCCTTCCTCCACCTCCAGAGGATCTTTGTCTTCCCCTATCTGGATGACTGGCTCATAAAAGGAGGCACGGCCTCAGAGGTGCAGCAGGCAACTGCACGCACCATCCAGGTCCTGCAACACTTGGGATTTGTGATAAACTACCCCCAGTCCCACCTCCTCCTGACACGGTGTCTGGAGTTCATAGGGGTAAGACTGGACACCCTCTAGGCAAAGGCCTTCCTGCCTGAAGACCGAGCCGACAGTCTCAGGGCCCTGGCCCTGGATGTACAACACTGCCCCTCAGTACTCGCCCGGCTTCTCCTGCGCCTATTCGGACATGTGGCCTCCACAGTCCATGTCACCCCAGATGCCTGCCTCCACATGAAAGCCACGCAGTGGTGCCTTCAGGACCAGTGGACACAGGCTATGGGACGCCTCTGGGACAAAGTTTCAGTGACCCGCCAGTTGGTGGTCTCCCTGACCTGGTGGCAGACTCCCCAAAACCTCAAGGCGGGGATGCCCTTCCAAGCCTCTTAAGGGTCCTCCCCACAGACACCACCTTGCTCGGGTGGGGAGCCCACTGTGAGGAACTCCACACCCAGGGCAGCTAGTTGCAGCACGAGAGCAACCAGCAGATCAACCTCCTGGAGCTACGGGCCATATACTTAGCCCTCCAAGCCTTTTGTCACTGCCTACGGCACCAGTCGGTGTTGGTCCAGACGGACAACCAGGTGGCAGTGTTCTATGTGAACAAAGAGGGGGGGCACAGGGTCTTGTGCCCTCTGCCGAGAGGCAGTGGTCCTCTGCTCCTACGCAGTCCGGCAGGATATACTTCTGTGGGCAGTATAACTGCCAGGCCAGAACATCTCACTGACTGACAGACTGAGCAGGTCTTCCAGCCGCACGAGTGGCAACTGGACCCCAATGTGGCCTACAGGCTCTTTCAGCTCTGGGGGGGAACCCAAGATAGACCTGTTTGCCAGTCCAGGGTGGCATCAGATGCATTCCTTGTCTCATGGTCTAGAGGCCTCTTGTACGCCTTCTCACCCACACCACTAATTGCCAAGACATTGTTCAGGACCCTCCACGACAAGGCCTTGCTCATCCTGATAGCCCTTTGATGGCCCAGGCAACCATGGATCCTGCTGGCCTCTTGTAAGGCTTCCACTAGGAAAGTGTACGCCCTCAAATGGCGCAGGTTTTCAATTTGGTGTGCAGAGCACGGGTCCGGCCTGTTCTCCTGCCCTGTGGGACTGGTGCTACAGTACCTTTTCCACCTCTCGCAATCCGGGCTTAAATCAAACTCAGGGTGCACTTCAGTGTGCCCTGGTGGCGCACCACCACCTGATGGATGTCAAACACCTCTCAGTCCAGCCGCTGGTGCCCCGCTTCCTACCAGGTCTGCTCTTATTGAAGCCTCCGATTCACCTTCCGCCGACTGAGTGGGACCTCAATGTGGTATTGGGGCAGCTCACTCGCCTGCCCTTTGAGCCTCTGGCTACCTGCCACCTGCAATATCTATCGTGGAAGGTGGTGTTCCTGGTTGCATTCACCTCCGCTCGCAGGGTTAGCGAGCTTCAGGCCTTAGTGGCGGAGGCGCCATATACCAGGCTCTACAAGAACAGGGTGGTGCTCAGCACACACCCCAAATTCCTTCCGAAGGTGATATCCTCCTTCCATTAAATCAGGAGGTGGTACTTCCCACCTTCTTTCCAAGACCTCACTCCAGTAGAGGGGAGATGGTTCTACACACCCAGAACTGCAAGAGGGCCTTGTCCTTCTACATCCAGCGTACTCAGGGCCACCGCAAAACTGCTCAGCTTTTCATCTTGTACGACCCCAGTAGACAGAGAGGCAATGACCAAACGTACACTGTCTACCTGGGTGGAGGACTGTATCGCCCTCACCTATGAGCAGGCAGGGCTCCTGCTGGAAGGTCGAGACACGGAGCGCCGAGTCAGGGCTTTACCTGCCTTAGTGCAGGAGGTGATGGATAGCGATATGGGTAAGAATATCCAGCCGGCCAGAGGATCTGGTGACCATGCTGTAAGCCGCTCATCGTTCTCTAGTGGGTCTGTAGCAGCTGTGCCCCCTGGTGTTGGGGGGTCATTTCCTAGAGAGCCTCTGGGCTCAGGATTGTCCTCCCCAGAATCGATTTTTTGCAGCAGGCCTAGTCTTTCTGGCATGGAAATTCAGACTCTGCAGCCTCTAGGTGCCCTGAGTGCAGTCTTATGTGGGGCAGGCGGAGAGTGGGAGCTCTGTTCAATTTCCTTTGGCTAAGCGAGGGGTGCTTCTTGGAGATGGAGAACAGCTGGGAGCCATCTAAGATTTTGACTATGGCTCGGTACTGGGCTCTGACATGGATGAAGAAGTACTATCGCATTCAGAGGATTTTGAAGAGGCTGAAATGATCCACCTATTCTAGAAAGAGGAGCTGGCGGCATTGATAGCCAGGGTCTCATCTGCCTTGAACTTGACAGGTGCTTCCGGTATGGAGCAGGAGTTGAGGTACATCTGCTCCATCAAGGGGTGCGGAAATCCACTACTGTCTTCCCATTTCCAAATGTGATCAAGGATATGATCTGGTCAAAATGGGACTCTCCCAACTCCTTGCCTAAGGGGCTAAGGGATGTAAGAAGGTATGTGTTCTCCCGGAGAAAAGATGCATTGAGTTGTTTGTTATTCCCAAGGTGCATGCACAGGTCAAGGCAGTTACCAGACGGATCACCATTCCTGTGGAAGGTGGATTGGCCTCAAAGGATTTTCTGGACTGCAAAGAGGATTAGTTATTGCACAAACCCTTGATCCCGCCCACAACGAACCTCTGACTCAAAGCTATACTAACCTGTCTATGTCTAAAGTCTGTCCTATCCCAAAATTATTAATGTTGCCTCCTCGGTGTTGGCCCTACCCTCGTACTTAATCTCCACACCCCTATATGTAACACCGCTTTGACCCGGTGAAAAGCGGTATATAAATGCAGCTAAATAAATAAATTAATTAATTAAATTATTGCGGAGCCAGTTCACCATGGAGACTGTTCTGCAGCTGGCGGTATGCACCAACCTGATGTCTCAAGCCCTGCTCCAGTGGATTTTGTCTCTTGCGCCGAATGATGCTAACCCTCTTTTGGAGTCTGCTTTGGTCTTCCTTTCTGATGCCATGTATGACCTAGTACATTTGACGGCTAGGGATGGGGCCCTGATGATAGTGTCATGGCTTTGGTTTTGGCTCTGGCACTGGACCGCAGACATATCTTCCAAAGACCAGTTGACCCAACTGACGTCTAAGGGGAAGCTTCTGCCTGGAGCCGAATTGGAGAAACTGGTGAAGGACCTGGGCAAGACAAAATCTTACCGCTTTCCTGAAGACAATTCCAAGGGTCCTATGAAGCGGGCTGGTGCTCCTTTCTTGTCAGCCTCTGCCCATCCACTGAGGGCGCTTTGGCCAGATTTCTGGGGGTCTTGGGCCTCTCGTTGCTGACCTGGAAAACGTTTCTTCCCCTCTGCTTCCGGGCTTTGGGCTCATTCTCAGTCCTTTCATGGAGCACTTGAGCCCAGAGACTCTGTCTCTTCCTGAGGAGGACTCTTCTGGGCTGCACAATGATGGTTCCCTGGTTCCTCAAGTTGGAGGCAGGCTTCGCCTTGTCTTTCAGAAATAGGCCAGGGTTACCAAGGATCGCTGGGTGCTAGACACCATTCAGTTCGGCCATATTCTGGAATGCAAAAAGCTGATTCCAGATGCCTTCATAATCTCCCCTTGTGGGTCATCAGAGTACCTCTGCGCAGGCTACCTTAGACAAGTTGGAGCACCTAAAGGCAGTGGTGCTAGTCCTGCTGGACGAGTGGGGCAAGTGCAGATACTCCATCTATTTTGTGGTGCCGAAAAAGGGATGGTTCCTTCCAGTCTATCTGGACCTCAAGGAAGTCAATGAGCACGCCCTGCGTTTCCAAATGGAAACATTGTGCTCCGTGATTCAAGCAGTGCGACAGTGGGAGTTCTTGGCGTGTCTGGATCTGGCCGAGGTGTATTTTCATATCTCGATCCAGTTGGATCAGCAGCAATATCTGCCTTTTGTTGTGCTTGGCTATCACTTTGAGTTTGCTGCCCTCCCTTTCAGGCTATCCACCACCATGAGGACGTTCTCCATGGTCATGGTGGTACATAAGAACATAAGATATGCCATACTCCACCGCCGGACTCCCGAGAGGCGCGAGACCAACTGACTGCCTCCGGCCCATTCAGGGCTGTGGGAGGGGAGCAGCAGCTCCATTAAAGTAAAGCCGCCGACGGCGGGCAGAACTCCACCGCCGGACTCCCGAGAGGTGCGAGACCAACTGACTGCCTCCGGCCCATTCGGGGCTGTGGGAGGGGAGCAGCAGCTCCATTAAAGTAAAGCCGCCGACAGGCGGGCCCGCGCCTGAGGGCCTCGCCAGAGGGCCCTTTGGCGTGGCCCTTAGGCAGTGGCCCGTGGCAAAAATTGAAGAACAGCAAATATGTATAAGATCTATTAATTTGAGTAGTTATTCTCTTTACAATTTCCTCAGTCTGTCTCTCCCTTTGGCTGCTCTTTCCGTTTAGAGGCATGTCTATATTACATGTTAACCTGATGTAGTCTTTCGTTGTTACCTATAGATCCATTGCTTATCACTTTGATACTTTGATAAGGTGGTATAAAACTGGATGCATTGTTTTGTCTTTATAGTCTGATGTTTTTATGTCTGTATTGTATGTTAACCTGATGTAGTCTTGTAACCGCTTTGATTGTAAGAAAGGCGGTATAAAAAACCTGTTAAATAAATAAATAAATACTGGGTCAGACCAAGGTCCATCAAGCCCAGTATTCTGTTTCCAACAGTGGCCAATCTAGGTCATATGTACCTAGCAGTTTCCCCAAGAGACACAAGTTCCACAATGCTTGTACTGGGTCAAGCATTGATATCTTCGGTCACTTCTTAATAATAGTTTATGGACCTTTCCTCCAGGAACTTGTCCAAACCTTTTTTAAACCCAGCTACACTAACAGCCTTTACTACATTCTCCGGTAACAAATTCCAGAGTTTGATTACACGTTGAGTGAAAAAATATTTTCTTTTATTAGTCTTAAATAGTTTACCTTGTAGTGGCCATGGCGCCAAGGGATCTGCGTCCATCCATATCTGGATGACTGGCTCATCCATGCCCATTCTTTTCAGAGGTGTCTCTGGTGGTATCCCAAGTGGTGTCCTTTTTGGTGAACCTCGACTGGATGATCAATCGGGGAAAGAGCCAGCAGTTGCCTTCCCAGTCCCCAGAGTTTCTGGAACACATTTTGATACTGGAGTGGGCAGAGGTTTTCTGCTAGAAAAGAAAGTAAAAAGATTATTGGATTGCTTGGCAATGTTCTGTGCGCCGCAGGCTCCAATAGTCTGGGATTATGTTCAGCTCCTTGGATTGATGGCGGTGATCATAAAGATGGTGCCATGAGTACATGTTCACATGCAACTGCTCCAGTGCTTCCTGCTGACTCAGTGGTCCCTGAGTTCTCAGTTCGAGCATAGGCTCCCACTGCCGTTGATGGTGAGGTTCAGCCTGCGGTGGTGGCGGCAGCCTGGTCTTCTGAGGAAGGACATGCCGCTGGAAAATTTCTCCTGTATTTTCCTTGCAATGGATGCCAGTCTGTCGAATTGGGGAGCCCAATGCCAAGACCGGCCTAGAGCTGTTGCAACAGCAGGGAAGTGGTGTGGTCCATCAAACGGTTATCAAGTTGGCTCTTATGCGTTTTCAGCCCCTGGTTGAGGGCCCGGCAGTTCAAATGTTTTCAGACAACACCACGGCGGTGGCTTCTGTCAATTGGCAAGGCAGCACAAGGAGTGCCAAGATACTGTAGCTCTGGAGATGGCTTTTCTGTTTGTGGAGAAGAACCTTCTATCCTTGTTGGCTTGGCACATTCCCATGCGGAAAATCTGGAAGCAGATTTCCTCAGCTGGCATGCTCTGGATTCTGAAGAGTGGAAGTTGAGTCAGGAGGCATTTCAGTTGAATCTGTGGTGCTGGGGTCACCCCAAGATGGATCTGATGGTTACCTGCTTCAAGCCAAAGTTTGCCACTTCTTCAGTTGCCACACGGAGATGGGGTTTGAAGGCCTCATCACTCTGACCAAGTCTTGGCCAAGCCAACATCTGCTGTACGTGTTTTCTCTGTGGCCCCTGATGGGGCATGTGCTTCAGTGTATAGAACAGCCCCTGGTCAGGATTGTTCTGTTGGTGCTGGATTGGCCGAAGAAAGTGTGATTTGGAGACCTGATGCAGCTCCTACAGGTGCCTCCTCTTCGGTTGCCTCTATCTCTGGGCCTATTGCTATTACGCCTAGTTGATTTCCAAGTTTAAAGCTCCAGTTCATTGTAAGTGCTCCCCGACACAATTTGTTGTATGTAAACCGCACTGATTTTTAAGAGTGCAGTATATAAGAAACAATAAATAAATTGCGGCAGGGACCGATCATCCTGAAGGACCCGGCTCCCTTCTCAATTATGGCTTGGCTCTTGAAAGGAGATAACTAGTGTGTAAGGGCTACTCTCC
This sequence comes from Ichthyophis bannanicus, assembly GCA_033557465.1. NCBI lineage: Eukaryota > Metazoa > Chordata > Amphibia > Gymnophiona > Ichthyophiidae > Ichthyophis > Ichthyophis bannanicus. The sequence continues at coordinate 136,968,448 of CM066049.1, read as the reverse complement.
AGTGGTGGTCTCTACTACTAACATATGTGCAGATCTGGTGCCTCTTTCAGCCTTTCCCTTAGCTTCCTGAAAGTTCACATAGCCGTTTTGTCCTGTTTCCTAGGTCCAGTGGCTTGTAGGTTTCTGGTCTTGCACTCCCCCCCCTACCCTTCCCACCTCCCTATCCCGCCCCCCCCCCCAACCCTTCCCCCTCGCTGCCTGCCTCTTTATTTTTGTAGTTGTATTATATTTTTATAATTTTTTATTCCCTTCTTTTATGTATCATTTTTACAATGCCACAACACTTGAGCACCTCAAACGTCTTGCAACTCCCCCTTTGTGTTTTTTTTTTATTATTTATTATTCATTTTTATTCTATTTTACTGTTTTTTTTATCGTCAAGTTTTTTACTCTGGCTCTCATTGAGTTTTTTTTAGTTTTTATTGTTCTCCAGGTCCAAGCAGGAAGTCAGTCCTCACATATGGGTGACGTCGGCGCCAACGGAGCCCTCGTGTGGAGCATTTCCCCAGCTTTCAAGGAAAGCCTTTGGGAATGCAGCGCGCATGCGCGGTCCCCTTCCCACCCAAGGGTGCCATCTTGCTCAGTCTTTCTTTTTTCGCGGAGCCCAACGGACGTGAGTTTGTGTCACCCGGGAAAAGTAGATTTTTTCTGCAATTTTCGCTTTTTTCTTATCCGGTTCAACGCCAGTTCCCCTTCCCGCCTGGGCTCGGTACACCGGTATCAAGTCCGGAATTTCTTTTTTCGTTTTTTGTCCTTTGTGACTAGCGTTCACGCCTTTTTTTGTTGTTTTCACTGGCAGCCCGGTCTTTTGACCTTGCAGGGGCCCTTTTTCCCCCGATGGCTGCCAGCGGGTTCAAAAAATGTGATCAGTGCAAGAAACTTATGTCTCTCACCGACACACATGACTGCTGCCTCCGATGCCTCGGGCCCGACCATGACCCGCTGGTCTGTGGCCCGTGCGGCAAAATGTCATCGAAGGCACATTGGAGCCGTCAGCATCAAAGTGAGAGAATTTTTTCAGAGTCCGCGTCCGGCTTCATCAGAGGCCTCAACATCTCAGGAGTCTGACCCCGAGCGCCGTCGTGTTTCCTCTGAGAGAGGGTCTCCCACCCAGGAGCACAAAAGGAAGAAGAAGCTCGTGAGGGCGTCGTCGATGGAGGCCCCTGGGTCTTCGAGGGCCAGGTTGCGTAGCCCTAACCACTGCCCCGGGCTCTCGGAGTTGGAGAGGCCGTCCAAACTACCTTGCATGGAGCCAGAGTCCCAGAGTCACGTAAGTTCTGTTGTACTCGTGGACTCTCCTCCGGGAGAACCGAGTCGGGGGCTGCTGAGTCTCCTGAGCTTGGACTCAGGCTGACGGCCTTGGAGAGCAGCTTGGCTGCCTTCATGTTACAGCAGCGGGTGCTGATCGCCAATCTGACCGGTGCATCTGCCCCGACCACCGGGACCTCGACGTCTAAGTCGACCCCGGAGACTGAGCCATCCTCGAGTCCATCAAGTCTCGAGTCGATCCTCGGTCAAGATCCCCTCAAACTTCCGTGTGGGCCGAGGTCATCGACGCTGGTGCCCTCGACGTCAGGGCAGGTGGCACCGAGGCCCACACGGCCGGAGCTGCTCGACGACTCCTAGGAGGAGTCGGCATGGGAGACGGAGGATGAGGAGTCTCCGGACACCTTCCGGACCCGGTGCGTCCCTTCGGACTCCCTGGAGTCCGAGCCTCGGAGAAGGTCCCCCCCGGAGGATACCCGGTTCTTGGACTTGGTGAGGGAGGAGCCCGATGCCCTCCATTATGATTTTCCTCCGAAGGAAGCCTTTACTGTACCGGTTCCTCCGATGCTGGAACGGCTGCTCTTCTGTATGTGGGAGGCACGGGCCTCGGCGCCGATTCTTAGCAAACGGGTCGATTCCATTTATCGAATCTGTAAGAGCCCTGGGTTCCAAAAGTCACAGCTATCGCACAATTCCATGGTTGTGGAATCGGCCATGCACCGCCTGAAGATGCACTCCTTGGTGCCCCCCGGCCGGGAGGCCCAGAACCTGGATGCCCTCGGTAAAAAGTGCTTCCAGGGCTCTATGCTATCTTGCCGTGTCCAGACTTACCAGCTGTACATTGGCATGTACCTAGGAGATTGCCGGGTTCTCAGCTGGCCTCTCCAAGGAACCCTTGCAGAGGTTCAAGGCCTTGTCGACAGGGATCTGAGAGTGCTCGAAGTTTATTTCTCGAGCAGCCTATGATGACTTCGAGGCTCGCCATCAGGCCTGGCTATAGTCATCGGACGTGGAATCATGGGTGCAGGACAAGTTGGTTGATGTCCCGTGCCGAGGTGACAACCTATTCGGTAAGCCATGACTGAAAAGGCTGCAGAAATCGAGACTGAGAATCTCACCAGGACAAGGCTGTCCAGAAAGAATTCTGCACCTTCTCAAAAAAAGAAGGGCTCGGGAAAGAAGCCCTTTTTCCCGAGGAAGGGTGCTCCCTACAAATCCTACCCTCAATATCCGGCCTCTCCAGCTCCCCAGCAGGGCCAGCAGACCAAGGGGCATGGGCCCCGTAGGCAGAAGACCCCCAAGCCGCCAGCTCCGGCTCCTGCACAGCAGGGAGCAGGGTTTTGACTCCCACAGCATAGCCTCTTCTCCGCCGGTGGCTCCACTCAGCACAGGAGGTCGGCTGACCCTGTACGCCTACAGGTGGCCAGCCATCACGGGATACTTGGGTACTGAGCATAGTCCAAAAGGGATACTTGCTCCACTTCCACCAGCTACCCCCCTCCTACTTCCCATGGGAGCCTCCAAGACTCCCTCTATACAGGAACCTCCTCCTTCAGGAGTTGTCAAGTCTTCTAAAGGAACAGGTGGTGGAACCGGTGCCTCACCACCTGGATGGGCAAGGCTTCTACTCCAGGTACTTCCTGGTACCAAAAAGGACAGGAGGCCTCCGGCCTATCATAGACTTGCGAAACCTAAACAAGTTTCTGGAGAGGGAAAAGTTCAAGATGCTTACCCTTGGGATACTGCTGCCCTACCTCCAGCAGGGAGACTGGCTATGCTCCTTAGACCTAAAGGATGCTTATACTCACATCCTCATTCATCCAGACCACAGACAATATCTCAGATTTGTGGTGGGAGGAAACCATTTTCAGTATAGGGCACTTCCCTTTGGCCTAACCTCTGCCCCCAGGGTTTTCACCAAATGCCTGGCGGTGGTGGCGGCTTACCTCAGGAATCAGGGGATTTTTGTCTTCCCATACCTGGACGACTGGCTCATCCAGTGCCAGTCTCTCCAGGAGGCCAGACAAGCCACTCTTCGCACTGTCTCTCTTCTTCAGCATCTGGGCTTTGTCATAAACTACGCAAAGTCCACTTTGCTCCCCTCTCAGAACCTAGAGTTTATAGGGGCAAGCTTAGACACCCTTCAGGCAAGAGCTTACTTGCCCGAAGACAGGGCCCACAGACTGATAGAGTTGGCCAGCCAGTTCCAAAGCAAGTCTCATGTCTCCGCCAGGCACTACCTGCAGCTCCTGGGCCACATGGCATCCACAGTACAGGTGACTCCGAATGCCCGTCTACACATGCAGGCTGCTTAGTGGTGCCTCAGATATCAGGGGACGCAGGCCACAGGTGACCTCTGAGACAGAATAAAGGTGTCCAAACCACTTTTGGACTCCTTAGAGTGGTGGCTACATCTCCCAAACCTTCTCAGGAGGGTACCTTTTCAGGCTCCAGCACACACAAGGGTGCTGACGACCGATGCTTCCTTAAAGGGCTGGGGTGCACATTGCCAGGGCACGTGCACTCAAGGCCTCTGGTCTCCTCGAGAGGCCACGCAGCAAATCAATCTTTTGGAGCTGCGAGCAATCTGCTTAGCTCTATAGACTTTTTCTCATGCCCTCTCTCACCATTCTGTCTTAGTTCAGACGGACAATCAGTTGGCAGTGTTCTATGTGAACAAACAAGGGGGCACAGGGTCCAGGCTCCTATGTCAGGAGGCGCTGGCCCTTTGCTCCTTTGCAGTCAAACAAGGCATGTTTCTCAAAACAGTTTATCTACCTGGTCAGGAGAATTTCCTAGTAGACAAGCTAAGCAGGATTCTCCAGCCTCACGAATAGGAGTTGAATCCATGGGTGGTCCAGCAGATCTTCCTCCGCTGGGGACTTCCATCCATCGATCTCTTTGCAAGTCCACAAAACCGTCAGCTTGCCCAGGTTTTGCTCCAGACAGCCACATCCCCTGAGGATGGCAGCAGATGCTTTTCTGATCTCTTGGTCTACAGGCCTCCTGTATGCGTTTCCTCCCACGCCCCTGGTGGTCTGACCTCTTTTCAAGATTCTCCAGGACAAGGCCTCGGTGATTCTGGTAACCCCCAGATGGCCGAGGCAGCTGTGGTTTCCACTTCTGCTGCAGTTGGCGGTGGAAACTCCATTCCCTCTGAGGTTGCAACACGATCTCCTGTCTCAAGATCAGGGTTCCTTTCTGCACCCCAATCTCAGATCCCTCAATCTGATGGCCTGGCTGCTGAAAGGATAGTGCTAGCTCCCTTACTTCTATCTAAGGAGGATGAGGAGGTGGCCTTGGCCTCTAGGAGGCAGTCCACCAGCAAGTCCTATGCTCTTAAGTGGTGTAGGTTTACGGTATGGTGTGCTCAGCACAATGAATATCCTTTCTTTTGCCTTGTGCCAATAGTACTGTAGTATCTACTTCACCTGTCAGACCTAGGCCTTAAGTCTAATGCTGTTCGGGTCCACCTCAGTGCTCTATCAGCGCACCACTTACCGGTGGAAGGACAGTCTCTGTCAGTTCACCCCTTGGTGTCCCGATTTCTCAGAGGTCTGCTTCTTCTCAGACCTCCAGTTCGTCCACCGGCAACTGAGTGGGATTTGAACGTGGTCTTGCAGCAACTTACTCGCCCACCGTTTGAGCCGATGGCTACTTGCCATTTGCACCTCCTTTCATGGAAAGCACTCTTCCTGGTGGCTCTTACCTCGGCCAGATGTGTGAGTGAACTACAAGCTCTGGTTTCTGATAGACCATACACACGGTTCTATAGGAACAGGGTGGTCCTACGGACCCATCTGAAATTCCTTCCAAAAGTGGTCTCCTCTTTCCACCTCAACCAGGAGGTGGTTCTTCCGACCTTCTTTCCCAGGCCGCATACCAGCCGGGCTGAATCAGTCTTGCATACCCTGGACTGTAAGAGTGCATTGTCTTTTTACATAGAACGTACATGGGGGTATTGAAGGACTACTGAGCTCTTCGTCTCCTTTGACCCTAATAAGATGGGGTTACCTGTCTCCAAGCGTACATTGTCCCCTTGGGTAGCAGATTGTATCGTCTGAGCGTACAAGACAGCCAACCTCCCCTTGCAGGGTCGAGTCACGGCCCACCGTGTCAGGGTGAAAGCCGCATCAGTAGCTCATCTCCGTTCTGTTCCGTTGGCAGACATCTGCCAGGCCGCAACTTGGTCTTCAAGCCAGACTTTTGCAGCCCATTACTGCCTCGAGAGAGAGTCCCGAAGGGACAGTGCTTTCGGACAGGCGGTACTCCGTAATCTCTTTGAGATTTAGGCAACTCCTACCCTCCGGCCCTTGTACTGGGCTACCATACGGGGGTGTTCTCAGAGGATATTCTTATCACGAATGCTGAGGCTCTTTAAGGCCCGCTGGACATCCAAAAGATGCAGCTTCTCCGCCGAAGAATCACTCTTATTCCCCGCCAACACTGGCAAGGAAATTTCCTGGTTGACATGGAAAGCCGAAACCAGCTTAGGGTTCCCGGTAGCCTAGAGCTGGGGAGTCCCATATGTGAGGACTGGTTTCCTGCTTGGTCCTGGAGAAAGAGTAGGTACTCACCTGTTACAGGTGTTCTCCAGGAGCAGCAGGAATCAGTCCTCACGACCCTCCCTCCTCCCCTGGAGTTGCTGTCATATCATTCATTTTGATTTTGCTCTTTTAGCTATGTCATCAGGCTGAGCAAGATGGCACCCTTGGGCGGGAAGGGGACCACGCATGTGCGCTGCATTCCCAAAGCTTTCCTTGAAAGCTGGGGAAATGCTCTGCACGAGGACTCCGTTGGCGCCGACTTCACCCATATGTGAGGATTCCTGCTGCTCCTGGAGAACACTATTTACTGGTGAGTACCCTTTTTTGTCCCCCTTGGTTTTATTATGATATTTTTGATCCTTTCATTTTTACTTTTGAAGCACTGGCTCATCAGAATATGGCTTACACAATGAATGCGCCTTTTTCCTAGTGGTTTTATAGCGTTGTTTGCTGTTTAATTCTTCTTTTTTGTTCATTTGGCCCCTTCATTCCTTTCTGAGTTGATTCTTTCTAATTGGGTCTGACAGCTCATACTTTTATCGCTAACATTTACTAGTAGTTCTGAGTTAGAATCTGACCCCAATGCGTTACTATGTATGCTTAGTCTTACTTTTGGATGTCTGTATTTTACTATGTGTTTTATGGACAATTTTGGTTCTACATGATTCTAAAACATTATAATCCTGGGCTCTTTTATTATTATTAATTTTAATAGTTCTTAATAGTTTATTTATTTTTTCCTAATTAGTTTTATTATTTGTTTGTTAATTTGATGTGTTTTTAATTTGTTTTGAGGTGTATTTCCCCTGAAGAAGGCATCAGCCGAAACGTGCTGGGGTTTTAATAAAGATTGCTTGACCTACTGTCTTGGCACACCTATTTCATTTGTTTCTCTTTCGCCTATGGGTGGTTTGTGTTCTCCTTTGGATTCTCCCTCTTAAAGAAGCAGTGTCGGGGGAAGGATAAGGATCTGCGCCTTGTGGATGCCTAGGGGATGTTTCTCTGGTACTTGGAGGTTATAAATTCCGTTTGTAAGTCCTACCATCTTTTTGTGCTGGCTGTTGGTCTGTGCAAGGGTGACTTGGCAGCCAAGTTGATTCTGGGGTGCCAGATTAAGGAGGCCATTGCTTTGGCGTATCTGTTGCAGAAGCGTCTGGTTGTGGAGGGTTGCCGCGCCCATCCTACCCGAGCACAAGCATCCTAATGGGCGGATGGGAGCTCGGTAGCTCCTGAAGACATTTGTCAGGCGATAATGTGGGCATCACTTTCCACTTTCGTCAAACATTACCACTTGAATGTCCATGTGTGGGCAGAACAGTCTTTGACTCAAGGGTTTTGCGAGCTGCTGTGTCTTCTTCCAGCCCATTGGAGTTGTAGCTTTGGTACATCTCATTTGTCTGGACTGGTCTAGCAGACAATATGGAAGGTGACATTTTACTTACCCAGTTAATGTCTTTTCCTTGAGTCCTGCTAGACCAGTCCAGGGCCTGCCTAAAACTGTATTTGCTCTGTTCTGTTGCTGCGGTACCTTTGGGTCCACCATAATTTTTTTTTTTCATTTGGCTCTGCAGGTTCATCATCTTCGGACAGCTTTCTGTTTATGCTTTCTTGTATATGGTTCTTTACTGTTGATTACTCATTGTTGCTCGCGATTGAGGTTGTGCGAGGCTTTCCATGTTTCTCCCATATGCTTTGGGACAAATACTGAGAGGATCTTTAGTGGCTGAGGCGAATAGAGGCATAGGAGTGATGTCATTGAAACCTGGTCTCTTCATTGGTTCTTTGTTTCCACCTCCAATCTGCTAGTAAGAGAACACAACCTCCTTGTCTGGACGTCTAACATGAATCGAGGAAAGGACATTAACTGGTAAGTAAAATGTCATCCTATCCATTTAAGTCAGACCACTCAACATGTGATTCTAATTTTATAAGGATAAGTTATCTGTATAAAGTTAGGACTGCTATTTCTGCATTCATGCTTATATGGAATTAACTGATGGCGACTTAATATTGCTGCTGTCCAGATATCTTTTTGGTCCCATTTCTGGCATACTGCTAATCCTGCCCCACTTTATCTACATAGTGTTTGGCCATATGTCAAGATATGTGGCTAAAAGTTATCTATTCAGAGGGGCAGGAATTTGAAAGCAAAGGACTTATTCATGTAACTTCAGAAATTATATGAATAAGCAATATTAAATACTGATCTAATGTATTATTCTACGGGCATATATAGGTGTTTTTTGTCAGTTCTTTTTCCTTTTTCTTAGCCTTTTCCTTTTTCTTGTGATGAGTCATTAGAATTTAATTTTACTGCTTCTTATATTTATACTACTTTATATTTTCCTTCAGGTATTGTTGATCTTCCAGATGAGAATTTAGAAGCCACTTACAATGCCATTACACTTCCTGAAGAATTTCATGATTTTGACATGCAGCTGCTGCCGGACTTGAAGTACTACATGTCCACTTTTTACTTTTTTCTCTGTACTGATTTCCATTGTTTCCTACCAGCTTCCCATGAGTTCACAATATTTGTTTCTTTGGGAGCTAATGTAATAAAGTGTGAGTAATAAATGTATGCTAAATTTTAGCACACATTTTCTTTATTCATGTGTTGAAATATGAATTAACTTCCAATACAGTAAGCTAGTGGCATGTAAATTATTACTGTTCTGACAAAAATATGTTCAAAGCATGAGCAAATTGAAACTGCTCTACAAAAGGCATGCCGTAAAAATGTCTAGAAGTAAAATACTAGTACTATTGTAGTACTGCAAAAGTATTATCACAATAGCCCATGAAATGTGGTCTACAAAAATTACCTTCAGCGAGGCTCTCTAACACTATTAGTGCTTAAGTAAACTTCACAATAGCCAATTTTACAAGGGCAAATTACAAAATCATAGAAATGACCAGAAAATGAAAATGACCACATGGCCTATCTAGTCTGCTCTTCCATGTCAACTACAATAGTCCCCTTTTTACTTTTAGAGATCCTCTGTGTTTGTCCCCTGCTTTTTTGAATTCAGATACTGTCCTTGTATTCACCACTTCCAGTGGGAGACTATTCCACGCATCTACCACTCTTTCCGCAAATAAATATTTCCGCATATTACTTCTCAGTCTATCCCCTTTCGCTCTCATCCTATGTCCCCTCGTAGCAGAGCTTGCCTTCAATTGAAAGAGACCCTCCTGTGCATTTATGCCTCAAAGGTACTTAAATGTCTCTATCATCCCTATCCCACCTTTCCGCTAAAGTATACATATTAAGATCTTTAAGTCTGTCCTCATATGCTTCATAACAAAACCACTAACCGTTTTAGTAGCCACACTCTGCACCGACTCCAACCTGTCTATATCCTGAAGATGCGGGCTCCAGAATTGTACACAGTACTCCAAATGAGGTTGTACCAGAGACTTCTACAGAGGCATTGTCACTTCCTTTTTTCTGCTGGCCATTCCTCTCCCTATACACCCAAACATCCTTCTGGCTTTCATAGTCACCTTTTCTACCTGTTTAGCTACTTTAAGATCATCAGACAAAATTATGCCCTGGTCCCGCTCTACTTTTGTCGACAGAAGTACCTCATCCCCTACACAGTACAGCTCCTTTGGATTTTTGCAGCCTAAATGCATGACCCTGCATTTTTTAGCATTAAATCTCAACTGCCAAATTCTCGACCATTCTTCAAGCGTTTCTAGATCCCTCCTCATGTTGTCGACCCCTTCCTGTGTGTCTATTGCAGATTTTGGTATCATCTGCAAACAAGCAAACCTTATCCAACAATCCTTCCATAATATCACAAAGATGTTAAACAGAATCGGACCAAGGACAGGCCCCTGCGGCACACCACTGGTAACCACCTCCTCCTCAGAGTGAGCTCCATTTACCTGTACCCTATGTCACCTCTGACGCAACCAATTTCTAACCCAATCAGTAACTTTAGGTCCATCCCTAGGGTGCTCAGTTTGTTTATAAGTCACCTGTGCGGAACGGTGTCAAAGGCTATCTCCAGGAACAAGCAGGAATGAGTCTTCACATATGGGTACGTCGGTACCGATGGAGCATGCGCGGGAACGCTCCCCAGCGTCCAATCAGAAAGCTTTTGGGAGCATCCCTCAGCGCCTGCGTGCTGCCTTCCCGCCTTTCCAACTGTCCTCAGTTTTCGTTTTTCCGCGGAGCCGGCAGGACGTCGTCCTGTCACCGCAGAAAATTTTTAAATTCTTAATTCTTTAATTCTTGTTTTCTTGTGGTCGCGGCTGTCTCCCCGACTTCACCGGTACTGCTGGTGTTTTTTTCTTTTCTTTTCCTTAAATTCAGGGAATTTTTTTCCCTCAGTTTCTGTCTTAAATTTTATGGGCCTTCTAGGCCTCTCCATCATGGAGCCGCCTCCTTCTTTTCCTAAGAAGTGCCTAAACTGTGGTGGTACAGTTTTGTTTTTAGACTCAAAGAACTGGTGTCTAACCTGTTTGGGTCCTGACCATTTTCCTCCGGAGCCATTAGGCTGCAATATTGTGAGAAGAAATTTTCCATTTCGAGTTTCCCTCGATACCGAGTTCCCTTCCAGTGTCAGGGCACCGACTATTTCTTCTTCTCCACAAGATCAGGTAATCCACAAACAGTCTATTAAGACTAGCCAGCCCTTGAGTGCTATGTCTCATGCACAGCTTGATGACGGCTCCGGCCTTGTCCTCAAGGGTCCATTGGCTTCAAAACCCCAGCGGGAGTCTTCGGCCTCCAAAGCCTATCAGGGGTTTCAGGTTGTTCCTGGGGCTCACCCCTCACAGAACATACCTGAGCCATGCTCGGTGGTGGCATCCGCTTCGAGCGGTACCGATACCCCGGCATCGGCACTGGTGTTGAGCGATTCACTTCTCACCAGGGATCGTCATCTGGCTTTCTCGGTACCTTTGGGACCGATCGATACGCCCCAGATTAACTTTCCAGTATCGGCATCAACGCCGATACTAACACCGACGCCGGTACCCTCTAGACATGCATCGATAGACTCGCTTCCTTCGATGCCGAGTCTTGAATCGATCTCTAGTCTGGAAGACTGGGTACCGACACGTCTCGGTACCGACGCTTACCGGTTCCGGATGCTCGGTACTGAGGGTGATTACCAAAGGCTTTCGGTTACCTCGGTACCGCTTGAGCAGCCACCGATGACTGCTTCGATGTCGGTGTCACCTTCGATTCCGACACAGCTACCGGTATCGGTATCGGTGCCGGTACCCGCAGTAACATCGGGGCCAGCTCCTTCCATGCTTCTTTCACCAGGATCGCTCCTTTCTATACCAAGTTTGGAGTCGATACCTGGCATGGACGATGCAGTACTGTCTGTCTCAAGTCATGACCTCCAGTACCAACATCCATCCCTTAAGGATCCTTCCTTGCACCGTACAGGATCTTATATTCCTATATTCTCAGGTAGATCCTCCGGTGCCCAGGCTAGTTCTTCAGGACTAGCCTGCCCAGGGATGGTTCCCTTTGGAGATCCTTCTTTTCAGAATTTTCTCCTGACTATAGCAACATCTCTTGCTATTCCTATCCCTGGCCATGATCCTACTCAAGGCTCTCTTTCTACTAGAGAAAAGGAAAATATAATGCTTCCTTTACATCATTCCTTGCAGGATCTTCTTCTAAGAATGTGGGAAGCACCTTTAAGGGTTCCTTCACCTTCTAGAGCAACTGATCTTCTGTATCAGGTGCCCCCCTCTCCATGGTTTCAAAAGACTCAACTTCCCCATCATTCCATTGTAGTGGAATCAGCAATGAGGAAGGTAAAAAGTAAGAAGCACTCTTCTTACCCACCAGGTCGTGAGTCTAGGACACTAGATGCCTTTGGACGTCAAACCTTCCAGACATCTATGCTGTCAACAAGGATTCTCTCATATATTTTTTATATGAGTCTATCCCTTCAGGAGGTCACAAAGAAATTATCTCGTTTGACTCCTTTTCTTTCAGTACCCAAGACTGCAGACTATTCCTTATTACTTAGTCATATGCAAAGTAAGTATCTCTTGGTTTCTTACTCGTGCTTCCCTAGACTCCTTTGAGTCTGTTAGCAGAACCTCTGCTATAGCCATAGGGGCACGACGTAGAGCCTGGCTTCAAGCTTCAGACTTAAGCAGATGGGCACAACAAAGACTGGGTAATACTCCTTGCACTGGGGAAAATCTCTTCAATAAAGAGTCTTTACATCAGGTTGCTCAGTGGTCCACTGACTTCCCTGTTTCTGAGGGCTATTCTAAGCCTTCTCCTTCCCCAGTAGGTAGGAAATGCCCTACCAAGCCTTCTTTCCCTAGGAGAAGAAGGTTTCACTCTTCTCCTGCCCATCATACAGATGTTCCCAAGCAGGGGAAACCTCGCCCTGGTCTGAAGAATCCAAACTCTAGCCAGGCTGAACAAACCCAGCAACCATAAGGTCCTGAAGTTTATGACCTACAGTTGACTTCTTCCCAGTAGAAGTTTTTTCACTGTTTTTTCATTAAAAACTCTACACATGGATTTCTTTTCTCAGGACATCCATTTGCTCCTAGGTATGCTGAGCTGTCAGGATATTCATGTCTATGGGTCACAGGTTTCTCCTCTTCTTCCTACCAAGAAGAGAAGTTAACAACTATCCCATGATAGTTTTTCTGTCCCACATGAATTTTTTCCTTCCACAGACTTACCACATGGTAAGTCACCCTTCAGCTCCTGTTTCTCTACCCTCTTATCCAGGGTTCCCCCTGAAAGAGTGGTACCATACCACTGCAGGTCTTCTCTAGCCTTTCTACTCATTTCTTTCATTCCAGTGTGGAGTTTTTTCTCTCGAATAAACTCCCTTCTTTCCTCTGGGCAGCTCATCAGACAGGGACAGGAATTTCTCCTCTTATTCTGTCTGTTCTCTCTGTTTTACACAGAAAGATTCTCTCTGCTGTCTTATTCAGCAGCTGCCCATGCAGGAGTTCCAGTGATTGGACTACTGGTACTTTTCCACAAATTTCCAGTCTGTCTTCCACTACTTTCTGTCTGGCCTTAGTAGTGATTCCAAGATAGTGCTTTCATCTATCTTGAATAATCCTAATCACTTCAGGCCTATCACACTATCTTCTTTTCTTGCCATCTCCAATTTCTTTGGATTTGGCAACATAGTTTACCTACAGCAGGTTTTATTTCCCAATTCTCCTGCATAATGCTCTCTGCAATCTACAGAGAAGCTTTCTACTATGGGCCCTTGCTAGAGAGCATGGGGTTTTGTCTCTGATGACTATCCTATATGGTTGGGAAAGGCTTCCTCAGTCATTTTCCATGACTGTAAGGGTTCTCCACACCCTACTATCTCCTGTTATATTACAGGACATAAGCCTTTTCTACGTGAATGTCCAAAGAGTTCTCCAATTCCTACAAGGAATATGCTCTTTTTTCCTTGCAGCTTGTCCTCATGGTATTATACTCCTTCATGGACAGCACATATTTTACTAATAACGCATGATACCCCTTGTGTCCCTCCAGTGGGTCAACCTGCTATCTCATCCTATGCGTTTTCTGTCCATTTACCATACGAGAGTTCTGTAGGACTCAGGACTTGCTGTTTACAGACTGGTATTATCCTCTGTTTTTTCACGCAACCATCCTGGTTATTTCACTGGATAGCATTCCTGCACCATCTTAGCCAGGGGGAGTAGATTCTCTATATATCTTCTCAAGTAGGTTCCACCTTCTTGTTATTAGATGAATCTTTCTCCTTCACATCTCCCATGTGAATGTTCTTATGGGCATATCTCTATCTGCTTAGTTGCAGACATTTATCTTTAGACATCTATATACATGTATGTATATATCTCTATATACTTCTCTATAGATATATATGTCTGTAAGCTGCGTGTGCATATGTTATGCCCCTCCAGATCTCACTATAAACATATATATATATACACCCCTATATATATATACACATATATATATCTATATCCCTATCTATATGTGTATCTGTTGAGATGCTTCCCTATAGGTAGATATGTATTACATACTATCTCTCTAACTGTCTATGCTTATAAAGGTTTTACCTTCCTATAGGTTCCAGACAGTGGACTTGCATATGTTCATACTGTCCCTCAGTATGTCTGGGGTATTATGCACACGACCACTACTGTGGTACTGACAGCTCCTACTTTAACCCTAGGTCTAGGTATCCCTGAAGCTCCATGCTTCAATATCTTTCCTATCTATCACCAGCTAGGAAAGACAGGGTGAATCTTCAGTAGATCTGAGGTTTCAGCCCTTCAGACATCTGTCCTCTTGGGAATACGGGCTTTTTTCCATACCCCTTCTTCCCTCCAGGACTAGGCTAGTTTGTCCAAATCGGTCAGTCTTCCTCTTTTGCTCCTAAATGTTAATGACTCTGTAGCCAAAAGAGTTTCCAGCTTTTTCCATAAAGCTTTCCACTAAAGACCTGCCGTTTTTATACTACCCCAGTTGGCACCTGGGTCACCTGTCAATTCCAGATTTGGACCTTCACCTTCATTTCCGTGAGGTCACCTTGAAGATTCCTCTACTGAATCTCCAGTAGACTCCATCAGCCTCTCTACTTCCTGCAATCCAGTAGGTGAGGTCCATATTGTGATTGTTCATTCAATATTCTTCATGATAATTATCATACATACCAAGGACTCCTTACCTGTAGTCCTTAGGTTAGCTGTTTTTTCTACAGCTCCTCTCTTTTCAATTCCTACCCACCATCCCTCATGGGATGCCAGAGATCCATGTGTGGGAATTGCAGTCCTGTCCCAGGGACACGCAAATTATGGGATCTCCCCCTGGCATCTATAGCTTGGGAGTCCCCATATGTGAAGACTCATTCCTGCTTGTTCCTGGAGATAGCACAGTTACTTACCTGTAACAGGTGATCTCTGGGAACAGCAGGAATAAGTCTTCACAACCCACCCACCTCCCCTAGGAGTTTTATCTCTCTATCTATCTTCCTTTCCTCTTTCTCTCTCTTTGTCTCAGCTTATAAAACTCAACTGAGGAGAGACAGTTGGAAAGGCGGGAAGGCAGCACGCAGGCACTGAGGGATGCTCCCAAAAGCTTTCTGATTGGACGCTGGGGAGCGTTCCCACGCAGGCTCTGTCGGTACCGACGTACCCATATGTGAAGACTTATTCCTGCTGTTCCCAGAGATCACCTGTTACAGGTAAGTAACTGTGCTTTACTGAAATCTAAATACATCACATTTAGGGCTCTTCCTTAGTCCAACTCCCTGGTCACCCAGTTAAAGAAATCTATCAGATTTGTCTGACAAGACCTGCCTCTGGTGAATACATGCTGCTTCGGATCCTGCAATCCATTGGACTTCAGAAACCTCACTATTCTCTCCTTTAGTAATCTTTCTAATAATTTACTAACCACAGAGGTTAGACTAACCGGCCTATAGTTTTCAGTGCCATCCTTACATCTGCTTTTGTGTAAAGGGACCACATGTGCTTCTCTTTGGAACAAGCAAGAAATCAGTCCTCACATATGGATGACTTTGGCACCGACAGAGCCCCCATGGAAGCATCTCCCCAGCTTTCAAAGAAAGCCTTTGGGAGATGCCACTAAGCATGCATGGTCCCCTTCCTGCCCAAGGGCGCCATCTTGCTCAGTCTCCTTTTTTCCATGGAGCCCTTCAGACATCTGTCTGGTTTCCCCTGGAAAAAGTTGATTTTTTTTCTCGACCTGAGTTTCATACTCTCTCTGGTTGTGCACCAATACTCTTCCCATCACCCAAGCCTGCTATTCTGGCATCGAGTATCAGTTCGTACATTTTTTCCTTTTTGGTGCCTTTGCGCCCTTTTTTCCAGTTGGCAGCAGTGCGGGCCTTCGACCTCACTGGGGTACTTATTTCCCCCATGGCTACCAGTGGATTCAAGAAGTGTTATCAATGTGCCAAAATCTTCTCCCTTAACGATACACACGATTGCTGCCTAGGGCTGGGCCACAACCCCGCTTCATGTGGTCTTTGCAAAATGTTGTCCACCAAGGCCCTCAAGAGCCATCAGCAGCAGCAGCACGATAAGTTTTTCCCAGAGTTCCCAGTGCCTCCAAAAGCCAAGGCCGCCTCTGAAGCCACGGAATCCTGGGATGCCCTTGAGGACCCCGATCGACACTGTGGCTCTTCAGAAAGGGGATCTCCCTCGAGGGAGCATAATAATAATAATAAAACCTCAAAGGTGGTGTCCATGGGTGGTTCCGACAGGTCTGGTAAGCCGTGAGCCAGGTTCCGCAATCCTAGATGCTTGTCCAAGGGATCAGAGTAGGAGTGGCCTACCAAGGTCTCCTGGAAGGAATCAACTACAGATCGGCCTCAGACGCCAGAACCTATCCTTGTTGAGGACTCCCCTTGGGGGAACTGGTGCAGGGCCTGAGTTCTTCAGTGCCTGCGCCAATTGTGGTGGAGCCTTCTGGACTAGAAACCAGAATGGCAGCCCTGGAGCACAGTCTATCTCCTTCATGGACCAGTAGTGGGCACTGTTGTCCAGTACCACCGGTTTCTCCGCCCAGAATACCAGGCCATCGATGTCGAGAATGTCCCCGGAGGCTGAGCCAATCCTTGAGACCATATGGCCTCAAGTCAGTCCTCGGCCAAGGTCTTGATCTGGCTCCCGTTCAATAGGACCAAGCCGCGGGACCTCCAAGGGATGCTGGCAGGGCTCAGGTCTGGAGTCCGTGGGCCACCCTTCCCTCGAGTCTTAGACCGACTACTCAGAATGGGATACTGAGGATGAGGAGTCACCGGACATCCATCGCCACTGTGACATCCCCTCAGACTCTCCTCCCATTGGCCCTGGCGTCAGGCCCCGCCCGAGGACATGGCATTCTTTGACTTTGTGCGGGACATGTCAAAGGCCCTAGCGTTCCTGACAGAATCAGAGGAGGACCCTTGGACAGAGGAGCTAGAAATCCTCCAATACGAGTCCCACCCTGGAATGGCTAATGCTTTGTATATGGGAAATACTGTCTGTGCCAGTTGTGAGCAAGAGGCTTGACTCGATGTATTGGGTCCGCAGGAGCCCTGGCTTCCAAAAGGCGCAGCTGCCACATAACTCCATGGTAGTGGAGTCAGCCATGCGTTGGCTGAAGAGCCAAAAGATGCACTCCTTGGTGCCCCTGGGTAGGGAGGCCCACACCTTGGATGCCCTCAGCAGAAAGTGCTACCAGGGTTCAATGCTCATCAGCCAGATCCAGGCCTACCAGCTGTACATGGGCATGTACCTGAGAGACCTGGCAAAGAAAATCACCAGGTTCTTGGCTGGTCTCTCTGAGGAACCCCTGCAGTGGTTCAAGGACCTGACCAAAACCATCTGTGAGTGCTCCAAATTTATCTCTCCAGCAGCCTATGACAGCTTTGAGTCGGCAACGAGTAGCAGCAGCGGGCATCGGGGCTGCGACGCCAGGCTTGGCTACAGTCTTCCGACCTCGAGCAATGTGTTCAGGACAAATTGTTTGATGTCCCATGCCAAGGAGAGAACCTCTTTGGCAAACCCATGACTGAAAAGGCTGCCAAGTTGGAGACCAAGTTCATGACGAGGACCAGGTTCTCTAAAAAATACCACTGCCCCATCCCAACGGAAGGACCCGGATAAAAAGCCCTTTTACTCAAGGAAAGGGGCTGCTTACAAAAACTACCCACATTGTTAGTCCTCCCCAGCAGGGTCATCAGTCTAAGGGACATGGGCAAGGCCCTCGTAAGCAGAAGGCTCTCAAGCCCCAGGTGTCTGCTCCGGCCCAGCCAGGAGGGAGCTTTTGATTCCTTGGGCATAGCCTCTCTACCCCAAGGAGGACAGTAGCCCACAGGGGGACATCTGATCCACTATGCCCACAGGGCACTCCAGGTGGCCAGGGAGGGCTACCTCTCTCCATCTGACTCGGACACCTCCTCCTTTTTTCCTGGGAAAGCCCCCCAGGTCTCCTCTTCACTGGGACCCCTCCTGTTGAAGAAACTTGCAGGCCTTCTCGAGGACAAAGCGATAGAACCAGTACCCCAACATCTCAGGGGCAAGGGGTTCTACTCTAGGTATTTCCTTGTGCCAAAATGAACAGGGGGCCTAAGGCCCATCCTCGACCTGTGCAACCTGAACAAGTTCCCGATGAGGGAGAAGTTCAAGATGCTCTCCCTTGGAACATTGCTGCCTTACCGCCAGTAGGGAGACTGGCTATGCTCTTTGTATCTGAAGGATGCCTATACCCATATCCTCATTCACCCCCAGCCACAAGCAGTACCTTCGCTTCATGGTGGGGGTGGCCACTACCAGTACAGGGTACTACCCTTCGGCTGGCATCTGGCCCCCGGGATCTTCACCAAATGCCTGGCAGTAGTGGCTGCCTTCCTCTATCTCCAGGGGGTATATTTGTTTTCCCCTACCTGGACGATTGGCTCATTAAAGGAGGCATGATTACAGAGGTGCAGCAAGCCACAGCACGCACCATCTGGGCATGCAACATCTGAGGTTCGTGATAAACTAGCCCAAATCCCACCTCCTCCCGACCCAATGTCTGGAGTTCATAGGGGCAAGGCTGGACATTCTTCAGGCAAAGGCCTTCCTTCACCTGGACCGGGCTGATCGTCTCAGGGCATAGATGTACAACACTGTCCCTCGGTGTCCACCTGGCTTCTACTGTGCTTACTTGGGCACATAGTCTTTATGGTCCATGTCACCTCCAAATGCCCATCTACACATGAGAGCTGCTCAGTGGTGCCTTCGGGACCAGTGGACACAGGCCATGGGCCGTCTCAATGGTCCACCAGTTGGCGGAATCTCTGATTTGGTGGCAAAATCCCCAACACCTTCAGGCAGGGCTGCCCTTCCAAACCCCAAGCCCTCTAAGGGTGCTTACTACGGATGCCTCTCTGCTGGGATGGGGAGCCCACTGCAAAGAAGTCTGCACCCAGGGCAGCTGGTCACAAGCCGAGGGCATCCAGCAGATCAACCTCTTGGAGCTTCGGGCAATATATCTAGCCCTCCGAGCTTTCTGCTACTGCCTGAGGCACCAGCTGGTGCTGATCCAAACAGACAATCAGGTGGCAATGTTCTTTGTGAACATGCAGGGGGGCATGGGGTCTCACACCCTCTGCAGCAAAACGATGACGCCCTGCTCCTACGCAGTTCAACAGGGAATACTCCTACGGGTGGTATACCTACCAGGCCAGGGCAGTGTTCTGTTGGACAAACTGAGTAGCTGGAATCCCACAGTAGCCATCAGGCTCTTCCGTCTCTGGGGGACCCCATGGGTGGACCTCTTTGCCAGCCCGGATAACTACCAATTGCCCCATTTCTGTTCCCAATAGCAGAAAATGGTATGTCACGCTTAAAATTCACCAATAGAAACCTCAATTTCAAAGATTAATGATATTTCCATTGCACATCAAATAAGGTCTTAAACAAAATCACAGCACTCAATCACGGGCCGAAATTCAGTCCTTATATAGTGCTTCCTTTGCATCAACGACCTTCTTGCTGTGCTGCCAACTCCTCACTTCTTTTTTAAGTTAAATGAGAGAAACAAAATAGTGTGTTGAACTGAGTCAAGTACATATTGAGTTGGCAGCACAGCAAGAAGGTTTTTCCCTATGGGCTTGCGGTAGCCTGTAGGTTGGGAGTCCCATATGTGAGGACTGACTTCCTGCTTGTTCCCGGAGAAGCGCAGATCTCCAGGAACAAGCAGGAATGAGTCTTCACATATGGGTACGTCGGTACCGACGGAGCCTGCGCGGGAACGCTCCCCAGTTTCCCAGAAAGGAAAGCTTTTGGGAGCATCCCACAGCGCCTGCGCGCTGCCTTTCCCGCCTTTCCTAACCAACTCTCCTCAGTTCTTCTTTGCCACGGAGCCAGCAGATCGAGCCCTGTCACCGCTGAAGAAGTTCTTTGTTTTATTTTATTTCTTTGGTCGCGTGTCTGCCTTCCCCGACTCCGGACCGGTACTGCCGGTCTTTTCTTTCTTTCTTTAAAAAAAAAAAATATATCGATATTTTTCCTCACTTGGTGTATTTTTCTTCTTAAGGCCTCAGGGCCCACAAGAAAATTTCCCTCATGGAAAAACCAACCTCAGGGTTCAAAAAATGCACTAAGTGTAGCGGTACTATTTCTGTTACAGATACCCATGAATGGTGTCTTAAATGTTTGGGTCCTGAACACTCCATTCTGGATTGTCCGTCCTGCTCCCTAATGTCTAAACGGGGGTTACAGAACTGAGCAGCTAAGCTCCATGTGCTGTTTCCCGCTGAGGCACCGGCAGTAGCATCGACATCTTCCAGGTCTTCTTCTCCTGAAGGATCTCAGGTAACCAAACATAAACCTAGCAGGTCCTCGAAGGCTAGATCTCCCTCTAAGCATCGAGATGCCTCCGGGCTTGCCCTCGATGATCCTGCACCAGCCAAACAACCCCGGCGGGAAGCTCCGGCTTCCAAAGCTCCTCCTATGGGGTTACAGGTTGACATCGATGGCACGGCCTCGACCGATCACCTGTTAGATTGCTCTGGGGTACAGGCACCTTCTTCCGGTACCGACTTCCAGGCTTTCATGGCGTCAATGGATCAGAATGTTCTGTCCATGCAGCAGACTATACAGTCCTTCATTCAAGCTGCGACGCCAATGATACCGCAACGAGCTCCATTGTCGGTATCGGCTCCGGTACCGGCACCAGCACCAGCGCCGATGCCGGTACCGACTGCATCGACATCGACCAGGATACCGACTGCTGCGGTTCCTTGTCCAGGGCTACTTCTCGATACCAATCCGGTACCAGGGACGCCCGATGTCGATACTGCTCGATACGCGTATCGAGCGTTAGAAGAGCACCCTGACAGGCAATACTTCGATTCCTCTGATGAATCTGATACATCAGATGAGTCTCCTGAAGTATCCATAGCCCTTCCTGAGGAGCCTTCTTCTCCTAAACGAAGAATGTCTCCCCCAGAGGACTTGTCCTTTCAAGACTTCATAAGAGAAGTAGCTAAAGGACTCTCTATTTCAGTAGCCTCTGAATCAGAGCCTAGAGCAAAAAAATTAGATATTTTAGGATACTCTAAGGCTCCTAAAGAGGCAGTCACCTTACCAATTCATGAGATTCTTCATGAACACATGATTGATTTATGGGAGACTCCTCTCACTCTCTCTCCTCATTCTCGCAGGTTGGACACTATGTATCGTGTCCCTCCTTGTCCTGGGTTCCAGAAAACTCAGCTTCCTCACCATTCCATTGTGGTGCAGTCAGCTATGAAGAGGATAAAGAGTACAAAGAGACACTCTTCTGTTCCTCCAGGAAGAGAATGCAGGACCTTGGATGCTTTGGTAGGAAAATCTTCCAGGCCAGTATGCTTATTGCCAGAATCAACTCATATAGCCTTTATATGGGTATGTTTCTGAAAGAAGTGGCAGAAAAGCTGCACACTTTCCTCCCTTTTATTCCAGAAGATAAAAGGGAAGAATTCCGCATGTGGCTTAAGCATACTCAAGACATCTCCAAGTTTTCAAACAGGGCAGCCTTTGACTCCTTTGAAGATGCCAGTAGAGCCTCAGGCATTGCCATAGCTGCTCGCAGAATTGCTTGGCTCCAGGCTTCTGATCTAGAGCCCTGGGTTCAAGATGGCTTAGGAAATCTGCCCTGTACAGGTGAAAATCTGTTTGGCAGAGAGTGGCAAATTAAAGCCACTCAAATGGATGCAGAGAATTCTGCTCTGGATAGACTTTCAAGGTCTACCTCCATTCCTGCCAAGAAAAAGACTTTTAAAAAGTCTTTTTTCAAAAAGGGCAGGTTTCCTTCCACTTCTGGCCAACAATCTTCTACAGGTGTTCTACTGGTGTTCTCTCAACTTGCTTCTCACCTAGATTCTACTTTTGCCCTTCACCCCCGTCAATCCGGATTTCGTGTAGGTCATAGCACCGAGACCATCCTCACAGCCCTCCTTTCTGAATTGCACTCTGCTCACGACCGTGGTGATTTCTCCTTGGTGGTGTCTCTGGACATTTCATCTGCTTTTGATATGGTCGATCATCGCACTCTCCTGGCTCGTTTGTCTGACTTTATTATTGGTGGGACCGTTCTGCAATGGTTCCATTCTTTTCTGTCTGCATGCTCCTTCTCTGTACATTCCTCCCATTCCGCCTCCTCCCCATCCCTCTCCATCTGTGGCGTCCCCCATGGTTCTATTCTCGCCCCCCTTCTTTTTAATGCTTTTCTTGCTCCATTAGCCTTACTAATCCAACAATCTGGTATTTCTTTTTACATTTATGCTGATGACATTCTGCTGGTTCACCATACCTCCTGTTCTGTCCCAGACCTTGCCCCTCTCAATCATTGTCTTTCCACTGTTTCATCATGGTTTGCTTTTAATTTTCTGCACGCTAACCCTGCCAAGTCCTCCGCAATTTGGTTTTCTTTTGGACTCCCCTCTCCTAGCCGGTCACCTGTTATGTCTTCCCGTCCCATTCCTCTGGTCTCAACCCTGCGGTATTTGGGCGTTATCTTGGATTCGTCTCTCTCTTTTCACCAACATATCTCGGCTGTCATCCGTACTTCCTTTTTTCATCTATGTAGGATTCGGGCTGTCCAATCATCACTTCCCCCTTCCTCAGTTGTTACCCTTGTCCTGTCCCTAGTTATGACCCGGTTAGATTACTGTAATGTTATCTACGCAGGTCTCCCCTCCTCCCAGCTTCGCCGCCTTCAAGTCGTACAGAACACCGCCGCTCGCCTCGTCACCGGTTACCCAGCCCGCTCCCATGTGTCCCCCTGTCTTCTCGCTTTGCACTGGCTCCCAGTCAAATTTCGTTTCATCTTTAAGGTTCTTATCCTCACGCACAAGGCCCTTCATTCCGGCACCCCTCAATACTTATCAGATGCTATCCATCTCCAGCCCTCTCCACGTCTTCTCCGTTCTGCCTTCGGTAACCTCCTCTTCCTCCCTTCCCCCTCTCAGGCCCACTTAGAATCGACCCGCCACTCCGCCTTCTTTTTTCCTGAGCCCTGCCCTTTGGAACTCACTCCCTTTGCCTCTACGTTTAGAACTTTCCTATCCCCGCTTTAAGAACCTCCTCAAGACACATCTCTTCTGCCAAGCCTTCGACCTGCCCCCTTCTGCTGACGGTGCTCTGTCCTCTGGTCGTGCCCTCCCCCCATGATCATCCTCCTGATAGTCCGCCCCCTCCCTTTCCTTTTTTCCCTCCCCCTTCGCTACCCCTCTTGCCCCTACTGGGCTCTTCTCTTTCTCTGTCTTTAATCTATCCCCTCCTTTCCTGTCTGTTTTTTGGCGTTCTTTTCTGACTTTGTTTCCGGTAGCCTGTGATTGTATTGTACACCGCCCTGATGCTTCGGCCTGGGCGGTCCATCAAATTCTCTGAATAAAGATAAAGATAAAGGTCGCTTTACCGCTAAGCGTCAGCAACCTAAGCAGGCCAGGCCTAAGTCTACAGGGGCTGCTGTAACCCAGCAGTCCCAACCCCCTCAGGGTTTTTGACTTGATGCTAGAGAACGTAGTCTTTCTGGCTTTAACACAGCCAGAACCTCTCACCATTCCAGGAAGGTTAGCTCATTTTGCTCCCAGATGGGAGCAAATCACATCAGAGCAGTGGACCCTCTCCATCATAAGAGAGGGCTACAAACTTCATTTCTCAGACCTTCCTCCCCACACCATGGTGAGACACTTCAATTCTCCCACATCTCTTCTCGACCTTTTAGGTCAGGAGATTACTACCCTTCTTGCCCAAGGGGCAATAGAAGAAGTTCCTCTTCTTCAACAGGGGTCAGGGTTCTACTCCCCCTATTTTCTCATTCCAAAGAAGACAGGGGGATACAGACCCATTTTAGATCTCAGAGAATTTAACAAATTTCTATGCAAGGAGAAGTTCAAGATGCTTTCTCTGGGCACTCTCCTTCCATACCTTCAAAGTCAGGATTGGCTTTGTTCTCTAGATCTCAAGGATGCATACACACATGTTCTCATCCATCCATCTCACAGAAGATTCCTGCGTTTTCTTTTCCAAGGAAAACATTACCAATACAGAGTGCTTCCTGTCGGTCTGGCCTCTGCCCCAAGAGTGTTCACCAAATGCATGGCAGTAGTTGCTGCATTTCTACGCACTCTGGGAATATTTGTCTTCCCATACCTGGACGACTGGCTCATCCGAGCTCCATCTCAGTCAGAGGCCCAGATTTCCCTGGACCACACAAGGCGCATTCTGCAGTATCTGGGACTGGTGGTAAACCTCCCAAAGTCCCAGCTCATCCCTACTCAGTCCCTAGAATTCATAGGGGCCTGGTTGGATACCACTACTGCAAGGGCCTACCTTCCTCAAGCCCGTTGCCAGCGTCTAGTGCAGCTAGCCTCCCAGATTCAGTCAAGGAGCCACTTAACTGCCAGGGAGATGCTACAACTGCTGGGCCACATGGCTTCCACAGTACATGTGGTACCCTATGCTCGCCTACACATGAGAGCAGCTCAATGGACTTTGTCCACCCAGAGGACTCAAGCTTCAGGAGCTCTCTCAGACCAAATAGCAACATCCAAACGTCTCTTTTGGTCTCTCCAATGGTGGATGTCCACTCAAAATCTGTTGCTGGGGTCCCCCTTCCAGCAGTTGTTGCCCCAAGCAACCCTCACAACAGATGCCTCCCAGACAGGTTGGGGAGCTCATCTACAGGACCTCTCCACTCAGGGCACTTGGTCCCCTCAGGAGACCTCTCTTCATATCAACCACTTGGAGCTTCGAGCAGTTTTTCTAGCTCTCAAGGTCTTTCATACAATCCTCATCCATACGGACAATCAAGTAGCTAGGTTTTATATAAACAAGCAAGGAGGAACTGGCTCTCTGTCGCTTTGCAACGAAGCTCTAAGATTGTGGGCCTTCGCCAGAGAGCATCAAATCCATCTCCTGGCAGTATATCTCCCAGGAATCCAAAACTCTTGGGCAGACAGTCGAGTTCTGCTTCCACACGAATGGTCCCTGCACATGGATCAGGTACTCAGAATCTTTCAAGAATGGGGAACCCCGGACATAGACCTCTTTGCAAGTCCGTGGAATGCCAAACTTCCCCGGTTCTATTCCAGAATTCCGTGTCAGGGAGTTCAGGCCAAGGATGCCTTCCTCCTTCATTGGGGTCAGGACCTCCTGTATGCCTTTCCACCCATTCCCTTGATTCCCAAGACTCTGTTCAAACTCCAGAGGGATCAAGGATCTATGATCCTCATAGCTCCATGCTGGCCACACCAAGTGTGGTACCCTCTGCTTCTGCATCTCTCCCAAGCCCCCTCTCTGGACTTGGGAGCTGCTCCAGACCTTCTGTCTCAGGAGAAAGGGACTTTGTGGCACCCAAACCCCAAGTCCCTTCACCTCAGAGCTTGGTTACTGAAGGCCTAGACCTTCAAGATTTGAATCTTTCTCAGCAAGTGAAGGATATCCTCCATGCTTCCAGGAAACCTTCCACCAGGCGATTCTTTGCTTTTAAGTGGAAAAGATTTTCCATTTGGTGTGCTGAAAAGGGTCTTGACCCTCTGGCACTACCTTTGACTTCTTTGTTAGACTATCTCCTGCATCTCTCCAATGCAGGACTTAAAACAAATTCAGTAAGAGTCCATTTGAGTGCTATTGCAGCATCCCTTAAGCCCATCAATGGACAACCTATCTCCTCTCATCCTCTTATTTCACGATTCATGAGAGGCCTAACTTTAACTAAACCTCCCATTAGGCCTCCTCCGGTGGCATGGGACCTAAATTTGGTTCTTGGTCAGCTTATGAAGCCACCCTTTGAACCCTTAGCCACTACCTCCTTGAAATTTCTTTCCTGGAAGGTTATTTTCCTCATTGCAGTCACTTCTGCTCGCCGCATCAGTGAACTGCAGGCCTTAGTGGCTAATCCACCTTATACAAGGTTCCATCATGACAAGGTAGTCCTTAGGACGAATCCACACTTTATGCCTAAAGTGGTCTCACCTTTTCATCTTAATCAAGAGGTATATTTACCTGTCTTTTTTCCAGCTCCTCATGCATCCAGTGCAGAGAGGAATCTTCATACTCCGGATTGTAAAAGAGCTCTTGCTTTTTACTTACATAGGACACAGCAACATAGAAAGTCTTCCCAGCTTTTTGTTGCTTTTGATCTTTCTCACTTAGGACTTCCAGTCTCTAAGAGAACACTGTCCAATTGGATTGCTCAGTGTATTTCTTTCGCCTACCAGAGTAAGAACCTTTCTCTGGAAAGCCATGTCACAGCTCATAATGTGAGGGCCATGGCCACCTCTATGGCTCATTTAAATTCTGTGTCCATCAACCAGATCTGTCGAGCGGCCACCTGGGCCTCTGTTCATACCTTCACAGCCCATTACTGCATGGACAAGGATTCCCGCCGGGATGCCTTGTTTGGTCAGGCTGTCCTCAGACACCTGTTCCATTCTTAAACAGCTCCTGCCCTCCTTCCCTGGATGGATGCCTGAGATCCATAGGAGGACGCAGACCCCTTTCAGGGTCTCATATCCTTGGGGATCTCCAAGGCATCTCAGCTAGGGAGTCCCCATATGTGAAGACTCATTCCTGCTTGTTCCTGGAGATAGCACAGTTACTTACCTGTAACAGGTGATCTCTGGGAACAGCAGGAATAAGTCTTCACAACCCACCCACCTCCCCTAGGAGTTGTATCTCTTTTCTATCTTTCCTTTCCTCTCTCTCTCTATTGTCTCAGCTTTAAACTCGAACTGAGGAGAGTTGGTTAGGAAAGGCGGGAAGGCAGCGCGCAGGCGCTGTGGGATGCTCCCAAAAGCTTTCCTTTCTGGGAAGCTGGGGAGCGTTCCCACGCAGGCTCCGTCGGTACCGACGTACCCATATGTGAAGACTTATTCCTGCTGTTCCCAGAGATCACCTATTACAGGTAAGTAACTGTGCTTTACTCACCTGTAACAGGTGTTCTCCGGGGACAGCAGGAATCAATTCTCACAACCCTCCTCCTTCCATTGGAGTTGCTTCTATTTCCAGTAACAAGCAGGAATGTAGTCATCACATATGGGTATTGTCGGTACCGACGGAGCCTGCGCAGGAACGCTCCCCAGTATCCAATTAGAAAGCTTTTGGGAGCATCCCACAGCGCCTGCGTGCTGTCTTCCCGCCTTTCCCAACTGCCTCTCTCCAGTTCTTCGTTTTCCACGGAGCCAGCAGGTCGTATTCCTGTCACCGCAGAAAAGTTTTCTTCTTTTTTGTGGTCGCGTCTGCCTTCCTCGACGCTTTACCGGTACCGCTGGTTTTTCTTTCTTTCTTTTCTTTAAAAAAAAAAAAAATTCTAGTACTTTTCCCATTTTTTCCAGGTCCACGCGTCATTTTGGGCCTTAGGCCCAGGATTTTGTCCACGATGGAGAAACTCTCCTCTGGGTTTAAAAAGTGCACCAAGTGTGGCGGTACCATCTCCGTCACCGACACCCATGAGTGGTGTCTGAAATGTTTAGGTCCTGACCATTCCATCTTGGAATGTATGGCCTGTGCCATGATGTCCAAGAGATGTCGACAGAACCGAGCTGCCAAGCTACCCTGTTTCCCTCTGATGCATCTTCGGGGGCATCGACGTCTTCCAGGGCTTCGTCTTCCTCCCGTGGATCTCAGGTAACTAAACATAAATCTAGCCGGTCCTCAAAGGGTAGATCTCCTTCTAAGCATCGAGATGCCTCTGGCGTTGCCCTTGAGGATTCTGCACCTGCAAAATTGCCCCGGCGGGAGGCTTCAGCTTCCAAAGCATTATCGGGGTTCCAGGATGTTCTCAAGGCCTCGGCCTCGGCAGAACTACTGGTGCCATGCTCTGGGGTACCGGCGATTATCTCCGGTACCGACATCCAGGCATCGGCAGCGTCGATAGACCATAGAGTCCTGGCTATTGAGCACAGTCTGGCGGCTCTCCTTGTGGCATCGACGCCCTCGGAACCGCGACAGACAATCCAGTCGATACCGGTATCGGTACCGGTACCGATAGCATCGACATCGGTGTCTGCTTTGCCGGTACCCAGTCATCCGATGCCTCCCGGTACCGATACCCCGGTACCAATTACTCACGGTACCGAATTCGGTCGGTCCGGGTATCGGGCTCTTCAAGAGCATCCGGACAGACGGTACTTCGAGTCCTCAGAAGAATCTGAGTATTCTGACAGTTCTGTCGATGCAGGAATGCTTCTCCCAGAGGAGTCCTCCTCCCCTAAGCGCAGGATGTCTCCTCCAGAGGATATTTCCTTCCAGGATTTTATCAGGGAGGTTGCTCGGGGTCTCTCCATTACTGTGGCCCCTGAAACAGAGCCCAGAGCTAAGGAGTTGGAAATTTTACAATATCCCAAAACTCCTAAGGAGGCAACTACCTTGCCCATTCATGAGATTTTGTATGATCTCATGTTAAGAATGTGGGAGACACCTCTTACCACCTCTCCTCATTCTCGCAGACTGGATACTCTGTATCGTGTCCCTCCTTGTCCTGGTTTCCAAAAAACTCAGCTTCCTCACCACTCTATTGTGGAATCAGCTATGAGAAGGATCAAGAGTGCAAAGAGGCATGCCTCTAATCCTCCAGGACGTGAGTGCAGAACCCTGGATGCTTTTGGACGTCGTGTCTTTCAGCTTTCATGCTTTCTGCCAGGATCAGTTCCTATAGTCTATACATGGGAATGTTCTTGAAGGAGGTCATAGGTGATTTAGAGGCTTTGAGTCCTATTTTTCCTGAGGATAGAAGACAGGATTTTCTCACGTTGGTCAAACATGCCCAAGATGTTTCTAAATTTGTCAACCGTGCAGCTTTTGACTGCTTTGAGTGCATAAGCAGAACCTCTTCCATTGCCATAGGTGCACGTAGAATTGCTTGGCTCCAGGCATCTGATCTGGAGCTCTGGGTACAAGACAAATTGGGAAATATCCCTTGTACTGGTGAGAACCTGTTTGGTAGAGATATGCAGGAAAAGGCCAATGAGTTGGATGCTGACAACTCCACCTTGGATAGATTATCCAAGTCCACAGCTGATAATGCTAAAAAGAAATCTTTCAAGAAACCATTCTTTTCTAAGAAGAAAAATATTATCCTGCTCATGCTCAGCAGGGACGTTCTGCAGGTCAGTTTGTCAGGAAAGTCAGCAACCACCCAAACAGAAGAAAGCAAAGACTGCTAAGCCTCAGCCATCCTAGCAGTCTCAGCCTCCACAAGGCCTTTGACTTTCAGCTAGAGAACATATCCTTCCTGGCTCTCGTGGGACCAGAGCCTTCCACCATTCCAGGAAGGTTATGTCACTTTGCCCCCAGATGGAGGCAGATAACAGCAGAGCATTGGACACTCTCCATCATAAAGGAGGGGGTACAAGCTTCATTTTTCAAGCATGACCCCTCCCACAATAATAAGGCAGTTCAATTCTCCGACCTCTCTCATCAACCTGTTAGGTCAGGAGGTCACTATCCTTCTTGCCCAAGGGGCAATAGAAGAAGTACCCATCCATCAGCAGGGTACAGGCTTTTTCTCATTGCAATCACATCAGCACCCTGCATTAGTGAGTTGCAAGCGCTAGTAGCTGATCCACCTTATACAAGGTTCCATCATGACAAGGTAGTCCTTAGGACTCAACCACACTTTATGCCAAAGGTGGTCTCACCTTTTCATCTGAACCAAGCGATCTACCTACCTGTGTTTTTTCCAAGGCCTCATGCATCAAATGCAGAGAGGAATCTTCATACCTTGGACATTAAAAGAGCTTTAGCTTTTTACTTACAAAGAACACAGCAACATAGAAAGTCCTCTCAACTCTTTGTTGCTTTTGATCCTTCTCATTTGGGACTTCCAGTCTCCAAGAGAACACTGTCTAACTGGATTGCTCAGTGTATTTCTTTCGCCTATCAGAGTAAGAACCTTTCTCTGGAGGGCCATGTCACAGCTCACAATGTGAGAGCCATGGCAGCCTCAATGGCTCATCTGCACTCTGTGTCTATCGACGACATCTGTCGAGCAGCCACCTGGGCCTCGGTTCATACTTTCACAGCCCATTACTGCTTGGACAAGGACTCCCGCCGGGATGCCTTGTTTGATCAGGCTGTTCTCCAACACCTGTTCCTTATCGTTCCTCCAGCTTAGTCCTCGACGTATGGGTAGTGCACCTCCTCCTGCAGCATGAAGACTGGACCAATCAGATTTCAGCTCCACTGGCACCATCATACCCAGCAACTCAGGAACTCCAGTGTGTCCAGTCTTCATGCAGCAGGAGGACGTTAGTGAGCCTAGCTGGGCTCACTAGTTGATCAGATAGTTGTATTTGTCTTTAGCTAACCTTTTCCTTTCATTTGAGTCCTATTAGGGCTTATTTTCATTTATTTTAGATTAGACGGCTGTCCCCTTTAAATTTCTCCTTGGTTATCACGGCACTCAGTAGAAGGGGGGGGGGGTGCCTGAGGGAGGTCCCTCTCCTGCTCAGCCTTTGCCGCGACTTTATTTTACACTGTCTATTTGGGGGGAAGTGGATCTCTGCCCCAGGAACCTTCGGGGCAGAGCTCCAGCGGCGGCTGTACTGCAGCTCCTCTCCGGAGGTTGGAGAGGGCTGCTGAATTAGTGCCGGTAAGTGCTGTCGGCTGTGGGAAATCGGGACGGCTGCTGAGTCAAGTTCTGTAACTTCCCCAGCTGTTAGGGGGTCTCTCATCGGGCTTGGGGGGCTCCCAGTGTATACCATTTCAGCGGGGCGAAGTTTTCAGCCGCAGTGCTCTTTTCCTCGGGCTGTTTGCTTTGACGGAGCAACATTCAGAAGCGCGCCAAAATTTGCCTGTCTCCCGCGGCCATCTTTACTGCCTCGCGGTTCTCTCTCCGGGGTGTCCCGCGATAGATTTATTGTTTTCTTTCACTTCTTTCATTTCTTTTAATTTATCCCTTTTAGTTTATTGAGTTTATTTATGTCCTTTGATTCCTTTTAATTTCTTTCTTATTTTAGCCTTGTCCTTCAGCGTTCCCGCGGATACGGAGGGGGGGGGAGTGCTTCACCGAGTACTTTCCCCTCTCTTGCGGGACATTTCTTGGTTGTTTGCTTTGGTGATTTGGTTCTGTTGATAAGCCCTCGGGTGTTCTTGGGGGAGTTTAAAAAAAAAAAAAAAAAAAAAGAAAGAAGACATAAGCTGATTTTGCCATCAGGCGCAGGGGAAAAGTTTTCACCTTCCCTACAAAGACTTTCCATTGTGTGCTACTGCCCAGTTCCCGCATGGTTCTTCTGGGTCAGTGAGCAGACTTCTCCCTGCCATTTTTGCCCGCTGCCGGCTTACTTATCCCGGCGCTAGGGTATCCATGTCAGCAGGAGCTCTTTGTCTCATTTGTGGATCTCGGCGGGGTGCCGACGCAGAGACCGGAGTGTGTCCACGCTGTGCCTCGCTTTCTCGCAGCATGGAACAGTGTCTGGAAAGTTCTTTGCCTGCGACGGCGCCGTCTGGTGCCATATCAGGGGACTTAGAATCGCCGCTGGAGGGGCCCTCGGGGCTTTCTTCTAACGGTGGTTCGGCGCCTGTAGCGCAGTCTGGCCTCGGAGGAGCATTGCCCTTGGAGGATTTTTCGCCCGATTTTGTTTTGCTCCTGCACCAGGCGTTCTGCCGTCGGCGCCAGGTCATGGGAGCGGCGTCTCTTCCACCGCAGGAGTTGTCGTCCCAGTCCTCTCCGAGAGAACCTCCGTTGACTGAGCACAGGGCTCCTAAGCGTCCGCGGATGCTCGACCCTGGTTCTGCGGAGACGGATTGGCCTGAAGGGGATGATCTCGAGTTTGACCCGGAGGGGGATGCTGACGGCTTGGAGGAAGGCGAGCTCCTGGAGCCGGAAGATCAAGCGAAGATTATTCGGGTGTTCCGACGTGAAGAGCTTCCTGCTCTTGTTTCGGAGGCGCTTCAGACGCTAGGACTGGCCCCTACTGCTAAGGTGGAGGAGGCGGACGGGGCAGATCCCATTATTCAGGCAGTACGACAAACTAATGTGGTTTTCCCCATTCACAAGGTTATTGACCAGATGATTCAGAACGAGTGGGACACTCCTGAGTCTGGTCTCAAGGGCGTCAAGATCATGCGTCGTCTCTATCCTTTATCGGAAACGGATCTGGAGCGTTTTCGGTCTCCCAAGGTCGACGCAGCCGTGTCAGCGGTAACTAAGAAGACCACCATTCCGGTGGAAGGGAGTGCGGCTTTACGGGATCCGCAGGACCGCAAAATGGATGGGCTGTTAAAGCAGGCCTTTGAGGTGGACGCACTGGCTTTACAGGATGTGGAGCTTGGGTGGCCCGGGCCTGTTTACGCTGGGTTCAGCGGTTTCAACACATTCCTTCCTTAGATACCGATATGCTGACGGAGATTCACCGCTTGGAATCCGGCACGGCGTATTTGGCAGATGTCCAGTATGATCTCATCAGAGCTCTCTCCAACAGCATGGCATCCGTGGTGGCGTCACGTCGAGCCCTTTGGTTAAAAAATTGGGCGGCCGATGGTTCTTCCAAGTCGCGCTTGGGCAAATTGCCTTTTAAAGGTAAACTGCTCTTTGGAGAGGATTTGGATAAGTTGGTCAAAGATCTGGGAGACTCCAAAGGCGGTCGCCTGCCGGAGGATAGACCCAAGCGGGGTAGGTCGCTTCCGGTCGCTAGGGGACAGTTTCGGGACTTTCGTAGATTCCGGTCGCCCCGTTATGGCAGCTTCCAGCGGGGTAGATATAGCTCCCGGGCGTCGAGTTTTCGCGGCTTTCGGGGAGCCAGCCGAGGGTTCTCGGCGGTTGCTTCTCCGACCCCTCGCAAGCCCCAATGAAGGGCAGCGGGTCCAGGTGGAGCTGCCGGTGATCGGAGGGCGTCTGCGACGTTTTCTCTCCGCTTGGACCCAAATTACTTCCGATCAGTGGGTGCTAGACATCATACGGGACGGGTATGTTCTCGATTTGGCCCGTCCCGTGCTCGATTCCTTTGTAGCGTCCCCATGCCGAGGAGTTCGAAAGACCCTTCAGGTCCGCCAAACGCTCGATCGTCTTCTTCAGCTAGGGGCGGTCATTCCCGTACCGCCAGCGGAATATGGCCTTGGAAGGTATTCCATCTATTTCGTGGTGCCAAAGAAGGGTGGCGATCTTCGTCCCATTTTGGATCTCAAAGGAGTGAATCGTTGTCTGAGGGTTCCCCACTTTGAAATGGAAACTCTACGGTCTGTCATAGTGGCCGTCCGCCGAGGCGAATTTCTCACGTCTCTCGACCTCACGGAGGCCTATCTCCATATTCCTATTCGGGAGGACCAGCAGAGGTACCTACGCTTCGCGCTGCCGTGGGGTCATTTCCAGTTTCAAGCATTGCCTTTCGGTCTGGCGACCGCGCCACGCGTCTTCACCAAAATCATGGTGGTGGTTGCCGCGGCCCTTCGCAAAGACGGGGTACTGGTTCATCCCTACCTAGACGACTGGTTGATTCGCGGGAAGTCTCGCGCAGAAAGCTTGGCAGCGACGGCGAAAGTCATCGCGCTCTTGCAGTCTCTCGGATGGGTGGTCAACCCACGCAAGAGCCATGTGGTTCCGACGCAGCTTCTCGAATATTTGGGGGTACAGTTCGAAACGTGCTGGGGGTTGGTTTCTCTTCCCGAACGCAGGATTTTGACTCTTCAGTCTCTGGTGCGGAGGTTCCGCAGTTCTCCAGCCCCGTCGGCCTGGCTCTACCTGCAGTTGCTGGGGACGATGGCGTCTTCCCTGGAGGTGGTGCCTTGGGCTCGTTTTCACATGCGCTCACTCCAGCGAGCCTTGCTCCGTCGCTGGTCCAACCAGTCCGATCCCCTGAGCAAACGTCTTCCTTGCCCGATGGCGGTTCGGAGGGATCTCAGTTGGTGGTTGAGTCCATTCACTCTTCGAGTGGGGATGCCCTTGGAGCAGCCGGACTGGGTTCCGCTCTTAACGGATGCCTGCCTGACGGGCTGGGGCGCTCACTGCGAGGGCCAGTTCGTTCAGGGGCTCTGGTCTCCGGAGGAGAGTGCATGGTCGATCAACCGATTGGAGCTTCGGACTGTTCGATTGGCCTTGCAGCACTTCGAGACCCGGATATCGTCTCAGGCGGTCCGGGTTCTCTCCGACAATGCAGCGACCGTGGCCTACATCAACCGACAGGGCGGAACCGGAAGCGTCGGTTTGGAGGCGGAGACTCGGTCGTTGTTCGAGTGGGTAGAGCCTCGCCTGCCGGCCATCTCCGCGGCGCACATCGCCGGGAAAGACAATGTAACGGCGGACTTCCTCAGCAGAGTTCAGGTAGATCCCGGCGAATGGGAACTCCATCCCACGGTCTTCGCACAGCTAGTTCAGCGTTGGGGCGAGCCGGTCATGGACCTCATGGCCACCTTCCGCTCGGCGAAGGCAGCTCGGTTCTACAGTCGACGGCGAGAGCCGATGTCCGAAGGTCTGGATGCTCTTTTGCAGACTTGGCCCTCCACGGGTCTTCTCTACGTGTTTCCTCCGTGGCCCCTGCTGGGGCGCGTTATTCAGCGCATCGAAGCTCACCGGGGTTGGGTGCTTTTGATAGCGCCGGATTGGCCTCGTCGGCCTTGGTATGCCGATCTGATGCGGTTAGTGGACGGCCCTCCCTGGACACTTCCCTTGTTCCCGGACCTGTTGTGTCAGGGTCCCTTACGCATGCCGCAAGTGGAGAGATTCTCTCTTACGGCCTGGCTATTGAAAGGGCTCGGCTAAGGAAACGCGGTTACTCCCGGTCGGTGGTGGCAACACTGTTGCAAGCACGCAAACATTCTACTTCGCTGGCCTATGTTCGGGTTTGGCGCATTTTTGAGGACTGGTGCTCTAGGAATCAGATCCGAGCGGCTACGGCCTCTCTTCCGGTAATACTGGATTTTTTGCAGGACGGTTTTACTAAAGGTCTGGCCGCCAGTTCTTTGCGTGTCCAATTGGCGGCCCTGTCATGTTATCGCGGCAAAGTTCAGGGGGTGTCTTTAGGTGCTCATCCTGATGTCGTTCGTTTTTTGCGGGTGGTTTCTAGGTTACGTCCAGCCCGTAGAGTCTCGGTTCCCCCATGGGATCTTAATTTGGTGCTGCGAGCTCTCAGTGCAGCGCCTTTTGAGCCGCTTTCTAGGAGTTCTGTAAAGGATTTGACTCTTAAGACGGTATTTCTGGTCGCGATTTGTTCGGCCCGCCGTATTTCTGAGCTTCAGGCTCTTTCTTGTAGGGAGCCTTTTCTGTCTTTCTCGGCTCACAAAGTGGAACTACGTCCTGTGCCTTCCTTCTTACCTAAGGTGACTTCTCCCTTTCACGTGAACCAGGTTGTTTCCCTTCCGGTTTTCTCGGACTCCGAAGGGCATGCTTCTGATCGCGGACTCAGTCGGTTGGACCTCAAGAGGGTTTTGCGACGCTATTTAAAAGTTACCAGTGATTTTCGTAAATCAGACCGGTTGTTCGTGCTGTTTGGCGGTGCTCGCAAAGGGGAAGCGGCGGCGAAGGCTTCTATTGCTCGATGGATTAAAGAAGCGATTGGTTCGGCTTATCTTTTGCACGGTCGGGCTCCGCCGGCTGGGTTGCGTGCGCATTCCACGAGAGAGCAGGCAGCGTCCTGGGCGGAATTCAGTTTGGTTTCGCCGGTGGATATCTGTAAGGCGGCCACATGGTCGTCGTTGCACACTTTCAGTAAACATTATCGCCTTGATGTCTTGGCGGCGAGCGATGCCGGTTTTGGTTCCGCGGTTCTGCGTGCCGGCTGGCAAAATCCCACCCGTTAGGCTGCTTTGATACATCCCATACGTCGAGGACTAAGCTGGAGGAACGATAAGGAAATAGTAATTACGCTTACCTGGTAATTGTAGTTCCTTGAGAGACGACAGCTTAGTCCTCCTGCCTCTCCCTGTGTTCTTTCCTTTAGCACGGCACGCTTTGGGTTCAGAGGTCAGTATTCCCAGGTGAGTGCGTTTCCGTGTGCCTTCTTTTCCTTCGTTCTAATATTTTTTGTTTCTTCTTCTTCTTTTCTACCTATCCGTTTCTGCTGTGGCAGGAGCGGGACTTTCCGTTACTCTTCGTAAAGGATTTGGCTACTGAAACATGTAAAAAAAAAAAAAAAAAAAACCCCTGTTATTCTTAAGAGATACATTTGCTGTGAGAGCGCTATTGTTAAAGGTTAGCTACGTGTTTGAGTTTGCTTTGTCAGTAGTTCACTGGAGTTCCTGAGTTGCTGGGTATGATGGTGCCAGTGGAGCTGAAATCTGATTGGTCCAGTCTTCATGCTGCAGGAGGAGGTGCACTACCCATACGTCGAGGACTAAGCTGTCGTCTCTCAAGGAACTACAATTACCAGGTAAGCGTAATTACTATTTTCATACCTAATCAACTCCTACCCACCATCCCTAGTAGGATGCCAGAGATCCATGGGGGGGAAGTGGAGGCCTTTTCAGGGACACACAACTTCTGGGGTCTCTCCCTGGCACCTAAAGCTAGGGAGTCCCCATATGTGATGACTACATTCCTGCTTGTTCCTGGAGATAGCATAGTTACTCACCTGTAACAGGTGATCTCCGGGAACAGCAGAAATTTATTCCTCACAACCCACCCACCTCCCCTAGGAGTTGTATCTCTCTGTCTATCTCTTTCCTTTCCTTCTCTCTCTTTTTGTCTCAGCTTTAAAACTCAACTGGAGAGAGGCAGTTGGGAAAGGCGGGAAGGCAGCACGCAGGCGCTGTGGGATGCTCCCAAAAGCTTTCTAATTGGATGCTGGGGAGCGTTCTCACGCAGGCTCCGTCGGTACCGACGATAGCCATATGTGAGGACTAAATTCCTGCTGTTCCCGGAGATCACCTGTTACAGGTGAGTAACTATGCTTTCTCTGGAGGGCCATGTCACAGCTCACAATGTGAGAGCCATGGCAGCCTCAGTGGCTCATCTGCACTCTGTGTCTATCGACGACATCTGTCGAGCAGCCACCTGGGCCTCGGTTCATACCTTCACAGCCCATTACTGCTTGGACAAGGACTCCTGCCGGGATGCCTTGTTTGGTCAGGCTGTTCTCCAACACCTGTTTCATACCTAATCAACTCCTACCCACCATCCCTAGTAGGATGCCAGAGATCCATGGGGGCACGTGGAGCCCTGTTCAGGGGCATACAACTTCTGGGGTCTCTCCCTGGCACCTAAAGTTAGGGAGTTCCCATATGTGATGACTACATTCCTGCTTGTTCCTGGAGATAGCATAGTTACTCACCTGTAACGGGTTATCTCCGGGAACAGCAGGAATTTAGTCCTCACAACCCACCCACCTCCCCTAGGAGTCGTATCTCTCTATCTATCTCTTTCCCTTTCCCTCTCTCTCTCTCTCTTCGTCTCAGCTTTAAAACTCAACTGGAGAGAGGCAGTTGGGAAAGGCGGGAAGGCAGCATGCAGGCGCTGTGGCATGCTCCCAAAAGCTTTCTAATTGGACGCTGGGGAGCGTTGCCGCGCAGGCTCCGTCGGTACCGACGATACCCATATGTGAGGACTAAATTCCTGCTGTTCCTAGAGATCACCTGTTACAGGTGAGTAACTATGCTTTACCATCTTGTATTTTTATTGCCATCTTTTAACTATGTCATCTGACTGAGCAAGATGGCACCCTTGGGCGGGAAGGGGACCACTCATGCGTGGTGGCATCTCCCAAAGGCTTTCTTTGAAAGCTGGGGAGATGCTTCCACGAGGGCTCTGTCAGCGCCGACATCGCCCATATGCGAGTACTGATTCCTGCTGTCCCTGGAGAACACGTTACAGGTGAGTAACTCCAGTCATATGGCACCATTTCAGACTCCAAAGAGGCATGAAAAGGTCAAACAGTGGAACCGCTAGAACGTCCCCAAGTTCCCTCAGTATTCTTGGATGTATCCCATCTGGACCCACGGTTTTTGTCTACTTGTAGTTTAGCTAGTTCCTCTTAAACACAGTCTTCTGAAAATCATTAAAGATTCTCATCGCTTCTGTTGCTGTTTGTGGGTGTTTTCTGAGGTCCTGCTCCAGGCCCTTCAACACTGAAGACAGAAAATTAATATTTGTTAAGCAATTTTGCTTTATTCTCATCAGTTTGTAAAATTCATAAATATAATTTTTTTAAAAAAAGTATTGGGCTCTAATTGCGATATTGAGGACATGATTGGCTTTTTCTATCACAGCTACAGAGAAATTATTTTGAATTCAAGCAAAAGTACATAAGAACATAAGATATGCCATACTGGGTCAGACCAAGGTCCATCAAGCCCAGTATTCTGTTTCCAACAGTGGCCAATCTAGGTCATATGTACCTAGCAGTTTCCCCAAGAGACACAGGTTCCACAATGCTTGTATTGGTTCAAGCATTGATATCCTGGGTCCCTTCTTAATAATGGTTTATGGACCTTTCCTCCAGGAACTTGTCCAAACCTTTTTTAAACCCAGCTACACTAACAGTCTTTACTACATCCTCCGGTAACAAATTCCAGAGTTTGATAACACGTTGAGTGAAAAAATATTTTCTTTTATTAGTCTTAAATAGTTTATACCCTGTAGCTTCATTGCATGTCCCCTAGTCTTTCTATATTCTGATAAGGTAAACAATCGATCTACGTTTACCTGTTCCCTTCTGTTTATTAATTTATAGACTTCTATCATATCTCCCCTCAGCCGTCTCTTTTCCAGGTTAAAGAGCCCTAGCCTTTTTAGCCTTTCTTCATAGGAGTATCCTTCCATCCCCTTTACCATTTTGGTGGCTCTTCTCTGAACCTTTTCTGACATCCCTATATCCATTTTAAGATACGGCGACCAGAATTGCACACAATATTCAAGGTGCGGTCTCACCATGGAACGATATAGAGGCATTATAATATCTTTAGTTTTATTTTCCATTCCTTTCATTATGAGACCTAGCATAATCTCCAGGAACAAGCAGGAATGAGTCTTCACATGTGGGAGACGTCGCTGACGGAGCCCGCACGGGAATGCTCCCCAGCATCCAAACACAAAGCCTTTGGGAGCACCCCTCGCGCCTGCGCGGTGGCTTCCCGCCCTTCCTACTGCCTCTCCCCAGTTTTTCGTTTTCCGCGGAGCAAGCAGGACGTACCTCCTGCTACCGCAGAAACCTTTTTTCTTTCATTTTCCTTTTCTTGTTTCTTGTGGTCGTGGCCTTTTTTCCCGCCGACACGGGCACCACCGGTGCTTTTTCTTCTTTTACTTAGACTCCAATGCCTGGTGCCTCTCCTGTTTGGGCCCTGATCCTTTTTCCCCCGGTCCTCCGGGCTTCAGTATCGGGAGAAGACCTTCCCTTTTTCGGGTGTCCTTTGATGACGTCTTTCCTCCTAAGGTGCGGTCATCGGTTTTCTCTTCTCTCCAGGATCAGGTAACCACACAACAGTCTGTTAAGACTAGCCAAGTCTTGAGGGGTGAGTCTCATGCGCGGCATGACGATGGCTCTGGCCTCCCCCTCAAGTCCTCCTTGGCAAATAAACCCCGGCGGGAGTCTTCGGGCTCCAGAGCATCCGCGGGGTTTCAGGTTGTTCCTGGGGTTCGCTCCTCACAGAACATTCCCGAGCCATGCTCGAGGGTGGTATCCGCTTCGAGCGGTGCCGATTCCCCGGCATCGGCGTTGGCGTCGAGTGTTCCACTCTTCGCCAGGGATCGTCAGCTGGTGTCCTCGGCACCTCCGGGGCCGATTGACTCGACCCAGTCTGACTTTCCTGCATCCCAGCCATGCGCGGGGGTGGTGCCCGCCTCGGGCGGTACCGATCCCTCGGCATCGGCGTCGGTGTCGAGTGTTTCACTCTTCACCGGGGATCGTCAGCTGGTGTCCTCGGCACCTTCGGGGCCGATCGTCCCGACCCAGTCTGGCATTTCTACATCCCAGCCATGCGCGGAGGTGGTACCCGCTTCGGGCGGTACCGATTCATCGGCGTCTGTGTCGAGTGTCTCACTCATCGCCGGGGATCGCCATCTGGTGCCCGCGGTACCTTCGGGACCAATCGATTCGGCCCGGACTGGCTTTCCTGCATCCCAGTCCTGCGCGGGGGTGGTACCGGCTTTGAGCTGCACCGCCTCCCTGGCGCCGGCATCGGTGTCGAGTGCTCCACTCCTCACCAGGGATCGCCGCCTGGCTCCCCCAGTACCTTCGGGACCTATCAATCTGTCCCGGACGGGCAATCCCCCGGCATCGAAGCGGACGTTGAGTGCTCCGCTCGTCGCTAGAAGGGGGGCCTCGGGGACGTCGATCAATTCGACCCAGCCGGGTTTTCCATCGTCCCGGCCAACAGCGGGGTTGGTTCCGGCGTCAAGAAGCGCCGATGCCCTGGCGTCGGTGCCGGGGTTGTGCGTTTCACTCCCCGCCGGGGCTCGTCGTCGGGTTACCTGGGTACCCTCGGGGCCGGTTAGTAAGCCCCGGAGGGGTTTTCCTCTCGGTAAGACAGGCTCGAGAGGGGTCCCGGCGTCTAGCGGTGCCTATCTCCCGCCGTCGTCGCCGGTGTCGGGTGTCTCCCCCTTCACTGAGCTTCGTCCTCGGGGGTCCTCGATGCCTGCGGCACCGATTGATGCGATTCCAATTCGCTTTCCGGGTTCGGCATCGCCGGCACCGCCGCCGCCGGGGCCCTCTAGGAGGGGGTCGGTCTCCTTGCTCGGTTCGATGCCCTGTATCGAATTGATACCCAGCCTAGAAGGCTTGGTTACGACACGTTTCGAGCGACACAGTGCAGAGATTACTAACCACTGCTCTCCGGTTGCCTCGGAACCACTTCAACCGCCGGGGGCAGTGCCGTCCCTGAGGCCGGGGTCGGGGCCGAGGTCGATTCCTGCGGTTCCATCGGTGCCATCGACCCCGTCGATGCCTAGCTTGGAATCAATTCCCGGAACCGAAGACGCAGTACTAACTGCCTCGAATCGGGACTGTTGGTGTCCTTCTCTGTCCAGCGGGCACCAGTCTGCTAGGCCTTCTGGTGTCCAGGCGGCACCTTCCGCCTTAGCCTCCCCCGGAATAGCCCCTCTGGGAGAGCCGTCTTTCAGGATTTTCTCCTTGACATGGCGGACTTGCTTGCCATTCCTATCCCAGGTCCTTCCCTGAGTCCAGGTCCTGCGGAACAGGCAGCTGTAATGCTTCCTCTACACCCTTCCCTGCAGGATCTTCTGCTGGGGGTTTGGCGGTCGCCTTTGAGGGTTCCTGCACCGTCTACAGCCATGCATGCTCAGTATCGGGTGCCCCCCTCCCCGGGTTTTCAGGAGCACCAGCTTCCACATCATTCCATTGTGGTGGAATCGGCGCTGCGGAAGGTCGGAAGTAAGAAGAAGCATTCTTCTCGCCCTCCAGGTCGTGCCTCTAAAGCGCTGGATACCTTTGGGCGTCAGACCTTCCAAACGTCCATGTTGGCTTCCAGAATTATTTCATATATGTTTTATATGAGCCTGACACTCCGGGAGGTCACCGAGAGATTATCTCTCTTGTCTCCCTTTTTGTCTGCAACTAAGGCCTCTGAATATTCCTTGCTTCTTTATCATTGCAGGAATATCACTGGGTTCCTTTCTCATGCTTCTCTAGACTCCTTTCAGTCTGTTAGCAGGTCCTCTGCTATTGCCATTGGAGCGCGTCGTACAGCCTGGCTGCAGGCGTCCGACTTGTGTAGATGGGCACAACATAATCTGGGTAATTCTCCATGTGCTGGAGAAAACCTCTTCAATAGCGAAGCGTTACGTCAGGTTGCTCAGTGCTCCGCTGACCTTCCTAGCACTGGAAGCCACCCTAAGTCCTCTCTTCCCCCCGGGGGTGGGAAATGTCCTGCCAGACCTTCTTTCCCGAGGAAGAGAAAGTTTCAGCCGTCCGCCCACCCGCCAGGTGCGCCCAAGCAAGGGACATCTCACTCCGATCGGCGGTTCCCGGGCCCGCGCCAGGATACTCATACCAAGCAGCTTTAGGCTCTTGTATGCGGCGGCCTACGATTAACTTCTCTACCGGGACTTCATTCTTCTAGCTCTACACTGGGGTTCGTTTTCAGTATGGCAAGTGGTTCGGATGCTTGTCCGGGGGTTACGGTATTCCCTCTTCCTTGTTGGAAGAGGGAAATCACCGCTATTCCATGATAGTTCTGGCCCCAGGGACTTCTATCCTTCAACTGACTTACCCTTAGGTACGTCCCTCGAACCCTTCTCTTCCAGGGTTCCCCTGCTTGAGCAGATGCCATACCGAAATTTCTTCTTCCAGTGTAGACCTTTGCCCTTGTTCTTTGTCAGTTACTGTGCGTGCAGGAGTCACCAAGAGTGCTTACTGCTTCTGCCAGATGCTCTGCTACCTGGCATATTGACACTCCCCGCAGGTTTCGTTCTAGCTTCTGGGATGTGGCAACGTCTCTGACTCCTGTCAGTTTTCCTCCGCCTCCTGCACGCTGCCCTCTGCAATCTTCAGAGCAGCTTCCCATAAGGCACCCTTGTCTCTGAGGTTTTTTTCCATATGAGGGAATGGACTTCTTAGTCACTCCATGGCTATCGATGACTATACCCTCTTGTCTCCCGTTTTGGGCGGGGGACAAGTTTTTTTCTGCGTGCCTGCCATGGGGACACATCCAAGGCCTACACCCCTGATGTGCCCTTCACGCAACCGTACTGTTACTCTCGCTGATCTGCCACTGCACCACAGACATAGATCCCCCCCCCTTTTGTTTTTCTTGGATGGATCTTTCCCGCCACCTTCCCAGGTGGGCGTTCTTCTGTGGATCAGTGGCAGGTCCGACTTATCAGTATTATACTCCCGTATGTATGTTCCTCGGCATACATGTTTTAGTACCTGGGTGGGCGCTCTCCCTGATCTAGATATATATTAGATATTTATCTGTATCGGTAGGCGCCTTTTGGGAGATGTCCACAGCACCCTGTGTATTACCGTCTATCTCCCTATTGCAGGTACTTACGTTACCCCTTATGGGGTCCGACCAGTCTGCTTGCCTATTTCCTTACGGCTCGATATCTGGGACCGGTTATACTCAACTTGCTGCTGTGAAGTCAACAGCTTCTATTTTTTTTGTTATGCACCTCTTCTGGAGGTTCAGGCCCTATGTCTTCCTTTTCTCAGCTAGGGCAGATAGTGTAC
The DNA here is from genome assembly GCA_033557465.1 of Ichthyophis bannanicus. Classification (NCBI taxonomy): domain Eukaryota; kingdom Metazoa; phylum Chordata; class Amphibia; order Gymnophiona; family Ichthyophiidae; genus Ichthyophis; species Ichthyophis bannanicus. The sequence continues at coordinate 136,925,595 of CM066049.1, read as the reverse complement.
TCTTCGGTTCCGGGGTACGCCCCTGTTCTCCTCCGGACTGGGCTCTCCAGATCGGCCAGTCTTCTACTCCTAGCCCTCAGGGTTAGGGACTCTGCTCCTGAAGGAGTGCTCAGCTTTTCGCATAAAGCTTCCTTGAAGACCTGCCGTTCTTCTCCTGCACCAGTTGACACCTGGGTCTCCTGCCCTTCCGGATTTGGAACTTCCCCCTCACTGCTGTGAAGTTCCCTCGAACACTTCGCTATTGAGTCTACAGTACCTTCCATCACAGTTCTCTTTCCTATGATCCGGTAGGTAAGCTCTATGTGGTACTAGTTCATTAAATACTTAATGATACTGACTTGCATTCTAAAGACTACTCTCCTCATGTAGTCTTTGGTTTTGCTGTTCCTCTGGAACCTTTTTTCTTCTCAACTCCTACCCCCCATCCCTCAGGGGATGCCGGGGATCCAGGTTGGGAAAATGCCGTCCTGCCAGGGCTTCGCATTTATGGGATCTCCCCTGGCACCCTCAGCTAGGGAGTCCCCACATGTGAAGTCTCATTCCTGCTTGTTCCTGGAGATAGCACAGTTACTTACCTGTAGCAGGTGATCTCCGGAACAGCAGGAATTAGTCTTCACAACCCGCCCACCTCCCCTAGGAGTTGTATCTCTCTATTCTTCCTCTTCCTCTCCTTCTCTCTCAGCTATGAACTCAACTGGGGAGAGGCAGTAGGAAGGGCGGGAAGCCACCGCGCAGGCGCGAGGGGTGCTCCCAAAGGCTTTGTGTTTGGATGCTGGGGAGCATTCCCGTGCAGGCTCCGTCGGCGACGTCTCCCACATGTGAAGACTAATTCCTGCTGTTCCGGAGATCACCTGTTACAGGTAAGTAACTGTGCTTTATTTGCTCTCTTGGCCGCCGCTGCACACTGGACCGAGGGTTTTAACATGGTATCCACAATGACGCCTAAATCTTTTTCCTGGGTGGTGGTTCCTAATGTGGAACCTTGCATCGTGTGGTTCCTAATGTGGAACCTTGCATCGTGTAACCATAGTTCCTTTGCGTCTCTCTAGTCCAGTCCCGGAACCTTAGAGTATAGAATGTCCTCCCGCAACCTTGGAGACTGAATGATGTCATTTTCTTCAGATGCCACCAGTACAAGTAGGCTAACTCCGCCCCTAAATACAGTATTTCAGTCTCCAAGCAACCTGGGAAGTCTGAGCCTAGGGCTAGGTTCAGTTTAGATAAAAGTAGTAGAGCTAATTTAAATTTATTTTTGATTAGTTTTATTTCTCTTTGTTTTTTATTTTCTAGGGGTGCTGCTGCTTATCAAGATTTCTGTTGAAGACTTTTTTGTTTTTTAGCTCCTCCCTCTTCCCCACCCCCTAAACGAGCAGGGGTTTGTTGGGTAAATTTTATCAAGGAAGTCTTTAAGAGGGTATTGTGTTCCTGCTCCCGAACCCATAAAGAAGGGTGAGGAGCAGGTTGAGGAGGATAAAAAGAAATTATTATTATTTCACAGTGCCCTTGGATATATCAGGGCTACTTTGTGAATCGGGAGCGGAAGCTGAAGCCGCGAATCGGTTAAGCTTCAAAGAAAGGAATTTCGTCTATTTTTTCTTCCATTTTTCTTCCTTCAAAGTCTGGCCGCTAAGGTAAACCTTAGCGCTTTCATTTATTTTATTTTATTTTCTGTTGTTTGTTCTTAGTGCGGCTCATGCTGTAACGGCAAAGAGTTAAACATGCAGTAATAGAATTTCTTTGCTGTGCTCGCGAAGCGGTGCTCGCGTCAGAAGTCTGCTGCCTGGAATGTTTATTTTTGACATGCAGAAACGCGCGATGTGCACGAGCAGGAGTTCTGCTCGAGATAATTGAACAGCTGCAGATGTTGAATCTGCCTCTAATAGAGTTTATTTTTGAGAAGAGCTGTTTATCTTGGCAATGTTTTCCAAAGGGCATTTCCTCTTGACATTGAATTTTTTCAGAATTTGAATGACTTCTGCGATGCAGCTTATTTTCGGTGTGTGCTTTTCTAAGGAGTTTAGCTCTTTTTCAGTGTGTACATCGGATTAATTTTGCAAGCGTTTGTTATAAATTTTTAGGAATAGTTTTTAAAATGCCAGCAAAACCACGTTGTTTTGTTTGTGGTTCAAGATGTGGTGCGTTATTGGAGTCTGGGGTTTGTAGGTTGTGCACTTTGGATCCGGACTCTTAGAATAAATCTCAAGACCCTTCTTCTGGTGTTCAGATTTCGATTGCACCAGAAAAAGGTGATTCTCTTCCTCCTGCTTTGAGTCCAGTGCGTATTGATCCTGGACCATCTACAGAAGTTGATTCCCTGAATAATCCTTCTATGTCCTCGGGAGATCTTTCTCATTCAATTCCTCCAAATTTTTTTCTCTAATGACACAGGCTTTAGAGCTTCTGCAGCCTATGTTAGGAGTCTCTTCTAAAGCTTCTAAGGGTAGGAAGCGTTCAGGTTCTGTATGTCTACCCGAGGAAGAAGTAAGGTTACCGAAAGTTGGTAAGCAGGGTTTACCTGACAGTCTCCTGGAGGATGATTTGGATGGTCTAGATGATGTTGATCAAACTTCAGACATTGAATTGGAGGAAGGTGAATTACCAGAAGAAGAACAATTAAGTAGAATTGTTCGAATCTTTCGTAAAAAAGAATTGCCTGCGTTGATTTCCGAAACTCTTAAGTCTCTTAATATGCCTGTTGGTGATTCCTTATTGGAAGAGTCATTGGAAGATCCTCTTTTGCTGGCGGTGAGGAAATCTCAGCGTGTTTTTCCTGTGCATAGAGTTTTTAGATCTATGATTCAGGAAGAGTGGGATTCTCCTGAGGCAAATTTTCGGGGTTCTAGATCTTTGACACGTCTTTATCCCCTTTCTGATCAAGATAAGGAGTTATTTCGCTCTCCTAAGGTGGATGCTGCAGTCTCTGCGGTAACCAAAAAGACTACTATTCCGGTGGAAGGGGCTGCGGCTTTGAAGGATGTTCAGGATCGAAAGTTGGACACATTGCTTAAGCAGGTGTTTGATATTAGCGCACTCTCTTTACATGCTTCGATAGCAGGGGCTTGGGTCGCGAGAGGCTGTTTACGGTGGTCTCAAAAATTGCAGATAGATCAAGCAAGTGAACAGTTAGATGAAGTGACTCGGTTGGAGTCAGGTGCTGCTTATTTATTTATTTATTTTTATTATTTATTTATTAACAATTCTTATATACCGCACTATTAGACATCAGCGCGGTTTACATTGAACAGAAAACATCCGACAGTTTACATATGTCTGGTCATTACATTTAACAGGAAGTATAACTTGGAGAAATAGGGTAACTAAATACAATGGTGGTTTATCTGATAGGGATATCATGGTTAACTATATACATAGGTGGTACAACAGTACATGAAACTGCTTGTTATTTACATTGTGAAGTTGGCCTGTTGCGAGGGTCTGCCTGTTTGATCAATTCTGCTATTCGCCTGGGGGTTATGTTCGGAGCTGTCATTGAGATATTTAAGGAAGAGGAAATGTTTTAGTGCCTTTCTGAACTGACTCAAATTGGGTATTGCTCTGATTTGTGCTGGTAAGGTGTTCCATAAAGTTGGGGCGCAGAGTCGGAAGGCTCTGTTAGCTGTTGATCTGGTGCATTTTGTGGTTTCCTTTGGGATAACTAGCATGTTCAATTCTGCTGTTCTTCGTGGCCTGTTTGGTGCAAGTGGTTGTATGAGGTTGGAGAGAGAGGAAGCGGTGAGCCCCTTAGCCGCTTTGAATGTTAGCAGTAAGGTCTTGAAACTGATCCTTGCTTGAATGGGGAGCCAGTGTAGCTGTTTTAGAAGGGGTGTCATGTGGTCTCTCCTGGATGCCCGAGGAGTACCCGCGCTGCACTGTTCATGGCCAGCTGCAGGGGGTTCAGGGTGGACCGGGGGAGTCCTTGTAGTATGGAGTTTGAGAAGTCGAAGTGGGGAAGTATAAGGGCTTGATAAATGGTACGGAAATCATCCGGTTCAAGTAGCGTGCGTAGGTGTCTGAGGGATCTGATTTTAAAGTAGATTGCCTTGACTGTATTGGCTATGTGGTTCTTCATGTCAAGGTTTTGGTCTAGCATTACTCCCAGGTAACATATTGCAGGTTTCACTTGGAGTTGGGTGTCCTTTACGTTAATACAACTAGGTGGGGTGAAGTTGGTGTTCCTCGAGACGAAAAGGACTTCCGTCTTTTTGTGTTGTATTCTCAGGTTTTGTGATAGGAGCCACTCTGATATGGTGTCGAAGCAGTTAGTCAGAGGGGTGAGGTCTAGGCAATCCAATGATATAGGCATATATAATAGCACATCGTCTGCATATATCATGTAACTGACATTGAAGGATCTGATGATGTCGCAGATGGGTTGAATGTATATATTAAACATCATTGCAGATAGGGAGGATCCTTGAGGTACACCTTGACTTTGTTGGAATGGTTCAGATGTAGCCCCGTCGACTCGGACATGCTGCCATCTACCGGACAGGTAAGATTTGCACCATTCGAGTGCTGTTCCGCAGATGCCTTTTTCCCTTAGCCGGCAGATGAGAATTTCGTGGCATACCGAGTCAAAAGCTGCTGCTATGTCTAGAAAGACAAGAGCGAAACCCTGGCGTATGTTATCCACACCTGAGATTATGTTGTTGAAGAGGGTTGCGAGTAGTGTTTCCACTCCATGTGACTCTCTGAATCCATGTTGGGCCAGATCCAGTGGGGCTGAAGTGTCTATATGATCCTGTAATTGCCTGTGCACTATTTTCTCGATGATTTTCGCTAGCATAGGTATGCTAGAAATGGGCCTATAAGATTCTACCTTTTGAGGATCAAGTTTGGTATTCTTTAACAGAGGTCTTACAGAGGTCTGCTTGAGAGTAGGTGGGAAAGAGCCAGTGGTAAAGGATTGGTTTAAGATTTTGGCTATAATTGAGGATATGTCACATCGCAGGTCCTTTATCCAGTGTGCAGGGCAAGGATCTGTGTGCGCAGTAGTTGTGTTTAGAGCTAGAATGGTATCTTCAATAGTTTTCTTCGAGGGAGTGGAGAAGGATGTCAGTGATGCTGGGTAGTCTTGTTCATCAGGAGGGTCCGGTATTAATATTTTGTTAGTCTTGCACATTTTAGATTGCATGTAAATCGCATAGTCCTGTGGGTGGATACTGCTGTGGTGCTCAGGGGTTGGTTCTTTGGCAAGCGTTTTAACTAGGTGAGGTTTATTTAATGACCGTTTCAGGGTGTCTATGTGGTATTGTCTGATTTTATCTGTGATGGCTTTACGATGCTCCGCCAGGTGTTGGATGTAGGCTGATCGGTCACTGCTGGTGCGTGACTTTCTCCAGCGTTTTTCTAGCCTTCTTATAATGGTTAGTAAGGTTTTTAAGTCGGCTGTGAACCATGGTGGGGCTGTTGATCTCTTCTTTTGGTTCTTGTTCGTTGGAGGGCGGATAGCGATTGTGCTGAGTTTTCTGTTCCAGGAGGAGATCATCTCTTCTAGGCTTAATGAAGCGTCCTCAAAAAGTGTACACATTTCAGCGAGGATGCGTTCTCTGTTAAATGGGTGGAAACTTCTGGCAGCTGAGTTAGCAGACTTGCTTTTATCCGTTTTTGTCTTATGTGAACAGTTAATGGTAGGCATCTGAAAGGTGATGAGTTTGTGGTCAGTCCATGGGACTGCGGTTATCGATAGCACGATGTTTTGTGATTGATCCAGAATTAGCTGCGGGGCGAATATGAGGTCAAGGATGTTGCCTTTCTCGTGAGTAGGTTCTTGCACCATTTGCGTGTATCCTAGGATATCTAGGGCTTCTAGGAATGCTGTTGCTTGAGTGTCCTGTAATGATGGTAGGTTGATATCCCCTACGATCCAATTAGGTTTATTTGGACCCTGGGTGAAGGATGCCAGATTTATTATGGTTGCTAGGTCGTCTGGATCTGCTGACGGTGATCTATAGACCAGGTTTATGGAGCATATGTTGTTTGAAATTGATACCGTTTCTAGATGGTTGTTATCTGATATACATTATGATCTTATCAGAGCCCTAGCTAAAAGCATGGCTTCTGTGGTAGCGGCACGTAGATACCTCTGGTTGCGCAACTGGTCAGCTGATGCTTCTTCTAAGGCACGTCTGAGTAAATTGCCTTTTAGGGGAAAACTTTTGTTTGGTGAGGATTTAGAGAAGTTAGTTAAGGAACTCGGGGAGTCCAAAGGCGGTCGTCTGCCTGAAGATAGGCCTAGGCAGGTTCGAGGTGCTGGAGGTTCCCGGGGAAATTCTCGGGAATTTCGTAGGTTTTGAAATCCTCGTTTTGGTCAACCTATGAGAGGGAAGTTCTCAATGAGGGGACAAGGGTTTTGAAATTTTAGGGGAGCCGGAAGAGGTTTTGTTCAGTTTCAAAACCAAAACCCTAAGAAAACCCAATGAGATGAAACAGGCTCAGGCAGAGTTTATTCCTGTAGGAGGAAGGCTAAGGGATTTTTACCCTGCCTGGGTCGAAATTACGACAGATCAGTGGGTTTTAGAGATTATTCGAGAAGGTTACGCCCTGGAATTTCTTCGTCCCGTGTCAGATTCCTTTGTTCAGTCTCCTTGCCGTTCTCCACGAAAAGTGCAGGCGGTTACGGCGACATTACAGCGTTTGCTTCAGCTTCATGCGGTAATACCCGTTCCAAAGGAACAGTACGGCCTCGGTCGTTATTCAATCTATTTTGTTGTTGTTGTTAAGTGCCGTCGAGTCGGAGTCGACTCATGGCGACCCTCTGGATAGCTATCCTAAATTGTGTTCGGTCTTCAGTCAGGCGGCTCATTGTTGACAGACTGGTACCCGTAGCTGCTGTTATTGTATCGATCCTTCTCATTGCTGGTCTTCCTCTTTTGCGTTGACCTTCTATCTTGCCAAGCATAATGTCTTTCTCCAATGATCTCTCTCTTCGCATGATGTGTCCAAAGTATGAAAGTTGAAGTCTTGTCATCTGAGCTTCTAGAGAAAGCTTAGGTTTGATCTCCTCTAGTACCGACTGATTTGTTCTTCGGGCAGTCCATGGTATACACAGTATTTGCCGCCAGCACCATAATTCAAAGGCATCAATTTTCTCCCTGTCTATCTTTTTCACTGTCCAGCTTTCACATCCATATGATGTTATTGAAAATACCATGGCTTGAGCAAGTCGAATCTTTGTATGGAGAGAGACATCTCTGCTCTTGAGAATCTTATCTAGGTCTTTCATAGCCATTCTGCCAAGAGCAATGCGTCGTCTGATTTCTTGACTGCTTGTTGCTTCTTTATTGATAGTTGATCCAAGTAGGTTAAAGTTGTTCACAATTTCAATTTCTTCTCCTTCAACGATGAACCTGTTGAGTATGCCAGTTGTCATGATCTTTGTCTTCTTTACATTAAGGTGCAGGCCCATTTTGAGACTATGTTCTTTGATTGTGAGAAGCAAATGTTTCAGATCATCTTCACTTTCAGCCAGTAATGTGGTATCATCAGCATAGCGAAAGTTGTTGATGACTCTTCCACCAATCTTCACACCTCTGTTGTCTTCATACAATCCTGCTTCTCTGATGATTTGTTCTGCATATAAATTAAACAGGTAGGGGGAAAGTATGCAGCCTTGTCTTACACCTTTGCTTATTTTAAACCATTCTGTTTCTATTTTATAGTTCCAAAGAAAGAGGGCACCTTTCGCCCAATTTTGGATCTAAAGAGAGTAAATCGCTGCCTTCATATTACACATTTCAGGATGGAAACGCTGTGTTCTGTCATCGCGTCGGTAAGGGCAGGCAAATTTTTAATGTCATTGGATCTGACAGAAGCTTATCTTCATATTCCAATTCGAAAGGATCATCAAAGATTTCTGAGATTCGCTCTGCCCATGGGACACTTTCAATTTCAAGCAATGCCTTTCGGGCTAGCAACGGCTCCGAGAGCTTTCACCAAGGTAATGGCGGTTGTAGCGGCTGCACTTCGCAAAGAAGGAGTGCGGGTGCATCCATACTTAGACGATTGGCTAATTCGAGCAAAGTCAAAACAAGAAAGCGTGCGAGCAACCGCACGAGTGGTGCAGGTGATGGAGAATCTCGGCTGGGTAGTCAATTTTGCAAAGAGCAAATTAGAACCCACACAGTCCCTAGAATATTTGGGAGCGCATTTCGAAACAGCAAAAGCAGCTGTTTTTCTTCCAAGCAAGAGAGTTCAAAGGATGAGGGAATTAGTCAGTCGATTTCTTGCCAGGAAAGCGCCAACGGCGTGGCATTATCTACAAGTGCTAGGCATGATGGCTTCCACGATAAGAGGTGGTTCCATGGGCGAGAGCTCATATGCGTATGTTACAAAGGGCGCTTCTTCTGCGATGGTCTCATCAGAAAGATGCTTTGTCTCAACGTCTGATATGTCCACAAGAAGTTCGTCAAGATCTTCTTTGGTGGTTAGTAAAGGAACATCTAGAGGCAGGGATGCCTTTGGAGACACCATCTTGGACACTTCTAATGTCAGATGCAAGCCTGACTGGTTGGGGTGCCCATTGTCAAGGCAATTATGTTCAAGGTCTATGGTCACAGGAGGAACAGACTTGGTCGATAAACCGTCTGGAGATGAGGGCAGTGACCTTTGCACTGCGAAAATTTCGGAAATTCCTAACTCTGTCGGCAGTAAGAGTGCTATCCGACAATGCGACAACTGTAGCCTACATAAATCGTCAAGGAGGAACCGGCAGTTTGACCTTACAAACGGAATCAAGTCAACTTTTGAAATGGGCAGAATGCAACCTGTCGTTTCTTTCCGCTCAGCATATCGCGGGTGTGGACAATGTGGAAGCGGATTTTCTGAGTCGTCGCAGGATAGATCCAGGAGAATGGCAGCTTCACCCGGAGGTATTTGCAAAATTAGTTCATCGATGGGGCTTGCCAATAATGGATCTGATGGCAACTTACAAATCGGCGCAGGTCTCAAGATTTTTCAGCAGAAGGAGAGAAAGGATGTCAGAGGGCCTCGATGCCTTAACACAGAAGTGGCCAGAAAACGGTCTTCTTTATGTATTTCCCCCATGGGCTCTGATAGGTCGTGTATTGCAACGAATGGAGAATCATCGGGGTCTTGTCTTGTTAATAGCACCCGATTGGCCTCGAAGGCCTTGGTATGCAGATCTAGTGCGTCTGCTGGTGGACATTCCATGGAGGATTCCCCTACAGGTAAATCTTCTACAACAAGGTCCATTAAACTTGCCCCAGGTAGCTCGATTCTTGCTTACGGCATGGCTCTTGAAAGGGCTAGGATGACTGCTAAGGGTTATTCACCAGCAGTTATATCTACTTTGTTAAAGTCGCGAAGACGTTCGACTTCTTTGGCATATATTAGAGTTTGGCGAATTTTTGAGGCTTGGTGTGCGGATCAGAAATTAGATCCATTAAGAGCTACAGTATCGCAAATTCTTTCCTTCTTACAGGATGGTGTAGAAAAAGGTCTGGCGGCTAGTTCTTTAAGGGTTCAGTTGGCTGCTATCTCTTGTTATAGGGGTAAAATTAAAGGTCAGTCTTTGGGTTCGCACGCTGATGTTAGGAGGTTTTTAAGGGCTGTATTAATCATTCGGCCTCCCAGGCGTTATTTATTTCCTCAGTGGGATTTAAATTTAGTTTTAGAAGCTCTTGTGAAACCTCCGTTTGAGCCTTTGAAAGATTCGTCTTTAAAAGATTTAACTTTAAAGACGGTTTTTCTTGTAGCTATTTGTTCAGCTAGAAGAATTTCTGAGCTACAGGCTTTATCTTGTAAAGAGCCGTACTTGTTATTTTTTAAACACAAAGTTGTGTTACGTACAGTTCCTGCCTTTTTACCAAAGGTGATTTCGCTTTTTCATATCAACCAGGTAGTTTCTCTTCCGGTGTTTTCAAAGATACAGAAGGATAAATCAGCTGGTAAATTGCATCTTTTAGATGTGCGTCGTGTTTTGAAAGGGTATCTTCGTAGAACAGCTCCTTTCAGAAATTCGGATAGATTATTTGTGACTTTTGGAGGTCCGCATAAGGGAAAAGCGGCGGCAAAATCTTCTATTTCAAGATGGGTGAAAGAAGCGATTTCGTCTGCTTATATTCTAAAAGGAAAAGTGGTTCCAATGGGTCTCAGGGTTCATTCTACTAGGGCACATGCAGCATCATGGGTGGAAGCTAGTTTAGTTCCTGTTGGTGATATTTGTAGAGCTGCCACCTGGTCGTCTTTGCATACTTTTGCTAAACATTATCGTTTAGATGTGCAAGAAGCGGGAGATGGGCGTTTTGGTTCAGCTATTCTTCAGGCTGGGCTTGCAGGTCCCTCCCATTAAGATTCACTGCTCTGTTACATCCTCTAAGGTTCCGGGACTGGACTAGAGAGACGCAAAGGAAGACTAAATTAGACTTACCTGCTAATTGTTGTTCCTTAAGGAACTCTAGTCCAGTCCCGGACCCCACCCAGATTGTTAAAGCCATGTTTGAAGGAATTTAAATATTTTTATAGAATACTTTATAGAATATTTAAATTTGTTCAATTTTTATTCGATAAGGAAACTTTGTTTGCAGCAGTGCATATTTAGAATGCAAAAAAAAAAAAAAAGAGAAATTATAGTTATAATCTTAATTATTGGGAATATTATATTTTGAAGTTTAATATTTATATTATTTACTTATTTATTGCTCTGCTGAGTCTGCTTTGTCAATAGATACTGGTATTTAGGGGCGGAGTTAGCCTACTTGTACTGGTGGCATCTGAAGAAAATGACATCATTCAGTCTCCAAGGTTGCGGGAGGACATTCTATACTCTAAGGTTCCGGGACTGGACTAGAGTTCCTTAAGGAACAACAATTAGCAGGTAAGTCTAATTTAGTCTTTGGGTTGTTCTTCCCTAGGTGCATAACCTTGCACTTGTCCACATTAAATTTCATTTGCCATTTTGATGCCCAGTCTTCCAGTTTATCAAGATCCTCTTGCAATTTTCCACAATCCTCTTGAGTTTTAACAACTTTAAATAGTTTTGTGTCATCTGCAAATTTGATAACCTCACTCTTTCTTCCACTTTCCAGGTCATTTATGAATATGTCAAAAAGCAGCGGACCCAGCACAGATCCCTGGGGTACACCACTATTCACTTTTCCATTGGGAAAATTGACTATTTAGCCCTACCCTCTGCTTTCTATCTTTTAACCAGTTCCTGATCCACAATAGTACACTGCCTCCTATCCCATGACTCTTTAGTTTTGCCAAAAGTCTCTGATGAGGGACCTTGTCAAAGGCTTTCTGAAAGTCCAGATACACAATGTCAACCGACTCACCTTTGTCCACTTGTTTATTCACTCCTTCAAAAAAACATAACAGATTAGTAAGACAAGATCTTCCTTGTCTAAAGCCATGTTGGCTGTCTCCCATTAGGTCATGACTATCTACATGCTGAGTAATTTTATTCTTTATGATGGTTTCTACCATTTTTCCCGGTACTGATGTCAGGCTCACCGGTCTGTAGTTTCCCGGATCACCCCTGGACCCTTTTTTAAAAATTGGCGTTACATTGGTGATCCTCCAATCTTCAGGTATTAGAGATGATTTTAATGATAGTTCACAGATTACTAATAGCAGGTCTGCAATCTCATATTTCAGTTCTTTCAACACCCTTGGATGTATACCATCCGGCCCAGGTGATTTGCTACTCTTCAGTTTATCTAATAGTTATAATACATCTTCCCGATGTATCGATATTTCCTTCAATTCTTCCGCACCTTTAAATACCACTTCAGTCATGGGTAACATCCCTGCATCTTCCTCAGTAAAGACCGAAGCAAAGAATTCATTCAGTCTCTCCGCTATCGCCTTGTCGCCTCTTAGTGCTCCTTTAACCCCTTGATCATCTAATGGACCAACTGACTCTCTCACAGGTTTTGCTACGAATGTACTTGAAAAGGTCTTTATTTCGCGTTTTTGCTTCCGCAGCAAGCTTCTTCTCAAATTCTCTCTTTGCCTGCCTTATCAATGCCTTGCATTTGACTTGCCAGTGCTTGTGCTGTTTCCAGGTTTCGTCATTTGGCTCTTTTTTCCATTTCCTGAAAGATGCTTTTTTGGCAACAATAGCCTCTCTGACCTCACCTTTAAACCATGCTGGCAGTTTTTTGGACTTCCTTCCACTTTTCTTAAAGCATGGAATACAGCTCGTCTGGGCTTCCAAGATAGTATTTTTCAACAACACCCAAGCTTGATGTACGTCTTTAACCTTTGCAACTGCTCCTTTTAGTTTTTTCTTAACTGTTTTCCTCATTTTATCATAGTCTCCCTTTCGAAAGTTAAAAGGTAGAACTGTGGATTTCCTTACTATCCCTCCTCCACTAATTAAATCAAAGGCGATCATGCTATGATCACTATTGCCAAGTGACCCCAACAACCTTATCTCTTGCACTAGATCTGGTGTTCCGCTAAGGACTAGGTCTAATATGGCTTCCCCTCTGGTCGGTTCATGAACCAGCTGCTCCAAGAAGCAGTCATTTATTTCATCTAGGAACTTTATCTCCCTAGCATGTCCTGACGTGACATTGACCCGGTCGATACCGGGGTAATTGAAATCACCCATTATTATTACTGCGCTGTAGCTTTTGTTAGCTTCCTTGATTTCTTTGAGCATTTCATCATCCATTTGGTCATTCTGGCCAGGTGCTCGATAGTACACCCCCACTGCCATTGCCTTCCCCCTTTTACATGGAATTTCAATCCATATAGATTCTACAGCAGATTTTGTTCCCTGCAAAACTTTAATCCTTTCTGACTCAATGCCCTCTCTAACATAGAGAGCAACCCCTCCACCAATTTGATCAGCTCTATCATTACGATATAGTTTGTACCCAGGTATCACAGTGTCCCACTGGTTGTCCTCCTTCCACCATGTCTCTGATATTCCAATCATATCTAACCTTTCATTTAGTGCTATATATTCTAACTCTCCCATCTTATTTTTTAGACTTCTAGCATTTGCATACAAGCATTTTAGAGAATGTATTTTATTCATATTAATTTGGCTGTTGTTAGACATGGGTAATTTGGGATCTTTAAGCTCTGTCTGCTCCATACTTGAGGGCATTTGGGCTACTTTACTCTTTTGTGGAACCTCTCTGCTTTTGGTAGTATCCTTCAAAGATACATTCTTCCGAACCATCCGCTCTTGGGCGACTGTCGGCTTTCCCCTAATATCCAGTTTAAAAGCTGTTCTATCTCCTTTTTAAAGGCTAATGCCAGCAGCCTGGTTCCATCCCGGTTAAAGTGAAGCCCATCCCTTCGGAAGAACCTCTCCTTTCCCCAGAATGTTCCCCAGTTCCTAACAAATCCAAAACCCTCATCTCTGCACCATTGTCTCATCCACGCATTGTATTTTCAACAAATTCATGGAATTGCATTAGGAGCCACTATTGCTCACTCTGTGACATGTTTATATGTGACATTGTTTGAGGAACAGTTTATATTCATTAGGGACATCCTGAAAACCAGGCTGGATCGTGGTGCACTAGGACCGGAGTTGGCTTCCCCTGATCTAGACATTTCCTTAGCATTAATAACAGCTGGCTTAGGAAAGTTTATAAGTCTCATGTTCTGGTACTGGGAAAAATTCGCCAAATGCCAGTGTTTGGACCTGGGGAACAATCATCTCCCCAAGTTGAACTATAGCAGTCCAGTTAGCCTCTAAAGTAAATGCTGTCGGGTGACTCAAAGAAAAAGTCAGAACTCCTGCTATTCCGGTTCCAGCTTTTGAGGTCCGTGTTGCCATTCCTATTGAGATGAAAACCCCCAGCTCCTCAACTGCACTTCGTGCTAAAAGATCGCAGGACTAATGATCCAGAAAGGCAACACCAACCCCTCCCTGCTGACCCGGAGACACCTCTCCAACAGCTACCGCTTCACCAACTCGGATAGCAACTGGCGTAGTCTGTCTCGCAGAAGATCCGGAATCCAGCAAAACCACCTTCAAAGCTGGCCACTGCACTGGGGACAAGCTATCTGGCCCCGAACTGCTCGACAAGTGTCCTAGATTTGAAGAGCAGTCAGTGGGGCTCTGAGCTGCTGGTGAAACACTAGGCTGCTGCGGAGCACGAACAAGGTAAGGATCTATAAGACCCTGCATAGGCAATGAAGAGGAAGCTGCCGGGGCAGCAGAGTGCTTTTGCCACCCTTGGCTTTTCTTTTAACCATATCGAAAAACATTACTCTCCCAAGTATTTTATTGATGTCTCAATTGCCTCATGTTGTGGTACATTGGTGAACAATGGTGTAATGTCCATAGATACCAGTTGCCACGTGGTTTCAACTCTAAACTCTGCCAAATGATTAATCAATGCCCCTGAATCACGTACATAAAAATCAGCTTGGCTAAAAGGATGCAGATAGTTATTCAAATACTGAGATAAAGGCTCTAATATCGACCCATTTCCAGATACAATTGGGCAGCCGGGAGATTTTATCAAAGACTTATGGATCTTAGGGACAATGTAGAAGCATGGCACCACCGGGTATCTTTGCCATAAAATTTTAAATTCCTTCTCTGATATCAATCCCAATGATTGGGCACCCTCCAATATGTCTAGGATCTCTGATTGAAAATCGGTGATGGGGAGAGGACGTGATGTCACCAACCAGAATGGCCACCTGAGAACACAGCTCTCTTCGGGACGGAGAGAATAATCGCTAATAGCCGGTGCATTTGGCCCCCCTCTCAACATCTACGTGGGGGAGAACGAGGCGGAGTAGCTCACGATGTCAGTGAGGAAAAAACTGGATATGTTTCGATCCTCCTATGCCCCGCTATCGACACAGAGTGATCAAGGAGAGTGGATCGATACGGACACAGAAGAGGAGCCTGAAAACGCGGAGGAGCAATGCACGAGGGGTGATCTTTGGTGCTGGTGTAAAGTGATTAAGAAAGAAGTAATCACAGAGAAAACAGAGGTAAAGGAAGTTGTTAAAGAACTGCGGTAAGACTTACAAGCATTGGGTCAAAGGGTAGATTGCCTGGAGGACCATGTGGAAGAGGTGGTTATGGCGGCACAAAGCGTGCAGGAATCCATTCTCAATTGGCAGAAAGAGAGGGATGAGCTGAGAGATTATATGGAGAATTTAGAGAATCGATCACGACGCTGCAACATCAGGATCCGTGGGATCCCGGAGGGTGCCAAATTTCAGAAGGCGGGACAAGTAGTTAAAGAAATTTGTGTGGTCTTGCTACAGGATGGAGGTGTGGGCCCAGCAGAAGTGCAGCCAGATATCGGATTAGAAAGAGCACATAGAGCTCTGGGACCCAGCTAGGAGCACAGCCAAGAGACATTATAGTGTGCCTCTCTAGCTATCAGCTAAAAGAAGAGATTATGAGAGCAGCAGCAAAGAAGGGCAAGATGGTCTGGGAAAATGTAATGGTGGAGATTTTTCAGGACTTGGCGCCCTCTACTTTACAATGCAGAAGAGCCATGTGACCTGTGACCATATATCTACGGCACGAAAACATTAAATATAAATGGTTCTTCCCATTTGGGATACAGTTCGAAATTAAGGGACTGACTAAGAGAGTAAGGACAGAGATGGAAGCATGGGAGATCTTGGAGAAGAACAATGCATCCAATTTACTGTAGATAAGTCTGTGTTCGGCGGAGGTTGAGGACTAAACTGGAGGAACGATAAGGAAATAGGAATTACACTTACCTGGTAATTGTGGTTCCTTGAGTGACTCCAGTTTAGTCCTCATTCCCGCCCGGGGATGGGGTCTTAGCAGTGGTTTTTCTGTTGGGGGAAATGCAAGGTTAAAAGTGGATATAGACCTTCATTGGTGTTCAGTCGTTTTGATGCTTCCTCGTTGTGCTCCTCCTCCTGCAGCTTGGAGACTGGACATGTCAAATTAATGACATCACCGGATGTAGACTCCTGGTTGGCCAGGCTTCACAAGATCGTAACTATGGAATGCTTAACAGCGTTGCGTAGGGACAAGGACACTCATTTTGATAAACATTGGAAACCCTTATTGGAGTATTTAAAAAGCGAAGAGTAGGGGAAAAGGGGGGAATGGGGGGAGAAGGGGGGGCTATAGTTCAGGAGATGAATCATGACCAGATAACAGATAGCAAATGGGTTTTCTCTTAAAGAGTAATTATAGAGGGAATGAAAAAGAAAAGTTTTTACAAGTTCTGGAGTGTGCTGTAATGGTCTTATATGTGGTTGAGTTATAGTTTGATGTATAATGTTGTTGGACCAGTGGTTGAAAATTTTAAATAAAGATAGTCATAAAAAAAAGAAAATCGGTGATGGGATCCTCCTCAAGACGACAATAGTAATTCATTTGATATAACTGAGATCTCATTTCTTCATAGTCCATGCTCGCCACTGCCGGGTGGTTAGATTGTAGCCAATGTGTTGATCTTGTATTTGATCAAGGTTCTTTAAAACCAACCATTCATTCAAAAGCCTGAATTTGGAATTCTGTACCTACTCTTTTTGTGCCCATATTCCAGTGAAATGGTCTCCCTGAAGAAGCCATGAAGTGGTGAAACCACCAGCTAGGTCAGAGGTGTTTTGTATATTTTTTCTGGTGACGCTACGTGTGCAAGGTAGCATGGATGAAGAGTGTGGAAATAAGTGTCATATAAACTGCTTGAAGAATATGGATTTTTGGCATTTGAAATACGGACATTAAGAATTTATGAAGGCGGATGGGGTGATGATGAATGCAGTAGCAGTGGTACAGAAAGCTCTGATGCAGTGATATTAACTGCTTGTAAAATTAGCTATTGTAAAATTTATTTAAGCACAAATAGTGAGATAGAGCCTCGCTGAAGGTGATCTTTGTTAACCACATTTTGTGTGCTATTGTGAAATGCATCTAGGGAAATGCAAAGGGAAAAAATAAGTTACATGTTTCTTCAACCAGTCAAACTGCTACATTGTCTCTAATTGAATCTTTACAAGACTGGAGTTTGTTTGGATAAATAAAACAAATATACAATTTGATCCACCACTATGTAGGTGAGCTTCAGATACAGATATTCTCCAAAGACACACAGCTTCATGCAGCCACACTTGGTGATGTCTTGCATGGAGCCTGTGTGTGTGGAACTCTCTCCTGCCAATAGAAGTCTTAAGACTTCTCATGATTCTGATTGTACTTCTGCCATCACCAGTTTGCTCTCTGCTATCTCAGGTCTTTCCATCCATGGTGCTGTGCAGACAGAGCTCTCCTCACTGGGTGATTCGTCTCAAAAAATTGAAAAAAAACAACAAAAGACAGCATTGTGGCAAAAGTGAAAGTAAACCTGATCCATCTTGTTTATCTTAGCACACTGTCACCAGTACCTACAGCACCGTCGGAATGGCTCATATCAACAGCAGCCCTGCAAACCCCGTAAGCCCCAGTTCAGGATCCGGCAGGGGAGAAACCTGTTTCCCACCTGTTATTGACTCCTCCTTCAGAGACTACTACCTCACAGAAACAAGGCTCTTGCTGCACACCTTTTCCACGTCTGTAATGGCAGACAGTTTATCTGCCCAAAAGAAGTTAGAGAGAGCTGTTTTCTCCTTTATAATTTCTGTCTCAGCGAAGGGTAAGTCAAAGCACAAAGTTCAGTTCTCAAAATTGGTGCCTAGCTCAGAGGCACCCCCATCCAAATACAGACAGAAAAAGAGGCATTTAGAGTCCTCCCAAAAGCAGAACACCAAAGAGATGTCACAAACTGCTGATCTGTCCCACAAACATCCATCTACCACTTATATGTCAACCATATCCCTTTAGACATGTCATTCCTGATGCCAGAAAATAAAATCTCTTCATCAGAATATACTGTCTTTGCCTCTGCTACGCTCCTTCAAATGTTATATAGATTCATACAGGACACTGCTGCTGTCCTCCAAACCGCTATGTTGGATACCCTTCAAACCTCTACTGCAAAGCAACCCCCTTCAACCACCAGGTTGCCTTCTTCTGAAGCACCCTGGCCATTCGCAGCCAATATCAGTCTATCCAGACACAGACTGGTCCCCAGAAATCTTCCATACGACAAACTTTCAAGATAGTTACAGTTTTCTCAGAAGTATAACCATTTTGCAGCATTGGGAGCAGCTACAGGACAACATTACACCAATACTAGAAGAAAAATCCCTCGATACCTTCACTGAGGAATATTCCTCCCCAGAGTTCCTAGAAAAAAAATCTCAAGAGCCTTAGCCCTATCCACCAGTTTAACCCCAGCAAAAAAGATTTTCCATCCTGCAGAGCCCCCATGGAAGTTGTAACCCTACCAATAGACCAAATTCTACATGATCTCCAATTATCCATATGAAAAATTCCATTTTCTGTCCAGCTGATTTCAAGAAAACTATAATTAAGATGCAAAGTCCTTCCTGCCCCAGGACACGAACATGCTCATTTTTCTCAATGGTCTCAGAAGCAACCATTAAACACTGTAAAATTGCCAGACCCTTGGTTCAAGTCCCTTCAGGTAAAGATTACAAATTATTGGACAATGTATCAAAGAAAATTCATCAAAGTGTCATGTTAGCCTTAAAAATTGTAGCACACCAGATTCAAATTCTGCACTACCATTATGATCTCCTAGTCCAGCTAGGTATCCAGCAAGAGTACGTGTTAATCTACAAGAATCCACTTAACCATCTGATTCGCTCAACTTATGACACCATATCTAGAGCTTCAACCATTGTGGGTAGAACAGCCTGGCTTAAAGCTTCAGGATGGAGGGAGATCTTCATGACAAGATGCTGATGCTCCTTGTCTAGGAGACAGCCTCTTTGGGTCAAAGGTGAAAGAAACTATGTAGCAAATCAAATATGATAGCTCAGCAATAAAAGAGCTTTTTGTAACATCAGAAACGTCTTCAAACATCTATAGAAATAAACCACAATTTTACCAAAAGCCTTACAACTACAATTATTTTCAACAGTTTTACCCCAGAAAGAGGTATCAACCTTACCCAAGACTTCCCCATCACCAGGGTCAGCGCTACCATTAGGCAAACCAGGTGGTTGCCTAGAGTGCCTGCCCTTGGGGCACTCATTGCCACTGCTGTTGCCACTTATTAAGAATTACAGTGGCAGCTATGACCGAAATAGCCCTGTGGTGCTTACCTTCAAACTTTGGTGCTGCAGAGCTGTTTGCTTCTGCCCCCACTGATGCCAACATCGGTGGGGGCAGAAATAAACAGCCTGAAACAGCTCCATGGCACAGAAGTTTGAATGTAAGCACCATGGGGCTATTTCTGGTCATTGCCATTGCTGTAGGTCCCGGTGAGGGGTGACAGTGGCGACAACAGGGTATGGCAGGGGGTGGGGCGCAAGTGATGAGATTTGCCTAGGATGCCTCATCTCCTTGCACCGGCCCTGCCCATCACAGTTCTGCAACTCAAACATACACCCAACATTAGTGCCCAAGAGAGGGTAGACAACTTTCCTCCTGCCCTCCCCCAAAGCCAGATCTTGTTTTAACTACCCTTCAGTCAGAAGCAGAATCCTTTGGTTCAGAAACAATTGGTAAAATAACATCTTGGACCACTGGGTACTTTCCATTATCAATCAGGGCTATAAAATACATTTTCACGCAGTTTCGTCCCTCTCACATTCTACGATTTCATTCCAAATTTCCAAGGACCATGAACAGATTCTACAACAGGAGATCCAGATGCTTCTTTACAAGGCCATGAAATTGGTTCCTGTCACACAAAGAGGTCAAGGATTCTATTCAAGGTTCTTTCTTGTCCAAGAAGACAAGCAGTCTCAGGCCATTACTCGATCTTCATGACTTGAATCTACATGTAAAGCGAGAAATTCAAAATGAATGCCTTAGCAACAATACTCCCTCTATTGGATTGCAGCGATTGTCTAGCTTCCCTGGACCTGAAGGATGCATATTTTCACATATCCACTCACAGAAGTCACAAAAGGTATGTTCTTTGATACAGCATCCATGCTATGAACAACAATAAGGCAGCAGAGAGTAGGCTGACGACAGCGGGAGTATGATCAGAGGAGCAGTATTTTAAGACTTCTATTGGCTAGGGGAGGGCTCTGCACATACAGGCTCAACTCAGGGCATCATCAACAAGTATGGCTGCATGTCGCTGTTGTCTATAGAAAATCCCCCATTAGAGGTAAGCAAATTTACTAAATCAGAAGGTACCATTTTGGGGGTTAACTTTGATGTTGTGCTCTCTATGCATTCTCATATTAATAATCTCTTTAAAATTTTATTTTGGCAATGATTAATTCAAAATATATGACCATGTTTGCTTACAAAGCTTTTAATAATGATAGTACAAGCTTTGAATCTTGAGCATTTGAATGCCCTTTTTAGCAGATTAGAGAAGCAGCAGCTTAGTAGCCTGCAGTTAATGTATTGGCTGCCATTGACATGTAGAATCCCTTTTAAAATACTTTCAATGATTAGCAAATCTTCCTTATCGTCCCTCCAGTCCAGTCCTGCACCTCCTCCAGCAGCTTGAAGACTCAGCATGTCAAGTTCTGATGTCACCAGTACTAATACCGCTGGCACTGCTCACCAGCTCACAGTATGCTCAGTCTCCAAGCAGTTGGAGGTGGTGAGCCAAGGTGCAGGGCTCACCAAGGAGCAAATAAGGAGCTAGTTAGGATTTCTTTTCCTGTTGGTTTCAATTTTCTTTGGGTTTTTTGGTTTCAAATTTAAAGTTTAGGGTTAAAAAAAACAGCTCCTAAGGTGCAGCAAACCTTTGCTGAGAAGGATCTCTGCCTGCCCTATCCTCTCCCCCCCTTCCCCACCTTGGATCTCCGGGGGGGGGGGGGGAGGGGTGTTGAGGAGCCTGTCGGTATCCCGGGGCCTTGGCGACTGCTGATCCTGTGATTGGGTGAGGAGCCGCCGTTTCAGCTGTAGCGGTTCAGGAGAGAACGGATCCTGCTCTTCCCTCCTCAGAGCTGAAGCTGTTGCTAGGCTAAGCATGAGGTCTGTGCATTCCTTGGCAGAGGTCCCAAAAGCAGCCAGAGCACTCTGGCAGGTCTCTCCTTAGTTTGGCACCAACACGGTGATCAGGTACATCTGGGGGAGATGTTCTTAAGACTGCGCAGTGAAGGGAGAAAGAATGGCGCCTTGTAGTCCCGACTGCTGCAGAGGCATGGGAAAACAGTCTTGTTTGTATCTCCAGGAACAAGCAGGAATAAGTCCTCACATATGGGTACGTCGGTACCGACGGAGCCCGTGCGGGAAAGCTCCCCAGCTTCTTAGAATAGAAGCTTTTGGGACCTCCCACTGCACATGCGCACTGCCTTCCCGCCTTCCTGAACAGCTCTCCTCAGTTTCTCTTTTTCCGCGGAGCCAGCAGGTCGTGTTCCTGTCACCGCTGAAGAAATTGTTATTTTATTTGTTTCTTTAGACCGCGTACCTGCCTTCCCCATACCGATACCGGTATCGCCGGTCTTTTCTTTCTTTCTTTAAAAATTATAGCCAGGATTAATTCCTACAGTCTCTATATGGGCATGTTCCTGGAGGAACTTGCCAAAAAGGTGCGGCATTTTGCCCCCTTTATCCCTGAGGATAAAAAGCAGGGATTCCTTTCCCTAGTGAAACAACTCTTAGAGGTTTCTAAGTTCTCTAATAGGGCAGCATATGATTCCTTTGAGGGAGCCAGTAGGGCTTCGGGCATTGCTATTGCAGCCCGACGTCTTGCTTGGCTCCAGGCCTCTGATCTGGAACCTTGGGTTCTAGATGGCTTACGGAATCTGCCCTGTACAGGTGAGAACTTATTTGGGGAAGAGTGGCAAATCAAAGCCACCCAGATGGATGCTGAAAATGCCACCTTGGAAAGACTTTCAAAGTCCACTTCAATTCCTACTAAGAAAAAGTCTTTTAAAAGGCCTTACTATAAGAAGGCCAGAGTTGCTTCAAATACTGGCCAGCAGTCTTCTCAACCTCGCTATACTGCTAAGCGTCAGCAATCCAAACAAGCACGAGCTAAGCCTGCAGCAGCTACTGTAGCTCAGCAGGCTCCAACCCCTCAGGGGTTTTGACTTGCTCCTAGGGAACTTGCCACTTCTGGTTCTAACACAACCAGAACCTCTCACCATACCCGGAAGGTTGGTTCACTTTGCTCCCAGATGGGAACAAATCACAACAGAACAATGGACCCTCTCTATCATTCGAGAGGGTTACAAACTTCATTTCTCCAGCCTTCCTCCCCATCATATGGTGAGACCATTCAATTCTCCCCCATCTCTCCTAACCCTGTTGGGTCAAGAGGTTTCCTCTCTTCTTGCTCAAGGGGCCATAGAAGAGGTTCCTCTTCCTCAACAAGGGTCCGGTTTCTACTCCCCTTATTTTCTCATTCCAAAGAAGACAGGGGGATTCAGACCAATCCTAGATCTGAGAGAATTGAACAAATTTCTCTTCAAGGAGAAATTCAAAATGCTGTCTCTCGGCATTCTCCTTCCTTACCTCCAGGGTCAGGACTGGCTTTGTTCTCTAGACCTACAGGATGCGTATACACATATACTCATCCATCCATCCCACAGAAAGTATCTTCGCTTTCTGTTTCAGGGAAAACATTTCCAATACAGAGTACTCCCCTTCGGTCTAGCCTCTGCTCCAAGAGTATTCACAAAATGCATGGCAGTCGTAGCCGCATTTCTAAGAGGCATGGGAATCTTTGTCTTCCCATATCTGGACGACTGGCTCATCCGAGCTCCAACTCAGTCACAGGCCCAGATTTCCCTGGACCACACAAGGAGCCTTTTGCAGTATCTGGGACTGGTAGTAAACCTTCCCAAGTCCCAACTCATCCCTACTCAATCTCTAGAATTCATAGGGGCCCAGTTGGACACCATCACTGCAAGGGCCTACCTTCCACATGTTCGAGGCCAGCGCCTCCTGAGTTTGGCCTCCCAAGCTCAGTCCAGCACTCACTTGACAGCCAGGGAAATGCTACGCCTACTGGGTCATATGGCCTCCACAGTGCATGTGGTGCCCTATGCTCGTCTTCATATGAGAGCAGCTCAATGGACCCTGGCCACTCAGTGGACTCAGGCGTCAGGAGCGCTCTCAGACCAAATACAAACCTCCGATCGTCTGTTTTGGTCCCTCCACTGGTGGACTTCCACCAAGAATCTGTTGTTGGGGGCTCCATTTCAACCATTGCTACCCCAAGCAACCCTCACAACAGATGCCTCCCAAACAGGGTGGGGAGCCCATCTGCAAACTCTCTCCACTCAGGGCACTTGGTCTCTACAGGAGACCACCCTTCATATCAATCTTCTGGAACTGCGAGCAATTTACCTTGCCCTCAAGGTCTTCCACTCCCTCCTAGCCAACCTCACTGTCCTAGTTCAGACGGACAATCAGGTGGCCATGTTTTACATAAACAAACAAGGAGGGACGGGCTCTCTGTCGCTTTGCAACGAAGCTCTAAGACTATGGGCCTTCGCCAGAGAGCATCAGATTCACCTGCTAGCAGTGTATCTCCCAGGAGTTCAAAACTCTCGGGCAGACAGGCTCAGTCGAGTTCTGCTGCCACACGAATGGTCCCTACATTTGGACCAAATAAACCGAATCTTTCAGGAATGGGGGACCCCGGACATAGACCTCTTTGCAAGTCCGTGGAATGCCAAACTTCCCCGGTTCTGTTCCAGAACTCCGTGTCAGGGAGCTCAGGCTACGGACGCCTTTCTCCTGAATTGGAGTCAGGCATTCCTATATGCCTTTCCACCCATTCCTTTGATTCCCAAGACTCTGTTCAAACTCCAGAGGGATCATGGAACTATGATCCTCATAGCTCCACGCTGGCCACGCCAAGTGTGGTTCCCTCTACTTCTACAGCTCTCCCAGGGATCCTACTTGGATCTGGGAGCTGCGCCAGACCTCCTGTCTCAGGAGGAGGGGACTTTGTGGCACCCAAACCCCAAATCCCTTCACCTCAGTGCTTGGTTACTGAAGGCTTAAGCCTTCAAGACTTTCATCTTTCCCAACCAGTGAAAGATATCCTTTCTGCCTCTAGGAAACCCTCTACCAGGCGTTCCTATGCTTTCAAATGGAAACGTTTTTCCATTTGGTGTGCTCAGCAGGGTCTTGACCCTCTGGCACTTCCTTTGAATTCTCTTCTTGATTATCTCCTGCATCTATCCAATGCAGGCCTCAAGACGAATTCGGTAAGAGTCCATTTAAGTGCTATTGCAGCATCCTTGAAACATATAAATGGACAACCTATCTCCTCTCATCCTCTTGTTGCAAGATTCATGAGAGGCCTGACTCTCACTAAACCTCCCATCAGACCACCCCCGGTCGCATGGGATTTGAATCTAGTGCTCGGTCAACTTATGAAGCCACCTTTTGAGCCAATGTTTTCCACCTCCTTGAAATTTCTTTCCTGGAAGGTCATCTTCCTCATTGCAGTCACTTCGGCTCGCCGCATCAGTGAGCTGCAGGCTTTAGTGGCTAATCCACCTTACACAAGATTTCATCATGATAAGGTGGTCCTTAGGACGAATCCCCACTTTATGCCTAAAGTGGTCTCGCCTTTTCATCTTAATCAAGAGGTATATCTACCTGTCTTTTTTCCAGCTCCTCATGCATCCAATGCAGAGAGGAACCTTCATACTCTGGATTGTAAAAGAGCTCTCGCTTTTTATCTTAATAGGACTCAGCCACATCGAAAGTCTTCTCAACTTTTTGTGGCCTTTGATCCTTCCCATTTGGGACTTCCAGTCTCCAAGCGTACACTTTCCAATTGGATTGCTCAGTGTATTTCTTTTGCTTACCAGAGCAAAAACATTTCTCTGGAAGGCCATGTCACTGCTCACAATGTGAGGGCCATGGCAACTTCTATGGCTCATCTGCACTCTGTTTCCATAGATCAGATCTGTCGAGCCGCTACCTGGGCCTCGGTTCATACCTTCACAGCCCATTACTGTTTGGACAAGGACTCCCGCCGGGATGCCTTGTTTGGCCAGGCTGTCCTCAAGCACCTGTTCCATTCCTAAACAACTCCTGCCCACCTTCCCAGAATGGATGCCTGAGATCCATACGAAGATGGCGAACCTTTACAGGGGATCCCATGCATCTAAGCTAGGGAGTCCCCATATGTGAGGACTTATTCCTGCTTGTTCCTGGAGATAGCACAGTTACTTACCTGTAACAGGTGATCTCTGGGAACAGCAGGAATTAGTCCTCACAACCCACCCACCTCCCCTAGGAGTTGTATCTTTTATCTATCTATCTTCCTGTCCTCTCTCTGTTGACTCAGCTATAAACTCGAAACTGAGGAGAGCTGTTCAGGAAGGCGGGAAGGCAGTGCGCATGTGCAGTGGGAGGTCCCAAAAGCTTCTATTCTAAGAAGCTGGGGAGCTTTCCCGCACGGGCTCCGTCGGTACCGACGTACCCATATGTGAGGACTAATTCCTGCTGTTCCCAGAGATCACCTGTTACAGGTAAGTAACTGTGCTTTACTTCCCGTGTTTTTTCTCCGGTCAGGGGGAGAGCCCGCCAAGCCATTTTGGACAGCACTGCTTACTCGGCAGGGTTCCCTGGGGGGGACTAGCTGACTCATTTTCTCCTCTAAGTCGATCCTCCTTAAACCCCCCCCCCAAAAAACCAGATAATTGAAACCGACAGAGGGCTTAAAGGAGAAAGGTGGAGGTTATAGCAGGGCTGCAAGAATAGGAGCAGTTGGGGGGACAGTCTTATTCTCCAGGACCAAGCAGGAAGTCAATCCTCACATATGGAGTGACATCGACGTCGATGGAGCCCCCATGCGGAGCATTTCCCCAGATTTCAAAGAAAGCCTTTGGGAATACTCCCACGCAAGCGCGGTCCCCTTCCCGCCTAAAGGTGCCATCTTGCTCAGTCTCTCTTTTTCCGTGGAGCCCAACGGACATTTGTCCATGTCACCCAGAAAAGTTTACTTTTTTCTTACGATTTCTTCGCTGTTCTCCGGTTCCCCTTCCCGCTGGGTAAGGTACACCGGTATTGAGTCCATCTTCTATTTTTCGGTTTTTGCCCTTCGTGGCTGGCGTTCGCGCCCTTTTTTCTCTTTTCCCTGGAAGGCTGGTCCTTTGACCTCGCGGGGGCTCTTTTTTCCCCGATGGCTTCCAGTGGTTTCAAAAAGTGTGATCGGTGTAAGAAACTGATATCTCTCACCGACACACACGACTGCTGCCTTCGGTGCCTGGGACCGGATCATGATCCTAAGGTCTGTGTCCCGTGTGGCAAAATGTCCACCAAGGCACTTCGAAGCCGCCAGCATCAGAAAAAACGGATTTTTTCTGACTCTGCCTCCGGCCGGGCCCGGACCTCGTCTGAGGCCTCGACATCTCGGGAGTCTGACCCCGAGCATCGCCAGGGTTCCTCGGACAGGGGGTCCCCCGATCGGGAGCATAAGAGGAAGAAACGGCTCGTGAGGGTGGCGTCGGAGGAGGTCCCTGGTTCCTCGGGGGCCAGGTCTCGGACCTCCGACCGCCATCCCGGGCCCTTGGAGCAGGAGTCCGCCGGACACGTAAGTCCTGTTGTCCTCGAGGACTCTCCTCCTAGGGAGCCGATGTCGGGCCCGGCGCCGCCGGGGCCCGAGTCGGTGGCTGCTGGGTCTCCTGAGCTTGGACTCAGGCTGACAGCCTTGGAGTGCAGATTGTCTGCCTTCATGGATCAGCAGCGGGTACTGATGGCCAGCCTCGCTGGTGCATCTGCCCCGACCACCGGGACATCGATGTCTAAGTCGACCCCGGAAACCAAGCCGATACTCGAGACCATGAAGGCTCGAAGTCGTCCTGGGTCACGGTCACCCTCGACCTCCCGCTCGGGGCCGAGGGCGTCGACGCCGGGGCGGGAGCCGCCGAGGCCCGCGCGGTTGGAGCCCCCCGACTCCTCTTCGGATGAGTCCGCGTGTGAGACGGAGGACGAGGAGTCCCCCGACACTTTTTGGACTCGGTGCGTCCCTTCGGACTCACCACAGTCTGAGCCCCGGAGTAGGTCCCCCCCCCGGAGGACGTCCGGGACATGGCCAAGACTTTGGCTATTCCCGCGGACCCCGAGGAGGAGCCTCGAGCCGAAGAGCTCGAGGCCCTCCAGTATGACTCTCCTCCGAAGGAGGCCTTTACTGTGCCGGTTCCTCCGATGCTTGAACGGCTCCTCTTCCGCATGTGGGAGGCACCGGCCTCGGCGCCTGTTTTGAGCAAGCGAGTCGATTCCATCTATCAACTCCGTAAGAGCCCTGGATTCCAGAAGGCGCAGCTGCCGCACCATTCCATGGTGGTGGAATTGGCCATGTATCGTCTGAAGAGCCAGAAGATGCACTCTGTGGTGCCTCCTGGCAGGAAGGCCCAGAACCTGGATGCCATCGGCAGAAAGTGCTTCCGGGGCTTGATGCTTGCTTGCCGTGTCCAGTCCTACCAGCTGTACATGGGCATGTACTTACGAGACCTGGTGAAGGAACTTGCCAGGTTCTCTGCTGGCCTCTCCAGGGAACCTTTGCAGAGGTTCCAGACCTTGTCCTCGGGAATCCGGGAATGCTCGAAGTTCATGTCCCGAGCGGCCTATGATGGCTTCGGCCCGTGTAGCAGCAGCCGGCATCGGGACCTGAAGCCAGGCATGGCTGCAGTCATCGGACCTCGAGCCCTGGGTGCAGGACAAGTTGGTCGATGTCCCTTGCCGAGGTGAAAACCTTTTTGGTAAGCCCATGGCCGAGAAGGCTGCTGAGCTCGAAACCGAGCACCTGACTAGGACAAGGCTGTCCAGAAAAACATCTGCCCCTTCTCATAAAAAGAAGGGCTCGGGTAAGAAGCCCTTTTACCCGAGGAAGGCGACTGCCTACAAACCTTTCCCTCAGTACCAGGCCTCCACAGCTCCCCAGCAGGGTCAGCAGGCCAAGGAGCAGGGACATGGGCCCCATAGGCAGAAGACCCCCAAGCCTCCGGCTTCTGCTCCCACCCAGCAGGGAGGGGTTTTTTGACTCCCACAGCATAGCCTTTCCACCTCTGCTGCCCCATCCCTGCACAGGAGGTCGTCTAGCCCTGTTTGCCCACAGGTGGCCACCCATTACAGCAGATGCTTGGGTATTGAGCATCGTCCACAAGGGCTATATGCTCCATTTCCAGCAGCTACCTCCTCCCTGCTTCCCAGGAGAGCCTCCAAGGCCTCCTCTGCACACAGACCTCCTCCTTCAAGAACTTCAGGGTCTGCTTAAAGCGGTGGAGCCTGTACCTCCCTGCCTACAGGGTCACGGTTTCTACTCCAGGTACTTCCTCGTACCAAAGAGAACCGGTGGCCTCAGGCCTATTCTCGACCTCAGGAATCTCAACAAGTTCTTGGAGAAAGAAAAGTTCAAGATGCTTACTCTTGGAACACTTCTGCCCTACCTCCAGCAGGGAGATTGGCTATGCTCCTTAGATCTAAAGGATGCGTACACTCACATCCTCCTTCATCCAGACCACAGAAAGTACCTCAGGTTCATTGTGGGAGGAAACCATTACCAGTACAGAGTACTGCCCTTTGGCCTAACCTCCGCCCCAAGGGTCTTTACAAAGTGCCTGGCAGTGGTGGCGGCCTACTTGAGGAATCAAGGTGTTTTTGTCTTCCCCTATCTGGACAACTGGCTCATCAGGGGTCAGACTTACCAGGAGGCCAGGCAAGCCACCCTCCGAACTGTTTCCTTCCTTCAACACCTAGGTTTTGTCATAAACTTCGCAAAGTCCACTTTGCTCCCCTCCCAGAACCTCAAGTTCATAGGGGCAAGGCTGGACTCCCTGCAAGCAAAGGCTTACTTGCCAGAGGACAGGGCACAAAGGCTCATAGACTTGGCAAACCAGTTTCTCAGCGTGCCAAGGGTTTCCACCAGACTCTATCTAACGCTTCTAGGCCACATGGCATCGACAGTGCATGTGACCCCAAATGCCCGCCTCCACATGCGACCTGCACAGTGGTGCCTCAGGACTCAGTGGAAGCAAGCCACAGGGAGCCTCACAGGCAAAGTACGGGTTTCCAAACCATTCCTGAACTCCCTACAGTGGTGGCTACACCCCCCCAACTTAGTACAGGGGGTGCCTTTTCAGGTACCTGTCTCCACAGTGGTGGTGACGACCGATGCCTCCTTGCAGGGCTGGGGTGCACATTGTTTGGACAAGTGCACCCAGGGCCTGTGGTCCCCGTGGGAAGCCACGCAACAGTTCAACCTACTGGAACTCCGGGCTATTCGCTTAGCCCTCCGAACCTTCTCTCACACCTTGGCTCGCCAGTCTGTTCTGGTACAGACGGACAATCAAGTGGCCATGTTCTATGTGAACAAACAAGGAGGCACTGGGTCCAGGCTCCTGTGTCAGGAGGCACAGGCCTTTTGCTCTTTTGCGCTCAGGCACAGCATGTTTCTCAAGGCTGTTTATCTCCCTGGCCAGGAGAACTTCCTGGCAGACAGGTTGAGCAGGGTTCTGCAGCCCCACGAGTGGCAACTGCACCCATTAGTGGTTCAAACAATTTTCCTGAAATGGGGACTTCCATCCATAGACTTTTTACCAGTCCCCTGAACCGGCAGCTACCCAGGTTCTGTTCCAGGCAACCGCATCCCATGAGGTTAGCAGCGGATGCCTTCCTGATTTCTTGGTCCCAGTGCCTCCTGTATGCATTTCCTCCCACGCCTCTGGTGGCCCGAACTTTGTTCAAGATTCTAAGGGACAAGGCCTCGGTACTTCTGGTAGCCCCCAGGTGGCCGAGGCAGCCCTGGTTCCCACTTCTGCTTCAACTGGCAGAGGAAACCCCACTACCTCTGGGGTTGCAGCCAGATCTTCTCTCTCAGGATCAGGGTTCCCTTCTGCACCCCAATCTCAAATCTCTCAATTTGATGGCCTGGAGGCTGCAAGGGTAGTGTTGGCTCCCCAGGGCCTGCCTCAGGAAGTAGAAGAGGTGGTCTTGGCCTCTAGAAAGCAATCCACCAGAAAAACCTATGCCTTGAAGTGGAGAAGATTCTCCTTCTGGTGTCAGCAGCGCAAGGAGGATCCTTTCTCCTGCACTGTGCCATTAGTGCTTCAGTACCTGCTGCACTTATTTATTTATTTTTATTTATTACAATTTTTTATATACCGCACTATTCGGCATCAGCGCGGTTTACATTATAACACAACGACCATAACAACAAGCTGTTAGGTTTTACATCGAACAGGGGTACAAACATGGATAACAGGGGTCAACTATATACAACTATATGCATACATGAATAATTATATGGCAATAAGTAATGATATCATAATAGGAGTAAGGGTTATTTCATAACTGTGGCAATTCTTCAGAGGGGATGTCTAGGTGGCATTGGTGGTTGGGTAGCATTGGAGGAAAAGATGGAATTTGAGTGCCTTCCTGAACTGCACAAGGTCAGTGATAGCCCTAATGTCAGGGGGTAGGGCATTCCAGCATTTAGGTACATAGAATCTGAACGCCCTGTTTGTGGTTGATATGTTGCACTTCGACGATGCCTTAGGTGTTACTAGTAGGTTTATGGCTATTGATCTTCTGGCTCTGTTGGGGGGCACTATGTGAACAAGGTCTGTGAGTGAGGCGGAGGAAATCACTTGTCCAATCAGGGCCTTAAGTCCAATTCTGTTCGGGTCCACCTCTCTGCTCTGGCAGCTCACCACTCACTGGTGGAGGGATACTCTTTGTCAGTTCACCCCTTGGTGTCCAGGTTTCTCAGAGGCTTGCTCTTGCTCAAGCCTCCTCTCCGTCCACCGGCCCCGGAGTGGGAGTTGAATGTGGTGTTGCAGCAACTGACTCGCCCACCTTTTGAGCCGATGGCTACCTGTCCTCTCCGCTTCCTTTCTTGGAAGACTCTATTCCTAGTGGCCCTGACCTCGGCCAGGCAAGTGAGTGAGCTTCAAGCCCTGGTCTGTGACAGGCCATACACTCGCTTCTATAGGAACAGGGTAGTCCTGAGGACTCATCCTAAGTTCCTCCCAAAGGTTGTCTTCTCTTTCCATCTCAACCAGGAGGTGGTTCTTCCAACGTTCTTCCCTAGGCCCCATGCCAACCGAGCTGAGACAGTCCTGCATACCCTGGACTGTAGAAGGGCCTTATCCTTCTACCTTGAATGTACGCAAGGGCATAGGAGGGGCTACTCAGCTCTTCGTATCTTTTGACCATAATAACTTGGGGTTACCTGTCTCCAAGCGTACCTTGTCCATCTGGGTGGCTGACTGTATCACCTGGGCTTACAGGGCAGCTGACCTTCCCTTGCAGGGTCGGGTCACGGCCCACCGTGTCAGGGCAATGGCTGCCTCAGTAGCTCATCTCCGCTCTGTACCGTTGGCAGACATCTGCAGGGCTGCAACTTGGTCCTCAAGCCAGACTTTTGTGGCCCATTACTGCCTGGAGAGGGAGTCCCGTAGGGACAGTGCTTTCGGTCAGGCAGTGCTCCGGAATCTCTTTGAGGTTTAGGCAACTCCTACCCTCCAGCCCTCTGGTTGGGCTACCGGTGGGGGTATGTTTCAGTGGAATCTTTTCTCTGATGCTGCGGCTAGAGGGAGCTCTTTTTTTTTTTCAGCTCTGGGTCCCCGGTAGCCTGAAGCTGGGGAGTCCCATATGTGAGGACTGACTTCCTGCTTGGTCCTGGAGAAAGAGTAGTTACTCACCTGTAACAGGTGTTCTCCAGGAGCAGCAGGAATCAGTCCTCACAACCCTCCCTCCTCCCCTGGGAGCTGCAGTTGTACATAGTTCATTTTTGCATTTTTTGTGCTGTCTTTTAGTTATGTCATCTGACTGAGCAAGATGGCACCTTTAGGCGGGAAGGGGAGCGCGCATGCGTGGGAGTATTCCCAAAGGCTTTCTTTGAAAGCTGGGGAAATGCTCCGCATGGGGGCTCGATCGACATTGATGTCACCCCATATGTGAGGACTGATTCCTGCTGCTCCTGGAGAAAACCTGTTACAGGTGAGTAACTACTCTTTCTTACTAATTGGCGAGGGACTCCAGGCACACTGAAGCCAGGGGGCAGCGGTCTGGCATCCATGCCTGCGCGTCCGCAGTGTCTGGTCTGCGGAACCCGGCGAGGAGCGGTGTCCGAGACAGGGGTGTGCTGCGGCAGTGCGGCAGAGACTACTAGTATGGAGCAGGTGCTGCAGGACAAGCCGAGGGAGCCTGTGGCCTTGACAGCACAGGAGGTTCAGGTCTCTTTGGAGCCCCTCCCCCTCCGCTGGAAATGTCTTCGGTGGTTCCCAGCGCCTCGACCTCTCAGGGTCTGGGGTTTGGGGGCTTCTAGGGGAGTTCTCTCCTGAGTTTGTGCTATTATTGCATCAGGCCTTTTGCTTGCGTCAGCAGGGCACAGCGGAAGGTTCCCCTTCAGTGTTGGCCAGCACGAAGCGCAGTCCCGGAGAAAAGAGGGATGACACAGCTGCGCTGCCAGCCAAGAAGGCCAGGGCCTCGGAAGAGTGGCTGGAGCAGTCTCCCTTATCCGTTGGCCTTGGAGCTGGATTTGGAGGGCGAGGAGCTTGAAGAGGGAGAGATCCTGGAGGCGGAAGACCAGGTTCGAGTTGTCCGGATCTTTTGGCTGGAGGAATTGCCTGTCCTAATCGCAGAATCTATTAAGGCGTTCCATTTGCCAGCTAGCCTGCCGGCAGAGGATGAGTCTCTGGAGGATTCTCTCATACAGGCTGTGCAGAAGACGCAATCAGACTCTCAAGTGCACAGGGTGGTCAAGCAGATGATCCAGGATGAGTGGGACCTACCGGAAGTGGGTCTAAAGGGGGTCCGGGCCATGATGCGCCTCTACCCCCTGTTGGAGCAGGAGCGTGAGATGTTTCGGTCTCCACGTGTTGATATGGCGGTGTCTGCAGTTACAATCACAGTGGAGGGGAGTGCGGTGCTGAAGGATGCACAGGAAAAAAGCTGTGAACTCCAAATGCTTCGAAACTGGGTCTAACAAATACGAAAAATCATGAAGAACCCAGCACACATTAACCACGAATAACTTTTTTTGTTGGAATGGCCAGCAAAGTAAACAGGATTTTACCTGCTACCACAGTGGCCCGTCCTTTTTAATCAAATTTATAAATTAACTTTAAAACAGCTCTTATTCAAAAATAGCTGGTACTTAGCTTTGTAGAAAAAAAGAGAGCAGGCTGTGAAAACGTTGTTTACAACGATAAATCGATGTCACTTCAGTAGGTCAATGTTGCTACGACGTGCCACGTTTCGGGGGTACACACCACAACCCCCTGCTTCAGGTCAGACCTCTGAATTAGATGAAGAACGTCAGCCCTAAAAACATAGCTGTGAAAATGGTTTTTATAGACCCGGCTTGCCGTTAGAAATCACAGAATAGGACACACCTCCCCAATGTGATATGCCAAAAAGGAACCAATCCAGTCAGAGAGGTGAAACCACCAATCAGATTCCACCTCCCGATGAGAAAGGTTAATAGGCAGTTAAGAGAACCTATGCAGAGGGGAAATCCCCAGCCATTCACACCTCCAAATGTTAACGAGTACGCAAATGTTAACGGGTACGCACTCAATCATTGACAGCTCCTTTGGTCAGTCACTGTCTCGAGCACTCTCACGAATTTGAGGATCTTCGATGGCGAGTTCTCGATCATGTACCCCTAGATCCGTGTGGTGGTGACCGGATCCAACGTTTGCAGAATTTGGAGCAAAGATGGATATTTCAATTAAACTCAGTTGTTCCACATGGTCTTAATCAACAGATCGATTGGTATACCATTCGTTAACATTTGGAGGTGTGAATGGCTGGGGATTTCCCCTCTGCATAGGTTCTCTTAACTGCCTATTAACCTTTCTCATCGGGAGGTGGAATCTGATTGGTGGTTTCACCTCTCTGACTGGATTGGTTCCTTTTTGGCATATCACATTGGGGAGGTGTGTCCTATTCTGTGATTTCTAACGGCAAGCCGGGTCTATAAAAACCATTTTCACAGCTATGTTTTTAGGGCTGACGTTCTTCATCTAATTCAGAGGTCTGACCTGAAGCAGGGGGTTGATGTGTGTACCCCCGAAACGTGGCACGTCGTAGCAACATTGACCTACTGAAGTGACATCAATTTATCGTTGTAAACAACGTTTTCACAGCCTGCTCTCTTTTTTTCTACAAAGCTAAGTACCAGCTATTTTTGAATAAGAGCTGTTTTAAAGTTAATTTATAAATTTGATTAAAAAGGACGGGCCACTGTGGTAGCAGGTAAAATCCTGTTTACTTTGCTGGCCATTCCAACAAAAAAAGTTATTCGTGGTTAATGTGTGCTGGGTTCTTCATGATTTTTCAGGAAAAAAGCTGGACATGCAGTTGAAGTACTGTAGGCCTTTGATATCAACGCCTTGTCTATGCAGGCTTCCATTTTTGGGGCCTGGGTGATGAGGGTCTGCCTGCCGTGGTCGCAACGCCTATAGCAGACCAGGGACTCTGCACTGGAGCAGGTGGTGGAGGTCACCAAGCTGGAATCAGGGGCAGCTTATCTCTCTGATATTCACTATGATCTCATTCGCGGCCTTCCGAAGAGCATGGTTTTGGTAGTAGAGGCTCGTCGCTATCTCTGGTTGCGCAATTGGCCAGCAGACAGCTCTTCCAAGTCCCATCTTAGCAAACTCCCATTTAAGGGAAAACTTCTTTTTGGGGAAGACCTGGATAAGTTAGTCAAGGATCTGGAGGAATCAAAGGGAAGACGCCTGCTGGAGGATAAGCCGAAGCAGAGTCACAATACGTCGGCTTCTCGGGGTCAGCCTCGGGATTTTCAGCGTTTTCATATGTCCCACCTTGGTTCCTTCCAGAGGGGTAAGTTCCCCGCCCAGAGGCAGGGTTTTTGTGGCTTCCGAGGGGCAGGCAGAGGTTTCTCTGCAGCCACCTCCTCGGGTTTTAAGAAGCCTTAATGAAGCGAAGGGGGCCCAGGCAGGGATTCAACCCGTCGGGGGGGGGGGGGGGGTCAGCTACGGGAGTTTTACTCTGCTTGGGTCCGGATCACATCCAACCAGTGGGTCCTGGAAATCATCCACGAAGGCTATGCCATCGAGTTGGCGTGGCCGGTGGGTGATGCCTTTGTTTGGTCCCCTTGCAATGCTCCGAGCAAGGTGGCTGCAGTCAGGGACATCCTGGCACGGCTGCTTCAGCTCGGGGTGGTGGTCCCTGTCCCCCGGGAGCAGTACGATTGCAGTCGATATTCCATCTGTTTCGTGGTTCCCAAGAAAGATGGCGGCTTTCGCCCTATCCTGGATCTCAAGCACGTGAACCATTGATTACGGGTTCCGCATTTTTGCATGGAAACTTTACGGTCTGTAATCATAGCGGTGAGGGAGGGGGAATTCCTCATGTCCCTCCATCTCACTGAGGCATTCCTTCATATTCCCATCAGGCCAGAATATCAACGGTTCCTGCATTTTGCGGTGCCGATGGAGCTCTTCCAGTTTCAGGCTTTGCTGTTCGGCCATTAAAACTTTATTTTGGCAATGATTAATTCAAAATTATGACCGTTTGCTTACAAAGCATTTAATAATGATAGTTCAAGCTTTGAATCTTGAGCATTTGAATGCCCTTTTTAGCAGATTAGAGAAGCAGCAGCTTAGTAGCCTGCAGTTAATGTATTGGCTGCCGTTGACATATAGAATCCCTTTTAAAATTCTTTCAGTGATTAACAAATATTTTTATTTATTCGGCTCTTTGAACTGCTCTTTAATCAGAAGAGCTGACAGTAGTTTACAACAAAATATCAAGAAAAGAACTAGGGAAAGAGGAGAGAGCAGGGAAGAAAGTAATGGAATAAGAAGGGATGGTTAATCTTAAAATGAGGATGGCCAGAACAGTGTGTGAAAACAGTTGAGGGGAGGGAGGGAATAGGAATCCTACAAACTAACTGAATAACAGCCTGTGCGAAGGATATTTGGAAGAGCCAGGTTTTATGGTTGTTCTTAACTTGGGAATTGAGAATTCTTCCCGGAGGTAAATGGGAAGGGAGTTCCAGAGGTAGGGATCCAAATAGGAGGAGGAGGAATACAGGAGCAGGGGGAGTGTGAAGGGGAATAAGGGGAAAGGAGGGTGGGGAGGGGGAGGCAGAACAATAAGCATGCTGCACTGGAATCAAGATCTTGAATTTGAGATGGAAAGAAACCGTGAGCCAGTGTAGAGCTATCAAAAGGGGAATATATGAACAGAGACTGAGGCACCATAGAGAAGTTTGGCAGTGGTGGAATGGATCAGCTGAAGACACTTCATGAAGTAGAGTGGGAGGCCGTTGTAATGGGAGTTGCAAGTTCCCTCAGGTTTTGACACTCCCCTTCTTTCCCTTTCCATTCTAGCATTCCTCAAAGATCACTCTTGGCCCCTTCTCTGCTCAACATCATCTAGGGTTGCCAACTGGCTCCAGATGCGCCCGACAGGCTTGATCCAGTCCTGTGTTTACCCCATTGCATGCAGGGACTTGTAGTCTTGCTTTTCTTATGTAGTGCAATGGGGAAATCAGAACTACATGTCCCTGCATGCAATGGAGTAAACGCAGGACTGGATCAAGCCTGTCGGGCGCATCTGGAGCCAGTTGGCAACCCTAACATCATCTTAGCTCTTCTCCTAGGGTTGCCAACTGGCTCCAGATGCACCTGACAGGCCTGATCCAGTCCTGGGTTTACCCCATTGCATGCAGGGACATGTAGTTCTGATTTCTCAATTGCACTCCATAAAAAAAACAAGACTAAATGTCCCTGCATGCAGTGGGGTAAACCTAGGACTGGATCAAGTCTGTTGGGTGCATCTTGAGCCAGTTGGCAACCCTATCTCCTCCCCCTCTTCATCTAATGCCTTGATTGTAATCCCTTTATATACACTGATGTCCAGATCTTGTTTACCATCAAATTTTCTTAAGTCTTATGATCTTAAAGTAGCTAAACAGGTAGAAAAGGTGACGGCAAAAGATAGAATGATGCTTGGGTGCATAGGGAGAGGAATGGCTAGCAGAAAAAGGAGGTGATAGTGCCTCTGTATAAGTCTTTGGTGTGACCTCATTTGGAGTATTGTGTTCAATTTTGGAGACCGCACCAGAGGTGGAATCAACTGCATCGGACCTTCAGTCCCCGACCTTCCGTCTGATCTTTTGCTTCTGCCTGAGCGGTGCAAGTGGCCCCTGGAAGACATGTTATCTCCAGGAACAAGCAGGAAGGAGTCTTCACATATGGGTATCGTCGGTACCGACGGAGCCCGCGCGGGAACGCTCCCCAGCGTCCAATCAGAAAGCTTTTGGGAGCATCCCACAGCGCCTGCGTGCTGCCTTCCCGCCTTTCCCAACTGTCTCTCCTCAGTTCTTCTTTTTCCATGGAGCCAGCAGGTCATGTTCCTGTCACCGCAGAAGAATTTCTTTATTTTTCTTTATTTCTTTTGTGTCGCGTCTGCCTCCTTCGACGCTCTATCGGTACCGCCGGTCTTTTTCTTTTCTTCTTGATAAAAAAAAAAAACAAAACTTTTCCTGTTTCTTTTTCTTCAGGTGCACTTCCGTTTTGGGCCTTAGGCCCAAACTTTTTTCCTTAACATGGAAAAGCCTGCCTCAGGATTTAAGAAGTGCACAAAATATGGCGGTACTATATCCGTCACCGACACCCATGACTGGTGTCTAAAATGTTTAGGTCCTGACCATTCCATCACGGATTGTATGTCCTGTTCTATGATGTCTAAAAGAAGTCGGCAGAACCGAGCTGCCAAGCTCAGTACCCTGTTTCCCTCTGATGCGGCTTCGGTGGCATCGACGTCTTCCAGGGCCTCTTCTTCCTCACATGGATCTCAGGTAACTAAACATAAATCCAGCCGGTCCTCGAAGGGTAGATCTCCTTCTAAGCATCGAGATGCCTCTGGCCTTACCCTCGAGGATTCTGCACCGGCAAAATTACCCCGGCGGGAGGCTTCGGCCTCTAAAGCATCATCATCGGGGTTCCAGGATGATCTCGATGGCGTGGCCTCGACAGATCTCCTGGTGCCATGCTCTGGGGTACCGGTGGCCTCCACCGGTACCGACTTCCAAGCATTGGCAGCGTCAATGGATCAGAGGATTCCTTGTGGCATCGACGCCTGTGGTACTGCAACAGACTACCCTGCCGGTACCGGCTCTAGCATCGCCTTTGGTACCGATCCCGGTACCGGTGGCATCGACATCGGTGTCCGCTATGCCGGTACCCTGTCCTCGGCAGCCCTCCGGTACCGATACCCCGGTACCGGTTATTCCCAATACCGATCCCGGTTGGTACGGGTATCGGGCTTTGCAGAAGCATCCAGACAGACGATACTTCGATTCCTCTGAAGACTCTGAGGATTCTGAAGAGTCTGTCGATGCCGTGATGCTTCTTCCATAGGAGGAATCCTCTCCTAAACGAAGGATTCTCCTCCAGAGGATTTGTCTTTTCAAGACTTCATCAGGGAGGTGGCTCGGGGCCTTTCCATCACAGTGGCCCCTGAGACAGAACCCAGAGCCAAGGAGTTAGATATTTTACAATATCCTAAAACTCCTAAGGAGGCAGCTATCTTGCCTATTCATGAGATTTTCTTTGATCTCATGTTGAGGATGTGGGAGGCACCTCTGACCACCTCCCCCCATTCCCGCAGGTTGGATACTATATATCGTGTCCCTCCTTGTCCTGGTTTCCATAAAACTCAGCTTCCTCACCACTCTATTGTGGTTGAGTCTGCTATGAGAAAGATTAGAAGTGCCAAAAGACATGCCTCTAATCCTCCAGGATGTGAATGTAGAACTCTGGATGCTTTTGGAAGAAGAGTCTTCCAAGCTTCCATGCTTGCTGCGAGAATTAATTCCTATAGTCTTTACATGGGAATGTTCTTAAAAGAAGTCACTGATCATTTGCTGACTTTAAGTCCTTTCATTTCTGAAGATAAAAGACAGGACTTTCTCACTGGGCTCAAACATGCCCAAGATATCTCCAAATTCTCCAACAGTGCAGCTTTCGACTCCTTTGAATGCGTAAGCAGAGCCTCAGCTATTGCCATAGGTGCACGTAGAATTGCTTGGCTTCAAGCATCTGATTTGGAGATTTGGGTTCAGGATGAATTGGGGAATATCCTTTGTACAGGTGAAAACCTGTTTGGTAAAGATTGGCAAGCAAAAGCCAATCAGATGGATGCTGAAAATTCTGCCTTGGATAGGCTATCCAAGTCCACAGCTCCTCCTGTTAAGAAAAGGTTGTTCAAGAAACTACCTTTTTCTAAAAAGGGAAGATTTTATCCTCCTCATGGTCAGCGAGCTTCTTCTGCTACTAAACGTCAGCAATCATCCAAACAGAGCAAAGCAAAGGCTGCTAGGCCTACACCGGTCCAGCAACCTCAGCCCTCTCAGGGCCTTTGACTTTCTGCTAGAGAACTTAGCCTTCCTGGCTCTGGAAGGACCAGAGCCCTCCACCATTCCAGGAAGGTTATGTCACTTTGCTCCCAGGTGGGGGCAAATTACAGCAGAGCATTGGACACTCTCCATCATAAGAGAGGGGTACAAGCTTCATTTCTCAAGCTTGCCCCCTCACACAAGAGTGCACAAGTTCAATTCTCCAACCTCCCTCCTCAATCTGTTGGATCAGGAGATTGCCACCCTTCTCGCCCAAGGGGCAATAGAGGAAGTGCCTCTTCAACAACAGGGCACAGGGTTCTACTCCCCCTATTTTCTTATTCCAAAGAAAACAGGGGGCTACAGACCCATTTTAGATCTCAGAGAATTGAACAGATTCCTAGTCAAGGAAAAGTTCAAAATGATCTCTCTAGGAACTCTGCTGCCATACCTTCAGAGTCAGGATTGGCTTTGTTCTCTAGATCTCAAGGATGCGTACACCCATGTTCTCATCCATCCAACTCACAGAAGGTTCCTTCGGTTCCTTTTCCAGGAGAAGCACTATCAATACAAAGTGCTCCCTTTTGGTCTGGCCTCTGCACCAAGAGTGTTCACGAAATGCATGGCAGTGGTAGCTGCATTTCTGCGCACTCTGGGAATATTCGTCTTCCCTTATTTGGACGACTGGCTCATTCGAGCTCCCACTCAGTCAGAGGCCAAGACTTCTCTAGCCTGCACATTGAGTATCCTCCAGTATTTAGGGCTGGTGATAAACATCCCAAAATCCAATTTAACCCCTACTCAGTCCCTGGAGTTTATAGGGGCGTTACTGGATACCACAAAGGCAAGGGCCTATCTCCCCCAGGCCCGTTGCCTTCGCTTGGTGCAGTTGGTTTCTCAAGCAGAGTTGAAACCCCTCTTAACTGCTCGAGAAATGTTAGTTACTAGGCCACATGGCATCCACCGTGCATGTGGTACCATATGCTCGCCTTCACATGAGGGCAGCTCAGTGGACTTTATCCACCCAATGGACCCAGGCATTACACTGCCTGTCAGACAAAATAGCAAACACAAGTCGCCTCATTTTGTTCCTCCAGTGGTGGAGGTCTCCTCAAAACCTGTTGCTGGGGTCCCCCTTTCAGCAGTCTCTACCCCAAGCAACTCACAAAAGATGCTTCTCCAAGGGGGTGGGGAGCTCATCTGCAACACCTCTCCACACAGGGCATCTGGTCCCCAAAGGAGAGTTGTCTACATATCAATCTCTTGGAACTCAGAGCAATCTTCCTTGCTCTGCGTGTGTTCCACACCCTGCTCAGCTACAAGACAGTCCTTATCCACACGAACAATCAGATAGCCATGTTCTACGTGAACAAGCAGGGTGGAACTGGCTCTCTGTCACTTTGCAACGAAGCTTTGCGACTGTGGGCCCTCGCCAGAGAGCATCATATTCATCTTCTGGCAGTTTATCTTCCAGGCGTTCAAAACTCTTGGGCAGACAGGCTCAGTCGAGTTCTGCTTCCACACGAGTGGTCCCTACATCTGGACCAGATGGCCAGGATTTTTCAGATTTGGGAAACCTCGGACATAGACCTCTTTGCAAGTCCGTGGAATGCCAAACTTCCCCGGTTCTGTTCCAGAATTCCGGCTCAGGGAGCTCAGGCAAGGGATGCTTTCCTCCTTCACTGGGGTCAAGACTTCCTTTATGCCTCTCCACCCATTCCCCTAATTCCCAAAACCCTGTTCAAGCTTCAGAGAGACAGAGGCCACATGATTCTCATAGCTCCACATTGGCCACGGCAAGTGTGGTACCCTCTGATTCTACATCTCTCTCAAGCTCCCCCCCTGGAGTTAGGGTCTGCTCCAGACCTCCTATCTCAAGAGGACGGAAAATTATGGCATCCCAATCCCCAGTCTCTGCATCTCAGGGCTTGGTTACTGAAGGTCTAGATCTCCAGGGTCTTCATCTTTCTCAACAAGTGAAAGATGTTCTTTCTGCTTCCAGAAAACCTTCCACTAGACGTTCTTATGCTTTCAAGTGGAAAAGGTTTACCATCTGGTGCTCTGGAAAGGGTCTTAACCCCCTTGCCATACCTCTGGAATCTTTACTGGAGTATCTCCTCCATCTGTCTAATGCAGGCCTTAAGACAAATTCAGTAAGGGTCCATTTGAGTGCTATTGCAGCTTCCCTTAAGCCTCTCAGTGGACAACCTATTTCCTCTCATCCTCTTGTAGCAAGGTTCATGAGAGGCCTCCTTTTAACATAGCCTCCCATTAGACCACCCCCGGTGGCATGGGACTTAAACCTGGTTCTTGGTCAGCTTATGCATGGATCAGTTAAGAACTTGGATCAGTTTAGAGCTTCATCAGTTCTTACAGCGGCAAAGATAAGGGATTTGGATAATTGAAAAGATGAATCCTTTAAGTCATATAACAGCTCCTTTTGCATGTTTATAAGAAGAGTCAAGTTAGAACGTACGGGGCTGGTTACATGACTATATTGTTGCTGGCTACTGAGGAGGTCATTGATGCCATCTAGCATATCTTTTCCCATGTTTGACGTTCTAGTCCAGGGGTGGGCAAACTGTTTGACTCGAGGGCCGCAATGGGTTCATATATTGGACCCGGGGGCTGGACCAAGAGTAGATGGACGGTGTGTATGTGTGAATTAATATAAATTAAATTTAAATTTGTAACATTAAATGTTTAGATTAATTTAAGGTAGAAAAGCATAAAAATAGTTATTTTACAAAACTTTTATGCAATGTATTTCTTTCATAAAATAGTACCTTCAATTTTAGTGGCCGTAGTTTGCCCATCCCTGCACTAGACCATGCCTCCCTACTTCCTTCTGTGGGTGGGTCTTTTGGTTTCTGAAGCGTGGTAGCCAAAGTGGGGGCTGTCCCACCCACTTCATCCGAAAAGATGGGGTGGGCAAGATATGAGCGAGATTTAAGATTCTGAATCACCTCACATGAATCTGCAGTTATTGCGTGCCGAAGCGTCAGGAAGTGGGATATCCAGATCCTCCCAAGTGACCAGCCCATTTCCTGTCCTAGCCCCCCCATAGCCCATTATCAGTCCTAACCCCTCCATCACCCCATTTCCAGACAGCCCCCATCAGCCCACAGCCCATTGCCAGTCTTAACCCCCCCATAGCCCATTACCAGTCTTAACCCCCCCATAGCCCATTACCAGTCCTAACCCCCCCCATCATCCCACAGCCCATTGCCAGTCTTAACCCCCCCCCATAGCCCATTACCAGTCCTAACCCCCCATCTCCCCATTTCCAGACAGCCCCCATCAGCCCACAGCCCATTGCCAGTCTTAACCCCCCCCCATAGCCCATTACCAGTCCTAACCCTATCACCCCATTTACAGACAGCCCCCATCAGCCCACAGCCCATTGCCAGTCTTAACCCCCCCCCCCATTTCCCGACACCCCCCCTCAGCCCACCGCCCATTGCCAGTCTTAACCCCCCCCCCCCCTCGGCCCACCGCCCACTGCCCGTCCCACCCCCCCCCCCCCCCCCATCGGCTCATGGAAATTAAAATTAAAAAAAAAAGCTGGCCGCTGCCGCCGCGGCAGCATGGAGTGTCCCGCGGGGCCCCCTCTGCCCAGCTGAACTCTCCCGGCGCAGCTGAAGCCCTCTGCTCCGGCTTGCAGATACGCGAAGGGAGACACACTCTCCCTTCGCGTATCTGCAAGCCGGAGCAGAGGGCTTCAGCCGCGCTGGGAGAGTTCAGCCGGGCAGAGGGGGCCGGATTAA
The DNA here is from genome assembly GCA_033557465.1 of Ichthyophis bannanicus. NCBI lineage: Eukaryota > Metazoa > Chordata > Amphibia > Gymnophiona > Ichthyophiidae > Ichthyophis > Ichthyophis bannanicus. Next base: position 136,882,553 of record CM066049.1, on the reverse strand, counting down.
AAGGTCCGCCGGGCCGTATACGGCCCGCGGGCCGTAGTTTGCCCATCCCTGTTCTAGTCTATGGGATAGATGCTACCGTTAGTCTGAGACCACCCAGTAGCAGTTTAATATAGATTGCACAGTAGAACAAATAGAGACTTTTAATGTTTGATGTATTTCCCAGTATGTTACATTGAACGCACATACACTTTTTGATAATATTTTTAGCGTTCAGGAGTTGACCATTTAGTACGTGTCAGCTTATGAAGCCGCCTTTTGAACCTTTAGCTACAACCTCCTTGAAATACCTTTCTTGGAAGGTTATCTTTCTCATTGCAATCACATCAGCACATCGTATCAGTGAATTGCAAGCACTCGTAGCTAATCCACCTTATACAAGTTTCCATCATGACAAGGTAGTCCTTAGGACTCATCCACACTTTATGCCTAAGGTGATCTCGCCTTTTCACCTCAACCAGGAGATCTACCTACCTGTCTTTTTTCCAGGTCCTCATGCATCAAGTGCAGAGAGGAATCTTCATACCCTGGACTGTAAAAGAGCTCTGGCTTTTTACTTACAAAGGACACAGCAACATAGAAAGTCCTCTCAGCTCTTTGTTGCCTTTGATCTTTCTCATTTGGGACTACCAGTCTCCAAGAGAACACTATATAACTGGATTGCCCAGTGTATTTCTTTCGCCTATCAGAGCAAGAACCTTTCTGTGGAGGGCCATGTCACAGCTCACAATGTGAGAGCCATGGCAGCCTCAATGGCTCATCTGAACTCTGTGTCTATTGACGACATCTGTCGAGCAGCCACTTGGGCCTCCGTTCATACCTTCATAGCCCATTACTGCTTGGACAAGGACTCCCGCCGGGATGCCTTGTTTGGTCAGGCTGTTCTCAAACACCTGCTCCATACTTAAGCAACTCCTACCCACCATCCCTGATGGGATGCCAGAGATCCATGTGGGGAAGTGGAGCCTTCTCTAGGGACACACAACTTCTGGGGTCTCTCCCTGGCATCTAAAGCTAGGGAATCCCCATATGTGAAGACTCATTCCTACTTGTTCCTGGAGATAGCATAGTTAGTTACCTGTAACAGGTGATCTCTGGGAACAGCAGGAATAAGTCTTCACAACCCACCCACCTCCCCTAGGAGTTGTATCTCTCTATCTATCTTTCCTTTCCCTCTCTCTCTCTTTTTGTCTCAGCTTTAAAACTCAACTGAGGAGAGACAGTTGGGAAAGGCGGGAAGGCAGCACGCAGGTGCTGTGGGATGCTCCCAAAAGCTTTCTGATTGGACGCTGGGGAGCATTCCCGCGCAGGCTCTGTCAGTACCGACGATACCCATATGTGAAGACTTATTCCTGCTGTTCCCAGAGATCACCTGATACAGGTAAGTAACTGTGCTTTTCCTGAAGTCGGAGGAGGAACCGAGGGCAGAGGAACTTGAATTTCTCCAGTACTCTGCGGACACCTGTGAGGCAGTGACGGTTCCCGCTTGGCCGCAGATGCTTTTCTTCTCCACTGGGGGGAGGGTCTGCTGTATGCCTATCCCCTGATACCGCTTGTCACAAAAACTCTCCTGAAGCTCCAGATCTAAGGTGGGGGGGGGGGGGGGGCTCCATGATCCTTGTCGTCCCGTACTAGCGTTGGCAGCCAAGGTTCCCTCTGCTGTTGCAACTCTTGCTGAGGGAGCCTCTTCGCATGAGCTCCAACCCAAACCTCATCTCACAGGAAGGCGGCTCCCTGTTGCACCCCAACGTCCACTCCCTGGCGCTCAAGGCATGGATGCTGAGGGTAGTCCTTGTGGATTCAGATGATGCATCAGAGGACTCCCGAGAAAGCAGGGACATTCCTTCAGAGCTGTTCTCTCCTCATGAGTGGTGTTGATCCCCACCAGAGCATATCTGGCAGGCCTACAGATTACTGTGGCATCAGAGACGGAGCCAAGGGCAGAGGAATTGGAAATTCTCCAATACCCCTCGCCACCTAAATAGGCTGCCACTTTACCGATACACTGCATCTTACAGGATTTGATGCTTTGTATGTGGGAAGCTCCCCTTAATGGTTCTGCCTATCAGCAAATGACTCAATACCATATACTGAGTTCCAGCATGCCCAGGCTTTCAGAAGCCTCAACTCCCTACACCATTCTATGGTGGTGGAATCAACGATGTACTGCATTAAGAGTTCTAAGAACCACTTTTCCATATCTCCAGACAAAGACTTCAGAATTCTTGATGCCTTTGGTCATCGATGCTTTCAGGCATGTATACTCACTTCTAGAATTACATCTTACATGCCCTATAGGAGGTAATGTTCCTCAAAGACGTATGCAGGGATTTGGAGACATTTGTACCTCTCCTTCCCGATGGCAAACGAAATGCATTCCAAGCCCTAATCAGGCAGAATCAAAATGCATCCAAATTTCTTACCAGACCATCTTTCAATGCCTTTGAGTCATCCAACAGAGCTTCAGTAGTCTGCATTGGTGCCCACAGGATGGCCTGGCTCCAGGCATCGGATCTTGAACAATGGGTCCAAGACAAATTGATTAATATTCCCTGTTCTGGAGAAAACCTCTTCGGAAAGAGTTGGAGGGAAAATGCTAAAGAGATTGAGACAGATGATCTCACCCTTAGGGTGCCTTTCAAGAAAGACAGCAGACCCCTTTAAAAGAAGGACTAATCCAAAGAAGAAGAGAGATTATCCTTCTTATCCTCCTGGAGCTGCTTACTAGCCTCAACAGCAACAGCAGTGCCAACAGGGCCCTCACCAACCCAAGAAGCCTAAGGTTCATAAACCCCACGCAGCTGCACAGCCACAACCAGCACCTGGTTTTTGACTTCTTCCTGGAAAGCATAGCCTCTGTACCTCTGCAAGGTCCCCAACCTCTACACATAGCAGGCAGGCTCTGTTCCTATGTTCATAGGAACATCATAACATCAGAGCAGTGGACTCTCAACATAGTTCAAAGGAGCTATCTGCTTAATTTCAAAAGCTTACCCCCACCCCCTCATAGGAGATTATCCCAGAAACCCCCTTCAGATAAATCTCCTATCAGAAGAGGTGTTCACCCTGTTAGCTCAGGAGGCCATTGAAAGAGTTCCTCTGGCTTCTACTCTCCTTATTTTCTTATCCCCCAAAAAACAGGAGGGTTCAGGCCCATCTTAGATCTAAGAGACCTAAACAAATTCCTTACTTGAGACAAATTCAAAACGATTTCCCTAAGCACACTCCTGCCATACCTTCAGAGGATCAACTGACTGTGACCTCTAAATCTCAAGGAGGCATACATGCATATCTCTAGGAACAAACAGAAATGTAGACTTCACATATGGGTGACGTCGGTACCGATGGACCCTGTGCGGGAACGCTCCCCAGCATCCAATAGGAAAGCCTGCGTAGTTGCCTTCCCAACTCCCTCTCTTCAGTTCTTTTTTTTCCGTGGAGCCAGCAGGAAGCAAATTCTGTCATCGCAGAAAATTCTCTTTTTTGTTTTTTGTGGTTAGCGTTTGCCTTCTCATCGGTGCCGGCACTGTCTTGACACCACTGGTTCCCTTATTCTTTTTTATCTTTTCTTTTACTAGTAAAAAAAAAATCTTCAGGCATATCAACGCCATCTTAGGCTTTTAGCCTACCATACTGTCCACCAATAGTATGGAGAAACCGACCAGTGGTTTCAAAAAATGTTCAAAATGTGGCAGTACCATCTCGGCAACTGACCCACATGGCTGGTGCTTGAAATGTCTTGGGCCCAACCACCAGCCAACAGAATGTTCCCTTTGTAAAAAGATGACAAAGAGAGGCCTGCAGAACCAGGCCTCTAAGTTTGGAACTCTCTTTGCTTCGGACACTGTATCTTTGGCATCGACATGATCGAGAGCCTCATCCTCCTCACATGGATCTCAGGTATTGAAAGTGTCCAAGCACAAGTCTTCCTTGAAGACAGAAAATTCCTCCACAGGTAGATCTCTGTCCCAGCATCGAGATGCCTCAGGCATTGCCCTGGAGGTGGATAGGCCTGCCAAACAGCCTCGGCGAGAGGACCTTACTTCCAAAACCATCGAGGGGCTCCAGGATGCTCCCGAGGCCTCGATCTCAGGAGAGCTACTGGTGCCATGCTCTGGGACGGTGGTGACCTCGATAAACCAGCGTATACTGGCCATCGAGCGGAGCTTGGCAGCTCTATTGGCAACTTCGGTTCCCATTAAACAATTGCCCTCAGGAACCGGGCTGTCGATACCAGTACAGGTACCGGCACCGACATTGGCACCAGTGCAGGGTGCGTCGAGATACATGGCACTGTCACCCTTCCCTTCACTCGAGTCCATCACCGATACTGGGGCTCAATCCAAACTGTTCTCCGAGCCTGATGCAGATACGTATCGGCATCTGGCGGAAGGCGAACACCGTTCCCGCCGATATTTTGAGTCCTCCGATTCAGACTCCCCTGTTTCGGATGAGGAGTCACTTGATTCCTGGGGGTCCTGAGGTCTGCCTTCACAATCCTCCCTGCCTCCAGAACAATGCATGTCGCCTCCTGAGGACATGTTCTTCCAAGAATTAATTTGTGACCTAGCTAAAGGTCTCTCCATAACAGTTACATTTGAGAAAGAGCCCATGGCAAAGGAATTGGAGATCCTCTAATACCCAGCAGCTCCCAGGGAGGCAGCCACCCTGCCGGTACACAGCATCCTTCATGATCTGATGCTCTGGATGTGGGAGACTCCCATCACATTCTCACCTCATACTCGACGTCTCAATACCATGTATCGAGTACCAGAGTGTCCTGGCTTCCAAAAATCAAAGCTTCTTCACCATTCAATGGTGGTAGAATCGGTGATGCGACAAATCAACAGTTGCAAAACTCATTCCTCTAACCTACCGGGTGGGGAATCGAGAAACCATGATCACTTTGAGTGTCGATGTTTTCAGGCTTCCAGCCAGGATTAACTCCTATACATGGGTATGTTCCTCAAGGAAGTCACCAAGGACCTTGAGGCCATGGCCCCTTTTCTCCCAGATGATAAGAGAGATGACTTTCTTGCTCTAGTTAGACATTCCCAAAATGTATCAGTTTGTCAATAGGGCAACCTTTGATGCATTTGAGTGCACAAGCAGAGCCACAGCAATTTGTATCAGTGCACACAGAATTGCATGGCTTCAGGCCTCAGATCTTCCGCTGTTGGTTCAAGATAAACTGGGCAACATACCTTGCACAGGGGAAAACCTCTTTGGCAAAGACTGGCAGGATAAGGCTTCTCAGTTAGAGTCAGAGGTTACCACCCTAAACAGGCTGTCTAGGACAACAGCTAAACCTGCTAGAAAAAAAAGACAGCAACAAAGAAAGCTTTTTTCAATAATAAGAATAAATTCTACTCTTCTTATCTTCTCCTTCTCAGTACCAGGCTCAAGGCCCTCAGAAGAGACCGCAGCCTGCTAAGCAACTAAAGAAGACACAGGTGGCTAAATCTCAACCAGCTCTGCAGCCACAGTCTGCGCCTGGTTTTTGACTTTTTTCTAGAGAACATAGCCACCCTGCTTCTGGAGGACACTCACCCCCTCCACATTGCAGGCAGACTGTGTCACTACGCCCACAGATGGCACCTTATCACCCCAGAACAGTGGACCCTAACCATAGTTCAGGAGGGGCACAGACTTCATCTGCAAACTCTGCCTCCCTCAACTTTTGGGGGGGAATATCACATGCAACCGCCACTCACGGCTCTCCTATAGGACGAGGTGTCCTTTCTTCTGTCTCAGGGCACCATAGAAGATGTCCCAATATCCCAACAGGCAATGGGGTCCTACTCTGCATACTTTCTCATACCAAAGAAGACTGGGAGGGTACATGCCCATCCTGGATCTCAGAAATCTCAACAAGTTTCTGGTGCACGAGAAGTTCGAAATGATCTCTCTTGAGATACTTCTTCCTTACCTCCAGAGTCAGGACTGGCTCTGTTCTCTAGATCTAAAAGAAGCATACACACATATCGTCATCCATCCAGGACACAGGAAATATCTACACTTCATCTTTCAGGGAAAACATTATCAATACAGAGTCCTTCCCTTCAGACTCGCCTCTGCCTCAAAAATCTTCACAAAGTGCATGGCGGTCGTAGCCGCATATCTAAGATCTCTAGGGATATTTGTCTTCCCTTACTTAGATGACTGGCTCATAAGAACAGATACCTCCCAAGAGGTTTAGCTTTCCTTGCATCGTACCATCACAGTACTACAATACTTAGGATTTGTTATAAACTTTCCAAAATCCCAGCCCGCTCCAGTTCATAGACTAGATTCTAGTTCATAGGAGCTTTACTAGACACAGAGCAGGCCAAGACGTTTCTGCCCCAACTCTGCTGTGCCCGTCTCATCGAGCTAATCTCCCAAGTGCTACTTCGAGACCATCTGACTGCCAGAGAAATGCTGCAGCTTCTGGGGCACATGGCTTCAACAGTACATGTCATCCCATATGCCCGCCTACATATGCGGGCAGCCCAGTGGACTCTTGCCTCTTAATGGATGCAGGCCTCAGGCCACCTCAGGGACAAGATCCAAGTCACTGCCCCTCTTACCACATCCCTCCAGTGGTGGTGTTCTCCAGAAAATCTCCTTGTCGGGCCACCTTTTCAGATGCCTTCTCCTCAATGCACCCTAATGACAGATGCCTCCAAACTGGGTTGAGGAGCTCACTTTGGCACTCTCTCTACATAAGGCCTATGGATAATGGAGGAGTCACAGCTCCAGATCAATCTCCTGGAGCTTCGTGCTATCCCAAATGTCCTCACGGTGTTTCAAGATCACCTCAGAGCACAAAGGGTCAGGACAGACAATCAGGTGGCCATGTTCTATGTGAACAAGCAGGGCAGAACAGGCTCTTGGCCCCTCTGCGAGGAAGTTCTTCATCTGTTGTCCTTGCCATTTCTTATCAAATACACCTCCAAGCGGTGTATCTCCCAGGGTAGCTCAATGTCTTGGCAGACAAGCTGAGTAGAATCCTTCTTCCCCACGAATGGTCCTTCCATTCGGACACAGAGTCCTACATTTTTCAGACCTGGGGAACTCCAGACATAGATCTGTTTGCCACACCGCAGATTGCCAAGCTTCCCCGCTTCTGTACCAAGACTCCGACGTCCAGCAAACAGCTGGTGGATGCCTTCCATCTACATTAGGGTCAGGGTCTCCTTTATGCTTTCCCTCCCATATCCCTCATTCCCAAGACGCTTTTCAAGCTACAGGCCGACAAGGGCTTCATGATTCTCATAGCCCCTCACTGGTCACACCAACCATGGTTCCCCCTGCTGCTACATCTGACTCAGACTCAGCCTCTACAATTGGGATCTGTGCCCGATCTCCTCTCCCAGGAAGACGGGACACTGCTCCATCCCAATCCACGGTCTCTCCGTTTCACAGTTTAGCTGCTGAGAGCATAGCATTACAAGACTTTAATCTCACTCAAGAGGTTAAGGAGATCCTTTTGACTTCCAGGAAGCCATCCAGCAGACGTTTCTATGCTTTCAAGTGGCACAGGTTCTCAGTTTAGTTTTCCCAGAAGGATCTCAATCCCTTCTTTGCTCCCGTGGAGGCACTTTTCCATTATCTGTTCCGCCTGTCCTCAACAAATCTCAAGACCAACTCGGTGAAAGTTCACCTCAGTGCCATTGCAGCCTCTCATCATCTTTTGGATGGGCAGCCCATCTCCTCACAACTGCTAGTAGCGTGCTTTATGAGGGGGCTCCTGCTGACCAGGCTTGGGATCTCAATGTCGCTTTAGCACAGCTTCTTAAGCCGCCCTTTGAACCATTGGATTCGACCCCACCAAAGTTCCTTTCATGGAAAATTATCTTCCTTATTGCCCTCACTTCAGCTAGACGCATTAGTAAGCTTCAGGCTTTGGTGGCAGACCCACCCTATACTAGATTCCACCATGACAAGGTTGAACTTAGGACTCACCCACATTTCATGCCAAAGGTGTCTCCTCATTTGAATCAGTCAGTTTATCTTCCTGTATTCTTTCCTAGACCACATGCGTCTAGAGCAGAAGCAACCCTGCATACACTTGACTGCAAGCGGGTGTTGGCTTTTTATCTCCAGAGAACTTGAGATCACCGGAAAGCCTCGCAGTTGTTCCTTTCCTTTGATCCTAATCACCTGGGTCTCCCGGTATCTAAACGCACGCTCTCCAGATGGATAGCAGACTACATTTCATTTGCTTATGACAAAGCAGGACTCTCCCTGAAAGGGCATGTCACTTCTCATAATGTTCGTGCCATGGCTAACTTCTGGAGCCGCTGTCCCAATTCTGCGATTTGTTTTTTCGCCCATTGTTACCAACAATTCTCCAGGACCAAGCAGGAAGTCAGTCCTCACATATGGGTGACGTCGGCGCCGACGGAGCCCCCGTGCGGAGCATTTCCCCAGCTTTCAAAGAAAGCCGAGGAAAAAGTTGATTTCCCTGTTTTTTCTTTTTCTCCTTCGGTTCGACGCCGGATCCTTTTCCCGCCTGGGCCTGATACGCCGGTATCGAGCCCACTCTCTCTTTTTCGGTTTTTGTCCTTTGTGACTAGCGTTCGCGCCATTTTTCTTTTTTCACTGGCAGCCCTGTCTTTTGACCTCGCAGGGGCCCTTTTTCCCCCGATGGTGGCTGCCAGCGGGTTTAAAAAGTGTGATCGGTGTAAGAAACTTATGTCTCTTACCGACACACATGACTGCTGCCTCCGCTGCCTCGGACCCGATCATGACCCAATGATCTGTGGTCCATGTGGCAAAATGTCCTCGAAGGCGTTGAGGAGTCGGCAGCACAAGAAGGATAGGATCTTCTCTGACTCCGCGTCCGGAAGGGCCCGGACCTCATCAGAGGCCTCAACGTCTCGGGACTCCGGCCCCAAGCAGCGTCAGGGTTCCTCTGAGCGGGGGTCTCCTTCGCGGGAACAGCGCAGGAAGAAGAAACCCGCGAGGGCGGCGTCGGTGGACGCTCCTGGTTCCTCGAGGGCCAGGTCCCATAGCCCCGATAGCCGTCCCGGGTCTTCGGAGTAGGAGAGGCCTGCCAAGCATCCTCGTATCGAGATGGAGTCTCCTGGACACGTGAGTGCTGTAGTCCTTGTGGACTCTCCTCCAGGGGAGCCGACGTCAGGCCCGACGCCGTCGGGGCCCGAGTCGGGGGCTGCTGGGTCTCCTGAGCTTGGACTCAGGTTGACAGCCTTGGAGAGCAGCCTCGCTGCCTTCATGGAACAGCAGCGGGCATTGATCGCCGGTCTCACCGGTGCATCTGCCCCGACCGCCATGGTCTCCCTCGGCCTCCCGTTCGGGACCAAGGTCATCGACGCCGGTACCCTCGGCATCGGGGCGGATGGCATCGGTGCCTGCCCGACCGGAGCCGCTCGATTCCTCCTCCGAGGAGTCGGGCTGGGAGACTGAGGACGAAGAGTCACCCGACACTTATCGGACTCGGTGTGTCCCATTGGACTCGCCGGAGTCCGAACCTCGGTGCCCGCCGACAGGCTTGGCTACAGTCATCCGACCTCGAGCCATGGGTGCAGGACAAGTTGGTCGATATCCCCTGCCGAGGTGAAAACCTCTTTGGCAAGCCCATGGCTGAGAAGGCTGCAGAACTCGAGACCGAGACTCTAACCCGGACTAGGCTGTCCAGAAAAACCTCTGCCCCTTCTCAGAAAAAGAAGGGCTTGGGAAAAAAGACCTTTTACCCGAGGAAGTCCTCTGCCTATAAACAATGCCCTCATTATCAGGCCTCTGCAACTCCCCAACAGGGTCAGCAGGCCAAGGGGCAGGGTCATGGGCCCTGTAGGCAGAAGGACACCAAGCTAGCAACACCGGCCCCTGCTCAGCAGGGTGGGGGGTTTTGACTCAGAAGGCATAGCCTCTTCTCCTCAGCTGGCTCACATCAGCACAGGAGGCCTGCTGGCCCACTTTGCCCACAGGTGGTCAGCCGTCACATCAGATACCTGGGTGCTCCATATAGTCCACAAGGAATATCTTCTCCATTTTCACCAGGTACCTCCCTCCTATTTTCCAGGGGAGCCTCCAAGACTCCCTCTGTACAGGGACCTACTCCTTCAGGAGTTAGCAAGTCTGCTAAAGGACCAGGCTGTGGAACCAGTGCCCCACCACCTGAGAGGTCACGGCTTTTATTCCAGGTACTTTCTGGTACCAAAAAGAATAGGAGGCCTCAGACCCATCCTAGACTTGCGCAACCTCAACAAGTTGGAGGGTCGAGTCACGGCTCATCGTGTCAGGGCGAAGGCTGCGTCATTGGCTCATCTCTGCTCTATTCCGTTGGCAGACATCTGCCGGGCCGCTACTTGGTCTTCAAGCCAGACATTTGCGGCCCATTGCTGTCTTTTAGCTATGTCATCAGACTGAGCAAGATGGCACCCTTGGGCGGGAAGGGGACCGCGCATGCGCGCTGTAATTCCCAAAGGCCTTCTTTGAAAGCTGGTGAAATGCTCCGCACGGGGGCTCCGTCGGCGCCGACATCACCCATATGTGAGGACTGATTCCTGCTGCTACTGGAGAACACCTGTTACAGGCGAGTAACTACTCTTTACCTCCTATGTTCGGGATGCTTTCCATTTTTTGTCTCGATTAAAGGAGCTTCCAGGTCATAAAACAAATTGGTTTATGGTAACCATGGATGTGCAGGCTCTCTACACCAATATAGACCAGGAGGCGGCATTGCTTATGGCTGAGCAAGTGGCTCTGGAATTGCCAGAGCGTCTACCTAAGGAATTTGTCTTAAGTTTGCTCCGCCTTGTCTTGACGTAGAATTTTTTTAAGTTTGAGGATCTTTTTTTCCAACAAGTGCATGGCATTGTAATGGGGGCCACAGTGGCCCCTTCTATAGCCACCTTTTACATGGCTGAATTTGAGTCTCGATTCATCTATCCTTCTGAGTGGTTTCAATATATTTGTATGTGGACTCGCTTTTTGGATGACATCTTTTTCTTCTGGGTAGACTCGGGGGAACGTTTGCAGAGGTTTTTTCAATGGATAAACACGTTGTCTCAGGACTTGCAATTTACACCTACGTTCCATAAAGAAAAAATTGAATTTCTGGATGTTAGTTTATACAAGCAGAATACCACTATTAGATCTACTTTGTATCAAAAGGCTGTGCAGCGAAGCACACTATTGCACTATAAAAGTTATCATCCTGGACCTTTAAGGCGCGGTTTACCAATTGGTCAGTTTATCCGCTTATGCCGTTTATGTTCTACAGTTCAGGATTTTAAGGAACAGTCATTATCTTTAAAGCAACGTCTCTTGGAACGGGGCTACCCTCAAGCCATTATAAATCGGGCATACAGACGAGCCCGTTTTAATCATGTGGAATGGTGGGATACACTTAGGCCTGATGAGACTCGAAATATTGATCCTCGGTATGTGGGGGTGTTACCCTATATGCCTGGGGCTATGAAGGTGATGCGGATTCTAAAGACTCACTGGCCGATTTTGTCACTTCATTCTAGTTTGGCGAAGCCATTAACGATAGAGTTTCAACGGGGGAGAAATATTGCTGACTGGGTAGTACACACGGGAAATCGTTCTCGTGGGGAAGAGACTTGGGGCCATTAAATGTTCTGCTTGTGACTTTTGTGAGCTCACTTTGGAAGGCAATGTATGGACACATCCAGTCACACACCAATCTCTGATGAGTAGATCTTCCACGACATGCTTAACTTCTTTTGTTGTGTATATTTTACTTTGCCCCTGTCAATTGATCTATATTGGTAAGACAACTTGACCTGTAAAGAAAAGACTTCAAGAACATCGTTCACGAATTAATGGAGCGGTTTTGACTGCCCCGATGGTCCCACATTGTCTCGAAAAAAATCATAGGTTCTCTGATTTGCGGTGGCAAATAATTGAGCATGTTCCACCTAATGAGAGAGGGGGCGATAGGGGATCTCGTTTGATATACCGGGAACAGTTCTGGATATATCATTTGGATTCAGTGATACTGTCGGGTTTGAATGCTACGCTGGATTGGTGGACTCTCCTATGATGTAGTGGGAGGGGTTTGAATGCATGGTTGAGCCATTGGCTATCACTTGATCAGGTGACCTGACGACCAAAAATAAAGGACGCCTACTTTCGGGGGAGTATTTGGGCAATATAGTTTGAGAAAGAGCCAGGAAGATACAGTGGCTTGAAACATCGTCAACATTGGTTACTGGAACGGGGTGAGGGCCTCGTTGGAGTTGCCATTGAAGGAATTATATTCAACTTTGTTTTGGATGTGTTTTTCCATCTGTGAGCACCCTTGAAAGAGAAAAGGTTTCTAAACGAGAACTTTTGAAGATCTGTCACTTTGACTGATGGGGAGTTGCTTGCTGATGTGCTCCACTTTGTTGAAGTATGTTTGCTGGAGGTTTTTCGGGTGAAGATGTTTTTTTCACATCCAGATAAGTGACTTTTTGAATATTTAAAGAGAAAGTTTTGGACATCAAGTGATATTGTTTGGTATCGAGGGGTTGTGTCCCTTTTGAACCCTTTAATGGGGCTGTGTTCCCAATTTAAAGAATAAAAAGGAACGACGTACCGCGAGAAGGGGTTTCCCCGTCAAGGTACTGGTTCCGACAAAAATTTGTTTGTTGTGTGTCTCTTTGAGTTTATAGATATATATGTGGGGGACTGGATAGGTTTAAATATTTTATTATTTTATTATTAGTTTATTATATGGCTAACTCAATGGCAAACCTACGCTCTGTAGCCATTGATGACATTTGCAAGGCAGCAATTTGGTCTTCAGTCCATACCTTTGCTGCCTATTATTGTCTGAACAAGGACTCCCACCAGGATGCATGTTTGGTCAAGCTATTCTCCAGCACCTCTTTCAGACTTAGGGGAAACTCCTACCCTCCATTTCGGACTTTGACGATACCAGACACCATGAGGGATCCATGACCTCTTGAGACCTACTCCAAGGCAAACCTCCACCGATTCAAAGTTCACTTCATCTGGCATCTGAGTGCTAGGGAGTGAAGACTACATTCTTGCTTGTTCCTAGAGATAACATAGTTACTCACCTAATAACAGGTGATCTCCGGGAACAGCAGTGATTTAGTCTTCACAAACCGCCCTCCTCCCCTAGGAGTTGTAAGGTTTTCTTCTTTTACTCTCCATTTTCTCAGCTACAAACTCAACTGAAGAGAGGGAGTTGGGAAGGTGGGAAGGGGAGAGAGCACTGTGTGTGAGGGAGCTGCCGCGATTCCATCTCAGCAGTTCAGAGCAGCAGGACCCCATGGAGGCTTGGAGTGTCAGCGTGCAGGCAGGAGGAGGGTGTGCCCTGACTCGGAGGATCCTTCCCTGCTCAATAAAGCCTGGAGGTACCCGAAAGCTGTTGGAGAGAGCACTGTGTGTGAGGGAGCTGCCGCGATTCCATCTCAGCGGTTCAGTGCAGCAGGACCCCGTGGAGGCTTGGCGTGTCAGCGTGCAGGCAGGAGGAGGGTGTGCCCTGACTCGGAGGACCCTTCCCTGCCCAATAAAGCCCGGTGGGTTCCACGTGGCCATGTGGCGTGGCCTAAGGGGCGTGGCTCAAGGGGCAGATACGCCCCTTTGGTGCCCCATTGATGCACTGAGGTATTCATGTGTATGGTGAGATTAGTTTGAGTCCATGGGCAAACGCAAGGCGAAGGTTGGTGTAAAATCTGGAGAGGGTGTTGTAAATGGGAAAGTGATAGGACCTATGGACAAGCATGTGACCTCTCTGCTGCCTGAGGTTCAATCTCCGGAAGGGGCTTCATTAAGCCCTGTACTCCAGTCTCCTCCCCCTCTCCCTGTGCCTCCACTCTCATCTACACCTACGATTTCTCCTCCTGTGAGTTTATCCCCTGTTTTGCAGCCGGTGTTTTTGGCAGCAGCAGATGTTGGAACGTTTCCCTCCCCTTCGGGGGAAGTGACTCTTAAGGACATCTGGACAGCTATTCAGAATATTTATTTATTTACATTTTCTTATATACCGCGCTATTCTGCATCAGTGCGGTTTACATTGAACAAACTGAAATTACATTGAACAGGGCATTATAACTTGGAGATAACTATTTTTACAGGGAACATGGGCTATGGAGGGTTAAGTGGCTTGCCCAAGACCACAAGGAGCACCTGTGGGACTAGAAACCCCAGTCCTTCCGGCCCAAGGTTGCTGTCCTCTAGTGGGATTTGAACCCCTGACCTTCCGGCCTGAAGTACCTTGCCCCAACCACTAGGCCACTCCTCCACAGAATATCGATAACCGTTTAACTTCTACTGTGTCCTCTTTGTGTACATTTTCCCAGGAGGTGGTGGGTAAATTGCAATATGTAGATAAACAGATTGATAACTGTTTGAAATTGGCCGCTCGGACTGATTTTCAGTTACAATCCAGTACTGATTTAGATGTTGCTTTATCTAAAGATGTTTTCTTAGTTTCTCATAGGCTGGAAGTACTGGAAAATCAGTCGCGAGCTTGTAACCTATATTTCTTAAATTTTCCTCACACACATTTGTTATCTCCTGAAATACTGTTGGGGAAGTATGCTTCTGAAATATTACATTTAGTAGGGGATTTGCAAGCTGTTCATATGTACTATCTCTTGGCGGTTTCTGCTCCTACTAAACAAACTGAGGGAGCTTCGGCCCTCTCAGTTTGTTCTGTGGATCAGAATTTAACTTCCTTCCTGGAGGATACTTTAGATGTTATTTCTAAGCGTAATATTTTGGTGGTAAGGTTTGGGTCTGAATCCGCCAAATTGCGAGTTTTGAGAGCATACTTCAAGTTTAAAGATATTCCTTTTTCTCCAGGACCAAGCAGGAAGTCAGTCCTCACATATGGGTGACGTCGGCGCCGACGGAGCCCTCGCGGAGCAATTTTCCCCAGCTTTCAAAGAAAGCCTTTGGGAATTGCAGCGCGCATGCGTGGTCCCCTTCCCGCCCAAAGGTGCCATCTTGGCCAGTCTTCTTTTTTCCGCGGAGCCCTACAGACGTTGTCTACCAGTCACCGCTGAAAAGTTGATTTTCTTTCTTATTTTAAGTATTTCTTCGGTTCGACGCCGGTCCTTTTTCCATCCGGCCTCGCGACGCCGGTTGCGAGGCCTCCCCTTCTTTTTCGGTTTTTCTGTCCTTCGTGACAAATTCGCGCTTTTTCACTTTTCCCTGGCGGCCCGCTCGTTCGACCTCGCAGGGGCCCTTTTTCCCCCGATGGCCGCCAGTGGCTTTAAAAAGTGTGTTAAGTGTAAGAAACTGATGTCTCTTACTGACACACATGATTGCTGCCTCCGTTGCCTGGGCCCAGATCATGAAGAAATGATCTGTGGGGCCTGTAGCAAGTGCGGCGACCCTGCCCGGCTCAAGGGGTTAAGGACATGAGCAGCCGCTGTACTTCGTGAGGGAAGGAGGAAACCTTTGCCCCCAGGAATGCTGGGAGTTGTAGTTCCAGTTCTTCTCACTCCGAATTAAAGAAACTGTAGTTGTGGTTTCTTTATAATAAGTATTTTATTAAAGCAAAAGGTAAATGTTCCATCACATGGCATATAATAATGCAAACAAGGGTGCTTCAAAAGGCAAACAGAAACTCAGGTTAAATGCAACTCAAAATACAAATGCTGCTTTTTCACTTTCCAGCAAACTGCTCTCTTTTGCCTCCAGAGGTCAGTTGGCTTCACTGCACCTCTTACAGCCACAGTTGCTTTCACTATGCTGAGAATCAGGTGGAGGTAATTAGAACTTCCATTTTCACGGCAATACAACAGCTTTACTGAACTCAGCTTACACACGATAAAGGCAGTTCCCTTCAGCTTGGCTTTCCTATACAACAAAATGTACAGTCCATTTGTTCACACTCAGGTATGCTTGTATTTCCCTGGGTTACTCCTTCAAGCTGTGCTGAATTATTTGCCTCTTGTGATACTAGCTGTTTCCTAGCCTGTAAGTCTAAAAACTGTTGGAAGCTCTGAAGTAGCAATTCAGCCTGTTCCTTATGAGAGAGGGCACTACTATCTGCTATAGCTTTTCCCTTCTGCTCAAGGCTGTTTGTCTTCTCTTCCTTTAAGATAAAGGTATTAGGATAATTGCTAGTTTCTTTGGCAATTGACTCATAGGAGGAAGAATTATCTCTATATTCAGCTTGGCAGCCGGGTGGCCAATTACTCACTGTTTGTGCAGCACTTCTGCCTGCAGACGGCTCCCAGGCTCTCCAGCTGATCTGTTTGTTGCTCTCCGGCACAAACGACGTTTCAGGGAATGATTGCTCTTTCACCTGTGCTTGTCCTGAAGTCTTTCTCCCCCAAGGCGATGCCTTCCAAGGGCTATCCACTTCAAGGTTAAATCCTCTCTGCGTGGGACTTCTGCTTATTTCCCTGGAATAGGATTGTGCAGGTTTTCTTCTTATGCCAGGTTCCAAAGTATCATTAATCACTCCACTGGCTTTCCAACCATCCCCTTGTTTCTTCTTCCAATATTCCTTCCTTCCTTTACCTCCTGTATTCCTTGTACTTCTTGTACTCCTTGTACCACCTCCACTCGTGCTTCCTCTACTCGGGTCTCTCGTCCTTCCCTTACTCGGGTCTCTTATCCGTCCTCCCCTCGGGTCTCTTATCCGTCCTCTACTCTTCAGAGCCATGCTCTGGTTTAAATGTACATTCTCTTTTGGACACGCCCCTTCCTAGGGCTGGGTGTGCCCAATCAGAACTGCAGGGCTCCTCCCCTGGGCTGGTCTCCCTACTCAGCTCTGAGGAATAGAGTCTCTCTTTTTTCCTTGCCCTGTCATTTTGGTATAAATCCTGCTGACCCTCAGGATTTTCTACTATCTCCATAGGCTCAGGAGGGCGCTGTTCACCACACAAGATGTCCGCGAAATCTTTGCGGAGTCGGCAGCATCAGCGGGAGAGAATCTTCTCTGACCCCAGCCGTACCCGGACCTCGTCAGAAGCTTCGGTGTCCAGAGAATCTGGCTCTGAACACCGTCGGAGCTCCTCTGAGAGGGGGTCCCCTACCCGGGAACATCACCGGAAGAAGAAACCCGCGAGGGCGGCGTCAGTGGACACTCCTGGCTCCTCGAGGGCCAGGTCGCATAGCCCCGACAGCCGTCCCGGGTCATTGGAGCTGGAGCGGCCGTCCAAACAGCCTCGTCTGGAGATGGACTCCTCTGCTCACGTAAGTGCTGTTGTCTTCGTGGACTCGCCTCCGAGGGGTCCGACGTCGGGCCCGACGCTGTCGGGGCCCGAGTCGGGGGCTGCTGGGTCTCCTGAGTTCGGACTCAGGTTGACGGCCTTGGAGAGCAGCCTGGCTGCCTTCATGGACCAGCAGCGGGCATTGATCGCTGGCCTCGCTGGCGCTTCTGCCCTGACCGCCGGGACGTCGACGTCTAAGTCGACCCCGGAGACCGAGCCGATCCTCGAGTCCATGCGGGCTCGAGTCGATCCTCGGTCGCGGTCGCCTTCGGCCTCCCGTTCGTGGCCGAGGTCGTCGACGCCGACCCCCTCGGCGTCGGGGCGGACGGCGTCTGTGCCCGCCCGGCCGGAGCCACTCGACTCCTCCTCCGAGGAGTCCGCCTGGGAATCCGAGGTGGATGAGTCGCCTGATTCTTTTCGGACTCGGTGTGTCCCTTCGGACTCCCCCGAGTCCGAACCTCGGAGACAGTCCCCTCCGGAGGATGCCCGGTTCTCGGACTTCGTGAGGGATATGGCCAAGGCCTTGGCCTTCCCTGCGGATCCCGAGGAGGAGCCACGAGCCGAAGAGCTTGATGCCCTCCAGTATGACTCTCCTGCAAAGGAGCATTTTACTGTACCGGTTCCTCCGATGCTGGAACGACTTCTCTTCCGCATGTGGGAGAGTCCGGCGTCGTCGCCGGTGTTAAGCAAGCGGGTCGATGCCATCTATCGAGTCCGCAAGAGCCCTGGCTTCCAAAAAGCACAGCTGCCGCACCATTCCATGGTGGTGGAATCGGCCATGCATCGGCTCAAGAGCCAGAAGATGCACTCCTCGGTGCCTCCCGGCAGGGAAGCCCGCAGCCTGGATGGCATCGGTAAGAAGTGTTTTCAGGGCTCTATGCTTGCTTGTCGGGTCCAGACTTACCAGCTCTACATGGGCATGTATCTCCGAGACCTGGCTAAAGAAATAGCCGGATTCTCTGCTGGTCTCTCCGAGGAACCTTTGCGGAGGTTCCTGGCCTTGTCCACCGGTATTCGGGAGTGCTCCAAGTTTATCTCTCGAGCAGCCTATGATGGCTTTGAGGCATCGGCTCGGGTAGCCGCAGCCGGCATCGGGGCCCGCCGACAGGCTTGGCTTCAGTCATCCGACCTCGAGCCCTGGGTGCAGGACAAGTTGGTCGATGTCCCCTGCAGAGGTGAAAACCTCTTTGGCAAACCTATGGACGAGAAGGCTGCACAGCTCGAGACAGAGACTCTCACCAGGACTCGGCTCTCCAGGAAAACCTCTGCCCCTTCCCAGAAGAAGAAGGGCTCGGGGAAAAAGCCCTTTTACCCGAGGAAGGCGGCTGCCTATAAACACTACCCTCATTATCAGGCCTCAGCAGCTCCCCAACAGGGTCAGCAGGCCAAGGGACGGGGTAACGGGTCCCGTAGGCAGCAAGCCCCCAAGCCTGTGCCACCGGCCCCTGCTCCGCAGGGTGGGGTTTTTTGACTCTTTCAGCATAGCAGGTGGTCCAACATCACGTCCGATACCTGGATGCTCCACATAGTCCGAGAGGGCTATCTTCTGCACTTCCACCAGGTTCCTCCCCCCTACTTTCCAGGGGAGCCTCTGCGACCCCCTCTTCACCGGGACTTACTCCTTCAAGAGTTGGCAAGTCTTCTTCAGGAACAGGCGGTGGAGCCGGTGCCCCACCACCTGAGAGGTCAAGGCTTCTATTCCAGGTACTTCCTGATACC
This sequence comes from Ichthyophis bannanicus, assembly GCA_033557465.1. NCBI lineage: Eukaryota > Metazoa > Chordata > Amphibia > Gymnophiona > Ichthyophiidae > Ichthyophis > Ichthyophis bannanicus. The sequence continues at coordinate 136,863,678 of CM066049.1, read as the reverse complement.
AAAGCGCACTGGAGGCCTCAGACCCATCCTGGACTTGCGGAACCTCAACAAGTTCCTGGAAAGGGAAAAGTTCAAGATGCTTACCCTTGGAATCCTGCTGCCCTACCTCCAGCAGGGAGATTGGCTATGCTCCTTGGATCTAAAGGATGCCTATACTCACATCCTCATCCACCCAAGCCACCGACAATACCTAAGGTTTGTGGTGGCAGGCAATCATTACCAGTACAGGGTACTGCCCTTTGGCCTATCCTCCGCACCACGAGTCTTCACAAAATGTCTCGCAGTGGTGGCAGCTTATCTCCGGCTTCAAGGCCTCTTTGTCTTCCCTTACCTGGACGACTGGCTCATCAGAGCTCCGTCCTCCACGGAGGCCACTCATGCCACGCAACGTACTGTGACTCTGCTCCAGTACCTGGGCTTTGTCATAAACTTCGAAAAGTCCACTTTGCTCCCCTCTCAGGATCTCGAGTTCATCGGCGCCAGGTTAAACACGCTTCATGCGTGCGCCTTTCTGCCGCTCGACAGGGCGCAGCGGCTCATGGCTCTAGCCAGCCGCTTCCGCTGCCATTCCTGGGTCTCGGCCAGGCACTTTCTGAAACTGCTCGGCCATATGGCTTCCACGGTCCATGTGACCCCCAATGCTCGCCTGAATATGCGGCCCGCTCAATGGTGCCTTCGCTCACAATGGCGTCCGGCCTCGGGGAGACTAGCGGACTCCGTACGGATCTCCAGCCCGCTGGTCTCTTCTCTACGGTGGTGGCTTCATCTGTCCAACCTAGTGCTCGGAATGCCCTTTCAGTCTCCTCCGCCTGTTCAGGTGCTGACGACCGACGCTTCTCTCCTGGGTTGGGGAGCGCATTGCCAAGGCACATGTACTCAGGGTCTCTGGACCCCGTGGGAAGCTGCCCAGCAGATCAACTTCCTGGAGCTCAGAGCGATCCGCCTGGCTCTCCGGGCCTTCTCCCACCTTACCGCTCGCCAGTCCGTCCTCGTCCAGACGGACAATCAAGTGGCCATGTTCTACGTGAACAAGCAGGGGGGCACGGGCTCCCTGCTTCTCTGTCGGGAAGCACAAAAGCTCTGCGCTTGGGCCGTCAGCCGAGGAATCCTCCTCAAAGCTGTCTATCTCCCAGGTCAAGAAAACTACCTGGCAGACAAACTGAGCAGAATCCTCCAACCACACGAGTGGCGATTGGACCCGTTGGTGGTTCAAAGGATCTTCCTCCTGTGGGGCCTCCCCAAGCTCATAGTAACATAGTAACATAGTAAGTGACGGCAGATAAAGACCAGCATGGTCCATCTAGTCTGCCCAGCAAGATGGCAAGGGTAGGTGCACCTGTCGCTCTGTGCAGGCCACCCCTCCCCATGTTTTTGTTTCTGTTTAGGGGTGAACCCACCACTCCATGTAGGACACCCTTATTTGTTCAGATGCTAGATAGTTCAGAAGTTAGATGGTACTGTTTATTTTGCTTTTATCCTGTTGCTGTAAAGGGATCCACTGTGTTTGTCCCATGCCGTTTTGAATTCCATCACCGTGTTTGCCCTCACCACTTCCATCGGGAGGGCATTCCAAGCATCCACCACCCTTTCAGTGAAGAAATATTTCCTGACATTGCCTTTCAATTTACCACCTTGCAGCTTCATGTTATGCCCTCTAGTTTTACAGCTTCTCCGTCTTTGGAAGAGGTTTGTTTGTTCATCATTTCTCTTTAAGTATTTAAAGGTCTGAATCATATCTCCCCTGTCCCTCCTCTCCTCCAAAGTGTACATATTTAGGTCTTCAAGTCTCTCCTCATAAGGCTTCTGACGCAGGCTCCAAATCATTTTGGTCGCCTTTCTCTGAACAGTTTCCAGTCTTTTTACATCTTTTGCAAGATATGGCCTCCAAAACTGAACACAGTATTCCAAGTGAGGCCTCACCAGTGACTTGTACAGTGGCATAAGTACCTCTTCCTTTCTGCTGGTAATCCCTCTTTGAATGCAGCCCAACATCCTCCTGGCTTTTGCCACCGCCTTGTCGCACTGTTTTGCCACCTTGAGATCATCAGAGATAATCACACCAAGGTCTTTCTCCTGAACCGTGCATACCAACCTCTCACCCCCTATTGTGTACTTTTCCCTTGGATTTCTGCTACCCAAGTGCATGACACTGCACTTTTTCACATTAAATCGTAGTTGCCAAGCATTAGACCAGTCTTCCAGCTTTTGTAGATCTTTCCTCATGTTATCCACTCCCTCTGGGGAGTCCACTCTGTTGCAAATTTTTGTGTCATCTGCAAAAAGACAGACCTTTCCATTCAGTCCTTCAGCAATATCACTCACAAATATATTGAACAGTGCCGGGCCCAGGACCGAACCCTGAGGCACCCCGCTAATCACCTTCCTCTCATCCGAGTGAGCTCCATGTACCATCACCCTCTGTTGTCTGTCAGTCAACCAATTTCTAATCCAGTTTAGTATCTTGGGACCCATCCCCAAGCTACTGAGTTTATTGACAAGCCTCCTATGAGGAACAGTATCAAAGGCTTTGCTGAAATCCAGATAGATGACATCCATTGCATGCCCCAGATCTAGTTCCTTGGTCACCCAATCAAAGAACTCAATCAGATTTGTTTGGCAAGACCGTCCTTCGGTAAAACCATGTTGCCTGGGATCTTGCAACCTGTTGGTTTTGAGAAAGTTCACTATTCGCTCTTTCAGGAGCGCCTCCATTACTTTTCCTGCCACCGAGGTAAGGCTCAGGGGCCTGTAATTTGACACTTCCTCCCTCTCACCACTTTTGTGTAGAGGTACAACATTAGCCATTCTCCAGTCCTGAGGAACCACTCCTGTTTCCAAGGATCTGTTGAAGACATCCTTTAACGGTCCTGCAAGAACCTCTCTGAGCTCTTTCAGTATCCTGGGATGTATCCCATCCGGTCCCATGGCTTTGTCCACTTTCAGTTTAGCAAGTTGTTCTAACACCTCATCTTCTGTGAATGGTGTGGTATCTACTTCAGTCCTATTTTTATATTTGGGAGTCACAGCTGGTCCATCTCCAGGATCTTCTTTAGTAAAAACAGAGCAGAAGTATTTGTTTAGCAATTTCGCTTTTTCAGTGTCACTTTCCACGAGTCCTTTCCCAGCACTTCTGAGTCCTGCAATTCCAACTCTGATCTTCTTCCTTTCCTGAATATACCTGAAGAAAGTTTTGTTGCCACCCTTAACATCTTTAGCCATTTTTTCTTCTGCCTTTGATTTTGCTATCCTTATTACTCTTTTAGACTCTTTGAGTTGGATCCTGTATTCATTTCTGTGTTCTTCTGTTTGCAAGCTTTTGAATTTTGAAAAAGCTGTGTTTTTTGCCTTTATTTGCGCAGCCACCTCTTTGGAAAACCAAATAGGTTTCCTTCTCCTCTTGTTTTTATTTATTTTTCTTACATATTTATCTGTTGCTCCTTTTATTGCCGCCTTTAGTTTAGTCCATTGCAATTCCACTTCCCTTATCTTCTTCCACCCCGTCATCTCCTCCTTTAAGTACTCGGCCATTTTATTGAAGTCAGTGTTTTTGAAGTTTAGGACTTTGAGCTTGCTATGATTGGCCTGTACCACGGCTTTTATCTCAAACCACACCGTGTGATGGTCGCTGTTGCTCACAGGGGCACTCACGCAGACATTTGACACGTTATCACTGTTGGTAAGCACTACATCCAGCGTTGAGCTTTCCCTGGTTGGTTCCATCACCATTTGTCTAAGTAATGCATCTTGGAGAGCATCCACAATTTTTTTGCTTCTTTCCAGATGTGCAGAAGGAGTAATCCAATCCACATCAGGTAGATTAAAGTCACCTAATATGATCGCTTCCCCCTTTGCTGCTATCTTGGCAATATCTATAATCAATTCGTTATCTCTCTCTTCAATTTGAGTCGGAGGTCTGTAGACTACAGCAATATGGATGAGAGTGCCATCTCCTCTTTCCAACGCAATCCAGAGCGCTTCTTCTTTTCCCCATGTTCCCTGCATTTCAGTAGCTTTAATACTGCTTTTGACATACAAGGCTACTCCTCCTCCTTTTCCATTTTCTCTGTCTCTTCTGAATAGATTATAGCCAGCTATGGCTATATCCCAATCATGCGATTCATTAAACCATGTTTCCGTAACGGCCACGATGTCCAAATCCGTTTCCACCATTAGGGCTTCCAGGTCTGGAATTTTTTTGGCTAAGCTTCGAGCATTTGTGCTCATTGCTTTCCAGCATTTACCTGGCTTGTGTGTATTTTGCATTGATTTTATTCTGCCCATTTCTTCCCACTTGTTTTTGATGTGTGGTTTAAGAGTATGGCTGTTTCTGATGTTGTTCTGCTTTTGCAGGGGGTGGCATGCAGATGTTGACCTTCCACATCCGTCACCCCCTTTTCCTAGTTTAAATGCATATCCACATACTGCCTGAATTTTTCACTTAGGTTTCTTTTCCCTGCGACAGAGAGATGTAGTCCATCAGCACAGTATAGTCTCTTGTTGGTCCATCTATTGTCCCAGTTGCCAATAAATCTGAATCCTTCTTGTTTGCACCAGGTCTGGAGCCATGTATTAAAGGTGTTAATGCGATGCAGCCTTTTTGTCCCCTTACCAAGAACAGGTAGAACTTCTGAGAATGCAACAGTGTTAACAATGGGCTTGAGTTTCTCTCCCAGAGATTGGAAGTCCTTTTTGATCTCTTTGCCAGTCCTCTGAACAGGCAACTTCCTCGGTTCTGCTCTCGGGAACCGCATCCCCTCCGAGTAGCGGCGGATGCTTTTCTGCTCTCATGGTCCACGGGCCTTCTGTATGCCTTTCCTCCCATGCTGCTGGTGTCCCGGACACTTTTCAAGGTTCTCCAGGACAAGGCTTCGCTGATCCTGATAGCTCCCCGGTGGCCCAGACAACCGTGGTTCCCGCTTCTGCTGCAACTGGCGGCAGATACTCCGTTGCCTCTGGGGTTTCAGCCCGATCTCCTGACCAGGATCAGGGGTCTCTCCTACACCCCAACCTCAGATCTCTTCATCTGATGGCCTGGCTGCTGAAAGGGTAGTCCTTGCTCCCCTCCTGCTGCCTCCAGAGTTAGAAGAGGTCGTGCTAGCTTCCAGGCGACCCTCTACCCGGAAATCCTACGCCCTTAAATGGCGTCGCTTCTCCACCTGGTGTACTCAACAGTCTCAAGACCCCTTCTCCTGCTCGGTGTCGGTAGTCTTGCAGTACTTGCTTTCCCTCTCCAATCTTGGACTAAAGTCCAACTCGGTCAAGGTTCACCTCAGTGCTATTTCTGCACATCATGTGCCGGTGGAAGGCAGGCCTCTTTCCGGCCACCCTCTCGTGGCACGGTTCTCCCGAGGTCTCCTTCTCCTTAAACCGCCTTTGCGCCCCCCAGCCCCCGACTGGGACCTTAACGTGGTTTTACAGCGGATCATCTGTCCGCCCTTCGAACCTATGGCTACCTGTCCTCTCCGTTTTCTTTCTTGGAAAACCTTATTCCTGGTAGCCCTCACTTCCGCTAGACACGTTAGTGAACTGCAGGCCCTAGTGTCTGATCCCCCTTACACTAGGTTCTACAAGAACAGGGTAGTCCTGCGGACTCACCCTAAGTTTCTTCCAAAAGTGGTCTCCCCTTTTCACATCAATCAGGAGGTGGTGCTTCCGACCTTCTTTCCCAGGCCACACTTCAGCCGAGCTGAGATGGTCTTGCATACCCTGGACTGTAGAAGGGCGCTGAACTTCTACCTTGCTCGTACGCGGGAGCACCGTAAGACTGTCCAGCTCTTCCTGTCTTACGACCCTAATAAATTAGGGCTCCCTGTCTCCAAGCGTACTCTGTCCATCTGGGTAGCTGACTGTATCGCTTGGACTTATGGGGCGGCAGGCCTCTCGTTGGAGAGTCGAGTCACGGCTCATCGGGTTAGGGCGAAGGCTGCGTCAGTGGCTTACCTCTGCTCTGTTCCATTGGCAGACATCTGCCGGGCCGCTACTTGGTCTTCGAGCCAGACCTTTGCAACCCATTACTGCCTCGAGAGGGAGTCCCGCAGGGACAGTGCTTTCGGACAGGCAGTCCTCCGTAATCTCTTCGAGGTTTAAGCAACTCCTACCCTCCATCCCGGATGTTGGGCTACCGGTTGGAGATTAGTCAGAGAAGATTCCTTCCTTCTGTGCTGCTGAGCTAGAGGGAGCTCATTTTTGGGCTTAGGGTCTCCGGTAGCCTTAAGCTTGGGAGTCCCATATGTGAGGACTGACTTCCTGCTTGGTCCTGGAGAAAGCGTAGTTACTCACCTGTAACAGGTGTTCTCCAGGAGCAGCAGGAATCAGTCCTCTCAACCCTCCTTCCTCCCCGTGGAGTTGCAGTCATATGATTTAGTTTTTGCAAATTTTTTGCTGTCTTTTCGCTATGTCATCAGACTGGCCAAGATGGCACCTTTGGGCGGGAAGGGGACCGCGCATGCGCGCTGCAATTCCCAAAGGCTTTCTTTGAAAGCTGGGGAAAATTGCTCCGCGAGGGCTCCGTCGGCGCCGACTTCACCCATATGTGAGGACTGATTCCTGCTGCTCCTGGAGAACACCTGTTACAGGTGAGTAACTACGCTTTGTGGATATATTTATTTATTTATTTAACAGCTTTTATATACCGCACTCTTGACATCAGCGCGGTTTACATTTTAACAAATTTTGTACTTAAACATAAAACAAATGTTAAGTTTACAGAGAACAAGGAATAAAAACATGGATAACAGGGATTAACAATTAACAGATATAAACTCCAGGTTTTTCCTGATGTCTTCCAGAGCACTCAATCACGGCGCAAGCAGTTTTTGTTATTGAAATCTCGTGTAGTGGCATTGGGGGCTACTTTTTTTTTAAAGTTCCCTTGCCGCTGTATTGTTACTCTGGGGGGACAAACATATGTTTATACGGATGTGAAATCTTTACAACATTTCCTTGATGAGAAGGAGGTTGGTGACGTTTTGGAGGAGGAATTGACATAATTTTTGGCTCCCTATTATGGGGTTTTTGTTACTCCTTTTTTCTTTTGTATATATATGCATATCATAGTTTCTCTCTTCCTCAATGTGGTATTGTAGAATTCTGGTTGTTCTTCTAACTTGGATTTCAAGTAAGATTGTATTGTTACATTTCCTTTTTTTGTTTATTGTATTTGGAAAATGCTTAGAAAAAAAAAAGGAAAAAAAATAAAAGGGAAGGTGGGAAGGCAGCTACGCGGGCTCAATGGAGTGCTCCCAAAAGCTTTCTTATTGAACGCTGGGGAGCGTTCCCGCACGAGCTCCATCGGGACCAACATTACCCATATGTGAAGACTAAATTCCTGTTGTTCCTGGAGATCACCTGTTACAGGTGAGTAACTACGCTTTACTGATTCACCCTCAGTACAGACAGTATGTGCATTTTCGGTTCCAACAGAACCATTACCAATATCAGGTGCTCCCCTATGACTTAGCCTCTGCACCCTAAGTATTCACAAAGTGAATGGCAGTGGTTGCAGCCTACCTTTGCACTTTGGGGGTCTTCATCTTTCCCTACTTAGATGACTGGCTAATCAGGGGAGATTCCCCACAAGAGGTAAAGCTCTCCCTTCATCACACCATCACAGGCTCCAACATCTGAGATTCGTCTTAAACTTTCCCAAGTCACACCTGGTACCAACCCAATGACTCAAGTTCATTGGAGTACTTCTGGACACTCAGCCGGCCAGAACTTTCCCTCCCTCTGGATTCTTGTTCACGGCTCATCAAGCTAATCCACAAGATAAGAAGTCACACTTGTGTAACAGCTCAAGAGATGCTATGCCTTTTGGGGCACATGGCCTCCACAGTCCATGTAGTCCCCTATGCCTGTCTGCGCATGCGATAAACCCATTGGACTCTTTCATCTCAATGGACACAGGCAACAGGGTGTCTCTCAGACAAAATATACATCACATATCCACTTCTCAACTCCCTTCAGTAGTAGTGCTCCCCTCAAAACCTACTCGGGTGGTCACCTTTTCAGATGCTTCTGCCTCAATGCATCCTGACAACGGATGCCTCCAAGTTTGTTTGGGGAGCACATTTGAACAATCTAACCAAACAGGGACAGTGGACATACCAGAACCTCCTGGAACTATGTGTTTTTCAACCGCAACTCTCTGGCCAACAGGTCTTAGTCAGAACAGATAGCCAGGTGGCCACATTCTATGTGAACAAGCAGGGAGGAACAGGATCCTATCCCCTTTGCCAGGAAGCTCTGGTTCTTCTCAATTGCACACCGAATTCACCTCAGAGCGACCTCACTCTCCTTGCGGACAGACTCAGCTGTATCTTATGTCCACACAAGTGGACCCTCAATCGCAAAACAGCATCTTGGATCTTCTAAGTGTGGGAGATCCCACTTATAGATCTGTTTGCCACCCAGGAGAATGCACATCTTCTACTGTTCTGCTCACGGCTTCCCTCTCTGCACAGACAGGTGATGGATACTTTCCCTTTCCACTAGGGACACAGTCTGCTCTAAGCATTCCCGCCCATCCCCTTGATACCAAAGACCCCATTCAAACTAAAGGCCAACAAGAGCTCCATGATTCTCATAATCGCTTTTTGGCCCTGTCAGCCTTGGTTTCCTCTGCTGCTTCGACTAGTGCAGACTCAACCTCTCAGTCCAGGGTTTGTGCCCAACCTTCTCTCTCAGGATCACGGGATGCTTCTCCATCCCAATTCACAGGGCCTCCGCCTCACAGCCTGGCTCCAGAATGCATAATTCTTGCTAACCCTGACCTCCCACAATAGCTCAAGGATATCCTACTTGCATCACGTAGATTGCCCACCAGACGTTCATATATCTTCAAATGGTGAAGGTTCACAATCTGGTGTTCCCCAAAGCAAATTGACCCCTTTACCTGCCCGGTGGAATTTCTTCTACAGTATCTCCTCCACTTGTCCTCGGCAGGTCTCAAGACTAACTCAGTCAGAGTTCATCTCAGGGCCATTACAGTTACCACAAGCCGCTGGACTTGCCTATTTTGTCACACCCCTTGGTGCAACTTTTAATCCAGGATCTCCTGCTCTCCAAGCCACCTATCAAACTGCCACCAGTGGCCTGGGACCTCAGTGTGGTTCTAGCGCAACTTCTAAAGCCTCCCTTTGAATCTTTAGCCATCACTTCATTCATGTTTCGCACATGGAAGATACTCTTCCTCATCGCTCTGACCTCAGCTCGCTGTATCAGTGAACTGCAAGCTTTAGTGGCAGATCCCCCGTACACTCACTTCCACCATGACAGGATGGTTCTCTGTACCCATCTGCACTTCCTTCCAAAAGTGGTTTCAGCCTTCCACCTGAATAAGTTAGTAATCTTGCCGGTTTTCTTCCCGAGAACACATGCCTCTTGGGCTGAAGCAGTGCTACCCTCTCTAAACTATAAACAAGCACTGGCTTACTACTTGGATCAAACCAAGGCTCAAAGGAAATCCTCACAACTATTAAATTCCTTTGATCCAAGTGACCTTGGACTTCCAGTCACAAAGTGTACCCTATCCAAATGGATAGCAGACTGCATTTCTTTTGCCTATGCACAGGCAAGACTCTTCCTCAAGGGTCACGTCCCCGCTCACAACGTGCAAGCCATGGCAACCTCAGTTTCGTCTCCATTGACTAGATCTGTCGGGCAGCTACCTGCTCCTCCAGTCATATCTTTGCTGCACACTACTATCTAGACAGAGACTCCCATCGGGATTCTGTCTTTGGCCAGGCTGTACTTTAGCATCTTTTTGGGACTTAAATGCAATTCCTACCCTCCATTCTGGACTTCTTTCTGGCAACAGACTTCCATTAGAAGTGGTCTAGCCAACTGCAGTCGAGTCCAACGAGGCAACATTATATCCACACCTTGGCTCTATGCTTTAGCCTCGGATATGAAGACTGCATTCCTGCTTAGAAACATAGAAACATGACAGCAGAAAAAGACCACATGGCCTATTTAGTCTGCCCTTCCATTTCGACCACTACAAGAGTCCCCTTTTTTCCTTTAGAGAGCCTCTGTGTTTGTCCCATGCTTTTTTGAATGTAGATACTGTCCTCATCTCTACCACCTCCACTGGGAGACTATTCCATGCATCTACCACTCTTTCCGTAAAGAAATATTTCCGCATATTACTCCTATCCCCTTTCACCCTCATCCTCTGTCCCCTCGTAGCAGAGCTTGCTTTCAGGCGAAAGAGGCTCTCCTCCTGTGCATTTATGCCACTGAGGTATTTAAACATCTCAATCATATCACCTCTGTCCCACCTTCCCTCTAAAGTATATATATTTAGATACTTAAGTCTGTCCTCATATGCTTTATGACAAAGACCACTAACCATTTTAGTAGCCACCATCTGCACCGACTCCAACTTGTTTATATACTTTTGAAGGTGCAGTCTCCAGAATTGCACACAATACTCCAAATGAGGTCGCAGCAAAGACTTATATAGAGGCACTATCACCTCCTTTCTTCTGCTGGCCATTCCTCTCCCTATATACCCAAGCATCCTTCTAGCTTTTGCTGTCGCCTTTTGTACCTGTTTAGCTACTTTGAAATCGTCAGACACAATCATGCCTAGGTCCCGTTCTTCTTTCGTGGACAGAAGTCAGTCACCCCCTATACTGTACCACTCCCTTGGATTGTTGCAGCCGATATGCATGATCCTATGTTTTTAGCATTAAATCTCGGCTGCCAAATTCTAGACCATTCTTCAAGCTTAGCTAGATCTCGCCTCATGTTATCTACACCTTCCTGGGTGTCTACTCTGTTGCAGATTTTGGTATCATCCACAAAGAGGCAAACCTTACCTGACAGTCCTTCCGCAATATCACTAACAAAGATGTTAAAAAGAATCAGACCAAGAACAGATCCCTGCAGCACTCCACTGGTAACCTCCTCCTCCTCCTCAGAGGGAACTCCATTTACCTGTACCCTTTGTCGCCTCCCACTCAACCAATTTCTAACCCAAGCCATAACTTTAGGGTCCATCCCTAGGGTGCTCCGTTTGTTTATAAGTCGCCTGTGAGGAACGGTGTCAAATGCTTTATGAAATCTAAATACACCACATCTAGGGCTCTCCCTCGGTCCACCTCCCTGGTCACTCAGTCAAAGAAATCAATCAGATTTGTCTGATAAGACCTGCCCCTGCTGAATCCATGCTTCCTCGGATCCGGTAATTCTGTTGGACTCCAGAAACCTCACTATTTTCTCTTTCAGCAGCGTTTCAAATAATTTATTCCCCACTGAGGTTGAACTAACCATCCTGTAGTTTTCAACCACATCCTTACTTCTGCTTTTGTGTAAAGGGACCACATGTGCCTCTCTCCAGTCCTCTAGCATTGCCCCCGACTCCAAAGAGGCATTGAAAAGGTCAGTCAGTGGAGCTGCTAGAACATCCCCAAGTTCCTTCAGTATTCTCGGATGTATCCCATCTGGTCCCATCACTTTCTCCACTTTTAGTTTAGATAGTTCCTCATGAACACAGTCTTCTGAAAATCGTTTGAGATGCTCCTTGCTTTTGTTCCTGTTTTTGGGTGTTGTCTGAGGTCCTGCTCCCGGACTTCTTCTGTGAACACAGAACAGAAATATTTGTTAAGCAATTCCGCTTTATCATCATCAGCTTCTACATATTCCTCCCCTTTACCCTTGAGACTGACAATACTACTTTTGCCCTTGCTCCTTTCATTAACACAGCTGAAAAATGTCTTATTCCTCCCCCCCCCTCCTATTTTCTTGCATTGGCTCTTTCCTCTTATTTTTGTATCTTTGCTTTCTTGACTACTTTGCCAGCCTCTCTTAAGTTTTTTTCCAAATATAAATGCCTGTCTTCCTCTCTCTGTGATCTCTTATATTTCATGAAGGCCTCCCTCTTCTTCTTCACCTTTTCAGCTACCTCTTTTGAGAACCATAGTGGCCTCCTTTTCCTTTTACCTTTATCTACCAATCTAACAAAAATGTTGGTTGCCGTTAAAAATATCCTCTTTCAGTTATGCCCACTGTTTTTCTGCATCCCCCAACTGATCCCATCCCACTAATGACTCCTTGAGGTATTGGTCCATCTTGGCAAAGTTAGTTTTCCTAAAATCTAAGACCCTCGCTTTGAATGGATTTTATCAGTCTTAGTCCTAATACCATCTGGTGATCACTGGATGCGAGATGATCTCCCACTATAAAAATCAGAAACACTTTCACCATTGGTAAGCATCAAGTCCAGTATGGCCCCTTCACGTGTGGGTTGTTCCTGGAGATAGTGTTGATCTCCAGGAACAAGCAGGAATGTAGTCTTCACATATGGGTACCGTCGGCACTGACGGAACCTGCGCGGGAACGCTCCTCAGCGTCCCAAAAGGAAAGCTTTTGGGAGCATCCCACCACGCATGCGTGCTGCCTTCCCGCCCAACTACCTCTCTCAATTCAGTTCTTCGTTTTCCACGGAGCCGACAGGACGTGTCCCCTGTCACCACAGAAAATCTTCTCTTATTTTTATATTTTTTGTGGTTGCGTCTGCCTTCCGTCGACGCCTACCAATACCACCAGTGCTTTTCTTTCTTTTCTTCTGAAAATATTTCAATTTTAGTGCTTTTCTCAGGGATTTTTTTCCCTGCTTTGGTGCTTGGCGCCATTTTGGGCATTAGGCCCTCTTTTCCCTTACCATGGAAAAACCAGCCACTGGTTTTAAAAAATGTTCAAAATGTGGCGGTACAATTTCTATTACCGACACCCATTACTGGTGTCTTAAATGTTTAGGTCCTGACCATTGCCCTGCGGAGTGTCTCTCCTGTAGGAAGTTGACTACAAGAAGTCTTCAGAATCGAGCGAATCAACTCAGTGCCCTTTTTGCTTCAGACACAATGTCTGTAGCATCGATGTCTTCCAGGGCTTCTACTTCTTCCCAGGGATCTCAGGTAACTAAACACAAGTCTTCTAAGACTAGCCGGTCCTCGAAGGGTAGATCTCTAAACATCGAGATGTCGTTGGCGTTGTCCTCGAGGATACTTCACCGGCAAAACAGCCCCGGCGGGAGTCTTCGGGCTCCAAAGCTTAATCGGGGCTCCAGGATGTTCCCGAGGCCGAGGCCTCGATGGAACTACTGGTACCATGCTCGGGGGTTGTGGCCGCTACTACTGGTACCGGCACCCCGGCATCGGCAGTGGACAAAAGACGCCTTGCTATCGAACACAGTCTAGCGACTCTTTTGACTACTTCGATACCGCTAAAGTCGCTGCAGACGGTTCCGCAGGCACCGGTGCCAGTGCCCTCGGTACCTGCTTCAACAGGCATGATTCCCCCGATGCCAAGTTTGGAATCTCTCTCCAGCATGGGGGATCAGGTACCGACATCGAGCGGTACCGACGCCATCTGCTTCGGGAGAACCCGGTGCTTCCTCCTTTTGAGTCTTCCGATTCCGATGACTTGGATGATTCCACCGGTACCAGAGCTAAACTTTTACAAGATTCAACTCCTTCTCCTCAACGCAGAATGTCCCCTCCTGAGGATATGTCTTTTCATGATTTTGTACGTGATATGGCAAAGGGTCTTGCCATCACAGTAGTACCAGAAAAGGAGCCTAGAGCAGAAGAACTGAGAATTCTTCAATATCCTCTGGCTCCAAAGGAAGCAGCTATGCTTCCTATACACCAGATCTTACATGATCTAATGTTAAGAATGTGGGAATCTCCTTTAACAGTATCTCCACATTCTAGACGTCTTGACACTATGTATCGAGTACCACCTTGCCCAGGGTTTCAGAAGACTCAATTACCACATCATTCTATGGTGGCAGAGTCCGCCATGATGTGGATTAAGAGTGCTAAACGACACTCTTCCAATCCACCAGGTCGTAGAACACTGGATGCCTTTGGACATCGATGCTTTCAGTCCTCCATGCTATCAGCAAGAATCAGTTCCTATATATTATACTGTCAGACGCTTGCTACCCTTGTCCTTATTAGGCGGTCGCCTAGGGCATGTGGTGCAAGCTGCCTTTGTAAAGAAAACTCTGTAGCCGTGTTTAAGGCAAAATTATAATGAGGATTTATTCCCTTTCCCGTGTGGATTTCTGTTCTTCTCATACAGCAAACAAAGGATTAAAGAAACTGTTTCTTCACAGCAAAATAACCAAAATTGCACCTTCTTTCAAAAACAGGTATAACAATGCTCTTGCTTCTTGATTAACATAAAGAGGTAATCTCATCTAATATACAGAGTGTGCATTCCATAGGGCTATAATCAATGTCCTGATTAGTGCTCTCCCATTGCATCTGCTCAGTGTTTAAACTTGTAAGTGGGTAACACTTTCCACATTTATCATTTACAGAACTCTCTTGAGAGGTAGCAGCTCTTGGGGCAAGGAACCGTTCTGTATAAGGGAAGTCCTGGGGACCTGTACTGGAGCCTGTCTCTCTGAGGCTTCCGCCTTTCTTCCACCAAGGGTTTTCCTTCCAGCAATTAGCCCTTGCTTTTCTAGCCGAGCCCACTTCTTGCCCTCTGGAGAAATTAGTGTACTTAACTTTGTTTCTTGGATAACCAGCTTCCACACCTTCCTCTCTTAACCAGGCACCTTTACTTGGGCTGTAGCCTGCTTTGCCATGAGAGTTCCCCTCAGCACTTGTCTGGTCCGGGCTGTGGTAAGCTTCAGGAAAGGCTTCCCTTCTGCTGTTCCTTACTGCAGGGACACACCTGATGCTTCCTTGTCCCAGCAAGCTCTCCTGCTTGTGACCTACGCCCTCCAGCTGCTTACTCACTCTCCTTGGGACAATGCCCCCTCTGGCTTGGGAGGCCTGTGCACGAACACCTCCCTTGCCTTCCAGTGCACCTCCCGTGGCACCTCCCTTCACTGCTCCTCCTCCTACTGGGATTTCCCAGCCACTTTTATCCTCCTGGCCCCTGCACATTGTACATGCTTCCTGGCCCAGGTGGACGTGATTAGTTTCCTGGCTTTCTACTGCGTCACAGCCAGTGTAGGAAAAGTTTGTTCTACTATTTTCTGGAACCTTACAACCTGAATGTGCTTTCTGCTGCGTCACACCCAGTGCAGGGAAAGCTTGTTCCACCATTCCCTGGCTCCTCACAACCTACATAAAAACATAACAAGATCATAAGATATGCCATACTGGGTCAGACCAAGGTCCATCAAGCCCAGTATCCTGTTTCCAACAGTGGCCAATCTAGGTCATATGTACCTAGCAGTTTCCCCAAAAGACACAGGTTCCACACTGCTTGTACTGGGTCAAGCATTGATATCCCGGGTCCCTTCTTAATAATGGTTTATGGACCTTTCCTCCAGGAACTTGTCCAAACTTTTTTTAAACCCAGCTACACTAACAGCCTTTACTACATCCTCCGCTTTCTGCCTAGGTGACTGCAAGGTAAGCTCTTCCTTTTTTCCTATACCCAGGGGTTCTGTGCTGGCCACTGTATCACAATACATGGGAATGTTTCTTGAGCAGGTTACAAAAGACTTGGTCCGGTGAAAAGCAGGATATAAATACAGTTAAATAAACTTGGAGCTTTTGAGCCCTTTTCTTCAAGAGGATAAACGGACAGATTATTTGACTCTGGTCAAACATGCTCAAAATGTCTCTAAGTTTATGAATCGTGCTACCTTTGACTGTTTTGAATGTATTAGCAGAACCTCTGCTATATCCATAGGAGCACGTCGTATTGCTGGCTCCAAGCTTCAGACTTGGAGGAATGGGTGCAAGATAAGCCGGGTAACATTCCTTGCACAGGAGAAAATCTTTTTGGCAAGGATTGGCAGCTTAAAGCTAATGAAATTGACACTGATAATACAACTTTAGACAGATTGTCAAAATCTAAAGCTAACCCAGCCAAGAAAAAGGTTTTCAAAAATCCTTTTTTTCTCTAAGAAAAAGAAATTCTATTCATCTTCCACCCAGCAAACACATGTTCCCCAGAAGGGGCAACAGCAAACTAGACAAAGAAAGACACAAGCTCAGAAGGCTCAGCAGGCTCAACAGACCCAGCCTCCTCAGGGTCTTTGACTGCTGTCTAGAGAACGTAGCCATTCTTCCTGTTCTAAGCCCAAAATCTTTAAATATTCCAGGCCGTATTTGCCATTTTGCCAAAAGATGGCAACAAATCACTTCAGAAAATTGGACTCTCCACGCTAATAAAACAGTTCAAATCTCAACCACCGGTCTCAGACCTGTTGTGGCAAGAGGTCACCACTCTTCTGGCTCAAGGGGCTATAGAAGAGGTTCCAAAGTCTCAGCAGGACACAGGATTCTATTCCCCCTATTTTCTCATTCCAAAGAAGTCAGGGGGACTAAGGCCAATCCTGGACCTCAGAGAACTGAACAAATATTTAGTCCGAGAGAGGTTCAAGATGATCTCCCTCGGCACTCTTCTTCCATACCTTCACGAGCAAGATTGGCTATGTTCTCTAGATTTAAGGGATGCTTACATGCATATCCTTATTCATGCAGATCACAGAAAATTCCTTCGATTCCTAGTTAGGGGAAGACATTTTCAATACAGGGTCCTTCCTTTCGGGCTGGCCTCTGCTCCAAGGGTCTTCACAAAATGCATGGCAGTAGTAGCAGCATTTATGAGGACTCTGGGAATTTTTGTCTTCCCTTACTTAGACGATTGGCTCATCTGAGCACCGTCAGCTTTAGAGGCAAGTCATGCTCTTTCCCGAGCAGTGCACATACTACAGTATTTGGGATGGATCATAAACCTTCCAAAGTCCCAGCTCACCCCATCTCAATCCCTCGAGTTTATAGGGGCTCGCTTGGACACACAGCAGTCAAAGGCTTTCCTGCCTCAGCCTCGTTGTCTGCGCATCATCGAACTAGCATCTCAAGCCGTGCTACAAACCTTCCTCACTGCTCGACAGATGCTTCCACTTCTAGGATACATGGCATCTACAGTCCATGTGATTCCTTATGCACGCCTTCATATGCGAGCGGCCCAGTGGACCTTAGCTTCCCAATGGTCCCAGGCCTCAGGATGCCTGTCAGACAAGATCAGAGTTAACACACGCATGATTGCGTCCCTGCATTGGTGGCAATCTCTGGAAAACCTTACAGTAGGCTCTCCTTTTCAGCAACCCCTACCTCAGGCTGTACTGATGACAGATGCATCCAAGTTGGGTTGGGGAGCCCACTTGGGTGATCTGTCTACCCAGGATCTTTGGACCCCACAGGAGGCTTCTCTTCAAATAAACCTCCTAGAACTAAGGGCCATTTCCAATGCTATTCGAGTCTTTTGCTTTCATCTCATAAGCAAAACAGTTCTGGTGCAAACCGACAATCAAGTGGCCATGTTTTACCTAAACAAACAAGGCGAAACAGGCTCTCTGCAATTATGCAACAAAGCTTTGCAACTGTGGGCCTTTGCCAGAGAGCATCACATTCATTTGTTGGCAGTATACCTTCCAGGCATTCAAACCTTTTGGGCGGACAGGCTCAGTCGAGTCCTGTTGCCATACGAGTGGTCTCTCCACTCATATCAACTTGCCCGAGTGTTTCAAATGTGGGGAACACCAGACATAGACCTCTTTGCAAGTCCACAGAATTCCAAACTTCCCTGGTACTGTTCCAGACTCCCAGCTCAAAATTGTCAGGCAAGGGATGCATTCCTGCTCCATTGGGGCCAGGATTTTCTTTCTGCCTTCCCACCAATTCTCCTGATCCCCAAAACCTTATTCAAACTCCAGAGAGACAGAGGTCGCATGATACTCATAGCTCCCTGCTGCCCAAGGCAAACATGGTATCCTCTTCTCTTAGGTCTCTCTCGAGCCACTCCTCTGGAGTTGGGGAGTGCTCTGGATCTTCTGTCCCAGAACAACGGATCCCTACTGCACCCCAATCCCCAGTCTCTTCATCTCAAGGCCTGGCTACTCAAGGCATAGAACTTCAAGATCTAGGCCTTTCACACAAGTGAAGGATATTCTTCTGGCTTCCAGAAAACCTTCCACAAGGCGTTCTTACACTTTTACGTGGAAGAGGTTCTCAATCTGGTGTTTCCAGAGGGGACTTAATCCCCTCTTGATACCGGTAGAGTCCCTTCTGGACTATCTCCTTCACTTATCAGCTTCTGGTCTCAAGACCAATTCTGTTAGGGTCCATCTTAGTGCTATTGCTGCATCTCATAAACCCTTTGATGGACAACCAATTTCCTGTCATCCTCTTGTTTCAAGATTTATGAGGGGTCTCTTTTTAACTAAACCTCCCATCAAATCACCTCCGGTGGCATGGGATCTTAATCTTGTTCTGGGTCAACTCATGAAGCCACCCTTTGAACCTTTAGCTACTTCGGAGCTAAAGTTTCTTTCATGGAAAGTCATTTTCCTAATTGCTATCACTTCTGCAAGACGCATTAGTCAACTGCAGGCTTTAGTGGCTGACCTGCCTTATACGAGGTTTCATCATGACAAAGTAGTCTTAAGGACTCATCCTCTTTTTATGCCAAAGGTAGTATCACCTTTTCATTTAAACCAATCGGTTTATCTCCCAGTCTTCTTTCCTAGGCCTCATGCCTCCAGCGTGGAAAGAAATCTTCATACCTTAGATTATAAACGGGCTCTGGCTTTTTATCTTCACAGAACTCAGCCATTTAGAAAGTCTTCTCAGCTTTTTCTGGCTTTTGACTCTAGTCATTTAGGACTTCCAGTCACTAAGAGAACTCTCTCTAAGTGGATTGCAGACTGTATTTCCTTTACCTATCAGAGTAAAGGAATCCCTCTTGAAGGTCATGTCACGGCTCATAATGTTAGAGCCATGGCAGCCTCAACAGCTAATCTTCATTCAGTTGCTATTGATGAGATCTGCAAAGCAGCAACTTGGGCTTCTGTACATACTTTCACTGCCCACTATTGTTTAGACAAGTACTCCCGTCGGGATGCCTTGTTCGATCAGGCTGTTCTACAGCATCTCTTCCATTCCTAGATCAACTCCTTCCCACCATCCACTCTTGGATGCCTGAGGTCCCTGGAAGGAAGCATGGCCCATCTTACATAGATCCGCAACATGCTAGGGTCAGCCCTAGGCATTTTTAGCTGGGGAGTCCCCATATGTGAAGACTACATTCCTGCTTGTTCCTGGAGATAGCATAGTTACTCACCTGTAACAGGTGATCTCCGGGAACAGCAGGAATAAGTCTTCACAACCCACCCACCTCCCCTAGGAGTTGTCTTTCTCTTTCTTTCTATTTTTCTTCTGCTTCTCTCCTTTGGTCTCAGCTTTCAACTCAACTGAAGTGAGAGAGGTAGTTGGGCGGGAAAGCAGCACGCATGCGTGGTGGGATGCTCCCAAAAGCTTTCCTTTTGGGACGCTGGGGAGCGTTCCTGCGCAGGCTCCATCGGTGCCGACGGTACCCATATGTGAAGACTTATTCCTGCTGTTCCCGGAAATCACCTGTTACAGGGAGTACGCTTCACTCACCTGTAATAGGTGATCTCCAGGAACATCAGGAATCAATCTTTACAACACACCTTCCTCTCCTAGGAGTTGTAGGGTATTCTCTTTTTCCCTCTATCTCTCAGCTACCAACTCAACTGAGGAGAGGAGTTGGGAAGGCGGGAAGGCAGATGTGCAATGGCAGTGGATTGCTGCCAAAAGCTTTCAAATTGTATGCTGGGGAGTGTTCCCTTGCGGACTTTGTCGGTACTGATGTCGCCCATATATGAAGACTGATTCCTGCTGTTTCCAGAGATCACCTATTACAGGTGGGTAACAACGCTTTAACTAAGTTTGCCATGCAGATTTAGGGAGACTGGGTAGTTTTGATTTAGTCTGGGCCCCTTTTGTACAGTGTGCCCAGACAAAGCTGAACTTACCCTTCATTCCTGACCCTTCTGTTTGAAGCTTGAGGTGGGAGGTGGAGGGCTTGGGTGAGGGTTTATGGGTGCCTTTCTTGGCTTGATCCTCTTTGTTTGGATTTGCTATTTGAAAATGTTTTCTAAGAAATGAAGTTTAAAAAAACAGCAAAAAGGCTATCCTAAATATATCTGCATAGTTATATGAATAGTTGAGGTGACGTTTACCACTCTATATTAATATTCAGCATTGCTTCTTCTAAGGATCTTGATGGTGGCCAGCTTGTTTGCTGACTGGTTCAGGTCACCTGAGAGGTAGGTGGCTTGCAACATTGTTGCCATAGGGATCGCTAGGTTCCATATCTTGATCACCTCCTGGCAGAACTTAAGGGAGCGCACGAGTAACTTGGCTTGATGTAGAGTATGGCACTTGTCTGTGCAATTTGAATGGTATAATAAATGGCTCAATTGATTTGATGAGAAGGACTTTTTACCCCACTTGTCCACACACCTATATGTGTAGCTGAAGGGAATGCACACCCCAGCCAGTTGTGAATGTCTATGATGAGGACAAGCTCATACTGAGATGCTTGAAAGGAACTTCCCATCCATAGGTTGGGAAACTTCTGTCACCAGCACTGACCCCTGGAAGGGTCTTATATTCAGGTCATATGAAAGGATTGACTTTGACTGTGGCTACCATATTCTGCAGGATTTTGAGGCATGTGTAGGCTCTTACTAAACATGCTCAATATATATGGCTAACAGCACTGAATATATGGATAGTGGTGCTGAATATATGGCCTAAGTTAAATGTCACTGCTAGCATTTAATTTAAACCGATTACTGCGCTAGCTCAAAAGTGACCCCACATGAAATGATTGGTTGTGCTGCGTGCTGTACCTCTATTAATGGGCTGAATGTTAGTTCCAGATTTGTAAAGGGAATTAGCCATATGAATGGTAACACTGCCAAAATAAGCAATAAGACTTAATCTAAAGCCAAATAATTCTTACAGACCAGAAAGTCATCTAAATAAGCTAATGTGTTATTGTACTGGCTACAGTTTGTAAAAAAAGAGTCAGTTTATATTTGTAATCACTGGATCTCGGAAAGAATTTGCAACAGAAAATAAGGTTCTGCTAATTCTCTAGGAACAAACAGGAAGTCAGTCCTCACCACGTGTGGTCCCCTTCCTGCCCAAGGGTGCCATCTTCTCAGTCTCCTTTTTTCTGCGGAGCCCTTCAGATGTTGTCTGGCTTGTCCCCGGAAAAAGTTGATTTTTCTCTCTCTGCGTTTCATACTTGCCTTCGGTATTGCACCGGTGCCGGTGGTGAGCAAACAACACGACGCGATGTATCGGGTCCGCCGGAGCCTGGGCTTCCAAAAGTCTCAGCTGCCGCATAACTCCATGGTGGTGGAGTCAGCCATGTGTCGGCTGAAGAGCCCAAATTCGCACTCCTCAGAGCCTCCCGGCAGGCCCGCACCTTTGATGTTCTCAGCAGAATGTGCTACCAGGGCTCAATGCTCATCTGCCACATTCAGGCCTACCAGCTGTACATAGGCATGTACCTGACAGACCTGTTGAAGGAACTCGCCGGGTTCTCAGCTGGTCTCTCCGAGGAACCTTTGCAGTGGTACAAGAACCTGGCCAAGCAGTCCGTGAATGCTTCAAATTCATATCTTGGGCGGCCTATGACAGGTTCGAGTCAGCGGCTCAAGTAGCAGCAGCTGGCATCGGTGCATGCCTCCAAGCTTGGCTACAGTCGTTCGACCTCGAGCAGTGGGTTCAGAACAAATTGGTTGATGTCCCTTGCCAAGAAGAGAACCTCTTTGGCAAACCCATGACCGACAAGGCTGCTGAGCTGGAAATCGAGTTCATGATGAGGACCAGGCTCTCTAAAAAGACCACTGCCCCTCCCCAATGGAAGGGCTTGGGTAAAAAGCCCTTCTACCCAAGGAAGGGAGCTACTTACAGAAACTACCCACGTTATCAGGCCTCCCCAGCTCCCTAACAGGGTCAGCAGGCCAAGGGACATGGGCATGGCCCACATAAGCAGAAGGCTCCAAAACCCCAGGCACCAGCTCCGGCCCAGCCAGGGGGGAGCTTTTGACTCCTTGAGCATAACCTCTCTGCCCCAAGATCAGCAGCCCACAGGGTGACGTCTGGCCCTCTATGCCCAGAGATGGGTGACCATCACCAATGATGCCTGGACACAGGCGTGGCTGCAGTCATCGGACCTCGAGCCATGGGTTCAGGACAAGTTGGTCGATGTCCCCTGCCGAGGTGAGAACCTTTTTGGCAAACCCGTGACCGAGAAGGCCGCTCAGCTCGAGACCAAGCACCTTACCCGGACAAGGCTGTCGAGGAAGACCTCTGCCCCTTCACACAAGAAGAAGGGCTCGGGTAAAAAGTCCTTTTACCCGAGGAAGGGCACTGCCTACAAACAGTAACCTCAGTATCCGGCTGCCCAAGCAGCCCCCCAGGGTCAGCAAGCCAAGGGCCAGGGTAATGGGCCCCGTAGGCAGAGGACCCCCAAGCCTTCTACCCCTGCTTCCACTCAGCAGGGTGGGGGTTTTTGACTCCTTGAGCGTAGTCACTCTCTCCCTGCTTTCCCAGCCCTGCACAGGTGGTCGCCTTGTACTCTTTGCCCACCAGTGGCCTCTCATTACCACCGACAGTTGGGTGCTGGACATAGTCCAAAAAGGCTATGCCCTGCATTTTCATCAACTGCCTCCTCCTTACTTCCCAGGGGAGCCCTTGAGGCCTCCCCTGCACACAGACCTTCTCCTTCGAGAGCTCCAAGGTCTGTTGGTGGACAGGGCGGTGGAGCCTGTGCCTCCCCACTTGCAAGGTCACGGATTCTACTCCAGGTATTTCCTGGTACCCAAAAGGACCGGTGGCCTTCGACCCATTCTGGACCTCAGGAACCTCAACAAGTTCCTAGACAAAGAAAAGTTCAAGATGCTTACTCTAGGAACACTTCTGCCCTACCTCCAGCAGGGAGACTGGCTATGCTCCTTAGATCTAAAGGATGCGTACACTCACATCCTCATTCATCCAGACCACAGAAAGTACCTCAGGTTCATTGTGGGAGAAAACCATTATCAGTACAGAGTACTGCCTTTTGGCCTGACCTCCGCTCCCAGGGTCTTTACCAAGTGCCTGGCAGTGGTTGCGGCCTACCTGAGAAATCAAGGCATCTTTGTCTTTCCCTATCTGGACGACTGGCTCATCAGGGGTCAGACGTGCCTGGAGGCCAGACAAGCCACCCTCAGAACCATTGCTCTGCTTCAAAACGTGGGCTTTGTCATAAACTTCGCAAAGTCCACTTTGCTCCCCTCCCAGAACTTGGAGTTCATAGGGACAAGGTTAGATTCTCAACTGGCAAAGGCATTCTTGCCAGAAGACTGGGCCCAAAGACTGATGGACGTGGCCAAACAGTTCCTAAGCAAGCCCCGGTCTCCGCCAGACTCTGCCTCAGGCTTCTGGGCCACATGGCTTCGACAGTACATGTGACTCCCAATGCCAGGCTTCATATGAGGCCTGCACAGTGGTGCCTTTGGACTCAGTGGTCACAGGCCTCAGGCCGCCTAAGAGACAGGATAAGGGTGTCCAAACCCCTTTTGACCTCCCTCAGCTGGTGGCTACATCCACCCAATCTGCTGAAGGGGATGCCCTTCCAAATGCCAGAGTACTCGGTGGTCCTCACCACCGACGCCTCTCTGCGGGGCTGGGGTGCTCATTGTCTAGACAAGTGCACCCAAGGCCTCTGGTCTCCTTGGGAAGCAGCCCAACAGATCAATCCCCTGGAGCTTCGAGCTATCCGCTTAGCTCTCAAGGCTTTTTCTCCTGCCCTGGCTCAACACTCAGTCTTGATTCAAACAGAAAACCAGGTAGCCATGTTTTATGTGAACAAACAGGGCGGGACTACAGGGTAAACTATTTAAGACTAATAAAAGAAAATATTTTTTCACTCAACGTGTAATCAAACTCTGGAATTTGTTGCCGGAGGATGTAGTAAAGGCTGTTAGTGTAGCTGGGTTAAAAAAAGGTTTGGACAAGTTCCTGGAGGAAAGGTCCATAAACCATTATTAAGAAGGGACCCAGGATATCAATGCTTGAACCAGTACAAGCATTGTGGAACCTGTGTCCCTTGGGGAAACTGCTAGGTACGTATGACCTAGATTGGCCACTGTTGGAAACAGAATGCTGGGCTTGATGGACCTTGGTCTGACCCAGTATGGCATATCTTATGTTCTTATGGGACTGGGTCCCAGCTGCTTTGTCGGGAGACTCAAGACCTTTGTTCCTTTGCCCTAAAGCACAACATGCTTCTCAGGGCGGTGTACCTTCCAGGCCAGGAGAACTGCCTGGCCGACCGGTTGAGCAGAATTCTGCAGCCCCACGAGTGGCAGCTGCATCCCTTGGTGGTTCAGAAGATCTTCCTGAAGTGGGGTCTCCCTTGAATAGATCTGTTTGCCAGTCCGCTGAACAAGCAACTGCCCAAGTTCTGCTCCAGGCAGCCGCATCCTTTGAGGATAGCACCGGATGCTTTTCTGATGTCCTGGTCTCAGGGCCTCCTATATGCGTTTCCTCCCACGCCCTTGGTGGCCCGAACTCTTTTCAAGACTCTTCAAGACAAGGCCTCGGTACTGCTGGTAGCTCCCAGGTGGCCGAGACAGCCTTGGTTTCCACTTCTGCTTCAGCTGGCAGTGGATTCCCCACTACCTCTGGGGTTTCAACCCGACCTTCTCTCACAGGAGCAGGGTTCCCTTCTGCACCCCAATCTCAAAGCTCTCAATTTGATGGCCTGGAGGTTGCAAGGGTAGTTTTGGCTCCCTGGGGCCTACCTCAGGAGGTTGAGGAGGTTGTCCTAGCCTCTCGGAAACAGTCCACTAGGAAAACCTATGCTCTAAAGTGGAAGAAGTTTTCTGTGTGGTGTCAGCTGTGTAAAGAGGATCCTTTCTCCTGTACGGTACCAGTAGTGCTTCAGTATTTACTGCACTTATCCAATCAGGGACTTAAGTCCAATTCTGTTCGGGTCCACCTCTCAGCTCTAGCAGCTCACCACTCACTGGTGGAAGGACATTCCCTGTCGGGAAACCCCTTGGTGTCCAGGTTTCTTAGAGGCTTGCTCTTGCTCAAGCCTCCCATCCGTCCTCCTGCTCCTGAGTGGGAGCTGAATGTGGTCTTGCAGCAACTGACTCGCCCACCTTTTGAGCCGATGGCTACTTGCCCTCTACGCTTTCTTTCCTGGAAGACTATCTTCCTGATAGCCCTCACCTCGGCTAGGCGAGTGAGTGAGCTTCAGGCCCTGGTTTGTGATAGGCCTTACACCAGGATTTATAGGAACAGGGTAGTCCTCAGGACTCATCCAAAGTTCCTCCCAAAGGTTGTCTCCTCTTTTCACCTCAATCAAGAGGTGGTTCTTCCAATATTCTTCCCTAGGCCTCATGCAAGCCAGGCTGAAGCAGTTCTGCATACCCTGGACTGTAGGGGAGGGCCTTATCCTTCTACCTTGACCGTACGCAAGGGCATCAAAGGGCTACTCAGCTCTTCGTCTCCTTTGACCCCAATAAGTTGGGGTTGGCTGTGTCCAAGCGTAACTTGTCCATCTGGGTGGCTGACTGTATCACCTGGGCTTACAAGGCGGCTGACCTTCCTTTGCAGGGTCGGGTCATGGCCCATTGTGTCAGGGCAATGGCTGCCTCAGTGGCTCATCTCCGCTCTGTGCCCTTGGTAGACATCTGCAGGGCTGCAACTTGGTCTTCAAGCCAGACGTTTGCGACCCATTACTGTCTGGAGAGGGAGTCCCGTAGGGACAGTGCTTTTGGCCAAGCAGTACTCCGGAATCTCTTTGAGGTTTAGGCAACTCCTGCCCTCCTGCCCTCTGTTGGGCTACCGGTGGAGGTTGTGTCCTTGAAAAGCCTTTCTTTGCTGCTGAGACTAGAGGGAGTTCTCTTGTTCAGCCTGGGTTCCTGGTAGCCCAGAGCTAGGGAGGCACCCATATGTGAGGACTGACTTCCTGCTTGGTCCTGGAGAAAGAGTAGTTACTCACCTGTAACAGGTGTTCTCCAGGAGCAGCAGGAATCAGTCCTCACAACCCTCCCTCCTACCCTTGGAGTTGCAGTTGTACATAGTTTATTTTTCATTTTTGTGTGCTCTTCTTAACTATGTCATTTGACTGAGGTAAGATGGCACCTTTAGGTGGGAAGGGAACCGCGCATGCGTGCCAGCATTCCCAAAGGCTTTCATGGAAAGCTGGGGAAATGCTCCGCTGGGGCTTCATCGGCACCGATGACACCCATATGTGAGGACTGATTCCTGCTGCTCCTGGAGAACACCTGTTACAGGTGAGTAACTACTCTTTCACTGAACGTGTAATCAAACTCTGGAATTAGTTACCGGAAGATGTAGTAAAAGCTGTTAGTGTAGCTGGGTTTAAAAAAGATTTTGACAAGTTCCTGGAGGAAAGGTCCATAAACCATTATTAAAAGGGACCCAGGATATCACTGCTTGACCAAATACAAGCATTGTGGAACCTGTCTCTTTGGGGAAACTGCTTGGTACTGTCAGCAACACTTCCCTGGTGGCCAGTGGACACCAGGGCAGGTGCGACACAAAAATATAAGGTTAAGATTGGAGAGTCTTCTAATGGCCTCAAATGAGAGTTGGTACTTGTAGTTTCCTTTGCTCCAATCTTCAATGAAACAATCAAGCTGAGTGGTGGGAATTAATAAGGCTTTTATTTCCCTTTTCACAGTGGTTCTAAATAGTGGGTTATAACTTTAAAGCAAATGTCCTTAACTCAGGTATAAAACACTCAGGGTTCAAAGCAAAAACTGTTATACGTCACAGGAATGGAGGTGCTCAAACAAATAAAGAATGCTCTGCTGGCAATTCCCCAATCACAAGTCTGGCAGTGACTCTAAACTTTCAGAAATGCAAAGTGTACAGTCCATCTCATGGTCAGATAAATCTCCTGCCAGTTCCACTTGCATTGGCTCGTTATCAAAAAGCTCTGATTCTATATCCCTGGTTTCTTGTAAAACACCTTCAGGGTTTTTGTATATTTTCTGTAGCAGTTCCCAATGTCCTTGGCCTAGCCTAGGGCGTCGGCCACGTGCTGTATTAGGCTTTAAAGTACCCTCTTTCCTTAGAGGCTTTATAGCAGCTTTTTCATAGCTTTTAACATTCACAACTTTCTTGTTAGCCATACATTTCTCATATCTTGTATGGCAGCAATCCTCAAGTTACCGGCTTTCTTCCACTGCCTGCCTTTCCCAGGCAGCCGCTTGGTGAAATCCTTTTCTATGCAGGTTAGGCTTACCCTGCAGCCTTTGACGTCCTTCTCCTTGTGAAGGCCTGCCTCTGTACAAGCCCAGCTTCTGGCTTTCTGACTCAGGGTGGCTTGGCTTCTCCAGCTGATTCTTGTTTGGCTTAGGGTTGCAGTTACAGCAGTGCTTTTGCCTCTGAGGGCAAACAGCTCTTGGTTTGGCTTGAGCTGACACCTCCTTAGGTCCTTCCTCAGCTCCTGGGAAATCACCTCTCCCTCCTGGGAATCCTCTAGCACTAGAGTAGTCAGGTTTCCACTTCCACCTCTCTCTCTCGGTGCTGCCAGTGATTCTCCCCTTGCTTCTGCTAGGGCTGCTGCTTCATCTGTTGCCTGTGCTGCCTCTTCTCCTTCCTTCCTTCCAGTCTTCCACACTCCCCTTATGAAGCCCTTTTGCCTTTGAGGATTGGAAGCTGGTTAGCATTTCCTCGTGACCAGCTGGGCGTGGCTCTTCAGTCTTCCTGAAGACACTCTTGCTCCCTCTAGTTGGTTCCTGGGAATATTGCAAATCTTTTTCTCTGTGAAAAACACCTTCTTTTCTCTCAACTGGGCTCTCATCAGCCCTCGCTGCATGACAGTACTTATGACCTAGATTGGCCACTGCTGGAAACATTATACTGGGCTTGATGGACCTTGGTCTGAGCCAGTATGGCATATCTTATGTTCTTATAAGGATGCTTATACCCATATCTTCATCCATCCCAACCACAGGCAGTACCTGCTCTTCGTAGTAGGGGGCAGGCATTTTCAATTCAGGGTGCTCCCCTTCAGCCTAGCTTCTGCCCCAAGAGTTTTCACAAAATGCCTGGCAGTCATGGCCATCTTCCTCCCACTCTAGGGGGTCTTCATCTTTCCCTACCTGGACGACTGGCTCATAAAAAGAGGCACAGCAGTCCATCGCATATGCACCATCCAGGTTCTGCAACACTTGGGCTTTGTCATAAACTACCCCAAGTCTCACCTCCTCCCGACACAATGACTGGAGTTCATTGGGGCAAAGACTGACACTCTCCAGTCAAAGGCTTTCTTGCCGAGTGACCGTGCCGATCGTCTCAGGTCTCTAGCTCAGGATGTACAGTACTGTCCCTCTGTGCCTGCCCGGCTTCTTCTACGCCTCCTTGGGCACATGGCCTCCATGGCTCATGTCACCCCAGACGATCACCTCCATATGAGAGCTGCGCAGTGGTGTTTCTGAGACCAGTGGTCTCAGGCCAATTGGCGAACTCCCTGACCTGGTGGCAGTCGCCCCAGCATCTCAAGGCGGGCATGCTTTTTCAGGCCCCAAGCCTCTCGCAGGTTCTCACTGCAGACACATCTCTACTTGGCTGCAGAGCCCACTGCAGAGATCTCCGCACTCAGGGCAACTAGTCACCGGATGAGAATATCCAGCAGATCAACCTCCTGGAGCTCTGAGCCATACACCTAGCCCTGAAGGTCTTCTGTCACCACCTGTGTCACCAGCCGGTGCTGGTCCAGATGGACAATTAAGTGGCGATAGTCTACATGAACAAACAGGGGAGCACGGGGTCTCATACCCTTTGTCAGGAGGCACTGGTCCTCTGCTCATACACAGTCCAACAGGGTATCCTCCTGCAGGCAATGTACCTGCCAGGCCAGAACCACCTGCTGGCCGACAGACTCAGCAGAGTCCTCCAACCACATAAGTGGCAGCTGGACCCCAGGGTAGCCAGTTGGCTTTTCTGGCTCTGGGGAGAACCCGTAATGGACCTGTTCACCAGCCTGGACAACTTTCAGTTGCCCCGCTTCTACTCCCAGCAGGCCCACTCCTCCAGGGTGACAGTGAATGCGTTCCTGGGCTCATGGTCAGAAGGCCTCATGTACGTCTTCCCTCCAACACCGCTGATCACCAAGACCTTGTTCAGGATCCTCTGTGACAGGGCCTCGCTCATCCTGATAGCTCCTCAATGGCCCAGGCAACCGTGGTTTCCACTGCTTCTATAATTGACGGTGGAGGCCCCCATCCCCTTGGGGACCGCCCTGGGACTCCTGTCTCAGGAGGGGGGCTCTCTTCTGCACCCCAAGTTGGGGTTCTTGTCGCTGACAGCATGGCTGATAAGAGGATGACTGGCCCCTTTCAACCTTACGGTTGAGGTGGAGGACATTCTGCTGGCCTCTCGCAAGGCCTCTACTAGGTTCTCTGGTGCACTGAACATGGGGGTGATCCTTTCTTCTGCCTGGTGGCTCTGGTGTTGCAGTACCTTTTCCGCCTCTCTCAGTCTGGGCTCAAGACTAACTCTGTCCGAGTGCACCTTAGTGCCCTGGCGGTGCACCACCATATGGTGGATGGTAAACCCCTCTCAGTCCAATCATTAGTGATCCGTTTCCTTCGGGGCTTGCTCCTATCGAAGCCCCGGTTCGCCCTCTGGTAACCGATTGGGACCTCAATGTGGTGTTGGGGCAGCTCACTCGCCCACCCTTCAAGCCTCTGGCTACCTGCCACCTTCACTACCTCTCTTGGAAGGTGGCTTTCCTGGTTGTGCTCACCTCTGCTCGCAGAGTTAGCGAGCTTCAGGCTCTTGTGGCAGAGGTGCCTTATACCAGGTTCTACAAGAACAGAGTGGTGCTTCGCATGCATCCCAAATTCTTGCCGAAGGTAGTGTCGCCCTTCCACCTTAACCAGGAAGTGGTGCTCCCTACCTTCTTTCCAAAACCTCACTCCAATCAGGTGGAGACAGTCCTTCACACCTTGGACTGTAAGAGGGCCTTGTCCTTCTATATCCATTACACTCAGGACCACCGCAAAGCTTCTCAGCTTTTCATCTGCTATGACCCCTGTAAGCTGGGGGAGGCAGTGATCAAGCGTACGCTGTCCACATGGGTAGTGGATTGTATCACCCTCGCTTACGAACAAGTGAGGCTCCCAATGGAAGGTTGCATCACAGCGCACCGTGTCAAGGCCATGGCGGCCTCGGTGGCAAACTTGTGCTCTATCCAGATGGTGGATATCTGCTGTCCATACCTTCGCAGCCCATGTCTGGAAAGAGAGTCACGACGGGACAGTGGCTTCAGCCAGGCTGTGCTCCGTAACTTTTTCAGGTTTTAGGCAACTCCTACCCTCCGACCCTTCTGTGTTCAGGCTACCGGAGTGCTGGTTTCATCAGACACATGGGTCCTACTGTGGTCTGTGGGAACAGACTCAATTGCTGCTGCTTGTGGCTCCCCATGAGGGAGCCCTGTTTTTGCTATGGGCTTTTGGTAGCCTGTAGCTGGGGAGTCCCATATGTGAGGAATGACTTCCTGCTTGTTCCTGGAGAAAGCGTAGATCTCCAGGAACAAGCAGGAATGTAGTCTTCACATATGGGTATCGTCGGTACTGACGGAGCCTGCGCGGGAACGCTCCCCAGCGTCCAATTAGAAAGCTTTTGGGAGCATCCCACAGCGCCTGCGTGCTGCCTTCCCGCCTTTCCCAACTGCCTCTCTCCAGTTCTTCGTTTTCTGCAGAGCCAGCAGGTCGTTTTTCCTGTCACCGCAGAAATTATCCCATCTTTTTCCTTCTTTTTTGTGGTAGCGTCTGCCTTCCTCGACACTATACCGGTACCGCCGGTTCTTTCTTTTTTTCTTTAAAAAAAAAAAAATTCTAATCTTTTTTTCTGGACTTTCCAGTCTTTTTTCTGTCGGGTGCCACGCGCCATTTTGGGCACTAGGCCCAACTTTTTCTTCAGAATGGAAAAACCCGTCTCGGGTTTTAAAAAGTATTCCAAGTGTGGCGGTACCATCTCCGTCACCGACACTCACGAGTGGTGCCTTAAATTTTTAGGTCCTGACCACTCCATCTCGGAGTGTGTTGTCTGTGGGATGATGTCGAAGAGGGGTCGGCAAAACCGAGCTGCTAAGCTTAGCACCCTTTTTCCCTCCGATTCAGCATCCATGGCATCGACTTCTTCCAGGCTTTGTCTTCCTCCCATGGATCTCAGGTAACCAAACATAAATCTGGCCGGTCCTCAAAGGGTAGATCTCCTTCTAAGCAGTGAGATGCCTCTGGCGTTGCCCTTGAGGGACTTGTACCAGCAAAATTGCCCCGGCGGGAGGCTTCGGCTTCCAAAGCACTATCGGGGCTCCAGGATGTTCTCGAGGCCTCAACCTCGGCAGAACTACTGGTGCCATGCTCTGGGGTACCGGCCGCTTCGTCTGGTACCAATACCAGCCGCTTCATCTGGTACGATACCCAGGCATCGGCAGCGTCAATAGATCAGAGGTTCTTGGCTATTGAACGCAGTCTGGCGGCTCTCCTTGCAGCTTCGGTGCCTTCGGGACCACTTCCGACGGTTCAGCCGGTATCGACACCGGTTCTGGCACCGATATCGGTACCAGTACCGACAGTATCAACATCGGCAACACCGAGTCATGCTGTTTCCTCAGGTATCGACAGGCCGGTACTGGACCCCTCCGGTACTGACTTTGATCGGTACCGGTATCGTGCTTTGCAAGAGCACCAGGACAGGAGATATTTTGAATCCTCCGATGAGTCTGAGGATTCTGACAGCTCTGTCAGTACCGGAGCACTTCTCTCTGAGGAGCCTTCCTCTCCTAAACGTAGGATGTCTCCTCCAGAGGATATATCCTTTCAGGATTTCATCCGGGAGGTGGCTAGAGGTCTTTCCATCACAGTGGCTCCTGAAACAGAGCCCAGAGCAAAGGAATTGGAGATTTTACAATATCCTAAATCTCCCAAGGAGGCAGCTACTTTGACTATTCATGAGATCTTGCATGATCTCATGCTAAAAATATGGGAAACACCTATTACAACCTTTCCTCATTCTCGTAGGCTTAATACCATGTGTCGAGTACCTCCTTGTCCTGGCTTTCAAAAAACCCAGTTGCCACACCACTCCATGGTAGTGGAATCAGCTATGAGAAGGATCAAGAGTGCAAAAAGACATGCATCTAATCCTCCAGAACATGAATGTAGGACTCTTGATGCCTTTGGGCGTCGAACCTTCCAGGCCTCTATGCTTTCTGCCAGGATTAGTTCCTACATTTTATATATGGGAATGTTCCTCAAGGAGGTTACAGGAGATCTACCGCCCTCTCTGCCGCCCTCTTCACTCCGGCATCCATCGGCTCTCCCTGAAGGGGATCGAGCATGCCGGAGCAATGCGGGAGCACAAGGATTAAGCGCTGCCCAATCGGGGCAGCCCGGGAGCTTTAAATACCAGCGCCATCGGGCGCACCCACGCCTGGCAGGCCCGCGCCTGAGGGCCTCGCCAGAGGGCCCTTTGGCATGGACCGACAATAAAAACGCACTACATCCAGCACCCCCTCGAGTGTATCCAGCAAGGCTACGAGGCGTACAGCAACAACAGGACAAGACTGAACAGCAGCACGTCTTCTTCTAGGATCACCCCTTAAGCATTAGACGCGACAGTAATGACTTAACCAGCTAACTGCTCTTCCCTCTGTTACAGACTGCAAGTATAACCACTGTTGTCTGCTACAATTTATTAAGACTTTGCTACTAGTATCAGCAGTGTTGTGCTACTAGTGTTGCTACTATTGTTGCTAGTAGTCTGTTTACCAGTGTTGCCAATACCTTACTAGTGTTGCCACTATTGTTGCTAGTAGTCTGTTTACCAGTGTTGCCAATACCTTGCTGCTACTGCTGCTATTGTTATCAGTAGTCTGTGCTATTGCTTACTGCAAGTACTACCCACATCACAAATCTCTCAGTGAGAAGGCCCAGCCAGCTTACACATCCCACCAAAGAATCCCTACCACTCACAGGAAACACTGAACCAGACCAACACTTTACTATCCATCATGACCTTATCCAGTTTATACCTCCTTAGCATTTCTCTCCTGTACACTCTATCTTCCGCCTCCACCTATAACCCAATCCCAATAGTTCAAACTCAAGGTAGGAGACAACACTGCAACACACACCATACACTAACAGAACCCCCCCAAAACCCTCACTCATACCTAATTCACATACCACTCCAGCACACCACAAAACACAAGGAGGTGCAAAATCTAAAACCATGCAACCTAAAATGCGCACTCATAAATTCCCGGTCAATCTGTAAAAAGTGGCCAGCCATTATTGACCTCATAACACAACTCAAGCTAGATATCCTGCTACTAACAGAGCCATGGCTCACTACCTCAGACTCAGTACTTATCAATCAAATCATCCCCCCAGATTTCTCTATACACTCATGCCACAGAATGGACCGCAGAGGAGGTGGGACCCTCATTCTAGCAAAGGCAGATCTCCAATATCAAACAAACAGCTCAACCCACCTGGATATCATCACTATATCCAACATCCATAGTACCATTAACCTTGTCTATAGATCCCCCGTCTCTTCCCCTGAAGATCTCGCAACTATAATTGACCTAGCCTCCAACCCCAAAGACGCACGTAAGCCAAACTGGGTACTAGGTGATTTCAATCTGCCAGCCCTGTAGGATAATCAGGCCAATGCCTTCCTTGACGCTTTCAACAACCTAGGATACGAACAAATAGTTGATGCCCCCATCCACCAGAAGGGAAACATGCTCGACCTCATTTTCTACCCACAACCGGATGAGAACTCAAAATACAAGTATGGCATACTTATAGCACCCGTCCCTTAGTCGGATCACAACCTAATACAATTTCAAATACCTATCCAGCAGGAAAATGAGCAAACAAAGAGACTAACTGAAAAACCAGCAACACCCACATGTCGATTCAGACCCCTGGACGAAGACACAATCGTCAAGGACGTCCTACCTAAAATCATATCTACACCTCCAGACCTCGAAGAGATGATGGCTTCATGGAACAAATGCCTTAGCTCTTTTGCCCGCAAATCTGTCCAAACTAAACCACCTACCCCTGGCAAGTGTCCAAGAAGTAGAAAACCCGCACAATGGTATACCGCTGAACTAAGAACCTCCTTACTCCTACTAAGGAAACTGGAAAGAAAATGGCGACATACACGGGCCCCAATGGAACTAATAGCATACACCTCCCACCTTAAAAAACATTGGGAGTTAATATCAGCGACAATGAGAGAACATCACTCAAATCTCCTAAACCGCGCCTTAAACAAACCCCATTAGCTTTTCAACATTCTAAAAACCCTAACGAAGGAGCCATCGCCCCGCCATCTGGACATGATTAATTCACAAGACTATGCAGATTACTTACTGGCCAAAATCAACAATGTCAGCAAAGCCATGTTATCCAACCCTAGCAGTAATTTGCCACATATCCAGCCACTCACAACTATCGTAACTCCAACAACCACACAAGTTGAGGACATCATTACTACCGTCAGCGCCACCATTGCACCAAATGACCCCTGTCCAGCATTCTGGATAAGAGCTCTATGGAAGGAAATCAGCCCTATACTATGTAATATCATGGACCTGTCCTTCTCTACAGGTCTATTCCCATCATGCCTCAAACAGACGTCAATCAGACCTCTTCTGAAGAACACCAAACTGGATCCACAGAAGGTTGAATCATATCGACCAATATCAAGCATTCCACTGTTGGCAAAGTTAATTGAAAAAGTTGTGCAACGTCCAATACAGGACCATATTGACTCAACGGCTCCCCTGGACCCAGCCCAACATGGCTTTCGAGAATCACACGGCATGGAAACTCTCCTAACCACACTAATCAATACACTAGTCACAGGAACCGATAACATCAAACAAGGATTCGCACTGATTTTCCTAGACATTGCCGCTGCGTTTGATTCCGTAAACCATGATCAACTCCTGAGATGGCTTCAAGATAAGGGAATCAGCGGTTTAGCATTGAGCTGGTGTAAATCATACCTAACGGATAGATGGCAGCAAGTTCGTACAGGTTCCACAATCTCTAAACCTTTCCAGCAAAAACATGGTGTACCTCAAGGCTCCTCACTCTCTGCTTTATTATTCAACATATATATGCAACCCGTATGCGAAGTAATCCGCTCCTTCAACGTCTCATGTCTAATCTACGCTGACGACGTACTGCTCTTCATCCCATTCTTGACTGATAAGCCAGATTTCTCCCCTCTGATAAATTGTTTTGAGGCTCTAACAGACTGGTTCCATGCTCAAGGCCTCAAGATAAACTTTAAAAAACAGACGTACTCTTCACTACAAGAAATCAAAACTTCTCCCTTCCACCTGCGCTAAAGACGAAAGATGCTGAGCTCACAACCAGACCCACGATCCGCTACCTTGGTGTTACATTAGACCAGCGGCTAGATTTCAAAGCACACATCAGCAATGCCGTCAAGCAGATCCACCATAAAATACGAACATTGAGACATCTCCGACCTCTACTACAACCAGGCGATTTCAGGACAGTATTTCAGGCACTTGTGACCCCCCACTTTGACTATGCCAATACTATTCTTCATGGCCTACCCAAGTGCTCATTAAGTCCACTACAACTAGCTATGAATACCGCGGCTCGCTTCCTCCACGGAGCCTCCAAAGGAGACCATATCACCCCTATTCTAAAGGAATTACACTGGCTGCCAATCTACTGTCGGACAACATATAAAGTAGCCTTGATAACATTTAAGGCCATCAACAACATGTCCTCCTCCTCCCTTACAGAATTGATCCACCTTACCCCGGCAAACAGAGAGAGGAGATCATTCGCCATCAACACCCTTCTGATCCCTAACGAAATAACCAAATGCTCACAGGCGACAAGGAGCAGAGCTTTTAGGTTCTATCCACCCACATGCTGGAATGCACTCCCACCCTCAATCCGAGCAATTACCGATATTATACAATTCAGAAAAGCCCTAAAACATCACCTCTTTCTCCTACACTATGCACAGCCCAATATTAGCCACAACACACCCAGCTAAACATCGATGACCCACAAACATTTTGTAGCTATGTTGTACAGAATTGTATATATTGTATATAGATACCCAAGTTGAAATCCAAGTTTTATCCCTGTTTTCTGTAAAGACATATCTGACATATCGATATGCACAAATGTTACCTGTAAACTGCACTGATTTTAAAGAGCGCGGTATATAAAATAAATAAATAAATAAATAAAATAAATCTAGAGCTTATGAGCCCTCTCCTTCCTGATGATAAGAGGCAAGATTATCTTACACTTGTCAAACATGCCCAAGATGTTTCCAAGTTTGTTAATCGTGCAGCTTTTGACTGCTTTGAGTGCATAAGCAGAACCTCTGCCATTGCCATAGGTGCTCGTAGGATTGCCGGGCTCCAGGCATCTGACTTAGAACTCTGGGTACAGGACAAACTGGGGAATATCCCTTGCACAGACGAAAATCTCTTTGGCAAAAATTGGCAAGAGAAAGCTAATGAGCTGGATGCTGATAAGACCACTTTGGATAGACTATCCAAGGCTACAGCTGATCCTGCAAGGAGAAAATCCTACAAGAAACCATTCTTCTCTAAAAAGAAGAGGTTTTACCCCTCCTATACCCAGCAGGGGCATTCTGCAGGTCAGTCTGCCCGAAAGGGACAGCAGCCACCAAAACAAAGAAAAACAAAGTCTGCTAAGCCTCAACTGGCCCAGCAGACTCAGCCTCCACAGGGGCTTTGACTCCCATCTAGAGAACCTGGCCTTCCTGGCCCTCAATGGGCCAGAGCCTTCCACCATTCCAGGAAGGTTGTGTCATTTTGCCCCCAGATGGGAGCAGATAACAGCAGAAGAATGGACTCTCTCCATTGTAAAGGAGGGGTACAAGCTTCATTTCCTCAACATGCCCTCTCCTACAGTTGTAAGATGGTTCAATTCTCAGACTTCACTCGAAAATCAGTTGGGTCAAGAGGTCAATTTACTTCTTGCCCACGGGGCAATAGAAGATGTACCCATTTCCCAACAGGGTACAGGGTTTTACTCCTCCTATTTCCTTATTCCAAAGAAAACAGGGGGACACAGACCCATTTTAGACCTCAGAGAATTGAACAAATTCCTGTTCAAGGAGAAGTTCAAGATGATTTCTCTAGGAACTCTTCTGCCATACCTTCAGAGTCAGGATTGGCTTTGTTCTCTAGATCTCAAGGATGCGTACACCCATGTTCTCATCCATCCAACTCACCAAAGATTCCTTCGGTTTCTATTTCAGGGGAAGCACTACCAGTACAGGGTTCTTCCTTTTGGCCTGGCCTCAGCACCAGGGGTGTTTACGAAATGCATGGCTGTAGTGGCAGCATTTCTTCGCCCTCTAGGAATATTCGTCTTCCCCTACTTAGACGACTGGCTCATTCGAGCCCCATCAGAGTCAGAGGCCAGAATTTCCCTATCTTACACAATGCGTATACTTCAGTATTTGGGCCTGGTCATAAACATCCCAAAATCCAACCTAACTCCCACTCAATCTCTAGAGTTTATAGGAGCTATGCTGGATACCAGGAAAGCAAGGGCCTATCTTCCACAGCCCCGCTGCCTTCGCATTGTGCAGTTAGCTTCCCAAGCAGTGTTAAAAACTCATCTCACTGCTCGGGAAATGTTACAATTGCTAGGCCACATGGCATCTACCGTGCATGTGGTTCCCTATGCTCGCCTCCATATGAGAGCAGCCCAATGGACTCTATCCACTCAGTGGACTCAAGCATCAGGCTGCCTATCAGACAAAATAGCAAACTCAAGTCGCCTTATTTTGTCCCTACAATAGTGGCAGTCAACCCAAAACCTGTTTGTGGGGTCCCCTTTCCAACAGCCACCACCCCAGGTCACTCTAACAACAGATGCCTCACAGGTGGGTTGGGGAGCTCACCTGCAAGATCTCTCTACCCAAGGCACCTGGACTCCACAGGAGACCCATCTACACATCAATCTCTTGGAGCTCAGAGCAATCTTCCTTGCTCTTCGAGTGTTCCACACCCAGCTGAGCTACAAGACAGTCCTAATTCAAACGGACAATCAAGTAGCTATGTTCTATCTGAACAAGCAGGAAGGAACAGGCTCTCTGTTGCTTTGCAACGAAGCTTTGCGACTATGGGCCCTCGCCAGAGAGCATCAGATTCATCTCCTTGTGGTGTATCTGCCAGGCATTCAAAACTCCTGGGCAGACAGATTCAGTCGAGTTCTGCTTCCACACGAGTGGTCTCTTCGTGCAGACCAGGTAGCAAAATTTTTCAAATTTGGGGAACTCTGGACATAGACCTCTTTGCAAGTCCGTTGAATGCCAAACTTCCCCGATTCTGTTCCAGAATTCTGGCTCAGGGTTCTCAGGCCAGGGATCCTTGCCTCCTCCATAGGGGTCAGGATTTCCTATATGCCTTTCCACCCATTCCCCTAATTCCCAAAACCCTATTTAAGCTTCAGAGAGACAGAGGCCATATGATTCTCATAGCTCCACATTGGCCACGGCAGGTGTGGTACCCTCTGCTCCTACATCTCTCTCAAGCTCCATCTCTGGAGTTAGGATCTGCTCCAGATCTCCTGTCTCAGGAGGACGGGATGTTGTGGCATCCCGATCCCCACTCTCTGCATCTCAGGGCTAGGGCTGAGGGCCTAGACCTTCATGGTCTTAACCTGTCGCAACAAGTAAAGGATATCCTTTATGCTTCTAGAAAGCCTTCCACAAGATGCTCTTATGCTTTCAAGTAGAAAAGGTTTTCCATATGGTGTTCACAGAACGGTCTTGACCCTCTGGCTATACCTCTGGAATCATTATTAGAGTATCTCCTTCATTTATCTAATGCAGGGCTTAAGACTAACTCAGTACGAGTCCATTTAAGTGCTATTTCAGCTTCTTTAAAGCCTTTAAATGGACAACCTATTTCCTCTCATCCTCTCATAGCGAGATTTATGAGGGGCCTCCTTCTAACTAAGCCTCCCATTAGGCCACCACCGGTAGCATGAGACCTAAATCTGATTCTTGGACAGCTCATGAACATAAGATATGCCATACTGGGTCAGACCAAGGTCCATCAAGCCCAGTATTCTGTTTCCAACAGTGGCCAATCTAGGTCATATGTACCTAGCAGTTTCCCCAAGAGACACAAGTTCCACAATGCTAAAACTGGGTCAAGCATTGATATCTTCGGTCACTTCTTAATGGTTTATGGACCTTTCCTCCAGGAACTTGTCCAAACCTTTTTTAAACCCAGCTACACTAACAGCCTTTACTACATCCTCCGGTAACAAATTCCAGAGTTTGATTACACGTTGAGTGAAAAAATATTTTCTTTTAGTAGTCTTAAATAGTTTACCCTGTAGCTTCATTGCATGTCCCCTAGTCTTTCTATATTCTGATAAGGTAAACAATCGATCTACGTTTACCCGTTCCACTCCGTTCATTAATTTATAGACTTCTATCATATCTCCCCTCAG
Source organism: Ichthyophis bannanicus (assembly GCA_033557465.1). Taxonomy (NCBI): domain Eukaryota; kingdom Metazoa; phylum Chordata; class Amphibia; order Gymnophiona; family Ichthyophiidae; genus Ichthyophis; species Ichthyophis bannanicus. Next base: position 136,824,254 of record CM066049.1, on the reverse strand, counting down.
CCGTCTCTTTTCCAGGTTAAAGAGCCCTAACCTTTTTAGCCTTTCTTCATAGGAGTATCCTTCCATCCCCTTTACCATTTTGGTGGCTCTTCTCTGTACCTTTTCTAAAATCACTATATCCTTTTTAAGATACGGCGACCAGAATTGCACACAATATTCAAGGTGCGGTCTCACCATGGAACGATATAGAGGCATTATAATATCTTTTGTTTTATTTTCCATTCCTTTCCTTATCATACCTAGCATTCTATTTGCTCTCTTGGCCGCCGCTGCACACTGGGCCGAGGGTTTTAACATGGTATCCACAATGACGCCTAAATCTTTTTCCTGGGTGATGGTTCCTAATGTGGAACCTTGCATCGTGTAACCATAGTTTGGGTTGTTCTTCCCTAGGTGCATAACCTTGCACTTGTCCACATTAAATTTCATCTGCCATTTTGATGCCCAGTCTTCCAATTTATCAAGATCCTCTTGCAATTTTTCACAATCCTCTTGGATGAAGCCGCCTTTTGAACCTCTAGCTACTACCTCCTTGAAATTCCTTTCCTGGAAGGTTGTCTTTCTCATTGCAATCACATCAGCACGTCGCATCAGTGAGTTGCAAGCATTAGTGGCTGATCCTCCTTATACGAGGTTCCATCATGATAAGGTAGTCCTTAGGACTCATCCACATTTTATGCCAAAGGTGATCTCACCTTTTCATTTAAACCAAGCAGTTTACCTTCCTGTATTTTTTCCAAGGCCTCATGCTTCAAATGCAGAAAGGAATCTTCATACTTTGGACTGTAAAAGAGCACTTGCTTTTTACTTACAAAGGACACAGCAACATAGAAAGTCCTCTCAACTTTTTGTTGCTTTTGATCCTTCTCATTTGGGACCTCCAGTCTCCAAGAGAACACTGTCCAATTGGATTGCACAGTGTATTTCTTTTACCTATCAGAGTAAAAACCTCTCTCTGGAAGGCCATGTCACAGCTCACAATGTGAGAGCCATGGCAGCCTCAATGGCTCATCTATACTTTGTGTCTATTGACGACATCTGTCGAGCAGCTACTTGGGCCTCGGTTCATACCTTCACAGCCCATTACTGCTTAGACAAGGACTCCCGCCGGGATGCCTTGTTTGGTCAGGCTGTTCTACGACACCTGTTCCATACTTAATCAACTCCTACCCACCATTCCTGGTAGGATGCCAGAGATCCATGGGGGAAGTGGAGCCCTTTCACAGGGGCACACAACTTCTGGGGTTTCTCCCTGGCATCTGTAGCTAGGGAGTCCCCATATGTGAAGACTACATTCCTGCTTGTTCCTGGAGATAGCATAGTTACTCACCTGTAACAGGTGATCTCCGGGAACAGCAGGAATTTAGTCTTCACAACCCACCCACCTCCCCTAGGAGTTGTATTTCTTTTTTGTTTTCTTTCCCTCTCTCTCTCTCTGTCTCAGCTTTAAAACTCAAATGGAGAGAGGCAGTTGGGAAAGGCGGGAAGGCAGCACACAGTTGCTGTGGGATGCTCCCAAAAGCTTTCTAATTGGACGCTGGGGAGCGTTCCCGCACAGGCTCTGTCGGTACCGACGATACCCATATGTGAAGACTAAATTCCTGCTGTTCCCGGAGATCACCTGTTACAGGTAAGTAACTATGCTTTACTCACCTGTAACAAGTGTTCTCCGGGGACAGTAAGAATCAGTCCTCGCAACCCTCCCTTCTCCCCTTGGAGTTGCTCCTTGACCATCTTTTCTTTTTGCCTTCTTTTAGCTATGTCATCTGACTGAGCAAGATGGCACCCTTGGGCGGGAAGGGGACCATGCATGCGTGGTGGCATCTCCCAAAGGCTTTCTTAGAAGACTGATTCCTGCTGTCCCCGGAGAACACCTGTTACAGATGAGTAATTACGCTTTTATCTTTTGCAAATAATATGTATTGACAGTTCACCAACTTGCTCCTGTAGATCATAGCTCGGGGAGTTGAGATGACTGTACTGGTGATGATGATGATCAGTGTTCCATTGACTTAGCATATCTCTGTCAATCATTAGTCACATTGTGAACACCCCAGACAGTCTCTAACTTTTCATTTAATAGTTGATTTGACTTTATAAGGTGGTGTGTTTCCAATTGTTTTGGTACAGCAGGATAATAACAGAAGTGGCCTTGAAGTGTGGCTGCACATGCATAGGCGCTGCAAACAATTTTCAGCTGTTCCTTTTACTGTTTTGCAGAAGACATACCTTGATAGTCTTCTATGTTTATTCACAGAAGTTAGCATGCATTGTCTGGCCTATAGAAAATAGTAAATGCAATACATTGTATTTATTTATTTATTTAACTATGTTTATATACTGCTTTTCACACGGTCAAAGCTGTTTACATAGAACAAAACATTTGTTGCACGGAACAGATAAATATATATATTTATTTATTTTACATAAAACAATAAAATTTTAGTTAACAATCAATGGGATTATTAATAACGGATAACTTTCTAATTACATAATATACGTGTTTGTATATTAGCCAACTATATGCAATCAATGAACTGTATACAGTTAAGATAGCTATACCTAACAGAATATTTTTAACTATTTACAGGTGTAGGTTCTGTTGTGTGCAGGGATGGTGGTAGGGTTTCTAGCGCCCCCCTGTAACCTATAAATCGGCACTCCTTCCTCATTATTATTAATGTTGGCTGCACCCTACCCTCCTTTTCCCCCAAACCGCTTTGTGAACTCTTTTCAAGCGATATTAGTATTTCTCCTTCAAATCCAGTGTTGTAAGAAAATTGCAGCATAAGAGCAAATGCATACTCAAAATAAAAATACTTAGCAGTAAATACTTAGCATCATACAAACAGGCTGTGATAGTCCAAAAACAAATCTGATTCTGGTCATCTCACTAACAACATAAACATTCTCCAGTGCTAGGCATATTGTGAACTCGTATATAACACTGCAAAAGTCACTGAAAACTACAATGTCAAATCTACCATACCATACCAGTATACACTGTGATAAGGAAGCTTATCATAGCTCAGGAAGGAGCTATAGAAAAGGTGAAGTGACTCTGAACAAGCAACCTGTCAGTTCTGGTAGAAATAAGAAAACAGAATTTTCTTATAAAAGACTACCAGTCCCAGAATGCACCAGGTTTCCAACAGCCATTAGAGGAGCTGAAGTGGGGGAACGTGTGTTCAATCAGGAGGGCTATGAGGTAATCCCTAAGCACTCATCTCAAAGGGCAGGGCCTGATTCAGCACAGCTGCACTGTATTAGGGAGGAGCACTCATCTAAGCAGAATAAAGGTAGAGTTTATTCTACAGATGACCATCTTCATGATCACCTTGGATATCCTGAGAATCAGCTTGAGCTGGATCCTGAGGATCATCATCATCAGAAGCAGAAGCCAAACCGGACAGACAGAGAGGGAAAGAAACCCTTTGGAAGAAGGAAGAGAAAAGCCTTTGAGAGGTCTAGAAGAGTCCAGAGCAGTACGTATACTGGGAGGCATTCCAAGGGCCAGCATACACCATTGGACTGGGGGAAGCCAGAGGAATGGTGCTGCAGAGCTAGGATTCACCAGACGGTATTTGTGAGAGAGACGGCTGCACGTGGAAGGGACCCTAAGACCCGTGCCAGAAGGTATGTGAAGAGAGATCCAGTGTCCAGGGATCTGGATTGGAAGGCTGGACATAAGAATTGGACTACATACTGGCCAGGCTATATAGAGAGGAACTCTAACAGCAATGGAAGCTCAGGTATGAACACTGATCTATGCCCTAGCTATAACATTGAAAGACAGCAGGGAAACAAGTATTCTCCTGAAAGTGCTACATTGGGAGATTCATCTGTGCCAATCCATGATATTGAACCCATGCTTGTTGAAGAAGAGGGAATGATAGCAGATGAAGAATCTGTTTACATGGACTGCTCTCTGTCTAAACTCCTTTGGTAACTTTCTGTTACAAAGTACAGCAACCATCACAAAGAAATACAAACTTGTTCTTTAATCTACTCAGAAAAGCTCCTGAAGCAGGATTTGACCCACACAGTAGAAAGCAAGCCAGCTAAGGGGTTTCAGCTGGATAACTGCTAGCAATTGAGCCTTACCTAATTGCTTGTGAGCTAGGAGAGAATCACTTCTGAATCTATGTGGGAAGATATAAGACGTTAACCTGAAAAGAACAGTTTTTTTTCTCTTTGTAGCTTTTGGTTTGTTGTTTGATATATGCTAAGAAAACATTAGCTAATGCCTGACAAGTTTGAATGTTGTTTTCCTGATTTTGATTTTGTTTTTCCAAGTTAAACACTGGAAGCAAGTAACCTGATTTATGTGCTACCAAGCATATCTGTGTTGGGAGAAATAACCCCATAAATAAATATCTTATTGGCTTTAACACTTGAGCACAACTAAATTATTGTCAGCAGCTGTGTCTGGTGTGAATGAACTACATTGCCCACAATCCCTTGCAAATCATATAGATATATGCACTTGCCAAGACTGTGAAGATTCTCACCCAGGCAGCCGTCTGATAACACTTCCAAAACTCATACAATAAGGGGCCTACCCAGAAAAAAGCAGCACTACAAATACTGCAATGGGCCCCAAAACATCCATACACCTATTTGAAAAGCTGTACAAGTCAAATTACTACAGTACAGATCCCTCCGTACAAACTCCATGTTAACAGAACACTTGGCCTTGGTCACACACTCAGAACACAGACCCTCACCAAGTACAGAATAAGTGACCACAACCTAAAGTAAAAATAAAAATATGTAGGCAAAAATTTAAATGAAACCCCAAAAAGCCAGACTCTGCATGCCACACCAGATAAGAGATGCAGTTCCCCATGCTGTTTGAAATATAAAGATAGCGCAAAGTTCAATCACTAAATTGAAAATAATTTTTTTTCTACTTTTGTTGTCTGATGATTTTGATCATGCTGGTCCTGATCTGAGGTTTCTGTTTTCCTCTGTCTTCTCTTAGCTCTTTTTTATGATCTATAGTCCATCTGCCATTTCTTGTCTCTCCTTTTGCTTTCTTCATTTTCTTCCATCAGCCTTTTTCTAGTTCCAGTAACCCTCCCCAGTATCAGCCCCCTTTACAGCCTCCCCTCCTAGTAACTTCCAGTGTCAACCCTCTTGCATTCCCAGCACCGCCACTTAACCTTTTAGTCCCCCTTCTTTTCCATCGTCCAGCCCCTTCTAGTCCAAATAGCATCCCAGGTATCAGCGAACCTCCAGTCCCATTGCCCCCTCCCATGTCATTTCCCTTTGTCACCCTCTCCTCTGTTTATCTGCCTTCCAGTGCCATCCCTGGGTGTCAGCTCCCATCAAGCCCCCACCTTCCCTCCAGCCTTCTCCTTCCCCTATTTTCCGCTACCTTTATCATGTGAGCTCCCTTCTAGCCCCCACCTTCCCCACTGTCAGTTCTCCTCCAGCCCCCCCCCCTTCTATTACCCAGCCACCTTCCAGCCCTATCCCCAAGTGTCTGCTCCCTTCCAGCTCCCCTTCCACCTCCCCAGTATCTTTTCCCTTTCAGATCACCCCCTGTGTCTGCTCTGTCTGCTTCCTTTCAGCCCCCACCCCCTGGGTCTGCTATGATTCATCCTTCCTTAAAACTAAGATGCAGACAGCAGTCCAGCAGCGAGATGGGGGCTTTCCAGTCTTTTGCATTGAGTGTCACATGTATGATTTTCTCCCAGTTGATGAGAGGTCTTACATGTGCACTAGGTGCAAGGAGCTCTTTGCTCTCAGGGAACAAGTCCATTCTCTAGAGGCTAGAGTAGCAGACTTGGAAAACATAAAGACAGAGAGGTACATAGACGAGACCTACAGGGATATAGTCCTGAAGTCCCACCTCCAGTCTGGCAGCATCCCTGTTGCCATGGAGGAGAGAGGTCACGTGACAGGAGAGCATCACCCTGATGTGGCAGGAAGTGATCCTGTAACTAGGAACTGTCCTCCAGGTGATGTAAAACCCTCTCGCACCGAGGAAGTTTCTCCAGGGCCTTGTGCCCATGAGGGAAGGGTTAGGACAGCCATTATAGTTAGTGATTTGATCATTAGGCATGTAGATAGCTGAGTGGCTGGAGGACGTGAAGATCGCCTGGTAACATGCCTGCCTGATGCGAAGGTAGCGAACCTCACACGCAACCTAGATAAGGTCTTAGATAGTGCTGGGGAGGAGTCTGCTGTCTTGGTACATGTCGGTACCAGTGACATAGAAAAATGTGGTAGGGAGGTTCTGGAGGCTAAATTTAGGCTTTGAGGTAAGAAGTAGAAATCCAGAACTTCCAGGGTAGCGTTCTCCGAAATGTTTCCCGTTCCACGCGCAGGACCCAAAAGGCAGGCAGAGCTCCGAAGTCTCAATGCGTGGATGAGACAATGGTGCAGAGATGAGGGTTTTGGATTTGTTAGTAACTGGGGAACATTTTGGGGAAAGGAAGGGCTCTTCCGAAGGGATGGGCTTCACCTTAACCAGGATGGAACCAGGCTGCTGGCATTAACCTTTATAAAGGAGAGAGAGCAGCTTTTAAACTAGATAATAGGGGAAAGCCGACAGTCGCCCAAGAGCAGATGGTTCAGAAGAATGTATCCTTGAAGGATACTACCAAAAGCAGAGAGATTCCAAAATGAGTAAAGTAGCCCAAATGCCCTCGAGTATGGAGCAGACAGAGCTTAAAGATCCCAAATTACCCATGTCTACCAATAGCCAAATTAATATGAATAAAATACAGTCTCTAAAATGCTTGTATGCAAATGCTAGAAGTCTAAAAAATAAGATGGGAGAGTTAGAATATATAGCACTAAATGAGAGGTTAGATATGATTGGAATATCAGAGACATGGTGGAAGGAGGACAACCAGTGGGACACTGTGATACTTGGGTACAAACTATATCGTAATGATAGAGCTGGTCAAATTGGTGGAGGGGTTGCGCTCTATGTTAGAGAGGGCATTGAGTCAGAAAGGATTAAAGTTTTGCAGGAAACTAAATTTGCTGTAGAATCTCTATGGATTGAAATTCCATGTAAAAAGGGGAAGGCAATGGCATGGGGGTGTACTATCGACTGCCTGGCCAGAATGAGCAAATCGATGATGAAATGCTCAAAGAAGTCAAGGAAGCTAACAAAAGTTACAGCGCAGTAATAATAATGGGTGATTTGAAATACCCTGGTATCGACTGCGTCAGTGTCATGGCAGGACATGCTAGGGAGATAAAGTTTCTAGATGAAATAAATGACTGCTTCTTGGAGCAGCTGGTTCATGAACCGACCAGAGGAGAAGCCATATTAGACCTAGTCCTTAGTGGAACACCAGATCTAGTGCAAGAGATAAGGGTGTTGGGGCCACTTGGAAAAAGTGATCATAGCATGATCACATTTGATTTAATTAGTGGAGGAGGGATAGTAAGGAAATCCACAGTACTACCTTTTAACTTTTGAAAGGGAGACTATGATAAAATGAGGAAAATAGTTAAGAAAAAACTAAAAGGAGCAGTTGAAAAGGTTAAAGACTTACATCAAGCTTGGGTGTTGTTGAAAAATATTATCTTGGAAGCCCAGACCAGCTGTATTCCACACTTTAAGAAAAGTGGAAGGAAGTCCAAGAAACTGCCAGCATGGTTTAAAAGTGAGGTCAGAGATGCTATTGTTGCCAAAAAAGTATCTTTCAGGAAATGGAAAAAAGAGCCAAACGACGAAACCTGGAAACAGCACAAGCACTGGTACGTCAAATGCAAGGCATTGATAAGGCAGGCAAAGGGAGAATTTGAGAAGAAGCTGGCTGCGGAAGCAAAAAGTACATTCGTAGCAAAAAACCTGTGAGAGAGTGAGTTGGTCCATTAGATGATAGAGGGGTTAAAGGGGCACTAAGAGGCGACAAGGCGATAGCGGACAGACTGAATGAATTCTTTGCTTCGGTCTTTACTGAGGAAGATGTAGGGATGTTACCCATGACTGAAGTGGTATTTAAAGGTGCGGAAGAATTGAAGGAAATTTTGATACATCGGGAAGATGTATTACAACTATTAGATAAACTGAAGAGTAGCAAATCACCTGGGCCGAATGGTATACATCCAAGGGTGTTGAAGGAACTGAAATATGAGATTGCAGACCATGCTATTAGTAATCTGTGAATTTTCTTTAAAATCATCTGTAATACCTGAAGATTGGAGGATTGCCAATGTAACGCCAATTTTTAAAAAGGGTTCCACTGGTGATCCTGGAAACTACAGACCGGTGAGCCTGACGTTAGTACCGGGAAAAATGGTAGAAACCATCATAAAGAATAAAATTACTCAGCATGTTGATAGTCATGGCCTAATGGGAGACAGCCAACATGGCTTTAGACAAGGAAGATCTTGTCTTACTAATCTGTTATGTTTTTTTGAAGGTGTGGATAAACAGGTGGACAAAGGTGAGTCGATTGATATAGTGTATCTGGACTTTCAGAAAGCCTTTGACAAGGTCCCTCATCAGAGACTTTTGGCAAAACTAAAGAGTCATGGGATAGGAGGCAGTGTACTACTATGGATCAGGAACTGGTTAAAAGATAGAAAGCAGAGGGTAGGGCTAAATGGCCAATTTTCCCAATGGAGAAAGGTGAATAGTGGTGTACCCCAGGGATCTGTGCTGAGTCCGCTGCTTTTTGAAATATTCATAAATAACCTGGAAAGGGGAATAACGAGTGAGGTATCAAATTTGCAGATGACACAGAACTATTTAAAGTTGTTAAAACCCAAGAGGATTGTGGAAAATTGCAAGAGGATCTTGATAAATTGGAAGACTGGGCATCAAAATGGCAGATGAAATTTAATGTGGACAAGTGCAAAGTTATGCACCTGGGGAAGAACAACCCAAACTATGGTTACACGATGCAAGGTTCCACATTAGGAACCACCACCCAGGAAAAAGATTTAGGCGTCATTGTGGATACCATGTTAAAACCCTTGGCCCAGTGTGCAGCGGCGGCCAAGAGAGCAAATAGAATGCTATGTATCATAAGGAAAGGAATGGAAAATAAAACAAAAGATATTATAATGCCTCTATATCTTTCCATGGTGAGACTGCACCTTGAATATTGTGTGCAATTCTGGTCGCCGTATCTTAAAAAGTATATAGCGTTATTAGAAAAGGTTCAGAGAAGTGCCACCAAAATGGTATAAAGGGGATGGAAGGATACTCCTATGAAGAAAGGCTATAAAGGTTAGGGCTCTTTAACCTGGAAAAGAGATGGCTGAGGGGAGATGTGATAGAAGTCTATAAATTAATGAACGGAGATCGATTGTTTACGTTATCAGAATATAGAAAGACTAGGGGACATGCAATGAAGCTACGGGGTAAACTATTTAAGACTAATAAAGGAAAATATTTTTTCACTCAACGTGTAATCAAACTCTGGAATTTGTTACCGGAGGATGTAGTAAAGGCTATTAGTGTAGCTGGGTTTAAAAAAGGTTTGGACACGTTCCTGGAGTAAAGGTCCATAAACCAATATTAAAAAGGGACCCAGGATTTCAATGCTTGACCCAGTACAAGCATTGTGGAACCTCTGTCTTTTGTGGAAACTGCTAGGTACGTATGACCTAGATTGGCCACTGTTGGAAACAGGATACTGGGCTTGATGGACCTTGGTCTGACCCAGTATGGCATATCTTATGTTCTTATGTTTAAAAAATAAAGCAGCTGCGGGAACATTTCTCTGTTCCCGCGGCTCTGCTAACTTTTAAAATATTGGGTTGCGGAGTTTCTAAAGGCAAGAATAAGCATTTCCTGTTCCTTAGCGTCCCTCCAGTCTAGTCCTGAACCTTTGGGGCTTGCTCCTCCTCCAGAAGCTTGGAGACTGAGAAACGTCATCCTTTTGATGACACCTGTAGAAAGACACAGGATCCACCTCCTGACTCTAGTTATCTCAGTCTCCAAGCAGCTGGAAGGCTGGTGAGCCCAGAGATAGGGGCTCACTAGAGGATCAGTTAAGCAGAGGAGTTAGTTTAGTATTCTTGGATTAATATACTTAAAAGTTTTGTTTTGGGAAGCTTAGTGCTAGAGGAGTTGAATCTTTAAAGGAAAGCTGTGCTGAGCTGCTTATTTCCCCCTCCCCATACCCCCTCCTCCTTTCACAAGTCTTTTTTCCCGTTGAGGACTTGCTAAATTGGGGGGGGGGGGGAATGAAGCTCTGGTTGCCGAACCCACTGTTATGGGTGAGGAGCCGGCAGAATGACAGCAGCAGTGGTACCTGTCATTTAGGACTTGCCATGCAAACGCCGAAGTGTGATTCCGGCGGATCGCGGCAGTCTTTACTGTGCAGTCCAGGCTGTCCCCCGACGCTGAAGCTGTGATCCCGGCTGAGCGCGGGGAGAGTGAAGTTCACCGTTGGCAAGGTAAGGGGGCCCGGGTCGTCGAGTATTGTGGTGACAATCGGGTGTTCATGAGCCGCATGTGGAAAACGGGGTAGGCCGTGCTGCGTGGTGGGCGCGTGCGTGCGGGAAACTCCGTTGCTTCTGAGGGGCATTTTTAATGGCTTTGTTTTTAGCGGGGAAGCTTTGTTGTGCAAATATGAATGCTGAGGAAGGTTGGGGATTGTCCTAGGATTATCCTCACTGTATTAAAAAAAACAACAAAAAAACACAGTTTATTGGTTTCACGTTTTTTGAGGTAGCAGGGCACTCTCAGCATAGCAGTGACTACGGGAGGTGCTCAGCTGGTCAACGCAGGAAGAGTGCCCTAAGTGACTGTTCGGGCAGTATGCCTTCTAGACCACTCTGTTTGCTCTGTGGTTCCAGAAGGGGAGCGGTGTCCGAAACGGGGGTTTGTAGAGACTGTTTTCAGGAATCAGTCTCAATGGAGCAGGGACTTGAAGAGGGGATTGAGGAACGCAAAGAGGTCACGTCGGACCTATCAGAGCCGAAGTCTCCCGCTGAACCCCCCCTGGAGCCAGTGGTGAGGCCATCGTCTGCACCGGGTGGTCCAGCTTCGCAAGTACAAGTACCGGGGAGAGTTTCATCTTACCTGGGAGTCTGCCGCGTTTGAACCAGCTGCGCGGAGCAGCGCAGTGAGAAGGAGTTGAGCCGCGGTGCTGGGCTGCAGGCATTGTGAGGATGCTCCTGCCTCCGAGGACCCCCCCCCTTCCGGTTCCCATAAAGTGCTGAGGGAGCCGTGTGGTAGTGGGAGAGTTTCATCTTACCTGGGAGTCTGCCGCGTTTGAACCAGCTGCGCGGAGCAGCGCAGTGAGAAGGAGTTGAGCCGCGGTGCTGGGCTGCAGGCATTGTGAGGATGCTCCTGCCTCCGAGGACCCCCCCCCCTCCGGTTCCCATAAAGTGCTGAGGGAGCTGTGTGGTAGTGGGAGAGTTTCATCTTACCTGGGAGTCTGCCGCGTTTGAACCAGCTGCGTGGAGCAGCACAGTGAGAAGGAGTTGAGCTGCAGTGCTGGGCTGCAGGCATTGTGAGGACGCTCCTGCCTCCGAGGACCCCCCCTCTGGTTCCCATAAAGTGCTGAGGGAGCCGTGTGGTAGTGGGAGAGTTTCATCTTACCTGGGAGTCTGCCGCGTTTGAACCAGCTGCGCGGAGCAGCGCAGTGAGAAGGAGTTGAGCCGCGGTGCTGGGCTGCAGGCATTGTGAGGACGCTCCTGCCTCCGAGGACCCCCCCTCCGGTTCCCATAAAGTGCTGAGGGAGCCGTGTGGTAGTGGGAGAGTTTCATCTTACCTGGGAGTCTGCCGCATTTGAACCAGCTGCGTGGAGCAGCGCAGTGAGAAGGAGTTGAGCCACGGTGCTGGGCTGCAGGCATTGTGAGGACACTCCTGCCTCCGAGGACCCCCCCTCCGGTTCCCATATAGCTCTGTCAGCTCACTTGCGGCCGCGAGTCGCGGCCCGCGTGGTCGCGTCCTAAGGGGCGCGTTACAAGGGGGAAGACCTGCTCCTTATGTGCTCCTTCGGTGCTCCTGAGAATTTACTCTAAGCACTGGCCGTATCATTGTAGTGCCCATGGGGAAGCGGAAAGGGAAGTCCAGTGTTAAATCTGGATCCAGCAATGCTGCAGCAGGAGGGAAGCTGGTTGGACCCACGGACAGACATGTGACGGCATTGCTGCCTGCAATCTTGCCGGAAGAGGTCTCTTTGAGCCCTGAGTCTCGGCTACCCCCCTCCTTTTCCTCAGCCATTATCTTCTACTTTTCTTGATGCTCCCTCAGAAGCTCCAGCTCTTTCTTTGAAGGCTGTCAGTCCAATTGGTGAGGATGTTCCTCTGCCTATTCCATCTGGTGAGGTAACTCTTATGGACATTTGGACTGTGATTCAGCGAATTGATAAGCGTCTAACTCCAACTGTTTCTGCTTTATGTGCTTTTACACAGGATGTTGTGGATAAATTTTGTAGATGTTGATAAACAGATAGGCTCTTTAGTTTGTGCTTCTGCTCATGCTGATTCTCAGCTCCAGACGGGCAGGAATAGTAATGTTGCTTTAATTCGAGATATGTCTGCTGTTTCTTGTCGCCTGGAGAGTCTGGAGAATCAGCAGAGGGCAAGAAATCTTTGTTTCCTTAATTTCCCTTCAACTCACCTATTGTCTCCTGAAATATTGCTGAAAAAATATTTTTCTGAGATATTGCACTTGCAGAGTACTTTGGAAGTTGTTCACGTTTATTCATTTAATCCTGTCTCAGCAGTATCTCACCAGGCGGGGGAGATTACCCCTTCTGCTGAGTCTGTTGCTCAGGATCTTACAGTTTTTTTGGAGGATACCTTGGATCTTATACCCAAGCGTTGCACTGTTGCTACGTTTGACTCTGAGTCCAGTAAGCTTTCTGTCCTTGGAGCTTATTTTAAGCATAAGGATGATTTATTCTGTGGTTATAAGCTCCAAATCTTTCCAGATGTGGGGTGTGCTATTCAACTTTGACGTAAGCAGTTCTTAGAATTAAAATTAAGAGTTGTTGCTTTAGGGGCGTCTTTTTTTTTTAAGTTTCCGTGTCGCTGCTTGATAACTTATCAAGGGCAAAATTATGTGTATACTGATGTGTCACAATTAAACAATTAACTTTTGTTAACTTCTGAAATGGCTAAGAAGTAGGTAGGTGGTTTGATTTTTTTTTTGCTCCCTTAGGTGGAGTGTTATCAATCCTTATTGCTTATTTTTTATTATGTGATTCTTGTTTTGTTGATTCTCCAGGACCAAGCAGGAAGTCAGTCCTCACTTATGGGTGACGTCGGCGCCGACGGAGCCCTCGCGGAGCAATTTTCCCCAGCTTTCAAAGAAAGCCTTTGGGAATTGCAGCGCGCATGCGCGGTCCCCTTCCCGCCCAAGGGTGCCATCTTAGCCAGTCTTCTTTTTTCCGCGGAGCCCTACAGACGTACCCGTCGTGTCCCCGCGAAAAAGTTGATTTTCTTTAGAATTACTCTGTTTTTCCATTCGGTTCGACGCCGGTCTTTTTCCCGCCGGACTCGCGACGCCGGTCACGAGTCCTCTTCTTATTTTTCGGTTTTTCTGACTTAGTCAGTTTTCGTTTCGGTTTTTCCCTGGCAGCCCGGTCCTTTGACCTCGCCGGGGCCCTTTTTCCCCCGATGGCTGCCAGTGGTTTCAAGCGGTGTGGTCAGTGTGACCGAAATATGTCACTAACTGACACACACGACAATTGCCTCCGCTGCCTGGGCCCGGATCATGAAGAAATTTCCGGAATATCTAGATCGGAGCACATAACTCCAGTGCTGATGAACCTACACTGGCTGCCTTTACAAGCTAGAATTGTCTACAAAGCCCTCGTACTAACCTTCAAGGCCTTAAGAAATCAGCCCACCACCCCGCTTACCAAGCTTATCCAACATACACCACCAAACAGATACAGACGCTCGTCATGCATGAACAAATTAGAAGTGCCTAAAGCAATCACAAAATGTTCAAAGACAACATCCAATAGAGCCTTTTCACTATTTGTTCCAGGAGCATGGAACTCCCTCCCCCCAGAAATTCGTTCCATTACCAATATAATCTCGTTCAAAAAGGCTATCAAACACCATCTTTTCCTAAAACACTATTCTGATCTTATCCCCCCTAGCCAACCCCGACATAATACACGTACTCTCCAAGATTCACAATTAGCGCAACCCCAACTACATAATACACGTACTCTCCAAGATTCACAATTAACGCAACCCCAACTACAAAAACCGTTAGCCTGATACCCCTCCTGTTACATATCCACTCTTTACTTTACATTACAACCCCTAACCATGCCCTCATTTGATCTTTAATCCTCCACTTCTATAACACTGTACATAGTTTTTCCCCTGTTTTTCCAAGTTTGTATCCCATGTTTTATTGTAAACCCAATGTAACTGCTACATTGTTTTATGTTCTGTTCCACTGTAAACCGCACTGATTGTAATAGCGCGGTATATAAGAGATGCAAATAAATAAATAAATAAATAAATGATCTGTGGGCCTTGTGGCAAACTATCCTCCAAAGCGTTGAGAAGTCGGCGGCATCAGCGGGATAGAATCTTCGCTGACCCCAGCCGTACCCGGACCTCGTCGGAGGCCTCCGCGTCCAGGGGTTCCAGCTCGGACCGTCGCCGGAGTTCCTCCGACAGGGGTTCTCCCTCCGGGGACCATCGACGGAAGGTGAAACCCGCGAGGGCGGCGTCGGTGGACGCTCCTGGCTCCGCGAGGGCCAGGTCGCATAGCCCCGATAGCCGCCCCGGGTCCTTGGAGAAGGAGCACCTCATGAAGCGACCTCGCCTGGAGTCGGAGCTGCCTGCTCGGGTAAGTCCTGTGGTCCTTCTGGACTCGCCTCCACGACAGCCGACGTCGGGCCCGACGCCGTCGGGGCCCGAGTCGGGGGCTGCTGGGTCACCTGAGCTCGGACTCAGGTTGACGGCCTTGGAGAGCAGACTGTCTGCCTTCATGGACCAGCAGCGGGCACTCCTCGCTGGCTTCGCTGGCGCCGCTGCCCCGACCGCCGGGACGTCGACGTCTAAGTCGACCCCGGAGACCGAGCCGATCCTCGAGTCGATGCGAACTCGAGTCGATCCTCGGTCGAGGTCGCCCTCGGCCTCCCGTTCGGGACCGAGGTCGCCGACGCCGACTCCCTCGGCGTCGGGGCGGCAGGCGCCGCGCCCTGCCCAGGCCGACCCCACCGAGTCCTCGTCGGAGTCGGTCTGGGAGTCTGAAGAGGAAGAGTCGCCTGATTCTTTTCGGACTCGGTGTGTCCCCTCGGACTCACCTGAGTCCGAACCTCGGAAGCAGTCCCCCCCGGAAGATGCCCGGTTCTCGGACTTCGTCAGGGATATGGCCAAGGCTTTGGCCTTCCCTGCGGACCCCGAGGAGGAGCCTCGAGCCGAAGAGCTCGACGCCCTCCAGTATGACTCTCCCGCCAGGGAACACTTTACTGTACCGGTTCCTCCCATGCTGGAACGACTACTCTTCCGCATGTGGGAGAGTCCGGCCACCTCGCCGGTCCTGAGCAAGCGGGTCGATTCTATCTATCGAGTCCGCAAGAGCCCTGGCTTCCTGAAAGCACAGCTACCACACCATTCCATGGTAGTGGAATCGGCCATGCATCGTCTTAAGAGCCAGAAGATGCACTCCTCGGTGCCTCCTGGCAGGGAGGCCCGTAACCTGGATGGCCTTGGTAAGAAGTGTTTCCAGGGCTCTATGCTCGCCTGTCGTGTCCAGACCTACCAGCTATACATGGGCATGTATCTCCGAGACCTGGCTAAAGAGCTAGCCGGCTTCTCCGCTGGTTTGTCCGAGGAACCCTTGCGGAGGTTCCTGGCCTTGTCCACTGGCATTCGGGAATGCTCAAAATTCATGTCCCGAGCAGCCTATGATGGCTTTGAAGCATCGGCTCGAGTGGCCGCAGCCGGCATCGGTGCCCGCCGACAGGCTTGGCTTCAGTCGTCTGACCTTGAGCCCTGGGTGCAGGACAAGTTGGTCGATGTCCCTTGCCGAGGCGAAAACCTCTTTGGCAAGCCCATGGCTGATAAGGCTGCACAAATTGAGACAGAGACTCTCACCAGGACTAGGCTTTCTAGGAAGACCTCCGCCCCTTCCCAGAAAAAGAAGGGCTCGGGAAAGAAGTCCTTTTACCCGAGGAAGGCGGCTGCCTACAAACAATACCCCCACTATCAGGCCCCTGCAGCTCCCCAACAGGGCCAGCAGGCCAAGGGACGGGGTAACGGGTCCCGTAGGCAGCAAGCCCCCAAGCCTGCACCACCAGCCCCTGCTCCGCAGGGTGGGGGTTTTTGACTCCTTAAGCATAGCCTCTCCCCCCCCGCTGGTTCCTCCCAGCACCGGAGGCCGGCTGGTTCACTTCGCCCACAGGTGGTCCAGCATCACCTCAGATGCCTGGGTGCTTCAAGTCGTGCGAGAAGGCTATCTTCTCCACTTCCACCAGGTCCCTCCCTCCTATTTTCCGGGAGAACCTCCACGACCCCCTCTGCACAGGGAATTACTCCTTCAGGAGTTAGCAGGTCTTCTACAGGATCAGGCGGTGGAACCGGTGCCCCACCACCTGCAAGGTCAAGGCTTTTATTCCCGGTATTTTCTGATACCAAAAAGAACAGGAGGCCTCAGACCCATCCTGGACTTGCGCAACCTCAACAAGTTCCTCGTGCGGGAGAAGTTCAAGATGCTTACCCTTGGAATCCTTCTGCCCTACCTCCAGCAGGGAGATTGGCTATGCTCCTTGGATCTAAAGGATGCCTACACGCACATCCTCATCCACCCAAGCCACCGCCAATACCTAAGGTTTGTGGTGGCAGGAAATCACTACCAGTACAGAGTACTGCCCTTTGGCCTGTCCTCCGCACCGCGAGTCTTCACAAAATGTCTCGCGGTGGTGGCGGCCCATCTCCGGCTTCACGGCCTCTGTCTTTCCATACCTCGACGACTGGCTCATCAGAGCAGCGTCCGCTCTGGAGGTCACCAACGCCACGCACCGCACGGTGACTCTTCTGCAGTACTTGGGCTTTGTTATAAACTTCGCAAAGTCCACTTTGCTCCCCTCACAGGATCTCGAGTTCATCGGCGCAAGGCTGCACACTCCTCAGGCGCGAGCGTACCTACCGCTCGACAGGGCTCAACGGCTCATGGACCTAGCCGACCGTTTTCGCAGCCAGCCCCTGGTCTCCGCCAGGCGCTTCCTGAGACTACTCGGCCATATGGCTTCCACTGTCCATGTGACCCCCAATGCCCGCCTGAATATGCGGCCTGCTCAATGGTGTCTCCGCCGGCAGTGGCGACAAGCCACAGGCGGCCTAGCAGACCTAGTGCGCGTCTCCGAGCCGCTGCTCTCGTCTCTCCGGTGGTGGCTTCAGCGGCCGAACCTGATATTCGGCATGCCTTTCCAGTCACCTCAGCCGGCCCGGGTGCTGACAACGGATGCATCCCTCCTGGGCTGGGGAGCGCATTGCCAAGGGGCATGTACTCAGGGCCTCTGGACCACGTGGGAGTCTGCTCAGCAGATCAACTTCCTGGAGCTCAGGGCGATCCGCCTGGCTCTCAAGGCCTTCTCCCACCTGACTTCTCACCAGTCCGTCCTTGTCCAGACGGACAATCAAGTTGCCATGTTCTACGTGAACAAGCAGGGGGGCACAGGCTCCTTCCTCCTCTGTCGGGAGGCACAGAAGCTCTGCTCTTGGGCCGTCAGTCACGGCGTTCTCCTCAAGGCAGTTTATCTCCCAGGCCAAGAGAATTGCCTGGCGGACAAACTCAGCAGGATCCTCCAGCCGTACGAGTGGCGTCTGGATCCCTTGGTAGTTCAGAAGCTCTTTCTAAAGTGGGGCCTCCCCACGGTGGATCTCTTTGCCAGTCCTCACAACCGGCAACTTCCTCGCTTCTGCTCTCGTCAGCCACACCCCCTTCGGGTTGCGGCGGACGCTTTTCTACTCTCATGGTCGGGGAGCCTTCTGTATGCTTTCCCTCCCATCCCGCTAGTCTCTCGGACTCTCTTCAAGGTTCTCCGAGACAAAGCCTTCATGATCCTGGTGGCTCCTCGCTGGCCCAGACAGCCGTGGTTTCCACTCCTGCTGCAATTAGCGGTGGAGGATCCGTTCCCTCTGGGGTTTCAACCGGATCTCCTCACTCAGGATCAGGGGTCTCTGCTACACCCCAACCTCAGGTCTCTCAATCTAATGGCCTGGCTGCTGAGAGGGTAGTCCTTGCTCCCCTTCTCCTGCCGGCAGAGGTGGAAGAGGTCGTCCTAGCTTCTCGGCGACCTTCTACCCGCAAATGCTACGCCCTTAAATGGCGTCGCTTTTCCGTTTGGTGTAGCCAACAGTCTCAGGATCCCTTCTCCTGCCCGGTGTCGGTGATCCTGCAGTACTTGCTATACCTCTCTAATCTGGGACTTAAGTCCAACTCCGTCAAAGTTCACCTCAGTGCTCTTTCAGCACATCATGTGCCGGTGGACGGCAGACCTCTTTCCGGCAACCCTCTTGTAGCGAGGTTTCTCCGAGGTCTCCTTCTACTTAAACCACCTCTGCGCCCGCCAGCGCCTGACTGGGATCTGAATGTGGTTTTACAGCGGATCACCTGTCCGCCTTTTGAACCTATGGCTACCTGTTCTCTCCGTTTTCTTTCTTGGAAGACACTGTTCTTGATAGCCCTCACTTCCGCTAGACGCGTAAGTGAATTGCAGGCCCTCGTGTCTGATCCCCCTTACACTCGGTTCTACAAAAATAGGGTAGTCCTACGGACTCACCCAAAATTTCTTCCGAAAGTGGTCTCCCCTTTTCACATCAATCAGGAGGTGGTACTTCCAACCTTCTTTCCCAGACCACACTCCAGCCGAGCTGAAACGGTCCTCCATACCCTGGACTGTAGAAGGGCTTTGAACTTCTACCTTGACCGTACGCCGGAGCACCGTAAAGCTGCTCAGCTTTTTGTGTCTTTTGACCCCAATAAATTGGGGCTCCCGGTCTCCAAGCGTACTCTGTCCATCTGGGTTGCGGACTGTATCTCTTGGGCTTATGGGGCAGCCGGACTCTCCTTGGAAGGTCGAGTCACGGCTCACTGCGTTCGGGCAAAGGCTACGTCAGTGGCTTACCTCCGCTCTGTTCCGCTGGCAGACATCTGCCGGGCCGCTACTTGGTCTTCGAGCCAGACTTTTGCGGTCCATTACTGCCTCGAGAGGGAGTCCCGCAGGGACAGTGCTTTCGGACAGGCAGTCCTCCGTAATCTCTTCGAGGTCTGAGCAACTCCTACCCTCCATCCCGGATGTGGGCTACCGGTGGGTAATAATTCAGCGAAGATTCTTTCCTTCTGTGCTGCTGAGCTAGAGGGAGCTCATTTTTGTGCTTAGGGTCTCCGGTAGCCTTGAGCTTGGGAGTCCCATAAGTGAGGACTGACTTCCTGCTTGGTCCTGGAGAAAGCGTAGTTACTCACCTGTAACAGGTGTTCTCCAGGAGCAGCAGGAATCAGTCCTCACAACCCTCCCTCCTCCCCTTGGAGTTGCAATCATCTGCTTAGTTTTTTTGCAAATTTTTATGCTGTCTTTTTTAGCTATGTCATCTGACTGGCTAAGATGGCACCCTTGGGCGGGAAGGGGACCGCGCATGCGCGCTGCAATTCCCAAAGGCTTTCTTTGAAAGCTGGGGAAAATTGCTCTGCGAGGGCTCCGTCGGCGCCGACGTCACCCATAAGTGAGGACTGATTCCTGCTGCTCCTGGAGAACACCTGTTACAGGTGAGTAACTACGCTTTCTCTCTCTTTGATGTGATTAATATGTGTCAATTTTGAAAGTTTTTTGAATTTTGTTATTTCTTGATAGATTGTCTTGTTTTGATGGGATTTGTAATTCAGAAAAGTATTAAATAAAAATTATAAAAAAAAAAAAAACCCCAAGTACCGGGGGGATTGGCGGCAATGTTTTTGCCACAATTTGTATCTTTGATCCAACAGGCATTCAGGGGAACGCAAAGGAAGGGTGCGTCAGGTTCCACGGAGGGGGAACTGGGTGAGAAGCGGCCGGGGACACCTCTGAGCGTGGGGGGGGGGGGGGGGCGGTGATAGGAATCCCAGCAAAGAGAGTAAGGACCAAGAAGGAATGGTCGGAGCAGTCCGTTGCATCAGAGGGTGTTCATTCTGAGGACCTAGAGCAGGATTTGGAGTTGGAAGAGGACTTAGAAGAAGGAGAGATTACAGAGCAGGAAGATCAGGCTCGAGTGGTTCGAATTTTCAGGAGAGATGAGTTACTGGCACTTATATCTGAAACGCTTAAGGCGCTCAATATGCCAGCAATGGGGCTGGCAGAAGAGGTCACATTGGAGGGACCCATTGGTGCAGGCCTATCGTAAGTCTCAGAAGGCCTTTCCTGTGCACAGAGTGATTAAGGAAATGATGCAAGGAGAATGGGATATGCCGGAGGTTGGCCTGAAGGGGTCCAGAGTTATGTCTCGGCTCTACCCATTTGTAGAACAGACTCGTGAATTGTTTAGGCCCCCTAAGGTGGATGCAACAGTTTCGGCAGTTACCAAGAAAACTACCATTCCAGTAGAGGGGAGCGCAGCTCTGAAGGATGCGCAAGACAGAAAATTGGATACCTTGTTGAAACAGGTTTTTGATGTTAATGCGCAGTCCATTCAAGCGTCCATTTGTGGAGCTTGGGTAGCCAGAGCTTGCCTTCATTGGACTCAACGCCTTCAGGGGGAACAGGCAGTGGAGCGGCCGCAGGGGCTGCCAGGTTAGAGATGGGGTGGCTTATTTGGCCGACATTCATTATGATCTGGTTCACGGGCATAGCATCTGCAATAGCGGCCAGGCGATATTTTTGGCTGCGCAATTGGGCATCTGATGGCTCTTCCAAGTCAACGTTAAATAAGCTTCCGTTCAGGGGGAAGCTACGTTTTGGAGAAGATCTGGAGAAGCTGGTGAAGGATTTAGGAGAATCCAAGGGCGGTAGGCTGCCGGAGGACAAACAGAAGCAGGGTCGGTCGGTTCCAACAAGTAAGGGCCAACAGAGAGATTTTCATCCCCCAAGGTTTGGTCACGTGCAATGAGGACGTTTTCCTTATCGTAGCCAGGGATTTTGAGGTTTCAGAGGAGCGGACAGAGGATTTGCTGCCTCCTCGTCCTCCAATCTTCGAAAGTCGCAATGAAGCCAGGGAGGCCCAGGCGGGACAGGTGCCAATAGGAGATCGCCTGCGGAAGTTTTATCCTGCATGGGTCCAGATCACGTCCGATCAGTGGGTGCTGGAAGTTATCCGCGAAGGTTATGCCCTGGAGCTTCAGCGTCCAGTGACCGATTCTTTTGTACAATCTCCGTGCAAAGCACAGTCCAAGTACGCAGCGGTGCAAGAGACCTTAGAAAGGCTGCTCTCCCTCGAGGCGGTGGTGCGGGTACCTCCAGACCAATGCGGCTACGGTCGGTACTCCATTTATATTTTGGTACCGAAGAAAGAAGGGACCTATCGACCAATTTTGGATCTGAAACGAGTGAATCGCTGTCTGAGTGTCTCATTTTCAGATGGAGACGTTACGATCGGTCATAATAGCGGTAAGGAAAGACGAGTTTCTTACGTCCCTCGATTTGTCTGAAGCTTATCTACACATTCCCATTCATCGGGAACATCAGATGTTTTTAAGATTCACGGTCCCGATGGGACATTTTCAGTTCCAAGCGTTATCTTTTGGTCTAGCTACGGCTCCATGAACCTTCATCAAGGTAATGGTGGTAATGGCGGCAGCGTTAAGAAAGGACGGTGTACTGGTACATCCTTATCTAGACGATTGGTTGATTCAAGCGAAGTCCAAAGCGGGAGAGCGAGGCGGCCATAGTCAGAGTGATGGCGTTCTTGCAGAGGCTCGGTTGGGTAGTCAGTGTATCCAAGAGCAAATTAAGTCCGTCGCAGACACTGGAGTACCTGGGAGCTCGGTTCGATACGAACTTGGGGAAGGTGTTTCTGCCGCAGAAACGGGCACAAGGTTTGAGAAAGTTAGTCCGCAGGTTTCTACGCAACAGACATCCCACGGCCTGGCACTATCTGCAGTTGCTGGGTACCATGGCAGCGACACTTGAGTTAGTGCCGTGGGCGTGAGCCCATATGAGACTCTTACAGAGAGCACTGCTCAGGCGGTGGTCGCACCAGGAGGACAGTCTGTCTCACGTATTACCCTGTCGGCAGGAGACGCGTCATGCTCTCCTATGGTGGTTGAGGCCGGAAAATCTGGAGAAGGGAATACCCTTAGAAGCGCCGGATTGGATTCCCCTAACGACGGATGCTAGCCTCTCAGGTTGGGGCGTTCATGTCCAAGGAAGGTTTGTGCAAGATCTGTGGACCGATCAAGAAAAAGCCTGGTCGATCAACAGGTTAGAGTTGCGAGTGGTAGTCCTGGCACTAAGGGTGTTTCGCTGATGCCTTCACGGGAAGGCCATTCGGGTATTTTCTGACAATGCGACAACTGTAGCCTATATCAACCGGCAGGGGGGCACTAGCAGTGTACTGCTGGAAGCTGCGGCCGATCAGTTGTTTAAGTGGGCCGAGATACATCTGCTAGCATTGTCAGCGGCGTATTTCACCGGTGTGGAAAACGTAGAGGCAGATTTTCTGAGTCGGGTAAGAGTAGACCCAGGGGAGTGGGTTCTTCATCCGCAAGTGTTCGACATGGTGGTGCATCGTTGGGGTCCACTGGTGATGGATCTCATGGCGACTTTTCAGTCCGTGAAGGCCAGTCAAAATTCTTCAGCAGAAGACGGGAGAGAATGTCGGAGGGCCTGGATGCATTAATTCAGCCCTGGCCGGTGGACCGACTCCTGTACGTGTTTCCACCGTGGGTGTTAATTGGTCGGGTGCTGCAGTGCATAGAACGTCACAGAGGACGGGTGATCCTAATTGCGCCAGATTGGCCAAGACGTCCTTGGTATGCAGACCTGATGAGGCTCCTGGTCGACAAGCCATGGCAGCTGCCGGTTCGGAGGGACCTGTTGTTCCAGGGACCTCTGCTTATGCCTCAGGTGGATCAGTTCTCGCTTACAGCTTGGCTATTGAAAGGGCAAGGTTGATAGCGAGAGATTATTCAACGGCAGTGGTGGCCACTTTGTTGAAAGCGCGGAAGAGATCAACTTCCTTAGCATATATTCAGATTTGGCGTGTCTTCGAAGCATGGTGTGTGGACAAGAAGGTTACAGCCTTGAAGGCTATGTTGCCTCAGGTACTGGCATTTTTGCAGGATGGATATGAGAAGGGGTTGGCGGCGACATCCCTAAGGGTGCAGCTGGCAGCTCTGTCCTGTTACAGAGGTAAGATAAATGGTAAGGCGCTGGGAGGACATCCAAATGTCAAACATTTTTTGAAGGTGGTTTTGCTGTTGCGGCCACCGTGTAGGCAGGTTGTTCTGACGTGGGACCTACATTTAGTTCTGGAAGCTTTGGTGCGAGCACCTTTCGAACCTTTGGTGAGAGCATCGCTGAAAGATCTTACACTAAAGGTGGTGCTTCTAGTGGCGATATCTTCAGCCAGAAGAATATCTGAGTTACAAGCGTTATCCTGTGGGGAACCTTTTCTGGTGTTTACTGATAGAAAAGTGGTATTGAGGACAGTGCCATCCTTTTTGCCCAAAGTGGTATCGCCTTTTCATATGAATCAGGTGGTTTCGCTGCCGGTATTTGAGGAAGGCAGTGCGGGTGCATTTTCAAAGTGGTTACATAGGTTGAATGTTCGAAGGGCACTAAAGAGGTATTTAAGAGGTACAGCTTCTTTCCGTAGTTCAGATAGATTGTTTGTTTTATTTGGTGGTCCAAAGAAAGGACAAGCAATGTCGAAAGCTTCCATTGCCAGATGGCTTAAAGAAGCAATTGCGTCCGCATATATTTTGAAGGGTAAAGCAGTTCCGGAAGGGCTAAGGGCTCATTCGACTAGGGCGCAAGCAACATCATGGGCAGAGTGCAGTTTGGTGCCCGCGGTGGAAATTTGTAAGGTGGCTACTTGGTCGTCTTTACATTAATTTGTCAGACATTATCATCTGGACTTGCAGGCAGAACGGGATACCTGTTTTGGATCAGCAGTGCTTCAGGCTGGTCTAGCAGGTCCCTCCCATTGACTTTTTGCACTGCTCTGTTACATCCCCAAAGGTTCAGGACTAGACTGGAGGGACGCTAAGGAAGGTGAAATTAGACTTACCTGCTAATTGTTGTTCCTTAAGGAACTCCAGTCTAGTCCTGTATCCCTCCCTAATTCTTCCTTGGGCTATAGCCTGAAGCAAAAGATGTATAACAGTTAAGCTGGACGAGTAACGGTAAAGGTTATAGCCCATAATGGGGGGATTCATTTCAGGAGAGTTTTTTAGATTCAGCCTATATCTTTAATGAAAGGAAATAGGGATCTCAGCATGTTAAAAAAAGCTAAGTAAGGTTTAGGTGGAACACGAAGGAGTTCAAAATGTGGTCTGTTAATTTGTAGAGTTCCAGTTAAGTTATGTGAAAATTGTTAGTAGGATTTAACACTTAATTGTTGCTCCGGTGAGTCTGCTTTGTCAATAGGTTACTGGAGTCAGGAGGCGGATCCTGTGTCTTTATACCGGTGTCATCAAAAGGATGACGTTTTTCAGTCTCCAAGCTGCTGGAGGAGGAGCAAGACCCAAAGGTTCAGGACTAGACTGGAGTTCCTTAAGGAACAACAATTAGCAGGTAAGTCTAATTTCACCTTTTTCCATTTTTGCATCACCAACTTAAGTATTTAATTTAACCACCTCTCATAGAAAATAAACTGAATAAATAACTGTCTTTTTTTATAGTGCAATTGATGTTGCTGAACACTTCACACTGAACCAGAGCAGAGTGGAAGATATCACTGTGAGAGAAGACTATGGTAAGGCTTTGGTGAGATCTTTTCTTAGTGAATATATTTGCAGTTAATACTCTTGTTTTTATAATTACACATGAAACCAATGTTCATAGGTGGCAAAAAATCCATGTTGCTCACCTGTATCAGGTGTTCTTTGTAGACAGCAGGGAAATGCCGGCATACTTCATGGTGATGATGTCCCAGATGGAGCCTATGTACCCAGAGTCGTCCTCCAGCAATGAGAAGTCTTCCTGATTTTTTTGCACCTGTGTGCACTAGTTCCCACACTCCCCTCCAGGAGTATATAGCTAAGTGGTTAAGAATGCACAGTTAAGCTCTGTGTTTGCTGGATTTTTTTTTTGTGGGGAACACGGGAGGCTAAGTGTGACTGCATTTCCCTGCTGCATAAGGAGAACCACCCATTAGAGGTAAGAAACATCATTATCTCCAGGAAAGGCAGGAATTCAGTGTTCACATATGGGTGAATGTCACTGACAGAGCCCATGTGGAAAACGAAGAACTATTTTGCATTGGAACAGAATGTAAACTCGCCATAGAGGTCACTTTCGCTCTCAGTTGATGTAGGCCCACTGTACCTGGGGACTGCAAATTGGCTTGGATGTAGCAGAAGCTGATGAAGTCTGAGACTCAGATTGACACAGTTCCTATTGAAGCTGGCTTGCCGGTTGTTTGGGTTGTAGGTAATAAAAAGTTGAGATACTGTTCTCACATCCTTTGTGGCATGAAGATAGTAAAGAAGAGCTGGTCTGCAGCTTGTGTAGAGAAGATCAGAGTTGCCAAGTTAGCCAGTTACAGGATTAAGATTTTAAGCCAGTCCTGGATTTCTGATATGCTTAATATGATGCATTATGAAACTTGCAGCACTGATTTCAATGGGTAAAATTAGGTACCACAAATACCAAACTGCATTTAATGCAAAATTAAAACCAGAGCTGGCAAAAAAACGCACTCCTGGAACTGGGTAACTTTGCAACTCTGGAAGATTCCGTCATGTCTGGACTTGCATTAGGAAAGAAAGTGGATTGGATTATAGATAAGTTTGTTTTGTGGAATTCTGACACAATCTGTGAGAAGAATGTGGGATAAACTTGGAGAACAATACGATTGTGATATAATTGAACATATGATGAATAGTGAACAAGATCTCTCACTAATTCTTCACGTTGAGGTAATTGCAACAAGGAATATGATCTTCTAGGTAAGATGTTTTAATGAGGCAAGATCTAGGGGTTCAAACAGACTCTCCATGACCTGGGCAAGAATAATGTCATGGTTTCAAGCTGGATGAGGTGGTTTTAAAGGTGTTCTCTTGTTCATAAGGCCTCTCATGAATCTGTAAATCTGTGAAGTGGTTTCTCCATAGACAAGGAGGATAAGTCTTCACTCATGGGTGGCATCATTGGTAGAGCCTTGTACGGGAACCTTCTTAGCTCCTTCTAAAAGCTTTTAGAAAGCTCTTCGTGCATGAGCACCCGTTCTTGCCTGCTGCCGCCACAACTGAGGTCTTAAGTCTCTTTTTCCAGAAACAACCACACAATTTTAGCACTGTGCATATCACTCATTTTTTGGCATTTCTCATTTAAGAACATAAGATATGCCATACTGGGTCAGACCAAGGTCCATCAAGCCAAGTATCCTGTTTCCAGTAGTGGCCAATGTAGGTTACAAATACCTAGCAGTTTTCCCAAAAGACACAGGTTCCACAGTGCTTGTATTGGGGCAAGCAGTGGATTTTCCGGGCCCCCTTTAATAATGGTTTATGCACCTTTCCTCCAGGAACTTGTCAAAACCTTTTTAAAACCAACTACACTAACAGCTTTTACTACATCCTATGGTAATGAATTCCAGAGTTTACACATTGAGTGAAAAAATATTTTCTTTTATTAGTCTTAAATAGGTTACACTGTAGTTTCATTGCATGTCCCCTAGTCTTTTTATATATTTTGATGGCGTAAGCAATCGATCTAGATTTACCCGTTCCACTCCATTCATTAATTTATAGATCTCTATCATATCTCCCCTCAGCTGTCTCTTTTCCAGGTTGAAGAGCCCTTACCTTTTTAGCCTATCTTCATAGGAGTAACCTTCCATCCTCTTTGCCATTTTGGTGGCTCTTCTCTGTACCTTTTCTAATAACGCTATATCCTTTTTAAGATACGATGACCAGAACTGCACACAATATTCAAGGTGCGGTCGCACCAAGGAATGATACAGAGGCATTATAATATCCTTTGTTTTATTCTCTTTTCCTTTCCTTATGATTCCTAGAATTCTATTTGCTTTCTTGGCTACTGCTGCACACTGGGAGGAGAGTTTCAACATGTTATCCACAATGATGCCTAAATCGTTTTCCTGGGTGGTGGTTCCTAATGCATCATGTCACCATAGTTTGGGTTGTTTTTTCCTAGGTGCATAATTTTGCACTTGTCCACATTAGATTTCATCTGCCATATGGAATACCAATCTTCCAATTTATCACAGTCCTCATGGGTTTTAACAAATTTGAATAATTGTGTCATCTGCTAATTTGATTATCTCGTGCATTATTCCCATTTCCAGGACCCAGCACAGATCCCTAAGGTACTCCACTATTCACTTTTCTCCATTGGGATAATTGGCCATTTAGCCCTACCCTCTGCTTCCTATCTTTTAACCAGTTCCTGATCCACAATAGTACACTGTCTCCTATCCCATGACTTATTAATTTTTCCAAGAGTCTCTCATGAGGGACATTTCAAAGGCTTTCTGAAAATCCAGATACACTATATCAACAGACTCTCCTTTGTCTACCTGTTTATTTGCACTTTTAAAAAAAAACAGATTTGTAATACAAGACCTTCCTTGGCTAAAGCCATTTTGGCTGTCTCCCATTAAGCCATGACTATCTACAAGTTCAGTAATTTTGTTATTTATAATGGTTTCTACCATTCTTCCTGGTACGGACATAAGGCTCACCAGTCTGTAGTTTCCCAGATCACCCCTGGAACCCAGCAGCCTGGTTCCATCCCTTTTTAAAAATTGACGTTACATTGGCCATCCTCCAATCTTTAGGTATTACAGATGATTATAGATAGTTCAGATTACTAATAGTAGATCTGCAATCTCATATTTCAGTTCTTTCAACACCCTTGAATGTATACCATCTGGTCCAGGTGATTAGCTACTCTTCAGTTTATCAAATAGTTGTAATACATCTTCCCAGTGTATCAACATATCTCCAGGACCAAGCAGGAAGTCAGTCCTCACATATGGGTGACGTCGGCGCCGACGGAGCCCCCGTGCGGAGCATATCTCCAGGAACAAGCAGGAATAAGTCCTCACATATGGGTACGTCGGTACCGACGGAGCCCGTGCGGGAAAGCTCCCCAGCTTCTTAGAATAGAAGCTTTTGGGACCTCCCACTGCACATGCGCACTGCCTTCCCGCCTTCCTGAACAGCTCTCCTCAGTTTCTCTTTTTCCGCGGAGCCAGCAGGTCGTGTTCCTGTCACCGCTGAAGAAATTGTTATTTTATTTGTTTCTTTAGACCGCGTACCTGCCTTCCCCATACCGATACCGGTATCGCCGGTCTTTTCTTTCTTTCTTTAAAAAATTATAATTCTTTTTTCTTATTTTTTAGCTTTTTGGTCACTTCAGAGAGGCCTCTCGGCCTACTCAATTTCTCCTCATGGAGAAGCCAGCCCCTGGATTTAAGAAGTGTACCAAATGTAATGCTGTTATTTCAGTCACAGACACCCATGACTGGTGTCTGAAATGTTTGGGGCCTGACCATTCCATACCGGACTGCCCATCTTGCTCCCACATGTCTAAACGTGGGCTGCAGAACCGGGCCAACAAATTCCATGTGCTGTTTGCTTCAGAGAATACAGCATCACAGTCATCCAGGTCTTCTTCTCCGGATGGATCTCAGGTAACCAAACCTTCTGTGGGCAAGTCCTCAAAGAGCAAATCTCCTTCAAAGCATCGAGAGGCTCTTAGCTTAGAACTTGAGGACCCTGCCCCAGCCAAACAACCCCGGCGGGAAGTCCAACTTCCAAAAACGCCAATTCAGGGGTCTCAGGTTGATATCGATGCTACGGCCTCGACAGATCACCTGTTAGCCTGCTCTGGGGTACCGGGTCACTCCGGTACCGACATCCAGGCAGCTATGGCGTCCATGGGCGATACTGTACAATCCATGCAGCACGCCGTCATGGCTTTCATTAAAGCTGCAACGCCATCGGTTCCGCTTTCAGCGGTTCCGGGCCCGATACCGGTATCGTCCGCCATGCCGGTATCGAGGCCGTCCACCTCTAAACGCAAGTCGGTACCGTATGGGCTTTCGCTCCATACCGGTTCCATACCCGATACGCCCGATATCGATACCGATCGGTACGCGTATCGTGCGTTAGAGGAAAGCACCGATTCCTCTGAGGATTTTCACTCCTCTGATGATTCTGCTGAGTTTTCACTCAACTTACCTGAGGAGCCCTCTTCTCCTAAAAGGAGAATGTCCCCTCCAGAGGATTTGTCCTTCCAGGACTTTGTTTTAGATATGGCTACAGCCCTTTCTATTACCACATCCTCTGAAAAGGAACCCAGATCCAAAAACTGGATATTTTGGGATACTCAAAGGCCCCTAAGGAGGCAGTTACCCTGCCTATCCATGAAATCCTTCAAGAACAACTGATGGATTTCTGGGAAAATCCTTTGACTTTGTCTCCTTATTCCCGTAGGTTGGACACCATGTATAGGGTCCCTCCTTCTCCTGGTTTCCAAAAGACTCAATTGCCCCACCACTCTATTGTGGTGAAGTCTGCAATGAAGAAGATTAGGAGTACCAAAAGGCACTCTTCCACCCCTCCAGGACGGGAATGTAAGACTTTGGACTCTTTTGGTAGGAAAATTTTCCAGGCTAGTATGCTTATAGCCAGGATTAATTCCTACAGTCTCTATATGGGCATGTTCCTGGAGGAACTTGCCAAAAAGGTGCGGCATTTTGCCCCCTTTATCCCTGAGGATAAAAAGCAGGGATTCCTTTCCCTAGTGAAACAACTCTTAGAGGTTTCTAAGTTCTCTAATAGGGCAGCATATGATTCCTTTGAGGGAGCCAGTAGGGCTTCGGGCATTGCTATTGCAGCCCGACGTCTTGCTTGGCTCCAGGCCTCTGATCTGGAACCTTGGGTTCTAGATGGCTTACGGAATCTGCCCTGTACAGGTGAGAACTTATTTGGGGAAGAGTGGCAAATCAAAGCCACCCAGATGGATGCTGAAAATGCCACCTTGGAAAGACTTTCAAAGTCCACTTCAATTCCTACTAAGAAAAAGTCTTTTAAAAGGCCTTACTATAAGAAGGCCAGAGTTGCTTCAAATACTGGCCAGCAGTCTTCTCAACCTCGCTATACTGCTAAGCGTCAGCAATCCAAACAAGCACGAGCTAAGCCTGCAGCAGCTACTGTAGCTCAGCAGGCTCCAACCCCTCAGGGGTTTTGACTTGCTCCTAGGGAACTTGCCACTTCTGGTTCTAACACAACCAGAACCTCTCACCATACCCGGAAGGTTGGTTCACTTTGCTCCCAGATGGGAACAAATCACAACAGAACAATGGACCCTCTCTATCATTCGAGAGGGTTACAAACTTCATTTCTCCAGCCTTCCTCCCCATCATATGGTGAGACCATTCAATTCTCCCCCATCTCTCCTAACCCTGTTGGGTCAAGAGGTTTCCTCTCTTCTTGCCCAAGGGGCCATAGAAGAGGTTCCTCTTCCTCAACAAGGGTCCGGTTTCTACTCCCCTTATTTTCTCATTCCAAAGAAGACAGGGGGATTCAGACCAATCCTAGATCTGAGAGAATTGAACAAATTTCTCTTCAAGGAGAAATTCAAAATGCTGTCTCTCGGCATTCTCCTTCCTTACCTCCAGGGTCAGGACTGGCTTTGTTCTCTAGACCTACAGGATGCGTATACACATATACTCATCCATCCATCCCACAGAAAGTATCTTCGCTTTCTGTTTCAGGGAAAACATTTCCAATACAGAGTACTCCCCTTCGGTCTAGCCTCTGCTCCAAGAGTATTCACAAAATGCATGGCAGTCGTAGCCGCATTTCTAAGAGGCATGGGAATCTTTGTCTTCCCATATCTGGACGACTGGCTCATCCGAGCTCCAACTCAGTCACAGGCCCAGATTTCCCTGGACCACACAAGGAGCCTTTTGCAGTATCTGGGACTGGTAGTAAACCTTCCCAAGTCCCAACTCATCCCTACTCAATCTCTAGAATTCATAGGGGCCCAGTTGGACACCATCACTGCAAGGGCCTACCTTCCACATGTTCGAGGCCAGCGCCTCCTGAGTTTGGCCTCCCAAGCTCAGTCCAGCACTCACAGCCAGGGAAATGCTACGCCTACTGGGTCATATGGCCTCCACAGTGCATGTGGTGCCCTATGCTCGTCTTCATATGAGAGCAGCTCAATGGACCCTGGCCACTCAGTGGACTCAGGCGTCAGGAGCGTTCTCAGACCAAATACAAACCTCCGATCGTCTGTTTTGGTCCCTCCACTGGTGGACTTCCACCAAGAATCTGTTGTTGGGGGCTCCATTTCAACCATTGCTACCCCAAGCAACCCTCACAACAGATGCCTCCCAAACAGGGTGGGGAGCCCATCTGCAAACTCTCTCCACTCAGGGCACTTGGTCTCTACAGGAGACCACCCTTCATATCAATCTTCTGGAACTGCGAGCAATTTACCTTGCCCTCAAGGTCTTCCACTCCCTCCTAGCCAACCTCATTGTCCTAGTTCAGACGGACAATCAGGTGGCCATGTTTTACATAAACAAACAAGGAGGGACGGGCTCTCTGTCGCTTTGCAACGAAGCTCTAAGACTGTGGGCCTTCGCCAGAGAGCATCAGATTCACCTGCTAGCAGTGTATCTCCCAGGAGTTCAAAACTCTCGGGCAGACAGGCTCAGTCGAGTTCTGCTGCCACACGAATGGTCCCTACATTTGGACCAAATAAACCGAATCTTTCAGGAATGGGGGACCCCGGACATAGACCTCTTTGCAAGTCCGTGGAATGCCAAACTTCCCCGGTTCTGTTCCAGAACTCCGTGTCAGGGAGCTCAGGCTACGGACGCCTTTCTCCTGAATTGGAATCAGGCATTCCTATATGCCTTTCCACCCATTCCTTTGATTCCCAAGACTCTGTTCAAACTCCAGAGGGATCATGGAACTATGATCCTCATAGCTCCACGCTGGCCACGCCAAGTGTGGTTCCCTCTACTTCTACAGCTCTCCCAGGGATCCTACTTGGATCTGGGAGCTGCGCCAGACCTCCTGTCTCAGGAGGAGGGGACTTTGTGGCACCCAAACCCCAAATCCCTTCACCTCAGTGCTTGGTTACTGAAGGCTTAAGCCTTCAAGACTTTCATCTTTCCCAACCAGTGAAAGATATCCTTTCTGCCTCTAGGAAACCCTCTACCAGGCGTTCCTATGCTTTCAAATGGAAACGTTTTTCCATTTGGTGTGCTCAGCAGGGTCTTGACCCTCTGGCACTTCCTTTGAATTCTCTTCTTGATTATCTCCTGCATCTATCCAATGCAGGCCTCAAGACGAATTCGGTAAGAGTCCATTTAAGTGCTATTGCAGCATCCTTGAAACATATAAATGGACAACCTATCTCCTCTCATCCTCTTGTTGCAAGATTCATGAGAGGCCTGACTCTCACTAAACCTCCCATCAGACCACCCCCGGTCGCATGGGATTTGAATCTAGTGCTCGGTCAACTTATGAAGCCACCTTTTGAGCCAATGTTTTCCACCTCCTTGAAATTTCTTTCCTGGAAGGTCATCTTCCTCATTGCAGTCACTTCGGCTCGCCGCATCAGTGAGCTGCAGGCTTTAGTGGCTAATCCACCTTACACAAGATTTCATCATGATAAGGTGGTCCTTAGGACGAATCCCCACTTTATGCCTAAAGTGGTCTCGCCTTTTCATCTTAATCAAGAGGTATATCTACCTGTCTTTTTTCCAGCTCCTCATGCATCCAATGCAGAGAGGAACCTTCATACTCTGGATTGTAAAAGAGCTCTCGCTTTTTACCTTAATAGGACTCAGCCACATCGAAAGTCTTCCCAACTTTTTGTGGCCTTTGATCCTTCCCATTTGGGACTTCCAGTCTCCAAGCGTACACTTTCCAATTGGATTGCTCAGTGTATTTCTTTTGCTTACCAGAGCAAAAACATTTCTCTGGAAGGCCATGTCACTGCTCACAATGTGAGGGCCATGGCAACTTCTATGGCTCATCTGCACTCTGTTTCCATAGATCAGATCTGTCGAGCCGCTACCTGGGCCTCGGTTCATACCTTCACAGCCCATTACTGTTTGGACAAGGACTCCCGCCGGGATGCCTTGTTTGGCCAGGCTGTCCTCAAGCACCTGTTCCATTCCTAAACAACTCCTGCCCACCTTCCCAGAATGGATGCCTGAGATCCATACGAAGATGGCGAACCTTTACAGGGGATCCCATGCATCTAAGCTAGGGAGTCCCCATATGTGAGGACTTATTCCTGCTTGTTCCTGGAGATAGCACAGTTACTTACCTGTAACAGGTGATCTCTGGGAACAGCAGGAATTAGTCCTCACAACCCACCCACCTCCCCTAGGAGTTGTATCTTTTATCTATCTATCTTCCTGTCCTCTCTCTGTTGACTCAGCTATAAACTCGAAACTGAGGAGAGCTGTTCAGGAAGGCGGGAAGGCAGTGCGCATGTGCAGTGGGAGGTCCCAAAAGCTTCTATTCTAAGAAGCTGGGGAGCTTTCCCGCACGGGCTCCGTCGGTACCGACGTACCCATATGTGAGGACTAATTCCTGCTGTTCCCAGAGATCACCTGTTACAGGTAAGTAACTGTGCTTTCCCCAGCTTTCAAAGAAAGTCTTTGGGAATGCAGCGCCCCTGTGCAGTCCCCTTCCCACCCAAGGATGCCATCTTGCTCAGTCTTTGTTTTTCCGCGGAGCCTGAAGGACGTGAGTTCGTGTCACCCGGGAAAAGTTGATTTTTTTTTCTGCGATTTTCACGTTGTCTTAACCGGTTCGACGCCGGTTCCCCTTCCCGCCTGGGCTCGGTACACCGGTATGGAGTCCGGAGTTTTGGTTTTCGGTTTTTGTCCTTCGTGACTAATGTTCGCACTCTTTTTGTGTTTTTCACTCGCAGTCCGGTCTTTTGACGTTGCAGGGGCCTTTTTTCCCCCGATGACTGCCAGCGGGTTCAAAAAGTGTGATTTGTGTAAGAAACATATATCTCTCACCGACACACATGACTGCTGCCTCCGATGCCTCGGGCCCGACCATGACCCGCTGGCCTGTGGCCCATGCGGCAAAATGTCATTGAAGGCGCTTTGGAGCCGTCAGCATCAACGTGAGAGAATTTTCTCTGACTCCGCGTCCGGCTGGGCCCGGACTTTGTCAGAGGCCTCGACATCTCGGGAGTCCGACCCCGAGCGCCGTTGGGTTCCTCTGAAAGGGAGTCTCCCTCCCGCGAGCACCGAAGGAAGAAAAAGCTTGTGAGGGCGGCATCTGTGGAGGCTCCTGGTTCCTCGAGGGCCAGGTCGCGTAGCCCTGACTGCCGCCCTGGGCTCTCGGAGTCGGAGAGGCCTTCCAAGCTACCCTTGGGATACTGATGCCCTACCTCCAGGAGGGAGATTGGCTATGCTCTTTAGACCTAAAGGATGCTTATACCCATATTCTCATCCATCCAGACCACAGACAATATCTCAGATTTGTGGTGGGAGGAAACCATTTTCAGTACAGAGTACTTCCATTTGGCCTAACGTCTGCCCCCAGGGTTTTCACCAAATGCTTGGCGGTGGTGGTGGCCTATCTCAGAAATCAGGGAATCTTTGTCTTCCCATACCTAGATGACTGGCTCATCAGAGATCAGTCTCTCCAGGAGGCCAGACAAGGCCACTCTTCGCACTGTCTCTCTTCTTCAGCATCTGGGCTTTGTCATCAACTATGCAAAGTCCACTTTGCTCCCCTCACAGAACCTAGAGTTTATAGGGGCAAGATTAGACACCCTGCAGGCAAGAGCTTACTTGCCCGAGGACAGGGCCCACAGGCTGATGGACTCGCCAGCCATTTCCAAAGAAATTCTCAGGTCTCCGCCAGACACTTCCTGTGGCTCTTGGGTCACATGGCATCCACGGTACATGTGACCCCGAATACCCATCTGCACATGTGGGCAGCTCAGTGGTGCCTCAGAGCTCAGTGGGCACAAGCCACAGGCGACCTCCGAGACAGAGTAAAGGTGTCCAAACCGCTCTTGGACTCCTTACAGTGGTGGCTACATCTCCCAAACCTTCTCAGGGGGGTACCCTTTCAGGCCCCAGCACACACAAGGGTGCTGACGACCGATGCTTCCTTAAAGGGCTGGGGTGCACATTGCCAGGGCAGGTGCACTCAAGGCCTCTGGTCTCCTCGGGAGGCCACACAGCAGATCAGTCTTTTGGGACTGCGGGCTATCCACTTGGCTCTACAGACTTTTTCTCATGCCCTCTCTCACCAGTCTGTCTTAGTTCAGACAGACAATCAGGTGGCAATGTTCTGTGTCAACAAGCAAGGGGGCACAGGGTCCAGACTCCTGTGCTCCTTTGCAGTCAAACAAGGTATGTGTCTCAAAGCAGTTTATCTACCTGGTCAGGAGAACTTCTTGGCAGACAAACTAAGCAGGATTCTCTAGCCTCACAAATGGCAGTTGAATCCACTGGTGGTCCAGCAGATCTTTCTACGATGGGGGCTTCCATCCATCGATCTCTTTGCAAGTCCACTGAACCATCAGCTGCACAGGTTTTGCTCCAGACAGCCGCATCCCCTGAGAATGGCAGCAGATGCGTTTCTGATCTCTTGGTCTACAAGCCTCCTGTATGCCTTTCCTCCCACGCCCCTGGTGGCCCAAACTCTGTTCAAGATTCTACGGGACAGGGCCTTAGTGATTCTGGTAGCCCCCACTCACCGGTGGAGGGACAGTCTCTGTCGGTTCACCCCTTGGTGTCCTGCTTCCTCAGAGGCCTGCTTTTGCTCAAGCCTCCGATTCGTCCACCTGCCACTGAGTGGAGATTTGAACGTGGTCTTGCAACAACTTACTCGCCCACCGTTTGAGCCAATGGCTACTTGCCTTTTACACTTCCTTTCTTGGAAGGCGCTCTTCCTGGTAGCTCTTACCGCAGCCAGACATGTGAGTGAACTACAAGCTCTGGTT
The DNA here is from genome assembly GCA_033557465.1 of Ichthyophis bannanicus. NCBI lineage: Eukaryota > Metazoa > Chordata > Amphibia > Gymnophiona > Ichthyophiidae > Ichthyophis > Ichthyophis bannanicus. The sequence goes on along the minus strand of CM066049.1, from coordinate 136,788,228 downwards.
TCTGATAGACCGTACACACGGTTCTATTGGAACAGGGTGGTCCTTCGGACTCATCCGAAGTTCCTTCCAAAAGTTGTCTTCTCTTTCCACCTCAACCAGGAAGTGGTTCTTCCGACATTCTTTCCCAGGCCGCATACCAGCCGGGCTGAGACAGTCTTGCATACTCTGGACTGTAAGAGGGCGTTGTTCTTTTACATTGAACGTACGCGGGGGCATCGAAGGGCTACTCAACTCTTCGTCTCCTTTGACCCTAATAAATTGGGGTTACCTGTCTCCAAGCGTACGTTGTCCACTTGGGTAGCAGATTGTATCGCCTGGGCGTACAATGAAGCCGACCTTCCCTTGCAGGGTCGAGTCATGGCTCACTGTGTCTGGGCGAAAGCCGCATCAGTAGCTCATCTCCGCTCTGTTCCGTTGGCAGACACCTGCCGGGCCGCTACTTGGTCTTCAAGCCAGACTTTTGTAGCCCACTACTGCCTCGAGAGAGCGTCCCGAAGGGACAGTGCTTTCGGACAGGCGGTACTCCGTAATCTCTTTGAGGTTTAGGCAACACCTACCCTTCGGCCCTTCTGTTGGGCTACCGTACAGGGGCGTTCTCAGAGGATATTCTTATCACAGATACTGAGGCTCTTGAGAGGGAGCCATTTTTTCAGCTTTGGGTTCCCGGTAGCCTAGAGCAGGGGAGTCCCATATGTGAAGACTGACTTCCTGATTGGTCCTGGAGAATGAGTAGTTACTCACCTGTAACAGGTGTTCTCCAGGAGCAGCAGGAATCAGTCCTCACGACCATCCCTCGTCCCCTGGAGTTGCAGTCATATCCTTTATTTTGATTTTTGCTGTCTTTTAGCTATGTCATCAGACTGAGCAAGATGGCACCCTTGGGCAGGAAGGGGACCGCGCAGGCGTGCTGCATTCCCAAAGGCTTTCTTTGAAAGCTGGGGAAATGCTCCGCACGAGGGCTCCGTCGGCGCCGATGTCACCCATATGTGAGGACTGATTCCTGCTGCTCCTGGAGAACACCTGTTACAGGTGAGTAACTACTCTTTCTTTCAATTCTTCTATGACATCACCTTTAAATACCACTTCAGTCATGGGTAACATCCCTACATCTTCCTCAGTAAAGACCAAAGCAAAGAATTCATTCAGTCTCTTCGCTATGGCCTTGTCCCCTCTTAGTGCCCCTTTTACCCCCTATCATCTAATGATCCAACTGACTCTCTCACAGGTTTTTTGCTATGAATGTACTTGAAAAAGTCATTATTATGTGTTTTTGCTTCCACAGCAAGCTGCTTCTCAAATTCTCTCATTGCTTGCCTTATCAATGCCTTGCATCTAACTTGCCAGTGCTTATGTTTATTTCCAGTTTGTCATTTGTCTCCTTTTTCCATTTCCTGAAAGATGTTTTTTTGGGAACAGCGGCCTCTCTGACCTCACCTTTAAACCATGCTGGCAGTTTTTTGGACTTCTTTCCATGTTTCTTAAAGTGTGGAATACAGCTGGTCTGGCTTCCAAGATAGTATTTTTAAACACCACCCATGCTTGATGTAAATCTTTAAACCTTTGCAACTGCTCCTTTTAGGTTTTTCTTAACTATTTTCCTCATTTTATCATAGTCTTTCTTTTGAAAGTTAAAAGTTTTATGTTCTATGTGAACCGCACTGATGTTGAATAGCGCAGTATAGAAGAGACTCTAAATAAATAAATAAGAGGTAGTACTGTGGATTTCCTTGCCGGCCTTCCTCCAATTATTAAATCAAATATGATCATGCTATAATCACTATTGCCAAGTGGCCCCAACACCCTTATCTCTTATTAAGCAAATCAATCTAATTTTTGACCAACAGTTAGCTAAGATCAATCTGTATTTAACACAATTACTACATGTAATTAGTTGTTCCTATTCGTCTCTCCGGGCCAGTCCATGACCTTTGGGTGATCAATCCGCTCCAGCAGCTGAGGACTGAAATACTGACAGTTTTCCTGACAGGTTACCCAGCTCCCCCTGGTGTCAGAGAATCAGTCTTTCAGTCTTCAGCAGCTGAACAGGACGTCGGATCCCAGCTCCCCAGAGAGACGATTTGTGAAGCCTTAGTTAGTGGATCTACTTTTTAAAGGAAAGAAATAGGAACAATTCTTGTTTTAGAAAAGAGCAAAGGCTATCCTATTAATGGGTAAATTAAGGGAGACTTTACCTCTGGCGCCCCTGGGTTTCTCTGTCCTAGCAGGGCAGTTCTAACCGATAATAATATTACTAAAAGAAAATAAAGTGAAATAAAATAAAGGCAGCGATTCAGGAGCGGAGCTAGTGCTCTACTGCTCAAGTTCTCCAGCCGCTTGCTTCTTCGGCTTCTAGAGGCAGAGCCTGCCTCACAGGAGACTTGCTGTCAGGGGCTAAGGAATCAGGCCTGGGAGCCCCAGTGTCCTCCTCCTTCCCTCCCGTTTCACAGCCTTGCCGGCTTCCTGCTAGCAGTGGTGAAGCGCGGGTAGGGCCGTTGGCTGCTGTCGGGGTCAGCAGGTAAGCGGGGGGCACGGGTAGCGCAGTTCTTTCGCCGCCGCGTGTGTATGGCGGCGTTGTCCTTGTTCGTCGGCGGTCAATGTTTTGAGGGGAGGCAGCCCGCGCGTCTCGTTCCTGCGGCTCCGTTTCTCTTTTCCCACGGCAATGTGCTTGGTTTTCATTGGTCTGGCTTCTCCTATTGTAAATTTATGGAGGGAAAGAAATCAGGAGAGTTGTTGGCACCGTCTCCCAGCTCCTTAGAAAAGGCGGGAACGGCGGTCATTTTGAAGGAGCCGACTGTGTCTCCCGCGCTGCCAGGCAAGTCGCAAAAGAAGCGGTCTAAGTCCCACAAGGCTCCTTCGTCAGAGGAGCACCAGCAGATGCCCGGGCCTGCATTACCAGAGTCTTTGGGCTCCTTTTTCTCCCCGGATTTTATTGTGTCGCTGCATAATGCTTATCTGTTAAAACAAAATCTCAATTGTCTCTCGGTGCAGCCTCAGACAGTCTGTTTGGGGTTCAACCCTTGGATCCTGGGCTGGCAGACCCGGGGGAGGGCACTTCTTCGAGGGAGACAGTGTTGGACACAGGCTTAGAGGCAGGGGCACGTAGTGTTTTTTCTCCAGTGCTGAGGAAGGAGAGATCCTCTCCGAGGCAGCTGGGGATACCTGGCCGGGGGAGTTGGAAGAAGGAGAATTGGGACCGGGCGAGGATCCCAATGTCTTTCGAGTCTTTCGTAAGGAGCTGGGGGCCTTGATTACTCAGTCCCTCGCGGCTTTAAATATGGTGCTGCCAGCGGTGCAGCAGGAGCCTCTTGAAGATCCCTTATTACAGGGGTTTAGATCAGAGCAAAAATGTTTCCCTATTCATAGGGTTATTAAGCAAATGATTGAGTCCGAATGGGAATGCCCAGAGGCCTCATTGAGAGGGGGGTGTGCGATAGCTCGGCTCTATCCCGTTCCTCAGGATGAGAAGGACTTGCTCCGTATGCCTAAAGTGGATGCGTTAGTGTCAGCAGTCACTAAGAAGACCACCATCCCTGTTGAAGGGGGGACAGCGTTTAAGGACCTGCAGGATCGTCGGTTGGAAGCGCTTTTGAAGCAAGCCTTTGATGCCAGCGCCTTGGCCCTGCAGGCGTCCGTCTGTGGGGCCTATGTGTCGCGCGCGTCTATCCGCTGGCTGCAGGGGGAGCAGTCCCCAGAGAAGGTGGAGACTGCTCTGGTGGATGGCGCTAAGCTGGAGTCCGCGGCGGCCTATTTAGCGGACGCTTTTTATGATTTGGTGCGTATTGCCGCAAAGTCTATGGCATCGCTGATTGCGGCTAGGCGTTTTCTCTGGCTACGAAATTGGGCGGCCGATGCGTCTTCTTAGGCACGTCTCAGTAAGCTTCCCTACAAGGACAAGTTATTGTGTGGGGAAGCGTTAGAGAAGATAGTTAAGGATCTGGGAGACTTGAAAGGGGGTTGTCTTCCCGAGAGCGGCGAAAATAAGTTCCTTACAAAGAGGTCACGGTAGGGACTTTCGCCGGTTTCGAGGATCTCGCTTCTCGCCGTATCAGCGGGGTCGTTTTGTGGCCAGAGGGGGCAGTCCTTTCGTGGCGCCAGGGGTTTCAGCAGGGGCTACTTTAGTGCCCAACAGAGCTCAGCTAAGAAGCCGCAATGAAGTGAGGCCGGTCCAGGTGGAGGTTCCTGTCGGGGGTCGCTTGCAGCGTTTCCTCTCCGCCTGGGCCAGGGTGACTACGGATCAGTGGGTCCTGGAGATTATCAGGTCCGGCTATGCGCTAGAGTTTGTGCAGCCTTTGCCGGACGCTTTTGTCCTTTCTCCGTGCGGTCCGCAGGCAAAGAAAGAGGCGGTCCACCAGACGCTGCTACGTCTGCTGCGGCTTCAGGCGGTAGTGCCGGTGCCTGTAGACCAGTACGGCTTAGGTCGATACTCGATTAATTTTGTCGTCCCCAAAAAGGAAAGTTCTTTTCGGCCTGTTTTGGATCTCAAACACGTAAATCACTGTTTGCGAGTACCTCATTTCCGAATGGAAACTTTGCGGTCCGTTATCCGGTCAGTGAAGCCGGGAGAAGTTCTGACCTCCATAGATTTAACGGAGGCGTATTTGCACATTCCGATCAGACCCGAACATCAAAAGTTCCTGCGGTTTGCAGTTCCCATGGGGCATTTTCAGTTTCGCGCCTTGCCTTTTGGGCTAGCCACAGCGCCTCGCACCTTTACCAAAGTGATGGTGGTGGTGGCGGCGGCGGCGCTCCGGAAAGAAGGAATTCAGGTCCATCCTTATCTGGACGATTGGCTAATTCGTGCGCCGTCTCAGGCGGAGTCCGTCGAGGCCACCGCTCGGGTGGTGGAGTTCCTCGAGCAGTTAGGCTGGGTCATCAACCGAGCGAAGAGTCATTTGGAGCCTACTATGCAGTTAACTTATCTGGGAGCCTTCTTCGACATGGAGGTGGGCTCAGTGTTTCTTCCGGCAGAAAGAGTGAACAAGCTTTTGCTTCAGGTGTCGGCGTTTCTGCGAGTCAAGTCTCCATCGGCCTGGCGTTACCTACAGGTGTTGGGATCGATGGCGGCGGCCATAGATCTGGTTCCCTGGGCCAGGGCGCATATGAGGCCTCTTCAGCAGGCGTTGTTGTCTCGTTGGTCTCCGCATCCACTTTCTCAACGGTTGGTTTGCCCAGAAGAAGTACGCGTCAGTCTACAGTGGTGGTTAGTTCCGGCTCACCTTCAGGCGGGAGTGCCGCTGGATCTGCCACAGTGGGTATTACTCATGACGGACGCAAGCCTATCCGGCTGGGGGGCTCATTGTTTGTCGCAGATAGCGCAAGGCACCTGGTCGGAGGAGGAGAGCGGTTGGTCGATCAATCGACTAGAGTTGTGTGCGGTTCGCTTAGCGCTCATCAGCTTTCTCGGCTTACTCACAGGAAAGGCGGTTCGGGTGTTCGACAATCGAGTGACAGTGTCTTACATAAACAGGCAGGGAGGCACCGGCAGTGTAGTACTGCTGGAGGAGAGTCAGCAATTATTTCAATGGGCAGAGAGCCATCTTTTAGCCATCTCCGTGGCGCATGTAGCAGGGAAGGACAACATTCAACCAATTATCTCAGTCGTCATCGCCTAGACCTCGGGGAATGGGAATTGGACTGGGCGATATTTCAAGAGATTTCGCTCCGCTGGGGTCAGCCTGTTATGGATCTCATGGCGACCCAAGCCAATGCCAAAGTGCCGCGCTTTTTCAGCAGACGCAGGGAGCACATGTCGGAGGGGCTAGACGGCCTGGTGCAGCCTTGGCCATCGGATCAGCTTCTTTACGTGTTTCCTCCGTGGCCTCTCTTTTTTTATTTTTTTTTTAATTATTTTTTTTTTTTTTTTTTTTTTAGGCAGGACCATCCAAAGGATTGTGAACCACGGGGGGCTGGTGATTCTGGTGGCTCCGGATTGGCCGCGAGGCCCGTGGTATGCCGATCTAGTCCAACTTCTGGTGGCTCCTCCCTGGAGGTTACCCGTTCGGTTCGATCTGTTGAGGCAAGGGCCCGTGCGCATGCCGCAGGTGGATCGGTTCTCGCTTATGGCTTGGCTCTTGAAAGGAGCCGGTTGCGCCGGAAGGGCTACTCGAAGGCCGTAATAGCCACTTTGTTGCAATCCCGGAGGCGCTCGACTTCGTTGGCTTACATTAGGGTATGGCGCATTTTTGAGGCCTGGTGTTCCGATCGTCAGCTTTCGCCCGGGAGGTCGCAACTCCCCGAGATTTTAACATTTCTTCAGGGAGGCCTGGAGAAAGGATTGGCTCTTAGCACGCTGAGAGTTCAGCTGGCGGCGCTGGCCTGCTACAGGGGCAGAGTGCAAGGTAGGCCGCTTTCCTTGCACCCGGATGTGCTACGTTTCTTGCGGGCCGCTCGGAACATTAGGCCCCCAATGAGACACGTGGTGCCTCCTTGGGATTTAAATTTGGTTTTGCAGGCGTTGACGGAGCCTCCTTTCGTGTCAGGTTCGTCGGGACGTCTTCGAGAGTTGTCCTGGAAGACAGCCTTTTTGGTGGCATTGTGTTTGGCAAGGTGAATTTTGGATTTGCAAGCTCTTTCGTGCAGAGAACCGTACCTTCATTTCACAGCCGAAAAGGTAGAGCTGAGACCGGTTCCCTCCTTTTTGCCTAAGGTCATTTCCAGTTTTCACGTGAACCAGGTGGTGTCGTTTTCCACCTTTACAAAACCTGACGGTGGTAAAGTAGATCGGTCGCTGTGGCGCCTGGATTTGGGGCGCATATTACGTAGTTATCTGACAGCGACAGAGTCTTTTCGGCAGTCTGACAGGTTGTTTGTCCTCTTTGGGGGCTCGGCTAAGGGTAAAGCGGCTACTAAGGCGTCCATCGCTCGCTGGGTGAAGCATGCGATACGAGCCGCATATGAAGCAAAGGGCAAGCCGGTTCCAGCGGGACTTGGAGCGCATTCTACTAGAGGGCAAGCTGCCTCTTGGGCGGAGTATGTGTTGGTACCGCCGGTTGATATTTGGCGGGCGGCGACGTGGTCTTCCCTGCATACGTTTGCTAAACATTATTGGTTGGATGTTCAGGCACGAGAGGATGCTAGTGTGGGTGCCTCGGCAATTGTTGCAGGACTCGCAGGCCCCTCCCATATTTAGGTACTGCTTTGGTACTGCCCAAAGGTCATGGACTGGCCCGGAGAGACGAATAGGAAGAAGAAATTAGGCCTTACCTGCTAATTGTCTTTCCTTGAGTTCTCTCCGGGCCAGTCCAGGGCCCGCCCGGGAAGTCTGCGAGTTTTCAAGTTTTTCAAGTGTGGCATTCCGGTAGGAGAGTGTCTGCATTGTACATATTATCCCGTTCGTCCCGACGGGGGTGGTGAGGGGAGCATGTAGAATGCGCTCCAAGAAATAGCTCAACCAGAGCTCTGTGATCCTCTGTCTTGAAGGACTAGAAAAAGGGACTGTTACTTCTGGAGAGAGATCTGCAACTGTGAGTATATACTTCTGGTAATTTTCTAAAAGGAATTTTTTGTATTAAAGCTAATTAATCTGTGAACCCACTATTTTTTGTTAAATCAGTCAGGGCCTAGTAGCAGCAGTTTAAGTTTAAATTTAAAACACAGAGGAGAACTATCTGGTTACATTTCATACCCAGCAGAGAGCTTGTAGTTTAAATTTAATAGTCACTCAGGGCCTAGTAATAGCAAAGTACTTTTAGTTTAAATTTAAAACACAGAAGAGAGCTTTCTGGTTACATTTGGAACCCAGCAGAGAGCTTGTAGTTTAAATTTCATAAGAAGTTAGAACCTAGCAGCAGCTAAGAGCTATAATTTAAATCAAATCAGAATATAGCTTACCTCAGCAGCACAAGACAGGGTACTGTGTAGCAGCCCTCTTTTAATAAGTGTTATTTCCCTCGCTCCCTCCCCACACCCACCCACCCCTGGGATAATCGTAGCTTTATAGGTACTTACACATCTTAAAGAAAAGGAGGTGCTCTCAGGTGAAGCTCATTACCCAAATCAGTCATACACTAAGGACCTGAGATTAGTTAAGCTTCAGGTGAACAAGGTATATTACACGTATTAGGTACAGTTTTATTAGTATAAATATCCATAGCAACCCTTAGTAAGTAAAGAACTTAGATCTAAACACAAACTTAAAACTAAGATGCAGACAGCAGTCCAGCAGCGGGATGGGGGCTTTCCAGTCTTTTGCATTGAGTGTCACATGTATGATTTTCTCCCAGTTGGTGAGAGATCTTACATGTGCACTAGGTGCAAGGAGCTCTTTGCTCTCAGGGAACGAGTCCGTTCTCTAGAGGCTAAAGTAGCAGACTTGGAAAGCATAAGACAGACAGAGGTACATAGACAAGACCTACAGGGATATAGTCCTGAAGTCCCACCTCCAGTTTGGCAGCATCCCTGTTGCCATGGAGGAGAGAGGTCACGTGACAGGAGAGCATCACCCTGGTGTGGCAGGAAGTGATCCTGTAACTAGGACCTGTCCTCCAGGTGATGTAAAACCCTCTCGCACCGAGGATGTTTCTCCAGGGCCATGTACCCATGAAGGAAGGGTTAGGACAGCCGTTATAGTTGCTGAATCGATCATTAGGCATGTAGATAGCTGGGTGGCTGGTGGACGTGAGGATCGCCTGGTAACATGCCTGCCTGGTGCGAAGGTAGCAGACCTCACGCGCCACCTAGATAAGGTCTTAGATAGTGCTGGGGAGGAGTCTGCTGTCTTGGTACATGTCGGTACCAATGACATAGGAAAATGTAGTAGGAAGGTTCTGGAGGAAATGTGGTAGGAATGTTCTGGAGGCTAAATTTAGGCTTTTAGGTAGGAAGTTGAAATCCAGAACTTCCAGGGTAGCATTCTCCGAAATGCTTCCTGTTCCACGCGCAGGACCCAAAAGACAGGCAGAGCTCCGGAGTCTCAATGCGTGGATGAGACAATGGTGCAGAGATGAGGGTTTTGGATTTGTTAGGAATTGGGGAACATTCTGGGGAAAGGAAGGGCTCTTCCGAAGGGATGGGCTTCACCTTAACCGGGATGGAACCAGGCTGCTGGCATTAACCTTTAAAAAGGAGATAGAGCAGCTTTTAAACTAGATATTAGGGGAAAGCCGACAGTCGCCCAAGAGCGGATGGTTCGGAAGAATGTATCTTTGAAGGCTCCTACCAAAAGCAGACAGGTTCCACAAAAGAGTAAAGTAGCCCAAATGCCCTCAAGTATGGAGCAGACAGAGCTTAAAGATCATAAATTACCCATGTCTAACAATAGCCAAATTATTATGAATAAAATACATTTTCTAAAATGCTTGTATGCAAATGCTAGAAGTCTAAAAAATAAGTTGGGAGAGTTAAAATATATAGCACTAAATGAAAGGTTAGATATGATTGGAATATCAGAGACATGGTGGAAGGAGGACAACCAATGGGACACTGTGATACCTGGGTACAAACTATATCGTAATGATAGAGCTGATCAAATTGGTGGAGGGGTTGCTCTCTATGTTAGAGAGGGCATTGAGTCAGAAAGGATTAAAGTTTTGCAGGAAACAAAATCTGCTGTAGAATCTATATGGATTGAAATTCCATGTAAAAGGGGGAAGGCAATGGCAGTGGGGGTGTACTATCGAGCGCCTGGCCAGAATGTCCAAATGGATGATGAAATGCTCAAAGAAATCAAGGAAGCTAACAAAAGTTACAGCGCAGTAATAATAATGGGTGATTTAAACTACCCCGGTATCGACTGGGTCAGTGTCACGTCAGGACATGCTAGGGAGATAAAGTTCCTAGATGAAATAAATGACTGCTTCTTGGAGCAGCTGGTTCATGAACCGACCAGAGGGGAAGCCATATTTGACCTAGTACTTAGTGGAACACCAGATCTAGTGCAAGAGATAAGGTTGTTGGGGCCACTTGGCAATAGTGATCATAGCATGATCGCCTTTGATTTAATTAGTGGAGGAGGGATAGTAAGGAAATCCACAGTACTACCTTTTAACTTTCGAAAGGGAGACTGTGATAAAATGAGGAAAACAGTTAAAAAAACCCTAAAAGGAGCAGTTGCAAAGGTTAAAGACGTACATCAGGCTTGGCTGTTGTTGAAAAATACTATCTTGGAAGCCCAGACCAGCTGTATTCCACGCTTTAAGAAAAGTGGAAGGAAGTCCAAAAAACTGCCAGCATGGTTTAAAGGTGAGGTCAGAGAGGCTGTTGCCAAAAAAGCATCTTTCAAGAAATGGAAAAAAGAGCCAAACGACGAAACCTGGAAACAGCACAAGCACTGGCAAGTCAAATGCAAGGCATTAATAAGGCAGGCAAAGGGAGAATTTGAGAAGAAGCTTGCTGCGGAAGCAAAAATGCGAAGTAAAGACCTTTTCAAGTACATTCGTAGCAAAAAACCTGTGAGAGAGTCAGTTGGTCCATTTGATGATAAAGGGGTTAAAGGAGCACTAAGAGGCGACAAGGCGATAGCGGAGAGACTGAATGAATTCTTTGCTTCAGTCTTTACTGAGGAAGATGTAGGGATGTTACCCATGACTGAAGTGGTATTGAAAGGTGCGGAAGAATTGAAGGAAATATCGATACATCGGGAAGATGTATTACAACTATTAGATAAACTGAAGAGTAGCAAATCACCTGGGCCGGATGGTATACATCCAAGGGTGTTGAAAGAACTGAAATATGAGATAGCAGACCTGCTATTAGTAATCTGTGAACTATCATTAAAATCATCTCTAATACCTGAAGATTGGAAGATCGCCAATGTAACACCTATTTTTAAAAAGGGTTCCAGGGGTGATCCGGGAAACTACAGACCGGTGAGCCTGACGTCAGTACCGGGAAAAATAGTAGAAACCATCATAAAGAATAAAATTACTCAGCATGTAGATAGTCATGACCTAATGGGAGACAGCCAACATGGCTTTAGACAAGGAAGATCTTGTCTTACTAATCTGTTATGTTTTTTTGAAGGCATGAATAATCAGGTGGACAAAGGTGAGTCGGTTGATATTGTGTATCTAGACTTACAGAAAGCCTTTGACAAGGTCCCTCATGAGAGACTTTTGGCAAAACTAAAGAGTCATGGGATAGGAGGCAGTGTACTATTGTGGATCAGGAACTGGTTAAAAGATAGAAAGCAGAGGGTAGGGCTAAATGGCCAATTTTTCCCAATGGAGAAAGGTGAATAGTGGTGTACCCCAGGGATCTGTGCTGGGTCCGCTGCTTTTTGACATATTCATAAATGACCTGGAAAGTGGAATAACGAGTGAGGTTATCAAATTTGCAGATGACAAAACTATTTAAAGTTGCTAAAACCCAAGAAGATTGTGGAAAATTGCAAGAGGATCTTGATAAACTGGAAGACTGGGCATCAAAATGGCAGATGAAATTTAATGTGGACAAGTGCAAGTTTATGCACCTAGGGAAGAACAACCCAAACTATGGTTACACGATGCAAGGTTCCACATTAGGAACCACCACCCAGGAAAATGATTTAGGCGTCATTGTGGATACCATGTTAAAACCCTCGGCCCAGTGTGGAGCAGCGGCCAAGAGAGCAAATAGAATGCTAGGTATGATAAGGAAAGGAATGGAAAATAAAACAAAAGATATAATGCCTCTATATCGTTCCATGGTGAGACCGCACCTTGAATATTGTGTGCAATTCTGGTCGCCGTATCTTAAAAAGGATATAGCAATTTTAGAAAAGGTACAGAGAAGAGCCACCAAAATGGTAAAGGGGATGGAAGGATACTCCTATGAAAAAAGGCTAAAAAGGTTAGGGCTCTTTAACCTGGAAAAGAGACGGCTGAGGGGAGATATGATAGAAGTCTATAAATTAATGAACGGAGTGGAATAGGTAAACGTAGATCGATTGTTTACCTTATCAGAATATAGAAAGACTAGGGGACATGCAATGAAGCTACAGGGTAAACTATTTAAGACTAATAAAAGAAAATATTTTTTCACTCAACGTGTAATCAAACTCTGGAATTTGTTACCGGAGGATGTAGTAAAGGCTGTTAGTGTAGCTGGGTTTAAAAAAGGTTTGGACAAGTTCCTGGAGGAAAGGTCCATAAACCATTATTAAGAAGGGACCCAGAATATCAATGCTTGAGCCAATACAAGCATTGTGGAACCTGTGTCCCTTGGGGAAACTGCTAGGTACATATGACCTAGAGTGGCCACTGTTGGAAACAGAATACTGGGCTTGATGGACCTTGGTCTGACCCAGTATGGCATATCTTATGTTCTTATCTTATGATCTTATGGATTCGGGGGATCCCTGGCCTTTTGGGTCGCAGGGGCATTCTTCCGAGGGAACAGGAAAGAGAGAAAAAAAAAAAAAGCAGAATAAGAATCTTGATAATTGTCATAATTCAGGGTTAACCAGGGAGTTTTGGATGGGGCTCGAATAGTATGGCCTTTTCTCCAGGACCAAGCAGGAAGTCAGTTCTCACATATGGGTGTCATCGGCGCCGATGAAGCCCCAGCGGAGCATTTCCCCAGCTTTCCATGAAAGCCTTTGGGAATGCTGGCACGCATGCGCGGTTCCCTTCCCGCCTAAAGGTGCCATCTTACCTCAGTCTCTTTTTTTCCGAGAAGCCCACTGGACGTGTGTCTTCTTCTCCCGGTTAAAAGTGATTTTTTCTTTGGCGATTTTTCGCTATTTTTCTCCGGTTTGTTGCCGGTTCCCCTCCCGCTGGGTTCGGTACACTGGTATCGATCCCGCTTATTTCTTTTTCAGTTTTTGCCCTTCGCGGCTGGCATTAACGCCCCTTTTTTCATTTTTTCCCTGGAAGGCCGGTCTTTTGATCTCGCAGGGGCTCTTTTTTCCCCGATGGCTTCCAGTGGTTTCAAAAAGTGTGATCGGTGTAAGAAACTTATGTCTCTCACCGACACACACGACTGCTGCCTTCGGTGCCTCGGCCCTGACCACGACCCCAAGTTGTGTGTGCCATGTGGGAAGATGTCTTCCAAGGCACTCAAAAGTCGACAGCATCAGAAGGAAAAGTTTTTCTCGGACTCTGCCTCCGGCCGGGCCCGGACCTCGTCTGAGGCCTCGACATCTCGGGATTCTGATCCCGAGCGCCGTCGAAGCTCCTCGGACAGGGGGTCCCCCGACCGGGAACGCAAGAGGAAGAAGCGGCTCGCGATGGTGGCGTCGGAGGAGGTACCTGGTCCCTTGAGGGCCAGGTCTAAGACCCCCGACCGCCATCCAGGGCCCGTGGACCAAGAGAAGCCTGCCAAAGTTCCTCGCATGGAGCCGGAGTCTGCTGGACACGTAAGCCCCGTAGTCCTCGTGGACTCTCCTCCCAGAGAGCCGACGTCGGGCCCGGCGCCTGCTGCGTCTCCCGAGCTAAGTCTCAGGATGACAGCCTTGGAGTGCAGATTGTCTGCCTTCATGGAGCAGCAGCGGGCACTGATGGCCAGCCTGTCTGGTGCATCTGCCTCGACCACCGGGACGTCAACTTCGAAGTCAACCCCGGAGACCGAGCCGATACTCAAGACCCTTGTGGCTCGAAGTCGTCCTCGGTCGAGGTCTCCCTCGACCTCCCGTTCGGGACCGAGGGTGTCGACGCCGGTGCCCCCGGCATCGGGGCGGGTGCCTCGGGGCCCCGCGGGGTCGGACCCTGACTCCTCCTCGGATGAGTCCGCCTGGGAGACGGAGGACAAGGAGTCTCCCGATACTTTTAAGACTCGGTGCGTCACGTCGGACTCACCGCAGTCTGAGCCCCGGAGTAGATCCCCTCCGGAAGACACTAGGTTCTCGGAGTTCGTCCGGGATATGGCTGCTGCCTTGGCTATCCCTGCCGATCCAGAGGAAGAGCCTCGAGCCGAGGAGCTCGATGCTCTACAGTACGACTCTCCTCCGAAGGAGGCCTTTACTGTCCCGGTTCCTCTGATGCTGGAATGGCTCCTCTTCCGGATATGGGAGGCACCGGACTCGGCGCCGGTTCTGAGCAAGCGTGTCGATTCCATCTATCGACTCCGCAAAAGCCCTGGATTCCAGAAAGCACAGCTACCACACCATTCCATGGTTGTGGAATCGGCCATGCATCGTCTGAAGAGCCAGAAGATGCACTCTGCGGTGCCCCCCGGTAGGGAGGCCCGCAACCTCGATGGCGTCGGTAGAAAGTGCTTCCAGGGGTCTATGCTTGCTTGCCGTGTCCAGTCTTACCAGCTGTACATGGGCATGTACTTGCGAGACCTGGCCAAGGAATTGGCCGGATTCTCTGCTGGTCCCTCCGGGGAACCCTTGCAGAGCTTTAAGACCTTGTCCTCGGGGATTCGGGAATGCTCAAAGTTCATTTCCCGCACCGCCTACGATGGCTTCGAGGCTTCGGCCCGAGTTGCGGCTACCGGCATCGTGGCTCGACACCAGGCGTGGCTGCAGTCATCGGACCTCGAGCCATGGGTTCCGGACAAGTTGGTCGATGTCCCCTGCTGAGGTGATAACCTTTTTGGCAAACCCGTGACCGAGAAGGCCGCTCAGCTCGAGACCGAGCACCTTACCCGGACAAGGCTGTCGAGGAAGACCTCTGCCCCTTCCCATAAAAAGAAGGGCTCGGGTAAAAGGTCCTTTTACCCGAGGAAGGGCACTGCCTACAAACAGTACCCTCAGTATCAGGCTGCCCAAGCTGCCCCCCAGGGTCAGCAAGCCAAGGGCCAGGCTAATGGGCCCCGTAGGCAGAGGACCCCCAAGCCTTCTGCCCCTGCTTCCACTCAGCAGGGTGGGGGTTTTTGACTCCTTTAGCGTAGCCACTCTGTCCCTACTTTCCCAGCCCTGCACAGGCGGTCACCTTGTACTCTTTGCCCACCAGTGGCCTCTCATTACCACCGACAGTTGGGTGCTGGACATAGTCCAAAAGGGCTATGCCCTGCATTTTCATCAACTGCCTCCTCCTTACTTCCCAGGGGAGCCCTTGAGGCCTCCCCTGTATACAGACCTTCTCCTTCGAGAGCTCCAAGGTCTGTTGGTGGACAGGGCGGTGGAGCCTGTGCCTCCCCACTTGCAAGGTCACGGATTCTACTCCAGGTATTTCCTGGTACCCAAAAGGACCGGTGGCCTTCGACCCATTCTGGACCTCAGGAACCTCAACAAGTTCCTAGACGAAGAAAAGTTCAAGATGCTTACTCTTGGAACACTTCTGCCCTACCTCCAGCAGGGAGACTGGCTGCTCCTTAGATTTAAAGGATGCGTACACTCACATCCTCATTCATCCAGACCACAGAATGTACCTCAGGTTCATTGTGGGAGGAAACCATTATCAGTACAGAGTACTGCCTTTTGGCCTGACCTCCGCTCCCAGGGTCTTTACCAAGTGCCTGGCAGTGGTTGCGGCCTACCTGAGAAATCAAGGCATCTTTGTCTTTCCCTATCTGGACGACTGGCTCATCAGGGGTCAGACGTGCCTGGAGGCCAGACAAGCCACCCTCAGAACCATTGCTCTGCTTCAAAACGTGGGCTTTGTCATAAACTTCGCAAAGTCCACTTTGCTCCCCTCCCAGAACTTGGAGTTCATAGGGGCACGGTTGGATTCTCAACTGGCAAAGGCGTTCTTGCTAGAAGACACGGCTCAAAGACTGATGGACGTGGCCAAACAGTTTCTAAACAGGTCCCTGGTCTCCGCCAGACTCTGCCTCAGGCTTCTGGGCCACATGGCTTCGACAGTGCATGTGACTCCCAATGCCAGGCTCCATATGAGGCCTGCACAGTGGTGCCTTCAGACTCAGTGGTCTCAGGCCACAGGCCGCCTAGGAGACAGGATAAGGGTGTCCAGACCCCTTTTGGCCTTCCTCAGCTGGTGGCTATATCCACCCAATCTGCTGAAGGGGATGCCCTTCCAAATGCCAGAATACTCGGTGGTCCTCACCACTGACGCCTCTCTGCGGGGCTGGGGTGCTCATTGTCTGGACAAGTGCACTCAAGGCCTCTGGTCTCCCTGGGAGGCAGCCCAATAGATCAATCTCCTAGAACTTCGAGCTATCCGCTTAGCTCTCAAGACTTTTTCTCCGGCCCTAGATCACCGCTCAGTCTTGATTCAAACAGAGAACCAGGTAGCCATGTTTTATGTGTACAAACAGGGCGGGACTGGGTCAAAGCTTCTTTGTCAGGAGACTCAAGACCTTTGTTCCTTTGCCCTAAAGCACAACATGCTTCTCAAGGCGGTATACCTGCCAGGCCAGGAGAACTGCCTGGCCGACCGGTTGAGCAGAATTCTGCAGCCCCACGAGTGGCAGCTGCATCCCTTGGTCGTTCAGAAGATCTTCCTAAAGTGGGGTCTCCCTTGGATAGATCTCTTTGCCAGCCCGCTGAACAAGCAACTGCCCAGGTTCTGCTCCAGGCAACCACATCCTTTGAGGATAGCACCAGATGCTTTTCTGATGTCCTGGTCTCAGAGCCTCCTGTATGCGTTTCCTCCCATGCCCTTGGTGACCCGAACTCTTTTCAAGACTCTTCAGGACAAGGCCTCGGTCGTGCTGGTAGCTCCCAAGTGGCCGAGGCAGCCTTGGTTTCCACTTCTGCTTCAGCTGGCAGTGGATTCCCCACTACCTCTGGGGTTGCAGCCCGACCTTCTCTCACAGGAGCAGGGTTCCCTTCTGCATCCCAATCTCAAAGCGCTCAATTTGATGGCCTGGAGGCTGCAAGGGTAGTTTTGGCTCCCTGGGGCCTACCTCAGGAAGTTGAGGAGGTTGTCCTAGCCTCTAGGAAACAATCCACTAGAAAAACCTATGCCCTCAAATAGAAGAGGTTTTCTGTGTGGTGTCAGCTACGTACAGAAGATCCTTTCTCCTGTACTGTGCCAGTAGTGCTTCAGTACTTACTGCATTTATCAAATCAGGGACTTAAGTCCAATTCTGTTCGGGTCCACCTCTCAGCTCTAGCAGCTCACCACTCACTGGTGGAGGGACACACTCTGTCAGGTCACCCTTTGGTGTCCCGCTTTCTCAGGGGCTTGCTTTTGCTCAAGCCCCCATCCGTCCTGCTCCTGAGTGGGAGCTGAATGTGGTCTTAAAGCAACTGACCCGCCCACCCTTTGAGCCGATGGCTACTTGCCCTCTATGCTTCCTTCCCTGGAAGACTCTCTTCCTGATAGCCCTCACCTCGGCTAGGCGAGTGAGTGAGCTTCAGGCCCTGGTCTGTGATAGACCTTACACCAGGATTTATAGGAACAGGGTAGTCCTTAGGACTCATCCAAAGTTCCTCCCCAAGGTTGTCTCCTCTTTCCACCTCAACCAGGAGGTGGTTCTTCCAACATTCTTCCCTAGGCCTCATGATAGCCAGGCTGAAGCAGTCCTGCATACCCTGGACTGTAGGAGGGCCTTATCCTTCTACCTTGACCGTACGCAGGGACATAGAAGGGCTACTCAGCTCTTCATCTCCTTTGACCCCAATAAATTGGGGTTGGCTGTGTCCAAGCGTACCTTGTCCATCTGGGTGGCTGACTGTATCACCTGGGCTTACAAGGCGGCTGACCTTCCTTTGCAGGGTAGGGTCACGGCTCATCGTATCAGGGCAATGGCTGCCTCAGTGGCTCATCTCCGCTCTGTGCCCTTGGTAGACATCTGCAGGGCTGCAACTTATTTATTTACATTCTCTTATATACCGCGCTATTCTGCATCAGTGCGGTTTACATTGAACAAACTGAAATTACATTGAACAGGGCATTATAACTTGGAGATAACTATTTTACAGGGAACATGGGCTATGGAGGGTTAAGTGGCTTGCCCAAGACCACAAGGAGCACCTGTGGGACTAGAAACCCCAGTCCTTCCGGCCCAAGGTTGCTGTCCTCTAGTGGGATTTGAACCCCCGATCTTCCGGCCTGAAGTACCTTGCCCCAACCACTAGGCCACTCCTCCACTCTTGGTCTTCAAGCCAGACTTGGTCTTCAAGCCAGACTTTTGCGGCCCATTACTGTCTGGAGTGGGAGTCCCGTAGGGACAGTGCTTTTGGCCAAGCAGTACTCCGGAATCTCTTTGAGGTTTAGGCAACTCCTGCCCTCTGTTGGGCTACCGGTGGAGGTTGTGTCCTTGAAAAGCCTTTCTTTGATGCTGTGACTAGAGGGAGTTCTCTTGTTCATCCTGGGTTCCTGGTAGCCCAGAGCTAGGGAGTCACCCATATGTGAGGACTGACTTCCTGCTTGGTCCTGGAGAAAGAGTAGTTACTCACCTGAAACAGGTGTTCTCCAGGAGCAGCAGGAATCAGTCCTCACAACCCTCCCTCCTCCCCTTGGAATTGCAGTTGTACATAGTTTGTTTTACATTTTTGTGTGCTGTTCTTAGCTATGTCATTTGACTGAGGTAAGATGGCACCTTTAGGCAGGAAGGGAACCGCGCATGCGTGCCAGCATTCCCAAAGGCTTTCATGGAAAGCTGGGGAAATGCTCCGCTGGGGCTTCATCGGCGCCAATGACACCCATATGTGAGGACTGATTCCTGCTGCTCCTGGAGAACACCTGTTACAGGTGAGTAACTACTCTTTCTTTTTCTGCAGGAGGCTAGGTTCTCTGGGCAACGTCGTCCAGTAGTTAGTTGTTTGTTATTTTGACTTTTCTAAGTTGCGTTTTGCTGCTTGGATACCGTAAGACTGATTCTCTGACACCAGGGGGAGCTGGGTAACCTGTCAGGAAAACTGTCAGTATTTCAGTCCTCAGCTGCTGGAGTGGATTGATCATCCAAAGGTCATGGACTGGCCCGGAGAGAACTCAAGGAAAGACAATTAGCAGGTAAGGCCTAATTTCTTCATTGTTATTCCTAGTTATATTTACTTTTCCAATCTTATCAATTGTTTTACTACTATGACACACCTTGTTTTAACGTTCCACGTAATGCATGTATATTATAATGCAATTTTTGAGTTCATTGTAAACTGCCTTGATTTGCGAAAGGCGGTATATAAGTGCACATAAATAAATAAATACACCTCTTGCACCAGATCTTGTGTTCCACTAAGGACTAGGTCCAAAATGGTTTCCTTTTTTGTCGGTTCATGAACACAGCTTGGTTCCGCCAGGGGGAATCTGTAGAGCGGCTACCTGGTCGTCTCTCCATACCTTCAGTAAGCACTATCGCCTTGGATGTGCTAGCAGCGAATGATGCCTCTTTCGGTTCGGCAGTCTTATTACAGACTGTTATTTATTACATGGAACAAAGACTTCTTTCCGCCATCAACCGTCTTATTACAGACGGTTATTTATCACACGGAACAAAGACTTCTCTCCGCCATCAACACTAAAAGTAAAAGATGCAGAACTTCCGGTCAAATCCAACATACGCTATCTAGGGGTAATATTGGACCAACAGTTGAACTTCAAAGATCACATCACACGCACAGTAAAATCTATTTACTTCAAAATCAAAACCCTCCGCCACCTAAGACCCATGATGGAAACGGATGACTTCCGAACGGTTTTCCAGGCCCTAGTGACACCTCATTTTGACTACGCTAATATACTACATGGCCTCCCAAAAAATACCCTGAACCCGCTACAGTTAGCCATGAATGCAGTTGCTCGTGTCCTGTGCGGAGCATCCAGGAGGGACCACATCTCACCTATATTAAAAGAGCTCCACTGGCTCCCAATAAGCTGCAGAATCCTGTATAAGACCCTCCTCATTACCTTTAAAGCTTTCAACAAGACATCACCCTTTTCAATTGTTGATTTACTCATTCACACCCCCAACAACAGAGCCAGAAGAGCACTTGCGGACAATACTCTAATCATACCAAGTGAATCTATAAAACTTAACCAATCAACCATCAATAGAGCATTTACAAGTTATGCCCCCAGGTGTTGGAACAAACTCCCTTCTAGCATAAGAGCAATAAGGGACCTCAAGCAGTTTAGAAAGGCCATCAAACATCACCTGTTCCTCATGCACTTTACACAGCCTGATGATCCCCCCTACCCACACAATCACCCATCTAAGTCAACGGAGAACACAATCACACTAAAACTGAAATCTGACTGTACACCGTAGGATATTACAGCACTTTAACTCTTCTTATCCAGCAGAGTACAAACACGCTGTAATCTAACTCGAATCTTAAAACTTGTTATGAGTTCAACTGTTAATCATTTGTAGCTAAGCCTCATATGTATATAGTTTTTCCACAGTTATTTCCATGTTAAAACCCTGTTTTATGTAAACGTAGGACAAAATCTGTATGTCCAAGTGTTTTATTGTTCAATGTAAACCGCACTGATGAGAAATAGCGCGGTATATAAGAAATGTTAATAATAATAATAATAATAATATAATAAGGGCCCCTCCCAATGAACACTGCTCTGTTACATCCCAGAGGTAGAGGACTGAACTGGAGGAACGATAAGGAAATGATAAATCTCGAGGAACAAGCAGGAATGAGTCTTCACATATGGGTACGTCGGTACCGACGGAGTCTGCGCGGGAACGCTTCCCAGCGTCCAATCAAGAGCTTTTGGAAGCATCCCCCCACGCCTGCGTGCTGCCTTCCCGCCTTTCCTAACTGCCTCTCATCAGTTTTCGTTTTTCCACGGAGCCGGCAGGACTTCCTCCTGTCACCGCAGAAAATTCTTTTAATTCTTTAATTTTCTTGTGGTCGCGGCTCTCTTCTTCGACGCCACCGGTACTGCCGGTGTTTCTTTTTTCTTTTCTTGTAAATTTTTCCCTTTAGGGGAATATTTTTTCTTCTGAGTGTCTTACGGTTTTTCAGGCCTTCTAGGCCTCTCCATGTCCCTCATGGAACCGCCAGCCATTTCCTCCAAGAAATGTTCAAACTGTGGCGGTACAACTTTATTTTTAGACTCCCATAATTGGTGTCTAACCTGTTTGGGTCCTGACCTTTTTCCTCCGGAGCCCTCAGGCAACAATATTGTGAGAAGAGGTTTTCAACATCGAGTTTCCCTCGATATGAGGTTCCCTTCCAACTTCAGGGCACCGACCATTTCTTCTTCTACACAGGATCAGGTAACCCAAAAACAGTCTGTTAAGACTAGCCAACCCTCGAGTGGTAGGTCTCATGCACAGCATGTAGACGGCTCCGGCCTTGCCCTCGAGGGCCCATTGGCTTCAAAACCCCGGCGGGAGTCTTTGGCCTCCAAAGCCTATGTAGGGTTTCGGGTTGTTCCTGGGGCTCACCCCTCACAGAACATACCTGAGCCATGCCCGGTGGTGGCATCCGCTTCGAGCGGTACCGATATCCCGGCATCGGCACTGGTGTTGGACGTAACACTCCTCACCAGGGATCGTCGTCTGGCGTCCTCGGTACCTACGGGGACCGGTGGATACGTTCCAGATTGACTTTCCAGTATCGGTACCGGCACCGATACTACCACCGACGTCGGTACCCTCCAGACGTGCATCGATAGCCTCGCTTCCTTCGATGCCGAGTCTGGAATCGATCTCCAGTCTGGAGGACTGGGTACCGACTTGCCTTGGTACCGGCTCCCGGCGGTACCGAAGGCTCAGTTCCGATGATTTGGATCCACAACTCTCGGTTTCTCCAAGGCCGTTTGAGTTGCCACTTGTTGGCCTTCATCCACCGGTATCAGACACGGTACCGAAGTCGGTACCGATGTCCACATTACCCTTGCGGTCGGTGCCTTCCATGCTTCGCTCATCAGGCTCTTTGCCCTCGATGCCGAGTTTGGAATCGATCTCTAGTCTGGAAGACTGGGTACCAACACGCTTTGGTACCGACACCGATCGATACCGGAGGCTCGGTACCGAGGATACTGGCCGGAGGTCTTCGGTTACCTCGGTACCGATTGAACTGTCACCGATGGCTGCTCCGATGTCTGTGTCGGGCTCGGCTCCGACATCGGTACCAGTATTGGCATCAGTACCGATATCCATAGTACCATCGTGGCCAACTCCTGCCATGCTTCTTTCAACAGGATCGCTCCCTTCTATACCAAGCTTGGAGTCGATACCTGGCATGGATGATGTGGTACTGATGGTCGCTGCTCCTGACAGCCAGTACCGGCGACCATCCCTTAAGGATTCCACACTGCACCGTGCAGGATCTTCTATTCCTATATATTTGGATAGCTCTTTCGGTGCTCAGGCTAGTTCTTCAGATCTAACCTGTCCAAAGGAGATTCCAGTTGGAGATCCCTCTTTTCAGAGTTTCCTCCTGGATATAGCAAGATATCTTGCCATTCCTATCCTTGGATATGATCCTGCACAAGGCTCTGTTTCTACCAAAGCAAAGGAGAACATAATGCTTCCTTTGCATCATTCCTTGCAGGATCTCCTCCTAGGAATGTGGGAAGCACCTTTAAAGGTACCCCCACCTTCCAGAGCAACTGATCTCTTATATCAGGTGCCCCCCTCTCCAGGGTTTCAAAAGACTCAACTTCCTCATCATTCCATAGTAGTGGAATCAGCAGTGAGGCGGGTAAAGAGTAAGAAAAAGCACTCTTCTTATCCGCCAGGTCGTGAGTCTAAGACACTAGATGCCTTTGGACGTCAAACCTTCCAGACATCTATGCTTTCTGCAAGAATTATTTCATATATATTTTTTATATGAGTCTATCTCTTGAGGAGGTCACAAAGCAATTACATCTTTTGACTCCTTCCCTTCCAGAGTCCAAGAGTGCAGGCTATTCTTCACTGCTTAAGCATCTTCAGAATATCTCTTGGTTTCTTACTCGTGCTTCCCTAGACTCTTTTGAGTCTGTTAGCAGGACTTCTGCTATAACTATAGGGGCACGACGTAGAGCCTGGCTCCAAGCTTCAGACTTGGACAAGTGGGCACAGCAAAGACTGGGACATACTCCTTGCACTGGAGACAATCTTTTCAACAAGGAGTCTTTACGTCAGGTTACTCAGTTGTCCACTGACTTACCTGTTCCTAGGTGCTGTTCTGCACCTTCTTCTGTCCCAATAGGTAGGAAATGTCCTGCCAAACTTTCTTCCCATAGGAGAAGAAGGTTTTATGCATCATCTGCCCATTATACAGATGTTCCCAAACAAGGGAAGCATCGTCCTGGTCTGCAGAATTCAACCTCTCACCAGGCTCAGCAAACCCAGCAACTGCAGGGTTTCTGATCAATCTTCATCAGATGCTTGTGACTCTTGGGGTTAGAATCTGCAGTTGCTTCTTCTCAATAGAGGCAATCCACTGCTTTCATTCTAAACCCTAGACATGGATCTCTTCCCAAAAGACATCCATTTTTTCTATGTTCTATGAGCTGTCAGGATGTTCATGCCTATAGGTCACAGGGTTCTCCTCTTCTTCCTGCTAGGGAAAGAGGTCTAACCACTATCAAATGATAGTTTCCTGTGCCAGCATGTCTTTTTTTCCTTTCTATAGACTTACTACTTTGTAAGTCTTCTTCAGCTCCATTCTCTTTACCCTCTTACCAAGTTTTTCCCCTGTAAGAGTGGTATTGCTTCACTGGAGGGCTTTTTCTTCAGCCTCTCTAGTTTTGTTACTTTTCCAGTGCGGAGTTTCCTCTCTGAGTTAACTCCTCTTTTTCAATCTTGCTTTGAGGCAGTTCATCAGACATGTCCAGAGTTTTCTACTCCTGTTCTGTCTGTTCTTTCTGTTTTTAAACAGTAAGATTCTTTCTGCTGTCTGGCAAGCAGCTGCCTATGCAGGAGCCTTAATGTTTGGACCACTGGTTCTTGTCCACCAGCAACCAGGCTGTCCTCCACTAACGTTCTGTCTGGTCTTAGTAGTAGCTCCAAGTCAGTGCTGTCATCTGTCTTCGAAACTACTTCACTACAGGCTTGTTGGATTGTCTTCTCTTTCTGCCATCTCCATTCCCCTGGGTTTGGCAGCATAGTTGACATAGGTACTGGCTCTCCAGCAGCCAGTTCTATCTCCTCATTCTCCTGCATCATGCTCTCTGCAATTCTACAGAGAGGCTCTCCACTATGGGCCCTTGCTAGAGAGCATGGGGTTTTTTTCTCCAACAGCTATCCTAGATGGTTGGAAAAGGCTTTTTCAGTCATGTCTCCCATGACTAGAAAGGTTCTCCCTTTTTTCACTATCTCCTTTTTAATATAAAGGACATAGGCCTTCTCTTACGTGAAAGCTTAAGGAGTTGCCAATTCCCTGCTTTGGTCCATAGTATTTCCAATCGGGAATATGCTTTTTCTCCTTGCAGCTCGTCCTCATGGTAAGAACGCATGATACCTTTTTGCCCTTAAGCAGGTCAGCATGGTATCTCATTTTTATGCGTCTTCTGTTCACTTACTATGCTAGAGTTCTGGAATACTCAGGACTTGCTGGCTGCAGACTGATATCATCCTCTGCTTTTCACGTAACCGTCCTGTTTTTTTTTTCACTAGCTAGCATCCCTGTAGCTCATAACCAGTCAGAATAGATTCTCTATATATCTTCTCAAGTAGGTTCCATCTTCTTGTTATTAGATGAATCTTTCCTCTCCACATTTCCTATGTGAATACCGTTCTGTGGGCATATCTCTGTCTGCTTCTTTGCAGACACCCATATAGAGGCATATATATTCATATCTATAGCATACATCTTACAGATGTCTATGTCTATCATTTATGTGTATTTTATGCTTTTTCATATCTCACTATAGATATATTCTTATATGTCTATCTATATATCTATATATATATGTATCGGTCGAGATATTTTATTATTGGTAGATATGTATCTGCATATTTTTCTACCTGACTGTCTAGGCTCATATAGCTATATGATTCTGACAGATGGGCTTTACCCATACCTATGCTATCCAGCATGTTTGGGGTTCTACACGCACAACCACTTTCTGTGGTAGTTAAGAACTTCCACCATAACCTTGAGGTTTAGGTACCTCTGAAGCTCTCCATGTTCCAGTATCTCTCCTAGCTGACTCCAGTTAGGAGAGACATTGCGGATCTTCAGTTAATCACAGGCTCTAACGCCTCAGGCATTTGTCCTTTCTTTTTGGGATACAAGGGTTTCCATACCTTTTCCTCCCACAAGGACTGTGCCTGTTTGTCCAAATCGGTCAGCCTTCTCTTTTTGCTCCTAAGGGTGAGCCACTCTGTTGCCAAAAGAGTTCGGCTTTTGTCATAAAGCCTTCCGCTGAAGGCCCACCGTTTTTGTACTACCCCAGTTATTACTGGGGTTCCCTCTTACCTTTCAGGAATCTGACCTCCACTGTTTTTCCTACAGGTTTATTACCTCCACTTCACAGTGAGGTCCCCCTTGAGGTTCCTCTACTGGGTTCCCCAGTAGATCCCATGAACCTCCTTACTGCTCTGTAATCCTGTTAGGGGAGGTCCATATTGCAATATTTCTTTCAATATCATTGATGATAATTATCATCCACATATGGACTCCTTGTCTGCAGTCCTATGCTAGGTTAGCTGTTCCACAGCGCCTTTCTTTTTCAACTCCTACCCTCCATCCTCAGGATGCCTGGTGTTGTGGGGGATAGCATGTTCCAATCTATGACATGCTGGGACTCCAGGCATCTTAGCTTGGGAGTCCCCATATGTGAAGACTCATTCCTGCTTGTTCCTGGAGATAGCACAGTTACTTACCTGTAACAGGTGATCTCTGGGAACAACAGGAATAAGTCTTCACAACCCACCCACCTCCCCAGGAGTTGTATCTCTCTATCTATCTTAACTTTCCTCTCTCTCTCTCTCTTTTTGTCTCAGCTTTAAAACTTAACTGAGGAGAGGCAGTTAGGAAAGGCGGGAAGGCAGCACGCAGGCGTGGGGGGATGCATCCAAAAGCTCTTGATTGGACTCTGGGAAGCGTTCCTGCGCAGACTCCGTTGGTACCGACGTACCCATATGTGAAGACTTATTCCTGCTGTTCCCAGAGATCACCTGTTACAGGTAAGTAACTGTGCTTTACACTTACCTGGTAATTGTAGTTCCTTGAGTGATGACAGTTCAGTCCTCAATCCCGCCCCGGGTGGTGGTGTTGGCAGTGGAACTTCAGTAGAGGCTATGCATTTACAGGTATGTATGAATTTCATGGGATCCTGTTTGGGTAGTTCTGCTCTGTCTATTTCTCTCTCTTTGTTCTTCATTCTGTCTTTGTCTGAAGGTGGCAGGAGGAAACAGTACAAGACAAAGTTTACTGTTTTTATAGTAAGGGATTAGTATGGTTAGAATTGATATGTTAGCTACTTATTTGTTGCTCTGTTGAGTGTGCTTTGTCAATAGTTCACTGGGGCTGATGGGAGACGCCAGCAGACTACATCCAGTGATGTCATGAGTTTGACATGCCCAGTCTCCAAGCTGCAGGAGGAGGTGCACAACCCAGAGGTAGAGGACTGAACTGTCATCACTCAAGGAACTACAATTACCAGGTAAGTGTAATTATCGTTTCTCCAGGACCAAGCAGGAAGTCAGTCCTCACATATGGGTGACATTGGCGCCGACGGAGCCCCCGTGCGGAGCATTTCCCCAGCTTTCAAAGAAAGCCTTTGGGAATTGCAGCGCGCATGCACGGTCCCCTTCCTGCCCAAGGGTGCCATCTTGCTCAGTCTTCTTTTTTCTGCGGAGCCCGACGGACGTAGTTCGTTTTTCGCCGAGGAAAAAGTTGATTTCCCTGTTTTTTCTTTTTCTCCTTCGGTTCGACACCGGATCCTTTTCCCGCCTGGGCCCGATACGCCAGTATCGAGCCCACTCTCTCTTTTTCGGTTTTTGTCCTTTGTGACTAGCGTTCGCGCCATTTTTCTTTTTTCACTGGCAGCCCTGTCTTTTGACCTCGCAGGGGCCCTTTTTTCCCCGATGGCTGCCAGCGGGTTTAAAAAGTGTGATCGGTGTAAGAAACTTATGTCTCTTACCGACACACATGACTGCTGCCTCCGCTGCCTCGGACCCGATCATGACCCGATGATCTGTGGTCCGTGTGGCAAAATGTCATCAAAGGCATTGAGGAGTCGGCAGCACCAGAAGGATAGGATCTTCTCTGACTCCGCGTCTGGACGGGCGCGGACCTCGTCAGAGGCCTCGACATCTCGGGACTCCGGCCCCGAGCAGCGTCGGGGTTCCTCTGAGCGGGGTTCTCCTTCGCGGGAACAGCGCAGGAAGAAGAAACCCGTGAGGGCGGCGTCGGTGGACGCTCCTGGTTCCTCGAGGGCCAGGTCGCATAGCCCCGAAAGCCGTCCCGGGTCTTCGGAGTCGGAGAGGCCTGCCAAGCATCCTCGTATCAAGATGGAGTCTCCTAGACACGTGAGTGCTGTAGTCCTCGTGGACTCTCCTCCAGGGGAGCCGCCGTCGGGGCCCGAGTCGGGGGCTGCTGGGTCTCCTGAGCTTGGACTCAGGTTGACGGCCTTGGAGAGCAGCCTCGCTGCCTTCATGGAACAGCAGCGGGCATTGATCGCCGGTCTCACCGGTGCATCTGCCCTGACCACCGGGACATCGATGTCCAAGTTGACCCCGGAGGCCGAGCCGATCCTCGAGTCCATGCGGGCTCGAGTCGATCCTCGGCCACGGTCTCCCTCGGCCTCCCATTCGGGACCAAGGTCGTCGACGCCGGTACCCTTGGCGTCGGGGTGGATGGCATCGGTGCCCGCCCGACCGGAGCCGCTCGATTCCTCCTCCGAGGAGTCGGGCTGGGAGACGGAGGATGAAGAGTCACCCGACACTTATCGGACTCGGTGTGTCCCATCGGACTCACCGGAGTCTGAACCTCGGAGACGATCCCCACTGGAGGATACCCGGTTCTCGGACTTCGTGCGGGATATGGCCAAGGCCTTGGCCTTCCCCGCGGATCCCGAGGAGGAGCCTCGAGCCGAGGAGCTCGAGGCCCTCCAGTATGACTCTCCCCCAAAGGAGGCCTTTACTGTAACGGTTCCTCCGATGCTGGAGCGGCTGCTCTTCCGCATGTGGGAGACCCCGGCCTCGACGCCGGTGTTAAGCAAGCAGGTCGATTCCATCTATCGAGTCCGCAAGAGCCCCGGGTTCCAAAAGGCACAATTACCGCACCACTCCATGGTTGTGGAATCGGCCATGCATCGACTGAAAAGTCAGAAGATGCACGCCTTGGTGCCTCCCGGCCGGGAGGCCCGGAACCTGGATGCCCTCTGTAAGAAGTGCTTCCAGGGCTCTATGTTTGCTTGCCATGTCCAGACATACCAGCTCTACATGGGCATGTATCTCCGAGACCTGGCAAAGGAGATTGCCGGGTTCTCTGCTGGTCTCTCCGAGGAACCTTTGCAGCCGTTCCAAGCCTTGTCCACTGGTATTCGAGAGTGCTCGAAGTTCATCTCTCGAGCAGCCTACGATGGCTTCGAGGCTTCGACCCGAGTAGCCGGGGCTGGCATCGGTGCCCGCCGACAGGCTTGGCTACAGTCATCCGACCTCGAGCCATGGGTGCAGGACAAGTTGGTCGATGTCCCCTGCCGAGGTGAAAACCTCTTTGGCAAGCCCATGGCTGAGAAGGCTGCAGAACTCAAGACCGAGACTCTGACCTGGACTAGGCTGTCCAGAAAAACCTCTGCCCCTTCTCAGAAAAAGAAGGGCTCGGGAAAAAAGACCTTTTACCCGAGGAAGTCATCTGCTATATAAACAATACCCTCATTATCAGGCCTCTGCAGTCCCCAACAGGGTCAGCAGGCCAAGGGGCAGGGTCATGGGCCCTGTAGGCAGAAGGCCCCCAAGCCACCAACACCTGCCCCTGCTCAGCAGGGTGGGGGATTTTGACTCAGAAGGCATAGCCTCTTCTCCTCAGCTGGCTCACATCAGCACAGGAGGCCGGCTGGCCCACTTTGCCCACAGGTGGTCAGCCATCACATCAGATACCTGGGTGCTCCATATAGTCCACAAGGGCTATCTTCTCCATTTTCACCAGGTACCTCCCTCCTATTTTCCAGGGGAGCCTCCAAGACTCCCTCTGCACAGGGACCTACTCCTTCAGGAGTTAGCAAGTCTGCTAAAGGATCAGGCTGTGGAACCGGTGCCCCACCACCTGAGAGGTCACAGCTTTTATTCCAGGTACTTTCTGGTACCAAAAAGAACAGGAGGCCTCAGACCCATCCTAGACTTGCGCAACCTCAAGTTCCTGGAGAGGAAAAAGTTCAAGATGCTTACCCTTGGAATCCTGCTGCCCTACCTCCAGCAGGGAGACTGGCTATGCTCCTTAGATCTAAAGGATGCGTATACTCACATCCTTATTCATCCAGACCACAGACAATATCTCAGATTTGTTGTGGGGGGAAACCACTATCAGTACAGAGTAACTACCCTTTGGCCTGTCCTCCGCTCCCAGGGTGTTCACCAAGTGCCTGGCAGTGGTGCGGCCTACCTGAGGCTTCAAGGTCTTTTTGTGTTTCTGTACCTGGACAACTGGCTCATAAGGGGCCAATCTTCCCAGGAGGCCAATCAAGCCACCCTTCGCACTGTGGCTCTTCTTCAGCACTTGGGGTTTGTCATAAACTTCGCAAAGTCCACTTTGCTCCCGTCCCAGAACTTAGAATTCATAGGAGCAAGGCTAGACACTCTTCAGGCGAAGGCTTTTCTGCCAGTGGACAGGGCCCACAGGTTGATGGATGTAGCCAAGCAGTTTCGCAGCAATTCCCTGGTCTCCGCCAGGCAATTCCTGAGACTTCTCGGCCATATGGCTTCCACGGTTCATGTAACCCCCAATGCCCGCCTGCACATGCGGCCTGCTCAGTGGAGCCTTCGAACTCAGTGGCATCAAGCCACAGGGAGCCTTGCAGACTCGGTGAGAATATCCACCCTGCTCGTCTCCTCTCTACAATGGTGACTTCATCTTCCGAATCTGGTACTCGGAGTGGGTTTTCAATCCCCTCCGCATTCTCAAGTGCTGACGACAGATGCTTCTCTTCTAGGTTGGGGAGCACATTGCAAGGGGCATGTACTCAGGGTCTCTGGACCCCTTGGGAGGCTGCTCAACAGATAAACTTCCTGGAGCTACGGGCAATACGCCTAGCTCTGAGAGCCTTCTCCCACCTCACATCTCACCAGTCTGTACTGATCCAGACGGACAATCAAGTTGCCATTTTCTACATGAACAAACAAGGAGGCACGGGCTCCTTCCTTCTCTGTCAGGAGGCACAACGACTGTGCTCTTGGGCAGTCAATCACGGAATTCTCCTCAAGGCTGTCTACCTTCCAGGTCAAGAAAATTACCTGGCGGACAGACTGAGCAGGATCCTGCAACCACACGAATGGAGATTGAATCCGTTGGTGGTTCAGCAGATCTTTCTCAGGTGGGGCCTCCCCACCATGGTTCTTTTCGCCAGTCCTCTGAACCGGCAACTCCCGAGATTCTGTTCCAGACAACCGCATCCTCTCAGAGTAGCAGCGGATGCCTTTCTGATTCCGTGGTCCCAAGGCCTACTGTATGCGTTTCCTCCCACGCCACTAGTGTCCCGAACGCTGTTCAAGGTCCTCAAGGACGGGGCCTCAATGATTCTGATAGCCCCCAGGTGGCCGAGGCAGCCGTGGTTCCCACTCCTGCTGCAACTGGCGGTGGACACTCCTCTTCTTCTGGAGATTCAACACGATCTCCTGTCTCAGGACCAGGGGTCTCTCTTGCACCCCAACCTCCAGTCCCTTCATCTGATGACCTGGCTGCTGAAAGGGTAGTCCTGGCTCCCCTACTACTGCCTAGAGAGGTGGAAGACGTAGTCTTAGCCTCTAGGCGGCAATCCACCAGGAAATCCTACGCTCTTAAGTGGCGTAGATTCTCCGCATGGTGTGCTCAGCACAGCGAGAATCCCTTCTCGTGCTTGGTAGCGGTAGTATTGCAGTATTTGCTTTAACTCTCCAATCTAGGCCTTAAGTCCAACTCTGTCAGGGTTCACCTCAGTGCTCTCTCAGCGCACCACTCGCCGGTGGACGGGAGGCCTCTTTCCAACCACCCTTTGGTGGCTTGTTTTCTCAGAGGCCTCCTCCTGCTTAAGCCTCCTTTGCATCCACCAGCCCCTAAGTGGGATCTGAATGTGGTCTTACAGCGGATTACTTGTCCGCCCTTTGAACCTCTGGCTACCTGCCCTCTCCGTTTTCTCTCCTGGAAAACCTTGTTTCTGGTAGTTCTAACCTCTGCTAGGCGAGTGAGTGAACTTCAGGCACTAGTGTCTGATCCCCCTTACACTAGGTTCTACAGGAATAGGGTAGTCTTACGGACTCACCAAAAGTTTCTCCCTAAGGTTGTCTCCCCTTTTCACCTCAATTAGGAGGTGGTTCTTCCGACTTTCTTTCCCAGGCCGCATGCCAACCAGGCTGAGATGGTCCTGCATACCCTGGACTGTAGGAGGGCGTTGTCCTTGACCGTACGCGGGAGCATCGAAGAGCTGTTCAGCTCTTCATTTCTTTTGACCCCAATAAATTGGGGTTACCTGTCTCCAAGCGTACTTTGTCCATATGGGTAGCTGACTGTATCGCCTGGGCTTATTGGGCAGCCAGCCTCTCATTGGAGGGTCGAGTCACGGCTCATCGTGTCAGGGCGAAGGCTGCGTCAGTGGCTCATCTCCGCTCTGTTCCGTTGGCAGACATCTGCCAGGCCGCTACTTGGTCTTCAAGCCAGACTTTTGCGGCCCATTACTGCCTTGAGAGGGAGTCCCGCAGGGACAGTGCTTTCGGACAGGCAGTACTCCATAATCTCTTTGGGGTTTAGGCAACTCCTACCCTCCGGCCCTGCTGTTGGGCTACCGGTCGGGGGCGTTCTCAGAGAAGATTCCTTCCTTACGTACTGACGAGCTAGAGGGAGCTCATTTTTTCCACTTGAGGTCTCCGGTAGCCTTAAGCTGGGGAGTCCCATATGTGAGGACTGACTTCCTGCTTGGTCCTGGAGAAAGAGTAGTTACTCACCTGTAACAGGTGTTCTCCAGGAGCAGCAGGAATCAGTCCTCACAACCCTCCCTCCTCCCCTTGGAGTTGCAGTCATATGATTTATTTTTGCTATTTTGCTGTCTTTTAGCTATGTCATCAGACTGAGCAAGATGGCACCCTTGGGTGGGAAGGGGACCGCGCATGTGCGCTGCAATTCCCTAAAGGCTTTCTTTGAAAGCTGGGGAAATGCTCCGCACGGGGGCTCCGTCGGCACCGACGTCACCCATATGTGAGGACTGATTCCTGCTGCTCCTGGAGAACACCTGTTACAGGTGAGTAACTACTCTTTTTTTTTTGGGTCCTGCGCATGGAACGGGAAGCATTTCGGAGAATGCTACCTTGGAAGTTCTGGATTTCAACTTCCTACCTAAAAGCCTAAATTTATCCTCCAGAACCTCCCTACCACACTTTCCTATGTCATTGGTATCGACATGTACCTAGACTGCAGACTCCTCCCCAGCACTGAGACCTTGTCTATGTGGCGCTGAGCACCAGGCAGGCATGTTACCAGGCGATCCTCATGACCATAATGTGCTGTGTAGCTCATTCCACAGGTGAGGAGCATAAAGGGAGAAAGCTCTCTTGCTGGTGGAGTGTTTTGATGTTCTGAAGCTTGCTGGTGTTTCTGAGGTGTTGTCATCGGTTCGTCTTCTTGTTGTGGTTGGACGGGTTCTTCTGATCAGTTCATTTAGCCTCCCTTTCAAAAGTTTCCTCCCCCTACCCATTCTGCTGCCCATCTTTAACCTCCTCCCCCCCCCCCCTGTTTTTGTTGTTGTTAACCCCATTTTCTCTCCAAGTTATTTCTCCTTGTTCATTGTAAAACGAATCCACGAGATTGGTATGTTTGATATAAACCGCTTTGGACAAAAGCGGCATAGAAAAACTGTTAAATAAATAAATGGCGGTTTCAGGGCACCAAGCGTTGATTTCTTCACTACCATGGGATGTCCTTTCTCTTCTTGCTGCTTCTCAAAGACCCTCCACGCAGCATTCATATCAGTGCAAGTAGGCCTGTTTTGCTCACTGGGCTGTGTCGAATGAACAGGACTCAGTTCACTGCTTGTGAGCCAGCTTTTGTCTTATTTTCTTCACCTGTCCCACTCTGGCTTCCAGACTAATTCAGTATGTTTCCATCTTTCGGCTATTGCTGCTTCGCATAACCTTGTCGATGGCAAGCCCATTTCAGTCCATCCTGTGTTTTCCCGATACATGAGGGGTCTCATTAGCACCAGTCCTCTTATCCGACTGCCTACACTGGCCTGGGAGGGACCTAAATGTTGTCTTGTCTCAGCTGATGCAGCTGCCATTTGAGCCTCTCCTGTCCTCTTTGCTCAAACACCTCACCTGGAAAACTGTCTTCATCATCGCCAGCAGTTCGGCTAGATGTCTGGGAGAAATTCAAGCACTGGTGCATTATCCCCCATACATGCAATTTTTCCATGACAAAGTCATCCTCCAAATGCATCCTAAATTTCTCCTGAAGGTGGTCTCTGACTTTCATATCAACCAGCCCATAGTGCTTCCCGCCTTCTGTTTGAACACCGCTATGGGCTCTCCGGAGGTGAAATTGCATACCTTGGACCGCAGAAGGGCTTTTCTTTACTATCTGCATTGTACTGAACCTCTGCGCAAGTCATCTCAGTTGTTCCTGACCTTCAATCCCAATAACCCTGGACAACTGGCAGCGAAGCTGAACATTTCCTCGCGGATTGTTGACTGCATTGCCTTCTGCTATGAGCAAGCAACTCTCCTTTATCCCAGGGCGTGTTGCCCCTCACAAGCTCAGGGCCACGGCCATCTCCATTGCCAGTCTAGCTTTTGTCTCCAACCAGGACATCTGCAAGGCAGCTACCTGATCATCCATCCACACCTTCGCCAAGCACTACAGTTTGGATTGTTCATCCACAACGGATTTTGCTTTTAGCAAGGCTGTCCTCCAGAATCTGTTTGCTACCTGATATTTCTCCTCCTTCCGAGCTAAGTTCGGGACTGCCCTGATTACACAGATGTTTCAGACAACCAAAGTTACATGAGGAGGTGGCCCCTAGCTCTGGACTCAACACTGAGTGTGTCTGCATCCCCCTGCTTGTCTCCGGAAAAAGCATAGTTGCTTACCTGTAACTCCTGCGGGGGTATTGCCGGCACGCCTCCCTGGTGGCCAGTGGACGCCAGGGCAGGTGGGACATAAAAATTTTAATATTAAGATAGGAGATTCTTTTAAGGGCCAAAAGGCACTTGGTCCTTGTAGTTTTTAGCTCCAATCTTTAAAGAAACCATAAAGCAGAGTGGTGGGAAAAAGAAGGCTTTTATTCCCTTTACACAGTGGTTGGGTTACAACTCAAAGTAAATGTCCTTAATTCAGGTAAGAAAGAAAACTCAGGGTTTAAAGCAAAACTGTTGAATTTCACAGGAATAGCAGTGCTTAGTCAATTAAAGAATGCTCGGTTGGCAGTTCAAGCAATTCACAAGTCTGGCAAAGACTCTATGCTACCAGAAACACAGAGAGTACAATCCATTTCCTGGTCTAATAATTCTCCTGCCAGTTCCACTTGCGTTGGCTCATAATCAGATATGTCTGACTCTGTAACCCTAGTTTCTTGGGAAACACCTCCAGGGGTTTTGTATATCTCTTGCAGTACTTGCCAATGTCCTTGGCCTAGCCTAGGGCGTTGGCCACGTGCTGTATTAGGATTAAATGTGTTTTCTCTTCTTAGAGGTTTTATAGCAGCTTTACCAGAGTCTTTAACATTTATAGCTTTCTTCACAGGCATATATTTATCATATCTTGTATTGCAGCAACAAGCAGGTAAATGGCTTTCTTCAATTGCTGGCCTCTCACAGTCAGCAGCTTGATGAAATCCTTTTCTTTGAAAGTTTGGTTTACCTTGCAGCCTTTGAACCCATTCTCCTGGTAAGCGCCTACTTCTGCATAAGCCCAGCTCCTGGCTTTCCTGCTCAGCGTGGCTTAGCTTCCCCAGCTGATTCTCCTTTTGCTTCTGCTTGCAATTAGTGCAGTGCTTTTGCCTCTTCGGGCAAACAGCTGTCTCTCTAGCTTGAGCTGGTCCCTCCTTAGGTCCTTCCTCAGCTCCTGGTGAGTCACCTCTCACTCCTGGTGATCCTCTAGCTCTGGAGAAATCAGGCTTCCACTTCAACCTCTCTCCTCTCCAGTCTTCCACTCTCCCCTTATAAAGCACTCCTGCCTTTGAGGATTGGGAGCTGGTTGTCAGTTCCTCATGACCAGCTGGGCGTGGCCCTTCAGTCTCTCTGAATGCCCTCCTGCTCCCTCTAGCTGGTTCCTGCGAATATTGCAACTTGTGCACATCTTTGTTTTCTCTGAAAAACAGCTTCTTTTTTCTCCTCTGGGCTTTCATCAGCCCTCGCTGCATTACAGTATGCAGTCTCACTCTCCTGCGCACCTTTCCCACAAACAAACCAAAAAAAAGAAGAGAAAAATTGAGTCATTACCAACAAACAGACTAGTGTCATCTGTTTGCGACACTTCCGTGGCACCTCTTCTCTCAATTTTTCTCTTGGTTTCTTTTCTGCTCTGGTACGAACTGATTCTCTCAGCACAGGCAAGCTTCTCTGAGCTGTGGGAGGATCCGTTCAAGGCTCAGTCCAGGGATTTCACCATTGAGTATGATTGCGTACCCCTGCTATCTACGGAGAACCTCAGTTACAGGTAATGTCAGACATATGCTTTCTAGTTTAACCCATAATGCCGCCTCCTTCCCTTGAAAGCCCTGTAATTCTGTAGCTTTAATATGATTTTTTACTTATAGTGCCACTCCTCCTCCCCTTCTTCCTACTCTGTCCTTCCTGAATAAAGTATAATCTGCTATAATTACATCCAGTAATGATTGTCCATGAAGTATGTCTTTGTAAACGCCAGCAAATCCAAGTCAGCCTCTTCCATTAAAGCCTCAACATCTGGGATCTTATTTCCCATACTACGAGTATTAATGCACACTGTTTTCCAGACATTGTCCCTTTTACCTATTTCTACAAAGGTATTTACTTATCTGAGGGCTTCTACTTACTTTTGGGCTTTCTTCAGGCATCCCCAATGAATCTAGTTTAAAGCAGTCTTCAGTAGGTTAGCCCGTCTGTTGTGGAAGACACTTTGATCCTTCTTGGATAGGTGGACACCTTCTGTGCTCAGCAGTCCTTGGAAAATCATCCCATGGGCTAGAAAACCAAAACACTCTCGATGACACCATCCACATAGCCATGCATCCATCTCCAGGATGTGAGCTTCTTTGCCTCGGTTTTTACCCTCAGCAGGGAGGATTGAAGAGAATACCACCTGCATACTTATTTGCTTCACCCTCTCTCCCAGAACCATGAAGTCACACTTGATATACTCAGAGGGATACCTAGCAGTATCATTTGTGCTGACATGGATGTCATGTATCATCAGATAAGTCAATAGGCTTGATGAGTCTCGGCAAAACTCTCCATAACATCTCAGATTTTGGCACCTGGCAGACAGCACATCTCCCTGGACATCAAGTCTGGTCAGCGGATGGACTCCTCAGTACCCCTCAGAAGAGAGTCACCAACCATTACCCTTCACTTCCTTGTGGTCACCAATTCTGCAACTTTGGGGTGCTTTGAGCTATGGTTCTTCCCGTTCCTGGGATTTTTTCACCTCCTCCACTTCCAGGGCTGCATACTGGTTCTTCAAAGGCTGGAGGAGTTGGAGTATTGATTCTGCAGGCTCTGGTGACTCGTGTCCAACTCTTCGTTCTGTAGCATACTATCTTCATCTCTGTCAGGGAGCTCGGATGCCTCAAGAACCATCTCAATGTATTTCTCGCTGTCACGGATGCTTTTCAACCTTGCCACCTCTTCTCTGAGCTTTTCCACTTGTTTCATGAGGACTTCAGTTTGCAGGCATCATGCACATGGAACGCTTCCCTCGACTAAGATTGGGCTGTCCGTCTGGACAGAGGCAGAAGCTGTAACGGGGGCAACAGCTTTGTCAACACAATTCTTCCCAGACATAGTTCAGTTGTTGGAGGTGTGGTACCTGTTGAAGGAAGAGAAAGACCTACCAATGTCCCTAACCTTTCCTCAGAGAAAAAACAGCTAGCCTCTTTAAGTGTTTTCTATGTGTAGTCATGCCAGCTTGCTAAACAACTATTTTATACTACTAAATTCTGATATTATTCGACTGAGTTATATTGTTTAATGTGTTCCCTTTGGAAAATTACCTAATCAAAGCTCTTTCAAAGATATCAAAGTGTTTACTTTTAGTAGATATCGAAATGCAGAACTGTTTACTTCTTAGATTTTCCCTACCAATCAATAAACAATCTGTTATCTTTGCTAACGAGCTAATTGGTGAGTTGCCCCATATAGCAAGAATTCTCACATGGGGTCGGTGAAAGCTGGGGTGGGGAGGGAGGAATCTAACACTTGAGAAGGGCAGTAACTTCAAAGAGCTTGCTTTCCTCTTTGAACGTAAAGGCTAGAGGAGAAGAAAAACAACTTATCAGCAGAAAAAAGCTTTGCCTGAGAACACAAAAATACCACTTTTGCAATACAGCTATAATTCACTAGGTAATGCAGCAGAAAAAGTTAGCAATTAAAAACTAAAAAAGCCCCCTTTAAGATCTCACAGGTAGAGAGTTTGTATTCAAGCACCACAGAAGTACCTTATAGGACTGATCAAAGATAACCCCCAAGGGCATGGTTCCAATGCCCTCTGAAGCCTTTGGGTAGGCTAGGATTGGAGGTGCTCGAACAGATGAGCTGGGAAGGTATTAGTATGTGTATAGTGTCCCGCGCAGTTTTGGATAGAAACTGAAGGAGAGCACTGTGTAAGCTAGGTAAACAGTTCTGCTTTTGAAACCTGGTCCTCAGGAGTCAGTATTGGCATTTTCAGACTCAGGGACACTGAAAACAGCTATGTGGTCTGGCTCTTTTTGCTGGAAGAGTACAGTGTACCATTGTGAGGCTTCATTCCTTCAGTGCTCTGAGGGGAAGAGTGAGAACTCTTTTATGCTTCTCTTTAGTACCACTTCCTTTTGTCTGAGGCAGGGCTCATCTGAACCTGATTTGTACCTTTGTTTATGTTTGCAAACAGTATCTTTGGGGATTGCTGACTGAGTCAATGAAGGTTTCTTAGCAACTTCTAGTTGAGCAGCAAAGAGCTATAGTGAAAGAAGCAGAGGAGTAGAATTAGAGCACTGGCCCATTGCTGGGGCCTGTGTGCTCTCTCTGACACTGCTGCAGACAGGAGGGGAACTTCTACTGTTGGCATGGTAGTAGCATTATTTCTTGAGTCCCCAACCAGTACTAGAAGAGGGTTTGGTGGGGTCCTTAGTGTGCATGAAAGATGTTTGCCACTGAACTACTAGAGCCAGTGGGAACACATTAGTCATGAGAGAAACTGATATTTGTTGAAGCTGTTCTACTGAGAAGCAAAAGTAACAGGATGTTTGTTTCAGTTTAATTGTGAACTGAAACTCTGGAATTCGTTGCTGGAGGATGTAGTAAAAGTTGCTAGTGTAGCTGGTTTAAAAGAGGTTTGGACAAGTTTCTGAAGGAACAGTCCATAAACCATTAAGAGGATGAGGGAAATCCACTGCTTACGCCTGGAATATAGATACCTTTTTGGAAACCTTATAGATACTTACAACCTGGATTGGCTTCTGTTCAGAACAGAATACTGGGATGGATGGACCCTTAGTCTGACCCAGTATGGCATATCTTATGTTCATATGATGATCCTGTGCTGCTTGTTTTTATTTTGGTTTTCTTTCTGAGTTGAATGGAAGAGGAGGGGAAGAGAGATTGACTTCACTTGTCCATAGAATAATTAGAACTGCTGAGGGGGAACGCAGGAACTAATAAACACAGGCAAAGAGAAATCAGGTAGACTTTTCATTGCTGGAGGAGGGCTCTGGGCAAAAAGCTCCATCTTGGGATATCGCCACCATGAGGTGTGTCTGCATTGCCCTGCTTGTTTACAGAGAACAATCAGACCGATGCAGAAATATTAGCAACACTTTCTTTGCATACAGATAGCGCAACATGTATGCACTGCCGGCAAGTGATGCAGAGAAAAGATTAGCGTGCACGTTGTCTGCACATAAAGAGATGCACACACAACAGCACCACACGTATTAAAATGATACCCAAATGAGCTGCATGTATTAAAATGAGATGCTAATGAAGTCCTCATCTATTGCAGAGAAATGTGTAGAAGATCAGAGGGCAAAGTGCACAGCTCAGTAGTGCCATTGTTCATATGCCTCGGAGGTGGTATAAAATTCTGGCGCATATAGGAAAAGACAGCTTTAGTGTGTGTGTACCCCGGGAAGTCATTGCTTCAGCATGAAAATCTTTGACTTGGATCTTGTGCTATAGGAGACAGGTTCAACATCTAGAAAGAAATGTCTTTTGCTTCTTACCTTTTAGTATCCTTCAAACAGCAACCCCCTTATATCTCCCACATTTACAATAATTCATCAAGGGAAACATACCAACAAAACAATTTTTTGTCGGAACCTACACCATGAAGAATCAATTTCTTCTCGTGGTGTGATGTTCCTTTTTTTCTTTTATCTAGGGACACAACCATAACTTACCTTTTAGTGGCTTAGCTCCTTGCACAGACTAGAGCTATATATGAAAGAAATGCACATGCATGCAGTGCCACTGGTATGCAATGTTCCCTCTAATTTTCTGTAGGCTGTGTGCGCATAAAATATCAGCTGTGTGCAGCTTTTGAAGGAAGGTTAAATTTTTGTGCGCCACATAACAACACTCGGAGTTATATACTTTAAAATTTGACTACACGTCAGAATACAGTATGTACACCACATTGATTTTAATCAAATTAAATGAAAATAGATGATTACTAAATGAAGCGGGAAATTTCTAGTAATTACAGTCATAACTTTTAAATTTTAAGACGTCTGTGTTATTTTCTATCAGAATCAGAGCCGTAATTTTTGTGCGCTCTGTTGTAAAGTATGTGCGCTCACTTGGCGAGGTGTGTGCGCGCGCACACGCGCACAGCTTAGAGGGAACAGTGCTGGTATGTCTATTGTCTGTGCATGCGTCACCCCTTTCTCTCCCCACTTTAGACCGAAGTTTTGCACATACCTCTTTTGCATGTGCTTCCTTTGCAGCATATTGCCTTATAACATTTGTGGTACTTGATAGTAGTGTATGACTTCAATACCAGTTTTCTGCATCGACCTGAATGTTAATTGGCCTGTTGATGTCTCACAGAAGGAACATTAAGGAGGTATTCGATATCATCCTGCTAGACCAGTCCAGACAAGTGGATTGTGTTCCCCTACCAGCAGATTGGTGGAAACAAAGAACAAATAAAAAGCCTAGGTTTCAATGACATCACTCCCATGCCTCTATTTGCCTCAGCCATCAGAGGTTCCTTCAGTATTTCTTTGTCTCCAGCAGATGATGGATGGATTTTCTCCTCTGAAGAAAACTCTTAAGGACTTGAGAGGAAAAGATTGATTTGAAATGCTCGTGAACAACAGCCTGCGTGTTGATCTCTCACTGGAACATGACATGGGAGGCTCCACTAGACTGTGGTCTTGTTATTAGCCATAGGAAAAAGGAAAATTTGGTTCAGCTCCATGCTCTTACCTTGGATAAGAGCCTGTTGAGCAGCCAGAAATTGGAAGGATCTGGAAGAGTACAACTGCCTCTCACAACCTCAATGCCCCCTCCCTCCTTCTCTGTCCCCCATACTCTCTCACAAAGATTGCAGAAGGCTCGCAGAGGGATCTGGTGCCAGCCACCTTAAACTCAGTGCCGTAAGCCAAACAATTTCTGGGGAGTAGAGCTGAGCCCAGCACGGATTTTCAGCCTGGGGCTGTCAAGGGGTAAATGCCAAGGCTTGACCTTGTCATTGTCCTTGTTCGGGGCTCCCAATTACATCTGTCTGGGACGCATCTCAGGGTGGACCGCTGGTGACACTTTGGCACTGTGTGGGGGTTTCCTGATGTTTTCTGCACACGTTGGTAGCATTTTTTCTATTGTGCATCTGACAGCTGCATGGTCTATACACACATTCCGCCAAAGCAGCTCCAGTGTGCGTTCCTTCCCTAGCACCTGTAACACATGTTGCACCAAAGATCACCGTTAATGCACACCGCAGTAAAAGTGTAGTTACCATGTGTCTTCAGGCCACCGTGGCCTTAGCGCACACTGTTGTAATACTTGCTTTCACTCTCTGTCTTCTTCCAGGAAACATTGTATGACCTGTGGCAAGCAAGGTGCCCTCATCTCTGGATTCTGGACTCTGCTTGCATGGGCAGCTTCTGAGTCCCTGGAGGACCTGCTCCCCCTCTTTCAGTTGGGGGATGTGATTAGTCTGGCCTTGCCTGCCTCAGGGCAAGAGGTGACAGATGGCACCAGCTGACCAGAGGATCCAGAAACTGCTGTGAGCTGCTCATTGTCCTCTAGGGGGTTTGTGGTGGCTGTGCCCCATGGTGTTGGGGGGTCATTTCCGAGAGGAGAGCTTCCAGACTCTGGATTGTCCTCTCCAAAATTCTCTTTCTCCAGGACCAAGCAGGAAGTCGGTCCTTACATATGGGTGACATCATCAACGTAGCACGCATGTGAACACTCCCCAGCTTCCAAAGGAAGCTTTTGGAGTGTCCATGCATGCGTGCCAGTCTTCCCGCCCGAAGGAGCCATCTTATCTCAATCTTTTTTCCGCTGAGCCCTTCGGACTTCTTTCCAATTCCTGGAGATAAGTTGTCTTTTTTACCGTCTGTTTTTGCTGTTCCAGAACTGTATCTCTCTCGATTTGTGTTGTCCTTCCCACCTTCAGCGGTTCCAATGACCGTCAGTGCCTCAGCGCCATGTTTTTCCATTGAGTCTTTTTTCTTTTTTGGTGCGCAGGTTTTTTCTCGCACTCCCCTGGCTGGTATGGACATTGGAGTCCTTTGACTTGGCAGAAACCATCATTCCAGCCATGTCAAATCCAATTAGCGGCTTTAGAAAGTGCACTCAGTGTGGTCAGATCATCTTGATTACCGACCAACCCAGTTCGTGCCTTCAATGCCTCAGGGCCGACCATAAGTCTTAGACTTGCTCGCTCAGCTTGCAGATGACACGCAAAACACTGAGAAAAGCAGTGGGAATCATCATTCAGTTCCAAGGCCCCAAAATCGTCCTCAGCATCGACTTCAGCAGCCCCATCTGAGGCGCTGGCTCCAAAAGGGGACCAGGTGGCCTCCGAACCTCCTGGTCTTAGGACATCGGACCGGCTGGCTCTCCTTCGAGGAGCACCCCCGAAAGGGATGGACTCCGTCCAAGTCAGCATCAAGGGGCGATGCAGACTCCAGAGGTGAAACCGACAAAGGCCGGGAGCAGTGTTCCAAGCTGCCCTGGTGGGAGGAGTTGCCTCCTGAGACCTCAAAGGCTCGGCAAGGGGCTGTAGTCTAGCTGCGGGTTGAGTCCCTGCCAAAGGAACCAGCATCAACTTAATCAGTTCTGATACCGGCAGCTGCGGAGCCCAACCTCCTTACAGAGTGGATGCTAGCTCTCGAGTGCAGCCTTGCCACCTATATGGTGCCCCCCTGAGGACCAGGTAACTCCGGTTCCTCGTTGCCAGTGATGGCCCCATCCATGGCAAAGGTCTCGCCGACTGAGGTGCAACCAATCCTCAAAACCTTTGCGGTTTCCTTGGAATCTCGAGATCGCTCCTGATCCCAGTCTGTGCAGTCCATCTCCTGCAATGCCTCTGGTTCCAAACATCAGGAACCGAGGACCCCTTTCCGTCATTGACGGAGTCCTCGATCCTGTCGGTACTGCGAGTTCCTCAGTGACTCTGACGGTGCTGAGGATGAGTCTCCAGAGACAGTGAGGCACTGGGATGTACCCTCGGATCCCTTCCGTCCTTCGGAGCATCTGAGGTCCCTTCCCAAGGAACTTTCCTTCCTGGAATTTCCTTCCTGGAATTTGTGAGGACATGGAAAAGGCCTTGCCTTTTACCCTAGAGGCAGAAGAGGAGCCTCGAGTGGAGGAGCTTGAGATCCTCCAATATCTCACCCTGCCAAAGGAGGTCATTACAGTCCCTGTCCCCACCCCATTCTAGAGCAGCTCCTAATGAAGATGTAAGCGAACCCATTTACGGTGCCTACAGTGAGCAGACGACTTGATTCCGTGTATCAAGTCCATAAGAGCCCAGGCTTTGAGAAAAAACAACTGCCCCATAACTCCATGGTGGTGGAGTCAGCCATGCGCCGCATCAAGAGCACTAAGATGCACACCTCAGTGCCCACAGGTCAAGAGGCCCGCACCATGGAAGGCTGTGGCAGGAAGCGTTACCAGGGCTTTATGCTCGTGGCACATATACAAGCATACCAGCTGTACATGGGCATGTATTTATTTATTTATTTAATGGTATTTATATACCACCTTATTCAATCAAAGCGGTTTCCACGGCAAACAATCAAGGGGGCAAATGTTTTCATGCAGTGTACAGAGTGGTGTGTATGTGTTGGCGGGGTTGTGATTAGATTTGGTTTATCTACATAGTGCGCTATTATACATCATGAGCTATTATACAGTCTTATATACAGTCTTGGGGTGGTGGGGGGGGGGTTGATGATCTGACTTGTATGCTGGTTCAGGGGGTATGTCCATAGTAATCGATGAACAGGGTTGTCTTCAGCTGTTTTCGGACGTCCTTGATTTCTGTGGTTAGTCTCAGATCATCTGGGAGGGAGTTCCATATGGATGGAGCAGCCAGGGAGATTGCTCGTTGTGCGGTGTCTTTGCGGGTCTTGGTGAAGTCTTTTGGGGTGTTAACCCGATTGGAGGTGCCTCTTCTTCTTGGCCGTGTGCTTGTGTCGGGTTGTATGAGTGTGTGTAGGCTTATGGCGGAGGAGTGTTGTTTGATCTTGAATATGTTTATGATAGTCTTGTATTTGATGCGTGAGATGATTGGGAGCCAGTGCAGTTCTTTCAGTATGGGTGTGATGTGATCGTGTTTTGTAGTACCGGCTATTATGCGGGCAGCTGTGTTTTGGGCCAGTTGTAGTGGTCTGAGGGTCTGCTTTGGTAGCCCGGTGAATATTGGATTGCAGAAGTCTAGTAGAGGGGTTATCAGCGCCTGGCAAACGGTGTGAAAGTGCTCTGGGTCGAGGAGGGGCTTGAGTCTTCTGATGAGTCGCATTCTTAGGTATGCACTTTTGGTTGCTCTGCCTATGTGTGCTTGGAGGTTAAGTTCTTTGTCCAGGATGACTCCGAGGTACTTAACTTCTGATTTTATGGGTATGAGTGCATCTCTTATCTTGATGTCGGGTGGAGGGATAAAGGCCGGGTTTCGCGTGATGATCAGTGCCTCCGTCTTGCTGTAGTTGATAGGTTGTTTTCCTGAAGCCAGTTTGCCATTTGGGTGAGGCAGTTTGTTATGTTGGTGTAGTCCGGGTTGTCGACTGAGATGGGTGTGTAGATCATGATGTCATCTGCGTAGATTGTATAATGTATGTGGTGCTCTTTCATGATGGCACATATTGGCTGGATGTATAGGTTGAATAGGAGAGCTGAAAGGGCCGATCCCTGTGGCACTCCTTGTTTGACTTTTATGGGTCGAGATGTGTTGTGTCCTACTTTGACCTGTATTTGTCTGTCGGTTAGGTATGAATGGAACCAATTCAGGGTGGCACTGTGTAGACCGATGTTCTGTAGTCTATCCAATAGAGTCTTGTGGTTAACTGTGTCAAATGCAGATGAGATGTCAATGAATATCATGAGTATGCCTTTCTTGGTGTTGTCTATGATGCGGAGGACGCTGTCGAAGAGGTATATCAGAAGAGTTTCTACCCCGTGGTTGGGGCGGAACCCGTGTTGATTGTTGTCCAGGGGAGCGTGGTTGTTTGTGTTCTTGTAGTTGGTGCTGTACAGTTTTTTCGATTATTTTTGCTAAAAGTGGTATGCTGGAGATGGGTCTGTATGCTGTTGGATTGTTCTTG
This sequence comes from Ichthyophis bannanicus, assembly GCA_033557465.1. NCBI lineage: Eukaryota > Metazoa > Chordata > Amphibia > Gymnophiona > Ichthyophiidae > Ichthyophis > Ichthyophis bannanicus. The sequence goes on along the minus strand of CM066049.1, from coordinate 136,743,490 downwards.
TCAAGTGTGGATTTCTTCGGGATAGGTCTTATTGTTGTGAGCTTCAATTGATTTGGCATGTGCCCTTGGGTTAGGGAGGAGTGTACTATCTTGTGGATGGTTTGGATGAAGTTTTATTTGGTGGCCTTGATCCAGGGCACTGGGCAGGGATCCGTGGGGGCAGTGCTTGTCTTGATTGCTGAGGTGATGTGGGAGAGTTGCTCCCTGGATGGAGTGTTGAATGTTCCCCAGGTGTTCAAGGGTGTGATAGTTTTTGGGGTTGGGCTGGGTCTTGTTTGTTCTGCTGAGTGGAACTTTTCTTGGATGTGGTCCGCAAATCTTTGTGGGTCCAGTTGCACTTTGTCTTCGGTATCCTGGTCTTTGGTGAGGGCTTTTACAGTTTCAAATAGTTCTCTGGGTTTGTTGTTGTTGCGTATGAGGTTTGTATGGTATTCCTTTTTTGTTTGGTTGATGCATTCGTTGTATTGTTTTTGCTTTGTTAGGTATAGTTCCTGGTTCTCGGGTGACTTGTTCTGTCTCCATCTCCGTTCTATTTTTCTGAGGCTCCTCTTTTCATTTCTTATAGTTTTAGAGTACCTTGAGAGACCTGGCAGGGAAGCTTGCTGGGTTCTCGGCTGGACTTTCTGGTGACCATTTCAAGCACTTCCAGAGCCTGGTCAGTAAAACCATGGCATGCTCCAAATTTGTGACTCGGGCAGCGCATGGCAGCTTTGAGTCCATGGCCAGAGTAGCTGCGGTGGACATTGGTTCCCGCTGCCTCACTTGACTACAGTCCTCGGACCTGGAGCAATGGGCTCTGGACAAATTGGCTGATGTCCTGAGCCAGGGAGTGAATCTCTTCGGCAAACCCATGATGGAAAAGGCTGCTGAGCTGGAGATTGAACAACTCACCATGACAAGGCTTTCCAGGAAGACTGCTGACCCTTCCTGACAGAAAGCTTCAGGGAAAAATTATTTTTCCCCAAAGAAGGAGGCCTACAGTTCCTATCCCTTGTATCACTCTTGCCAGGCACCCCCACAGGGGCAGCAGGCCAAGGGCCAAGGCCAAGACAGCAGTGTAGGCCTAAGGCCCCAAAACCCCAACTTGCACCTCAGCCAGCCATAGCCTGGAGGAGGGGAACTTTTGACTCCCGGGTCACGGCCTTTCCTCCCCTTTCAGGCCCAGATCCGCAGCACATTGCGGGGCATCTCCAGTTTTGCCCATCGTTGGCTAGGCATCACCACCGACACCTGGGCATTACAGATAGTAAAGGAGGGTTACCGCTTGCACTTCCAGCAGACCCCTCCTCCATTCTTTCCAGTGGAATATCCTCTGGATCCTCACTATCACAAACTTCTCCAACTGGAAGTGGCCACCTTTTTGGAAGCCAGGGCGGTGGAACTGATTTCATCATCTCATACAGGAAGAGGGTTCTACTCCGGATACTTCCTGTTCCCTAAAAAAACGGGTGACATTCGACTCATTCTGGATCTTCGGGATCTCAGCCGCTTCCTAGTCAGACATGTTCAAGATGGTGTCCTTTGTAACGTTGCTGCCCCACCTCCAGCGGGGAGATTGGCTGTGCTCCTTGCATCTGAAAGATGCCTACACCCACATCCTCATTCACCCACTGCACCGGCAATACCTCCGCTTCATCCTTAGTAGCGGGCACTATCAAATACAGGCTTCTTCCCTTCAGACCACGTCCACTCTTAGGGTGTTCACAAAGTGCCTGAGGATCGTGGCTGCTCTTCTCCGCGTGCAGGGGATTTTCATCTTCCCTTACCTGGATGACTGGTTGGTGAGAGTCTGCTCTCTGGATGAGGTTTGTCATCAAGGCCTTGTGGCATACCATCCAGGTCTTGGAGCATCTGGGCTTCATGATCAACTACCCAAAGACCCACCTGCAACCCACTCAGCACCTTGAGTTTATTGGGACTCTCCTTGATACTTCGGTGGCCAGGGCATTTCTCCCGACAGACCAAGCCCACCGACTCATCTCTCTGGTGCACCAGGTTCAGTGCTGTTCAATGGTGTCTGCTCACCAGATGCATTGCTTCCTTAGCCACATGGCTTCCACAGTCCATGTCACTCTGTTTGCCTGCCTGCATATGCGGCAGGTGCAGTGGACCCTATGCACTCAGTGGCATCAGGCCGTCTATCCAACAGAGTGTACGTAACTCCCACTGCTCACTTCCCTCCCATGGGGAGGCCACTTGTCTGCTCAAGTTCCTCACCTTGAAGGTCATAGTTTTGGTAGCACTTACTTCAGCCCACAGAATCAGTGAGCTATAGGCACTTATTTAACATTTTTTGTATACTGTGTTTCAGGTTTATCAAAGCGGTTGACAGAGAACAGAACATTATTACATTGAACGGTAGAGGAACTCATTACATTATACAACCTTGAGAACTATTTACATTTAACAGTTTACAATTCTATAATTATGTACAGTGGCATAGACTTTTGTTTGAGGGGGATATTTGAGTGCTGAGATCAATTCTGTGGTTGTGTATCCGATATGTTGTTGTTGTGGTTTTTGAAGAGGTAGATTTTTAGGTGTTTTTTGAAGTCGGCAGTGTCTGTGATCTCTCTTAGGTTGGATGGGAGAGAATTCCAAAGTGTTGATGAGTAGGATTCAAATGTTCTGTGGAGTACTCTTTGTGTGGATTTCGGTGGTATAGAAGCCATTGTGGTGTGGTTTCCTCCTTGAGCGCGTGTTTGGTAATTTTCTGATTATGTCATTCAGGCATTCGGCGGACTGATATTTACTATCTTGTATATTATCATTAAGGCTTTATATTTGATTCTAGCTCTGATAGGTAGCCAGTGTAGGTATTTTAAGGTGGGGGTGATGTGCTCGTGTTTTTTGATCCGGTAGTCAATCTGGCGGCTGTATTTTGTGCCAGTATAAGTGAGTGTGTTGTACTCTTGGGTAGGCCGTGGAGTATCATATTGCTGTAGTCTAGCTGCGGGTTGATTATTGCCTGGCAAACGGTTCTAAAGTGGTTCTGTTCCAATATGGGTCTTAGGTTTTGTGGCATCTTGATTTTGTAATAAACTTTGGTGGTGGTCCTGTTGATATGAGCTTGGAAATTGATGTTCTGGTCCAGGTGTATTCCCAGATATTTTACTTTGTCCTTTATTGGGATTGGGTAGCTTCCAATTAGTATATTGTTTGGGGGTGTAAATGAAGAATTTCTTGTGATCACAAGGGCTTCAGATTTCTTGTAGTTGATTGTTAAATTTCTCTGGGCTAGCCATTCGGTTGCTTCTGTCATACATGCTGAGATGGATGAGAAGTCCGGGGCTGTTTTGTCTATTGATGAGTATATCATAATGTCATCTGCGTATAAATGATAATGCATATTGTGTTTTGTATGATGTTGCAGACTGTTTGGATGTATATGTTGAAGAGTAAGGCTGATAATGCTGAGCCTAGAGGTAGGCCTTGATGAATGTTGAATGGTTTTGATTTGCTGTTCGCTATCTTTACCTCTGCTGTTCATTCCATTAAATAGGAACAGAACCAGGTCAGTGTGGTGTCACATAGCCCAATCTTTACCAGTCTGTCAATGAGGGAGGAGTGTATTATTGAGTCAAATGCTGTGGTGATGTCGATGACAATAAGTAGGAAGCCCTGTTTGATGTTTTCGATCCCTTTGATGACTGTGTTCAACAGTGATGTGAATAGGGTTTCGACTCTGTGTGATTCTCGGAATCCGTGCTGCTGTGGGTCCAGTGGATAGTTTGTGTCCACATGGTTCTGGAGCTGGTGCTGTACGGCTTTTTCTATTATCTTGGAGAGGAGTGGTATACTTGATATTGGGCGATATGAGGATGATGATTTCAGGTCAGAGATTGAGCTCTTTATGAGTGGTCTTATTGAGGAGGTTTTGAGATGTGGAGGCATAATTTCTTGTTCTAAGGACAGGTTTACTATCCTGCATAGTGATGGTGTAAGCTCTTGTGACAAGGCTTTTATCCATGCGGTGGGGCAGGGGTCGAGTGGCGAGGTAGTGGTATTAAGAGCCTTTAGTAAAGTAGTGCAGTATTCTTCAGAGATCGAGTGGAATGTTGTCCATTTCTTTGAGGTATCTTGTGATTGTAGTGATGGTGCTGGGTTGGGAATTAAATCTGAAGCGTTATGAGGGTAATTGAGTTTGCTTTGAAGGTATGTTGCATATTTCTCAGGGGATATTGCATCTGTGGTACTGTTCTGGGGCGTTCTGGTTAGGTCTTTGACTATTGCGAAAAGTTCGCTCGGTCGGTTGAGTGATTTCATTATAATGTTCGTGTGATGCTGTTTTTTGTGGTCCAGTATCAGTTTGTTGTATTCTTCTTGCTTTGTTCTATATTCGTGTCTGTCTAACTGATCTTTAGTTTTTTCTCCATTTACGTTCCAATCTTCGTAACGTGAGTTTTGCTTGTCTTATCCCTGTGGAGTACCAGGGGGCCTTATTGCTTCTTTGGGTGGTGCAATAGCTGCTGCAGCTATGGTGCTGTTCCAGTTAGTTATAAGTGATGAGAGATCTGTGGAGATGTTGTCTAGGTTTGGAATGACTTGTTTTAGGAGAATGTCTCTGTTGTAATCTTTGAAGCGTCTTGAGTTAGAGCAATTGTTTGTTGGTTGGGTCAGGATGATGGGTAGATTGAAGGTGATCATATGATGGTCGGACCAGGGTACTGGGTATACATTGTAGTTGATGTGATGACGGAGGTTGGTAGAGCCTGTCAGACGGCTGCCTAGGGTGAGAACTTACACAATCTTGACGATGCATATATTCATATGATTCTTGCAAGGTATTGTGGGTAATGTAGTTCATTCACTCCCAAACACAGCTGAAGACAATAATTGAGTTGTGAAACCAAGTGGTAAAGCCAATAAAATTATTCTTTTATTGATGGGGTTTAATTCACCCAGCATAGGTATGCTTGGTAGCAATATAAATGAGGTTACTTGCTTGCAGTGTTTAAATGGATAACATAAAGTCACAAAGCAAATCAGAAAACAACCTTCAACTTGTCAGGCAATTAGCTAATGTTTTCTTAGCAAATAATTACCAAATGAAAAAGGCACAAAGAAATAAATGAACTTTGCTTGTTAGGTTAACTTCTGCTTATTTTCCACTCAGATCCAGCAGTGATTCTCACCTTGCTCACACACACAATCAGGTGCAGCTTTAATTACTATCAATTGTCCAGCTGAAACCCTTTAGCTGGCTGGCTGCTACTGTGTGAACCCAAAATCCTGCTTTAGGAGCTGTTTTGCAGTGGAATAAGAAACAAAGTTAGGTTTCTTTGTGATGGCTGATGTGTTTGCTTACAGAAAGCTAGCAATAGCAGTTAGATAGAGAACAGTCCATGTAATTAATAGTTTCATCTGCTGTATCTCCCCCTTCATCAATCAGCATAGGGTCACTATCATACATTGGCACAGACGAGTCTTTCAATAAGGCACTATCATGAGAATGCTTATTCCCTTGCTGCCATTCACTATTATAGATAGGGTCTGGATCAGTGTTCATACCTGAGCCTCTCCGGCTATCATAATTCCTCTCTGTATAGCCTGGCCAGTATGTAATCCAGTTCTGATGTCCAGCCTTCCAATCTTGATCCCTGGACACTGGATCTTTCCTCACATACCTTCTGGCATAGGTCTGAAAGTCCTTTCCACGTGCAGTCTTCTCTCTTCCAGGTAGCCACTGGTGATTCCTATCTCTGCCATTCCATTCCTCTGGCTGACTCCAGTCCAATGGACTCTGCTGGCACTTGGAATACCTCCCAGTATGGGTAATGCCTTGGACTCTCCCAGACCTTCCAATGGGCTTTCTTCTCTTCCTTCCAGAGAGTTTCCTTCTTTCTCTATCCGCTTGGCTTGGCTTCTGTTTCTTCAGGTGATACTGGTGCTTGAGCTTGAAGCTGTTGCTGTATCTGTCTCTGTAGCTGTTATCTGTAGAATAAGCTCTATTCTTATTCTGTCCTAATGTGTGCTCCTCCCTAACACAGCGCAGCTGTGTTGAATCAGGCCCTGCCCTTTGAGATGAGTGCTTAGGGATTACCTCATAGCTCTCTTGATTGCACACACGTTTTCTCACTTCAGCCCCTCTCATGGCTGCTGGAAACCTGGTGCATTCTGGGACTGGTAGTCTTTTATGTGAAAACCTTGTTTTCTTACTTCTACCAGAACTGACAGGTTGCTTGTTCAGAGTCACATCATCTTTTCTATAGCTCCTACCTGAGCTATGATAAGCTTCCTTATCACAAGCCGAATAGTAGGTCAAGTGTGTTTCCATTTTCGTGAGTTTGGGTGTCGATTAGTTGTATAAAGTCCATGGAGTTTAGTGTGCTTAAGAATGAACTGACTTGTGTGGAAGCTAGGGAGTTGAGGTTGAAATGTAGTATTATTGGTTGCTTCGCCTTGTTGGTGTATCTTGTGGCAATTTCAATTATGTGAGAGAGGTCATCAGGATCAGAGTTTGAAGTACGGTATATTAGAGTTATCATTAAGTTTTTGTTTTCTAGGGTTATAGAATTTAGAGTGGGAGTTGATAAGGTATCCGTGATCTTCAGGTGTAGTTGCTTGTTGGAGGATAAGGGCCCCTCCTCCTCTGCGTTGAATTCTTAGACAGTGGTGGAAGTCCATGTTTGAGAGAGTGAGTTGATTTAAGAGTATGTTGTCTCCGTCAGTCAGGCATGATTCTGTTATGCATATGATTTCCACTTTGTTGTCTTGGATGTAGTCTGATATAGTGTGCGTTTTGTTGCGGATTGAGCGTGCATTTATTAGAGAGCATTTTATTGAGGTAGCTTGAAGCTCAAGGCGCGGTGTTGCCCAATTAGATTCATTCACTTGAATATGTATGCGGTGATGGTGTCTCCTTTGATGATTGGGATACCATGATTGGGGTGAGATTTGAGTCCTGTGTTTGTAGAGGATTGGTATTGGATTGTTTCATGTACATGTTGTATCTGCTGGGCTTACTAGAATGGTAGCTAGTAGTAAGAAGAGTAGGGTGGTTAAAAGCCCTTCCATCCTTTGATATGAAGGTGGGGTTACTGTAAGTGGCTTGGTATTCTTTGTGTTATGCAGGCTGATTAGTACAGAGTCTGATGATGGAGTTTTTTTGGTTTGTTTAATGTGTTTGTGTATATGAGTGATCAGTAATGTAGCACTTTACCTTTAAGAATAGGATGGTTATTGAAGTCCATTAGGTCTGGGCAGGTCAGTGGGTTGTTGAATCCTTGCTGCTCCTGGAATACTCTGCGTATAGGGAGTATGTTTCTTGCAGCTTGATGTCCTTGGTTCCACGCCAAAAGGCCCTCTGGCGAGGCCCTCAGGTGCAGGCCTGCCAGGCACGGGTGCACCCGATGGCGCTTCCAATTTGAAGTTGGTGTGCTGCTTCCTGATTGGGGCTGAGCCCCGGTGCCGGGAGGAGTCTGTCCTTCCCGCTCCCTGGCTCTACCCCGATCAGGGGGAGTTCGATGTTGGCGGCGGCTGCAGTTTCCCAGCGCCCAATGGCGCTTCCAATTTGAAGTTGGTGAGCTGCTTCCTGATTGGGGCTGAGCCCCGGTGTGGGGAGGAGTCCTTCCTGCTCCCCGGCTCTACCCCGATCAGGGGGAGCACTTGTAGTGCACCCTCCTGATACCATGTTTTACAACAGTAGAGTGTTGCTATGCACTCATCCTAAGTTTATCCCTAAGGTGGTTTCTGCATTCCACCTCAACCGGTCCGTGGTACCGCTCACCTTTTTTCCATGGCCTCATGCCTCTAGGGTGGAAGCCTCTCTCCATACTCTTGACTGTAAGAGCACTTGCTTTCTGTCTTGAATGAATGAAGCCCCATCATCGTTCCACTCAGCTCTTGGATTTTTATGACCTCAACAGACTAGGGGTAGCTGTCTCTAAAGGCACCCTCTCCACTTGGGTGGCTGACTGCATCTCTTTTGCTTATGCCCAGGCTGGGCTTACCTTAGAGCGCCACTTAACGGCGCACAATGTTTGTGCTATGGCAGCCTCATAGACTCACTTGTGCGCAGTCTCCAAAGTGGAGATTTGTAGGGCTGCTACGTGGTCTTCTGTCCACACCTTTGCAGCCCACTACTGCCTGGATCAGGATTCCCGGCATGGCAGCACCTTTGGCCAAGCCGTACTCCGACACTTCTTTAGGAATTAATGCAACTCCTTCCCTCCGGCCCTTCTGTCTGTCCATGCTACCAGAGAGTCTACCATTGGTTGATGCCTGGGACTAGTGTTGACTCTTGGAACCTCAGTTTTTCCCTTAGTTTTCTCGGTTCGTTTTTTCTGGTTGCCCCATTGGGCTGTCTACAGAGTTTTTTCGGTAGCCCATATATGAGGACTGACTTCCTATTTGGTCCTGGAGAAAGCATACTTACTCACCTGTAGCAGAAGTTCTCCGAGAACAGCAGGAATCGGTCCTCACTACCCTCCCTCCTCCCCGTGGAGTTGTTTTTCTGTTTTGTGGCATATTAAGCTATGTCATCCTACAGAGGTAAGATGGCTCTTTCAGGCGGGAAGACCAGCATGCATGCATGCAGGACATTCCAAAGGCTTCCTTTGGAAGCTGGGAAGTGTTCTCACAGGGACTCCGTCGGTGATGTCACACATATGTGAAGACTGATGCCTGCTGTTCTCAGAGAACACCTACTACATGTGAGTAGCTACACTTTTTTATCTTTATCTTTATTTTCATTTCATATACCGTCCTAGGCAGCAAGGCATCAGAGCGGTTTACAAAAATCTAAATTAGAAATAAGGAAAAGGAAAAGAACGCCAATCATACATAGGACAGGACAGAAAAGAAAGAGTATGAAGAATGTTTATTTTTGCAGCATGTCTAGCCCTTTTGGCATGGAAATTCAGACTCTGTCACTTCTGGGTGGCCCTTGGCCCCCCTTACCTCTTTCCCTTCTTGCCCTCTTCTTCCCCCCCCCCTTCTCTCTCCCTTTCACCCTTTTTTCTGTCTTTTTCTATCTGCCTCCTTTTCACTCGTTTTTTTTTCTTTTTTTTATGATTTTTTTCCTTCCCTAGACAGACTAGTAAACTGATATCTCATTTCTCTGGGAACAAGCAGAAAGTCAGTCCTCACATATGGGTGACGTTGGCGCCGACAGAGCCCTCGTGTGGAGCAAATCCCCAGCTTTCAGAGAAAGCCTTTGGGAATTGCATCACGCATGCGTGGTCCTCTTCCTGCCCAAGGGTGCCATCTTGCTCAGTCTCCTTTTATCCGCGGAGCCCTCTGGACATTGTCCAAGTGTCCCCGTGAAAAAAGTCTAAAAACTGTTAAGAATCCTTTCTTTACCAGATGGACACCGGTTCCTCTTCCCGCCTTAGAAACATAGAAACATAGAAATATGATGACAGAAAAAGACCACATGGCCTATCTAGTCTGTCCTTCCATATCAACAACTACAACAGTCCCCTTTTTACCTTTAGAGATCCTCTGTGTTTGTCCCATGCTTTTTTGAATTCAGTTACTGTCCTCATCTCTACCACCTCCACTGGGAGACTATTCCACGGATCCACTACTCTTCCCGTAAAGAAATATTTCCGCATATCACTCCTGAATCCATCTCCCTTCACCCTCATCCCATGTCCCCTCGTAGCAGAACTTGCTTTCAATTGAAAGAGGCTCTCTCCCTGAACATTTATGCCACGGAGGTATTTAAACATCTCAATCATATCACCTCTATCCTGCCTTTCCTCTAAGGTGTACATATTAAGATCCTTCAGTCTGTCCTCATATGCTTTATAATGAAGACCACTAATCATTTTCGTAGCCACCCTCTGCACCGACCCCATCCTGTTCACATCCTTTTGAAGGTGCGGTCTCCAGAATTGCACACTATACTCCAAATGAGGTCGCACCAAAGACTTATACAGAGGCATTATCACCTCCTTTTTTCTGCTAGCCATTCCTCTCCGTATGCACCCAAGCATCCTTTTAGCTTTTGCAGTCGCCTTTTCTACCTGTTTAGCTATTTTAAGATCATCAGACACAACCACGCCTAGGTCCCGCTCTTCTTTAGTGGACAAAAGTACTTCACCCCCTATACTGTATTGCTCCCTTGGATTGCTGCAGCCCAAATGCATGACCTTACATTTTTTAACATTAAATCCCAGCTGCCAAATTCTAGACCATTCTTCAAGCTTAGCTAGATCCCTCCTCATGTTATCTACACCTTCCTGGGTGTCTACTCTATTGACGATTTTGGTATCATCTGCAAAGAGGCAAACCTTACCTGACAGCCCTTCTGCTATATCACTAACAAAGATGTTAAAAAGAATCGGACCAAGGACAGATCCCTGGGGCACACCACTGGTAACATCCTTCTCCTCAGAGTGAGCTCCATTTACTTGTACTCTTTGTCGCCTCCCACCCAACCAATTTCTAACCCAGGCAGTAACTTTAGAGTCCATCCCTAGGGTGCTCAGTTTGTTTATAAGTCGCCTGTGAGGAACAGTGTCAAAGGCTTTACTGAAATCTAAATACACCACATCTAGAGCTCTCCCTCAGTCCAACTCCCTGGTCACCCAGTCAAAGAAATCAATCAGATTTGTCTGATAAGACCTGCCTCTGGTGAATCCATGCTGCCTCGGATCCTATAATCCGCTGGACTCCAGAAGCCTCACTATTTTCTCTTTCAGCAGCGTTTCCAATAATTTACTCACCACCGAAGTTAAACTAACCGGCCTGTAGTTTTCAACCACATCCTTACTTCCGCTTTTGTGTAAAAGCACCATATGAGCCTCTCTCCAGTCCTTTGGCACCAATCCCAACTCCAACGAGGCATTGAAAAGGTCAGTCAGTGGAGTTGCTAGAACATCCCCAAGTTCCCTCAGTATTCTAGGGCAGCGATGGCGAACCTATGGCACGCGTGCCAGCTGTGGCACGCGAAGGCCTTGCAGCTGGCACGCGTGAAGGTCCGCAAAAAAAGAAAAAGCGGGCTCTGGCTGCTGCCGCGGACGCGGCAGCATGCAGTGTCCCGCGGGGCCCCCTCCGCCCGCTAAGCCCCTCTGCAAGGGCTTTCAGATTCGCGAGGGAGACAGCGTCTCCCTCGCGTCTCTGTTAAGCCCGTAGGGGTTAATGGGAAATTTCCCATCAGCCCCTTTAGACGCGAGGGACTGATGGGAAATTTCCCATTAGCCCCTGCGGGCTTAACAAGAGACGCGAGGGAGACGCTGTCTCCCTCGCGAATCTGAAAGCCCTTGCAGAGGGGCTTAGCGGGCGGAGGGGGCCCCGCGGGACACTGCATGCTGCCGCGTCCGCGGCAGCAGCCAGAGCCCGCTTTTTCTGTTTTTAAATTTGCCGGGGGGGGGGGGGTTAGGACTGCTAATGGGCTAGGAGGGGGGGGGTTAGGACTGCTAATGGGCGAGGGGGGGGTAGGACTGCTAATGGGCTGTGGGCTGATGGGGGCTGTCTGGAAATGGGGTGATGGGGGGTTAGGAGTGTTAATGGGCTGGGGGGGGGTTTGGACTGCTAATGGGCTGGGGGGGGGTTTGGACTGCTAATGGGCTAGGAGGGGGGGTTAGGACTGCTAATGGGCTAGGGGGGGCAAGGACTGCTAATGGGCTGTGGGCTGATGGGGGCTGTCTGGAAATGGGGTGATGGGGGGTTAGGACTGGTAATGGGCTATGGGGGGGGTTAGGACTGCTAATGGGCTAGAGAGGGGGGGGTTAGGACTGCTAATGGGCTAGGGGGGGTTAGGACTGCTAATGGGCTGGGGGGGTTAGGACTGCTAATGGGCTAGGAGGGGGGGGGGTTAGGACTGCTAATGGGCTAGGAGGGGGGGGGTTAGGACTGCTAATGGGCTAGGGGGAAGGGGTTAGGACTGCTAATGGGCTAGGGGGGGGTTTAGGACTGCTAATGGGCTAGGAGGGGGGGTTAGGACTGCTAATGGGCTGTGGGCTGATGGGGGCTGTCTGGAAATGGGGTGATGGGGGTTAGGACTGGTAATGGGCTATGGGGGGGGGTTAGGACTGCTATTGGGCTAGAGAGGGGGGTTAGGACTGCTAATGGGCTGGGGGGGGTTAGGACTGCTAATGGGCTGATGGGAGGGGTTAGGACTTGAGGTGGGCTGTTGGGTGGGGTTAGGACTGGAAATGGGCTGATGGGGGGTTAACACTGGAGGTGGTCTGATGGGGTTAGGACTGGTAATGGGCTATGGGGGGGTTTAGGACTGATAATGGGCTATGGGGGGGCTGGGACAAGAAATGGGCTGATGGGGAGGGGTTAGGACTTGAGGTGGGCTGATGGGGTTAGGACTGGTAATGGACTGTGGGCTGATGGGGGGGTTAGGACTGGCAATGGGCTATGGGGGCTGACTGGAAGTGGGGGGTTAGGACTGGTAATGGGTTATAGGGGGGGGCTTAAACTGAAAATGGGGTGATGGGGGGTTAGGACTGGAAGTGGGTTGATGAGGGGGGGATAGGACTGGTATTGGGTTGGGGGGCTGCTAGGACTGGAAATGGGCTGATGCAGGGACTAGAAGGGAATGGATGCTGGGTGAGGCTGGAACTAGAAGGGAGCTGGTGTTGGGGGAGGATTAGAATGGGATGGGGCTGGGAGAGTAAAATGGAGAGGGGAAAAATATTTTGTGTGGGAGGGATAAAAAATCTACAATTGGCCGGGTATTGGGAGAGTAAGTGGGGATTGAGGATGGAGGGGTAAATTTTGAGTAGATGAAATAGGAATGAGGAAAGAGCCAAAGGAGAAAGATTAGTATGTTAAAGCAGATGTAGAGAGAGAATGGAAAAAAAAAACAAGAAGACAGAAGAAAGGACAAATGGACAGCAGATGGAGAGTTAGCAGAAGACACGAAGAAACCAGAAGAAAGTGGCTGGAACAATTGCAACTGAAAAAAAATGCACAAAAGGTAGAAAAATATCTCTTTATTTTGAATTTATTAACTGGAATATGTCAGCTCTGGGAAATGTGCATCATTAATTTTTGCGCTTTGTTTAGTACAAGAGGAAATTAATATATAGTTTTATTTCTACAGTGTTGTTGTATATTCCAAGTTTGGCTTTTGGGGTTCCCAGTTTAATTATTGTCTTCCTGTTTCTAAATTGTGATTCCTTGTTTGGTGATGGTCTGTTCTGCATGTGTAACTGAGCTGAGGTATTCTGTTTATATAATTCCTATTTGACATTGCCACTTGTTCTTTCCCCAGTAGGTCATGTATTGTTGTTCTCTGAGATGTATTGGTTAAATATTTGCAGTGTTGCCTTTTGATAGGTAGAGTATGGTGCTTTGTGAGTCCTGGTAGTGCTGTTAGGATACGGCGGGTTTGCTATGGGTTCTAAATGGGCAGCGTTTGTAGTAGTTCCTAATGTGCCTGGCGGTTGGTACTGGATTATAGTAATGTAGAAACCTTTTAGTCTTTCTTTATCCATATACTCATTAAGAGGCATGTTTACTAAAAGTTAGTGTATGGTAACATTATGCAAATATTTATGCAAATGAAGCACCTTATGCAAATGGGGCTTTAATTGACGTGCTGGCACTTTGAGGAAATTCTTTGGTTTTGTGCGGCAGTTTGGGCACTCGGGCTCAAAAAGGTTAGCCATCACTGTTCTAGGGTATATCCCATCCGGTCCCATCGCTTTGTCTACTTTAAGTTGAGCTAGTTTCTCACGAACACAGTCTTCTGAAAATTGTTTAAGATGTCCCTCGCTTCTGTTCCTATTTGTGGGTGTTTTCTGAGGTCCTGCTCCTGGTTCTTCATCTGTGAACACAGAACAAAAATATTTGTTAAGCAATTCCTCTTTATCCTTATCATATATAAAAGGCTCCCAACCTCAATTAATGACCATCTTAATAATTATTCTTTTGTCGGAGCTAGCCGTGGGAAGGCCGGAAGGGAAACCGACTCTCACCAGGCGGGTAGCTACTTTTATTCTCAAAGGTTCTTCACCAAAAAATAAAGTTAAAGTGCAATTAACCAGTAAAGTTTAAATCAGATAGACTTATCTCAATCCAGAAATGCCAGTTATAGTAGGTACACGACGTGCACGTTTCGGGCAATCCAGTCCTGTTTCAATCGTAATAACCAGACTTCAAAATTCTTCATATACTATTTTCAAAACTACTGCTTCCAAAACGCCGTCATCGCAGCTGAGGTCAATCTTACAATGGCTGATAAGACGCTTTTAAAACAAGAGAACCATCCAATCAGTATCGGGAAAAACCCCCACATGACGGGGAACCCCTGATCTGATTGGTCCGCCTAGAGTTATGACGAAAAACTTATTCAATGGGACAAAGCCAGTCATTTAAGTTATCCATAGTCCCGAGCCCCGATCATTGATAGATAAAAATACTCATACTAGTAAAGGTATTCATAGTTTTATATTAAAGACATATTTTAAAGAAGGCTCTGCCAGTCAATTTCTTTATTCATGCCACCCGGTTCCATCGTTCCAAGACGAAATATCCAACGTTGTTCAAGGTATTGAAGACGCTCTTCACGATGCCCTCCCCGAGGATTGGCTGGGACATGATCAATTACAGACCAGACAAGCTGGTCAAAAGAATGAGAGTACTCCTTACAATGAGACACCATAGGTGCAGATAATACCATGCATCGATGACGTGAGGCATGTTCTGTTAAACTGCACTTCATAGACCGTACAGTCCTACCAATGTACAGGAGGAGGCAGGGACATTGTATTAAATATACTACAAAAGCAGTATCACAATTAGTATCCCATCGACGTCGAAAGACTTGGTGTGTTAGGGGATGAATCCATTCAATACCAGTAAGAGTAGAGATGCAATATTTACAATGTTGGCACGCTAAATGACCATATGTAGGTTCCGAATAAGAACATCGGTCTTCCTGCATAGATGTTTTAACAAGAATATCTCCTATATTACGACCCCGAGAAAATGCAATCTGTAAGGGCAAATTAAAACAATCATGGAGTTGGAGTATAGGCCAGTGAGTTTTTATAATCTGTAAAATTTGTGGACTAAGAATCATATAGGGTAAAACACCAGTGACTTTCGGCATAGCTGGGGATTTTGAAACCGTATATGCTGGGTCCAGTAACCACTCACGATGAGTGCAACATGCTCTTTTATATGCTTTTCCCACAATATAATCTGGATATCCGCGTGCTTTTAAACGTTTACAAAGGTCTTGAGCATGAACTTTGAACACCTCTAATGAATGACACAGGCGGCGTAGTTTAAGAAATTGCCCATAAGGGAGCCCACGTCGTAAGGGGCCTGGATGAAAACTACAGTAATGTAAAAGGCTATTTCTTTGTACTGTTTTCCGGTATAATGATGTATATAGACAGCCATCCTGCTGAAAAATTTTGAGATCTAAAAATTCTATCTCATTGGCTTCAATATGGGCAGTAAAAGAGATATTTGGTTTTAAACTATTGAGCCAGTTTATGAAATCCTGTAATGATAATAAGTCAGATAACCAGATAAAAATATATCATCAAGGAATCGCTTCCATATAAGAACATGTTGATACATAGCTGATTGTGAAATCATAGAATCTTCCATATCCGCTAGATACAAGGTGGCTATAGATGGTGCCATTGTAGCCCCCATAGCGATACCTGAGACTGAGAGCTGCTGGTAAAAAACCCCCTCGGATACAAAATAGTTCCGGGTAAGAACTAATTCTGCAAGTTGTAATAAAAACTGTTTTGGTAAGCGGTCTGGCGCGAAGGAAAATTTATGTTGTAAAAGATCCAATGCCTCCAATTGATTAATGTTGGTATAAAGAGAGACAACGTCCAACGTAACTAGCATTGCACCAGGTGGTATAGTTAAATTAGAAATCAATTGCAGAAAATGGGTAGAATCCCTAATAAAGGAGTTTACCAAACATGCTTCCTGTTTTAAAAACTCATCACAGAAGATGGACAATGGCTCCAAAATTCAATTTCGGCAAGAGACTATAGGTCGTCCTGGAGGGGTGATAAGAGATTTATGAATCTTCGGAAGCATATAAATAACCGGACATACAGGATAAGCTCTATATAAAAATTGATATTCTCGTTTTGTGATCCAATTATTGTGGAGTGCAGTGCCCAATATAGTCTTTATTTCTTGTAGCAGTAAATTAGTAGGATCAACTAGTAAGCGTTTGTAAATAGCAGAATCTTGTAAGTGTTCATGAAGTATCTGTAGATAGGCAGACGTGTCCTGTAGCACTAGGGCACACCCCCTTTGTCAGCCCTTCGTATAACAAGAGATGAATCGGAACTTAATTCCGTCAAAGCTACACGCTCAGCATATTGTAGATTAGAAAATGATCTAATAGATCTTTGTTCTAGAAGAAACACATCTCGAAGCACTAAAGATTGAAAAGTTGTTAATACGGAGTCAGTTGGCAATTCCGGAGGTAACCAGCGAGACTTTGGACAAACAATAGAGCCATCATTTATTGAGGTATGATCTTGAAAAAATTGAATAATCCGAAGCTTACGAAAAAACCGATAAAGATGAACACGCATTGTCCATCTTCTGTGATGAGTTTTTAAAACAGGAAGCATGTTTGGTAAACTCCTTTATTAGGGATTCTACCCATTTTCTGCAATTGATTTCTAATTTAACTATACCACCTGGTGCAATGCTAGTTATGTTGGACGTTGTCTCTCTTTATACCAACATTAATCAATTGGAGGCATTGGATCTTTTACAACATAAATTTTCCTTCGCGCCAGACCGCTTACCAAAACAGTTTTTATTACAACTTGCAGAATTAGTTCTTACCCGGAACTATTTTGTATCCGAGGGTTTTTTTTACCAGCAGCTCTCAGGTATCGCTATGGGGGCTACAATGGCACCATCTATAGCCACCTTGTATCTAGCGGATATGGAAGATTCTATGATTTCACAATCAGCTATGTATCAACATGTTCTTATATGGAAGCGATTCCTTGATGATATATTTTTTATCTGGTTATCTGACTTATTATCATTACAGGATTTCATAAACTGGCTCAATAGTTTAAAACCAAATATCTCTTTTACTGCCCATATTGAAGCCAATGAGATAGAATTTTTAGATCTCAAAATTTTTCAGCAGGATGGCTGTCTATATACATCATTATACCGGAAAACAGTACAAAGAAATAGCCTTTTACATTACTGTAGTTTTCATCCAGGCCCCTTACGACGTGGGCTCCCTTATGGGCAATTTCTTAGACTACGCCGCCTGTGTCATTCATTAGAGGTGTTCAAAGTTCATGCTCAAGACCTTTGTAAACGTTTAAAAGCACGCGGATATCCAGATTATATTGTGGGAAAAGCATATAAAAGAGCATGTTGCACTCATCGTGAGTGGTTACTGGACCCAGCATATACGGTTTCAAAATCCCCAGCTATGCCGAAAGTCACTGGTGTTTTACCCTATATGATTCTTAGTCCACAAATTTTACAGATTATAAAAAACTCACTGGCCTATACTCCAACTCCATGATTGTTTTAATTTGCCCTTACAGATTGCATTTTCTCGGGGTCGTAATATAGGAGATATTCTTGTTAAAACATCTATGCAGGAAGACCGATGTTCTTATTCGGAACCTACATATGGTCATTTAGCGTGCCAACATTGTAAATATTGTATCTCTACTCTTACTGGTATTGAATGGATTCATCCCCTAACACACCAAGTCTTTCGACGTCGATGGGATACTAATTGTGATACTGCTTTTGTAGTATATTTAATACAATGTCCCTGCCTCCTCCTGTACATTGGTAGGACTGTACGGTCTATGAAGTGCCGTTTAACAGAACATGCCTCACGTCATCGATGCATGGTATTATCTGCACCTATTTATTTATTTATTATTTATTTAACAACTTTTATATACCGCACTATTTACAGTCAGCGCGGTTTACATAGAACAATGAAACATCAGATAAGATACATATTATCCGTATTATTTTTACATAGAACAGGAACAAAAAACTTGGGTAACCAGGGTAATTATTTACAAAGAAAACTAAACACTGACTAATTACATATGAACAGAATATAGCCTATGGTGTCTCATTGTAAGGAGTACTCTCATTCTTTTGACCAGCTTGTCTGGTCTGTAATTGATCATGTCCCAGCCAATCCTCAGGGAGGGCATCGTGAAGAGCGTCTTCAATACCTTGAACAACGTTGGATATTTCGTCTTGGAACGATGGAACCGGGTGGCATGAATAAAGAAATTGACTGGCAGAGCCTTCTTTAAAATATGTCTTTAATATAAAACTATGAATACCTTTACTAGTATGAGTATTTTTATCTATCAATGATCTGGGCTCGGGACTATGGATAACTTAAATGACTGGCTTTGTCCCATTGAATAAGTTTTTCGTCATAACTCTAGGCGGACCAATCAGATCAGGGGTTCCCCGTCATGTGGGGGTTTTTCCCGATACTGATTGGATGGTTCTCTTGTTTTAAAAGCGTCTTATCAGCCATTGTAAGATTGACCTCAGCTGCGATGACGGCGTTTTGGAAGCAGTAGTTTTGAAAATAGTATATGAAGAATTTTGAAGTCTGGTTATTACACTTGAAACAGGGCTGGATTGCCCGAAACGTGCATGTCGTGTACCTACTATAACTGGCATTTCTGGATTGAGATAAGTCTATCTGATTTAAACTTTACTGGTTAATTGCACTTTAACTTTATTTTTTGGTGAAGAACCTTTGAGAATAAAAGTAGCTACCCGCCTGGTGAGAGTCGGTTTCCCTTCCGGCCTTCCCACGGCTAGCTCCGACAAAAGAATAATTATTAAGATGGTCATTAATTGAGGTTGGGAGCCTTTTATATATGATATCAATTTGCCCTGACCTAAAGGTTTTCTTAGTTCTGCTCTTTATCCTTATCAGCTTCTACATATTCCTCCCCTGCACCCTTGAGTCTGACAATGCCACTTTTGCCCTTCCTCTTCTCACTAATATATCTGAAAAATGCCTTCAGCCTTCAGCTCGGTACACTGGTATTGAGTCCGGCTAGTATTTTTTGTGTTTTGTCCTTCGTGACTGGCGTTCGCGCCCTTTTTCTTTTTCACTGGCAGCCCGGGCCTTCGACTTCGCAGGGGCCCTTTTTCCCCTGATGGCTGCCAGCGGGTTTAAGAAATGCGATCGGTGTGCAAAACTCATGTCCCTCAAATGACTGCTGTCTCCGATGCCTCGGGGTCGACCACGATCCGACAGTCTGCGTTCCATGCAGGAAGATGTCCTCTAAGGCCCTGAAGAGCCGCCAGCAGCAGCACGATAGGATTTTTCCTGAGTTGGTACCTTCGCGAGCCCGGACCTCGTCTGAGGCCTCGACGTCTCGGGGGGAGCATTCCAAGCCCGAGCGTCATCGGGGTTCCTCGGAGAGGGGGCTCCCTCACGGGAACACTGAAGGAAGAAGTAGTCCTCGGAGAAGGAGCACCCGGCAAAGATTCCTCGCCGGGAGACGGATCAGCCGAGGCAGGTAACAACTGTCCTCGTCGAGGACTCCCCTCCGGGGGAACCAGCATCGGGACCCAACCCGGCAGCTGTGGAGCCTTCTGGACTCGAGTTCAGAATGGTGGCCTTGGAGCGTAGTTTTACTGCCTTCATGGAGCAGCAGTGGGCGCTGATTGCCGGTCTGTCTGGTTTTTCCGCTCCGACCACTGGGCCATCGACGTTGAAGTTGACCCTGGAGGCCGTCGATCCTCAGCCGAGGTCTCTCTCTGGCGTCGGGGCGGTCAGAGCTGGGGCCCTCAATGCCGGAGCCCATCGATTCCTCCTCGGAGGCATCGGGGTGGGAAATGGAGGATTCCCTGGACACTTGTCGGCACAGGGAAGTTCCATCCGATTCCCCGGTGTCCGAACCTCGGAGAAGGTCCCCCCTCTGGAGGACACGAGGTTCTTGGACTTCTTGAGGGATATGTCCAAGGCTTTGGCGTTCCCTACAGAGTCCAAGGAGGATCCTCAAGCCGATGAGCTCGAGATCCTGCAGTATGAGGCCCCCCATCGGGAGGCCCTTACTGTACCTGTGCCTCCGATCCTGGAACGACTGATGCTCCGCATGTAGGAGACACCGGCGTCGGCGCCGGTTATCAGCAAACGGATTGACTCAATGTATCGAGTCTGCCAGAGCCCTGGCTTTCAAAAGTCGCAGCTGCCGCACAATTCCATGGTTGTGGAATCAGCTATGCGCAGGCTGAAGAGCCAGAAGACGCACTCCTCGGTGCCTCCTGGCAGGGAGGCCCGCAACTTGGATGCCCTTGGCAGGAAGTGCTTCCAGGGTTCAATGCTGACTTGTCGGATCCAGGCCTACCAGCTGTACATGGGCATGTACCTGAGCGACCTAGCGAAGGAACCTGTCCACTGCTGTCCGTGAGTGCTCGAAGTCTGTCTCGAGCGGCCTATGATGGATTAGAGTCGGCGGCCTGGGTAGCCACGGCGGGCATCAGTGCATGCCACCAGGCATGGCTACAATCGTCGGACCTCGAGCAATGGGTTCAAGACAAGTTGGTCGATGTCCCATGCAAAGGGGAGAACCTCTTTGGCAAACCCATGACCAACAAGGCCGCAGAACTGGAGACCGAGTCCATGACGAGGACACGGCTCTCCAAGAAGACCTCTGCCCCTTCTCACAAGAAAGGCTCAGGTAAGAAGCCCTTTTACCTGAGGAAGGGTGCTGCTTACCAATGCTACCACCATTTTCAGGTCTCCCTGGCTCCCCAACAGGGGCAGCAGGCCAAGGGACAAGGGCTTGGCCATGTAAGCAGAAAGCCCCCAAACCCCAGGCACTGGCTCCAGCCCAGCTTGGCAGTGACTTTTGACTCTCACAGCATGGCCTCTCTCCCCATAGGGACAGGCAGTGCACAGGAGGCAGGCTTGCCCTGTATGCCCACAAGTGGACAGTCATTACCACTGATGCCTGGATTTTGCAGATAGTCCAAGAGGGCTAGTTCCTTCACCTGGCCCAGGTGCCTCCTCCTTACTTCCCGGGAGAGCCCCTCAGGTCTCCTCTTCACCTGGACCTTCTTCTGAAGGAGTTGGCGGGTCTTGTCGAGGATCAGGTGGTAGAACCACCACCTGCAGGGCAAGGGCTTCTATTCCAGGTACTTTCTGGTGCCAAAGAGAACAGGAGGCCTCAGACCCAACCTCGACCTGCTGCCACATCGCCATCTGGGCCCAAGGGCTTACAGACTGGACGACGGCCTTGTATGTCCTCCCTGAATAAAGTTCCCTTTAAAGTGACCCGAGGATTCTGGGACTTGTAGTGCTCTTTACTCTTGAGGGACAAGAACTGTAGTTGAGTTGTAAGGCAGCAAGAAATTTATTGTGGGGATTTTCCAGGTCATGCAAAAGGTACAATACACAACATAAGCAGAAGGATACATCTCCAACGTAAAAGATGAAATCAGGACTAAATCAGGATAACGTAACAAAAGCTTCACTTCACAGCTGTTCTGCTTCTCATACACATTCACACCGGGGACTGCCCCGTGTGGTCAATTAGCAGTAACACAAACAACCATATAACAGCCGTGGTTTTCTCTTTTGAAAGCACACAGTTCTTTCACAGCACTGCTTATCTTCAGCCAGTGGTAAAACTCAATAAACACAACTTAGCTATCTTCAGCTTAAGCAGAGACTGCCCTTATTTTCCTACAGGGATTTCACAGATTCTCAGCTCATATTCTTCACTGCAGAATCTTTCCGTCAGGCTAAAGAACAGTCCATTGGAATAGGCAAACATTCATCATTATTAGGCAAACATGAATCTATTTGCATTCCTTCAATATTATCAGAGCAAATAGTGTCTCTCTCAAGGTTAGGAGTTTTCCCAAACTTTCTTTCTTTCAAGAACTCCTGAAATTGGCTCCACAGCAACTCAGCCTGCGTTGGCACCTTTAAATTAGGGGAGTGAACCTTCTCTTCAGAGAACAGCTTCCTTAATGCCTCTAACTTTGAAGTTTCAAAGGCTGTACTTTTAACAGGACTATGGCTTTTAGCTTCTGATAAGCTCTCTACCCACTCCTTAACAGTGGAAGGTGAGGACACAATTTCCTGCCCTTTAAGACTGGCAAATTGTCTCTTTGCCAGATTATCAGTAATGAAACTGCTGGCTTTTCCTTGGGGCTATTCTTTCAGACAAACGCTGCATTCTCTCCTCCTGGGTTCCTCCAGGCTCTGAAATGCAGGCTCCTTCCGTCCTACTCCAGTCCCTCTGAGGTAGCTGCTTTCTGGGGAAATTCCCTCTGGCTTTCTCCTCCAGCTAAGCACAGCTTCAGCTTCTTTCTCTCCTCTCTCACCTTTCCAGCTCCAACAGCTGTTCCTGTTCCTTGCTCCACGTCCGCCTTTCCTCCGTTCACTTGTGCCTCTGCCTTCAGTTGCTGTCTCTGTATCTCTCTCCACCGGGTCTTTCTCTCTCGTGTCTGAGATTGTGTCAGGGCTCCAGCCTGAGCCTCTGTTTCCTTCACTTCCTTCACCTCTCTGATGATTCTCCTTACCATTCTTGCTTTGCTCTGCTCGTGATTTTAAACACTGCTGCCTGCTAGGCCTTCCCTGTTCTCTGCACCTGTGTGACCAATCAGCAGGGAAGCCTGTCTCCACCCCTGAGCTAGGGCGTGACCTGACTTTTGCAGGGAGCTGACTTTTCCTCTGACTTGGCTTGTAATTCCCCTGCACATGTGCATTGCCATTCACTTCCAAGGGGAATTCAGGATTTTCATCCAGTTCCATGTCTTCCAGAGAGCTTTCGACAGCACACTGCGCAACTTAAACAAGTTCCTGGTGAGGGAGAAATTCAAGATGTTCTCCCTTGGAATATTGCTGCCTTACCTCTGCCAGGGAGACTGGCTATGCTCCTTAGACCTCAAAGATGCGTATACACACATCCTAATACACCCAGACCATAGGCAGTATCTGTGCTTTGTGGTAGGGGGCAACCACTACCAGTACAGGGTACTCCCCTTTGGCCTGGCCTGGCCTTGGCCCCCAGGGTATTCACAAAGTGCCTGGCTGTGGTGGCTGCCTTTCTCCTCCCCTACCTGGACGACTGGCTTATCAGAGGCTCCTCAGCCAGCGAGACCCACCAGGCCACATCTTGCACCATCCAGGTGCTCCAGCATCTGGGGTTTGTAATCAATTACCCCAAGTCCAGCCTTGCTCCCACTCAACAACTAGAGTTCATTGGGGCCAGACTCGACACCCTTCAGGCAAGGGACTACCTGCTGCCGGACAGGGCAAGCAGGCTTCTGGCCCTAGCGCATCAGTTGAGTCGCAGGCCTGCAATGTCAGCAAGACAGTTTCTATGCCTCCTCGGGCACATGGCTTCCACGGTCCATGTGACACCAGATGCCCGTCTCCACATGAGAACTGCTCAGTGGTGCCTCAGAGACCAGTGGTCACAGGCCACAGGTTGTCTCAGAGACAAAGTCACAGTGTCCAGGCGACTAGTACGCTACCGAAGATTCCACCAGAGTTATTAGCCCGACAATACAAACAGCTCCAACAACCACAAAACCCACATGTGATCGCCGAGGCCACCACAACAAACCACCACCCCAACATGAACAGTGACTGGACTACCTTCAAAGAAACCACTGCAGAAGAGATATCATCCACCATCTCCCGCCTAAACACCACCACCTCCCCACTGGACCCCTGTCCCACTGACTGGATAAAGAAATCCAAAGAAGACCTGAGCACACCATTAACCCATATTGTCAACGAATCCTTCTCCCAAGGGCGTATGCCTAACATCCTCAAAACCACAATCATTCGACTATCCCTAAAACAAAACCTGGATCCCCTAGATCCCGCATCCTACAGACCGATAGCAAGCCTTCCTTTCACCGCCAAGATAATCGAGAAAATAGTCCAACAGCAGCTTCAAGAACACCTCGACACCAACAACATACTAGACCCACAACAACACGGCTTCCGCCCACTTACATGGAGTTGAGACCCTCATGACCACACTGATGAACACCCTCATCATAGGAGCCCAAGCAAAGCACTCCGGATATGCATGATCTTCCTTGATATATCAGCAGCTTTCAACACCATCTCCCACAACATCCTCATACGCAGACTGCAAGCAATTGGGATCAAAAACACCGTACTTCAATGGTTTCAATCCTACCTAACTAATAGACAACAACTGATCCGTACCAGCACCTCAACCTCGCCCCCCTTCCAGCAACACCAAGGAGTACCCCAAGGATCCATGCTGTCAGCCATGCTCTTCAACATCTACCTCCAACCACTCTGCTCAGTCATACGTATCCACAACATTAACTTCCACATATATGCTGATGACATCATGCTCTACGCTCCAATTACAACCGCAAACCCAACAAATATACATCTATCAGCATGCTTCTCCGAAGTGTCCAACTGGCTACAAGAAAACAACCTATCCATAAGAAAACCAAAGCTCTCATAGTGACAAAAGACCCAGACTTCACTCCACCTACTCACCTCACCATAGGATCCACACACATTCAAATACAGCCACAAATAAGATATCTAGGCATTATCATTGACCAAGCTCTAACCCTCAAACAACAAATTACTAAAACCACCAGAAATATATTCCACAAAGCTAAAACAGTGCAACGTCTCAGACCCCTCCTCGGACCTCAAGACTTCAGGACGGTAATGCAAGCTATGACACTCCCACATCTGGATTACTGCAACATAATCTATCATGGACTGCCAGCCACACAGACCAACCCCCTCCGAACTGCCTTGAACACCATGGCAAGAATTATTCAGAGAGCAAAGAAACGAGACCACATCACCCCAATTCTAAGAGACCTACACATACTTCCCTTCGAAGCAAGAACTAAATACAAATCCATACTACTCACCCACAAAGCCCTCCACAAACACAGAGCACCCAGCTTCGCACCTTACTGACTCCTCCAGCCCACGGAAAAACAACCAGACAAGCCTCCAGCAACTACCTCACCATCCCTCACAAGAGAACCAAATGCTCTCAACGGACATGCAATAGAGCCTTTGAACTTTATGCTCCGTCCCTATGGAATTCTCTACCGAGCCACGTCAGAAACAATGGCGATCTCCTGTCATTCAGAAAACAGCTGAAAACCATCCTATTCCAAGAATATCTCAAAGCAACTCCCACCAAAAAATGCACCAACCCTGGAACCCACCCATCATGAACTATGATCGACAACTGTACTTTGCTGTCCATGTCTAAAGTCCGTCTTATATCGAAATCATCAATGTTGACCACCTGGTGACGGCCCCACCCTTATACCTGATTATCCCCCCCCCCCCCTTATATGTTACACCGCTTTGACCCGGTGAAAAGCGGGATATAAATACAGTTAAATAAATAAATAAATAAAATAGTACGGTCCCTGGACTGGTGGCTTCAGCCACTCCATTTGGAGGCAGGGATGCCTTTCTAGACTCCTCTGCACACAAGGATCCTAACCACAGATGCCTCCCTGCTGGGCTGGGGAGCCTATTGTCAGGGGTTCTGTACACAGAGAGTCTGGTCCCCAAATGAGAGAACGCAACAGATCAATTTCTTGGAGCTCCATGCCATACGCTTGGCTCTGCGAGTTTTCTGGTGTGTACTGGATCACGAATCTGTCTTGATACAGACAGACAACCAGGTGGCCATGTTCTATGTGAACAAGCAGGGTGGCACAGGGTCCCATCTCCTATGTCAGGAAACCCTGGATCTGTGCTCGTTTGCAGCCCGGCATGGCATGCATCTGCGAGCCGTCTACCTGCCGGGCCAGGACAACTGCTTGGCCAACAGACTAAGCAGGATTCTCCAGCCCCACGAGTGGCAGCTGGACCAGGGAGTAGCCCTTTGGCTTTTTCAGGCCTGGGGACAGCCAGTGATGGATTTGTTTGCAAGTCCGGTCAATCACCAGTTGCTCCGCTTCTGCTCCAGGCAGCCCCACCCAGACAGGGTGGCCGCTGATGCTTTTCTGATATCATGGTCAGTGGCCTCATGTATGCATTCCCTCTGACGCCTCTGGTGTCCAAGACTCTTTTCAAGATCCTCCAGGACAAGGCCTTGGTCATTCTGGTAGCCCCAAGGTGGCCGAGGCAACCCTGGTTTCCACTTCTACTTCAGCTAGCGGTGGAGGCTCCCATCCCTCTGGGGTCCTCCCCAACCCTCCTATCCCAGGAGGGGGGGCACTCTCCTGCATCGCAACCTCAGTTCCCTCAACCTAATGGCATGGCTGCTGAGAGGGTAATCCTCGCCCCTTTCCGCCTTCCAAAGGAGGTTGAGGAGGTCTTGCTAGCCTCAAGGAGGCCCTTGATAGGAGGACCTATACCTTGAAGTGGCGTAGGTTTGTGT
The DNA here is from genome assembly GCA_033557465.1 of Ichthyophis bannanicus. Taxonomy (NCBI): domain Eukaryota; kingdom Metazoa; phylum Chordata; class Amphibia; order Gymnophiona; family Ichthyophiidae; genus Ichthyophis; species Ichthyophis bannanicus. The sequence continues at coordinate 136,717,178 of CM066049.1, read as the reverse complement.
CGTGGTGCGAGGGGCAGGGTGTGGATCCCTTCTCCTGCCAGGTTGGGATGGTTCTAAAGTACCTTCTCCACCTTTCGGATTTGGGCCTCAAGTCCAACTCCATCAGGGTGCACCTTAGCACTCTTGCAGCAAACCACTTCCCGATGGAAGAGAAGCCTCTCTCTGCCCACCCCTTGGTTTCTCGATTTTTGAGAGGCCTGCTTTTTCTGAAGCCTCCAGTTTGCCCGTCGGCGACTGAGTGGGATCTCAATGTGGTTTTAGGGCAGCTCACTCTGCCGCCATGTGAGACGATGGCAACTTGCCATCTGCGCTACCTTTCTTGGAAGGTGGTTTTCTTGGTGGCCCTCACGTCGGCTCGGCGGGTGAGTGAGCTTAAGGCCCTCATGTCGGACAGGCCTTACACCAGGTTCTGTAGGAACTGGGTGGTGCTTTGCATGCACCTCAAGTTCCTTCCGAAAGTGGTCTCCTCATTCCACCTCAATCAGGAGGTGGTGCTGCCTACCTTCTTTCCCAGGCAGCATGCCAGTCGGGCAGAGACAGTACTGCATACCCTGGACTGTAAGAGGGCGTTAGCCTTCTATATTCAGTGCACGCAGGGCCATAGAAGGGCTTCTTAGCTCTTCATATCCTATGACCTCAGTAAGCTGGGGATGGCTGTTTCCAAGCGTACACTGTCCACCTAGGTAGCAGACTGCATTGCCTGGGCATACAGGGCAGCCGAGCTTCCGTTGGAGGGTCGTGTCACGGCCCATCGGGTCAGGGCCATGGCAGCATCAGTTGCTCATTTCCACTCTGTTCCACTGGCAGACATCTGCTGGGCCGCCATCTGGTCTTTGAGTCAGACTTTTGCAACCCATTACTGCCTGGATAGGGAGTCCCGACGGGACAATGCTTTCGGCCAGGCTGTACTCCGTAACCTTTTCGAGGTCTAGGCAACTCCTGCCCTCCGACCCTTCTGTGTCAGGCTACCGGAGTGCTACTTTCTTAGTTAGATTTCTATTGTGGCTGCTTGCGGCTCTCATAGAGGGAGCCTATTTTTCAGCTGTGGGTTCTCAGTAGCCTATAGCTGGGGAGTCCCATATGTGAGGACTGACTTCCTGCTTGTTCCTGGAGAAAGCGTAGTTACTCACCTGTAACAGATGTTCTCCAGGGACAGCAGGAATCAGTCCTCACGACCCTTCTTCCTCCCCTTGGAGTTGCAGTCCTATTATTATTATTATTAGATATTTGTTCTTTTTGCTATCTTTTTAGCTATGTCATTTGACTGAGCAAGATGGCACCCTTGAGCGGGAAGAGGACCGCGCATGCGTGATGCAATTTCCAAAGGTTTTCTCTGAAAGCTGGGGATTTGCTCCGCACGAGGGCTCCGTCGGTGCCGACGTCACCCATATGTGAGGACTGATTCCTGCTGTCCCCAGAGAACAGCTATTACCGATGAGTAACTACACTTTCCCTCCATATATCAGGATTGATTAGCCAACAACAGTTAGTCCAGTCCTCCTTGTAGGTTTCTCTTTCCCTCTTTTCCCTAGACAATACCGAGTCCAGCATTAACTATGCATTATCATTTATGCTGCATATACCTTTATACTGCGTATTGCATATACCTTTGATTATTATTTCTTATTAGCTTATTAATCACACACATTGTTTTTTTAATTTTTAAATATTTTTATTGGGAATAACACTGTCAAATACAACATAATTTGTACACAACATTGTACATTCTCCTCCATAGTCTCACATTCTATCAACATTATACCATATACATATTCCCTCTTATGTAACCTCCACAACCCATTATTACCCCTCATATAAATACATCCTTCCTAATTATCCCTCCCTAAGTATTCCCCCCCTGTCTATACTACCCACCCCCCTTGTCCCCATCTCCCCCCCGCCTACTTCCACTTATTCATGTCTCACTCCTTACACTCCACAGCACTCTGATTCAGTACTTATACCTTACATCTGCACTAATTGTCCTACCTTGCAGCCAACCATACATCCTCCGTCCGCCCCCCTCTCCTTCTCCCTCCAGGCCTCTAACCACCTCCACACCCCCTGCCAATGTTCTGCACTCTGCTCACCTTTCCCACGGCGCAACTCTGTCAATCTATGCATCAAGCTCACCTCTGCCACTCGTCTGACAAATCCTGCCAGCTGTGGTGCACTCTGTCTCCCCCAATGTTTAGCTATCTCACACCGAACTTCTACTATACAATGGTGCAGTACCCCCTCGTCACGTCTAGGGATATCTTCATCTAGTTGGTGCAACAAACATGTCTCTGATGTTCGTTGCAAACGATAACCAGTCATACCATGAATCACATTTATTTATTTATTTAGCAAGCATTTGTAGCCCGCTCCTTCCAGCGATCAGAAGCAGGTAGGATTACTATTGTGAGACTGCCGAATCAAGGCAGGTAAAAATTTATCAGTAATCTTTACCCAATAGTCCTGCATCCATTCACACTTCCACCACATATGCATCCAGTCCCACCTCACATGACATCCTCGCCAGCAGAATTCATCCTGCCCCTTGTCAGCTCGTTTCCTACATACTGGCGTCCAGTACCATCTAAATAATACTTTATAGGTATTTTCTTTTATGTGTGTTGCAATTGATACATTTGCTATCGTCTGAATTAACTTATTCCATACTTTGTCATTCCAACTCACCCCCAGGTCTTCCTCCCATTTCAACATATAGTTTGGTTTACTCTCCCCGGCATCCATCAGGCCTTTGTAAATTCTGGACAGAACCCCCTTTTGCCCCAAAAGCCTGAACATAGAGCCTCGAACCAGCCTCTATTTTCCCATAAATCTCTCCAGACATGCGGCTTTCGTAGAAAGTGGCTACATTGCAGATATGCAAAATAATCACTCATCTCCAGGAACAAGCAGGAATAAGTCCTCACATATGGGTACGTCGGTACCGACGGAGCCTGCGCGGGAAAGCTCCCCAGCTTCCCAGAAGGAAGCTTTTGGGGCCTCCCACTGCACATGCGCGCTGCCTTCCCGCCTTCCTGACCAGCTCTCCTCAGTTTCTCTTTTTCCGCGGAGCCAGCAGGTCGTGTTCCTGTCACCGCTGAAGAAATTATTGTTTTAGTTTGTTTCTTTAGACCGCGTACCTGCCTTCCCCATACCGAAACCGGTACCGCCGGTCTCTCTTTTCTTTTCTTTAAAAAAAAAAAAAAAAAAAATCTTTATCTTGCACAACTTGGTGACTTCGGTTAGGCCTCAGGCCTACACAAATTCTCCTCATGGAGAAACCAGCCCCTGGTTTTAAGAAGTGTACCAAGTGTAGTGCTGTTATTTCTGTCACAGACACTCATGAATGGTGTCTTAAATGTTTGGGACCTGACCACTCCATTCCGGACTGCCCATCCTGCTCCCAGATGTCTAAACGTGGTTTGCAGGACCGGGCCAACAAATTCCATGTGCTGTTTGCTTCAGATAATCCAGCATCACAGTCATCCAGGTCTTCCTCTCCGGATGGATCTCAGGTAACCAAACCTTCTTCGGGCAGGTCCTCAAAGAGCAAATCTCCTTCAAAGCATCGAGAGGCTCTCACTTTTGAATCTGAGGATCCTGCCCCAGCCAAACAACCCCGGCGGGAAGCTCTGGCTTCCAAAGCACCATCTATGGGGTTACAGGTTGACATCGATGGCACGGCCTTGACTGATCACCTGTTAGACTGCTCTGGGGTACCGGCCCATACTGGTACCGACATCCAGGCAGCAGTGGCGTCTATGAGCAATACTGTTCAGACCATGCAGCAGGCCATGCTGGCTTTTATTAATGCTGCGACGCCCTCGGTACCGCGTTCAGCGGTACCGGGTCCGGTTCCGGTATCGTCTCCCATACCGGAACCGAGACCATCGACTTCCAAACGCAGATCGGTTCCACATGCCGGATCCGGGTTTTCACCCGATACCGATCCCATACCCGGTACGCCCGATGTCGATACCGATTGGTATGCGTATCGTGCGTTGGAAGCAAATAGAGAATACTCTGATTCTTCTGAGGATTTTGACTCCTCTGAGGACTCTGATGAGCTGTCTCTAGTTCTTCATGAAGACCCCTCTTCCCCAAAGAGGAGAATGTCTCCACCAGAGGATTTGTCCTTTCAAGACTTCATTATTGAACTAGCTAAAGGACTTTCTATTACCACATCCTCTGAAAAAGAACCTAGGTCAAAGAAATTGGATATTTTAGGATACCCTAAGGTTCCTAAAGAGGCAGTCACCCTGCCTATCCATGAAATCCTTCAAGAACACTTGATGGACTTATGGGAGGCTCCTCTAACGTTGTCTCCTTACTCTCGTAGGTTGGACACCATGTACCGGGTCCCTCCCTCCTCCTGGGTTTCAAAAGACTCAGCTGCCTCACCATTCTATTGTGGTGAAGTCTGCGCTGAAAAAGATTAAGAGCACCAAAAGGCACTCTTCCACCCCTCCAGGACGAGAATGTAAGACCCTAGACTCTTTTGGCAGGAAACTTTTCCAGGCTAGTATGCTTATAGCCAGGATTAATTCTTACAGTCTGTATATGGGCATGTTTCTCAGGGAACTTGCCCTAAAGATACGGCATTTTGCCTCCTTTATCCCTGAGGATAGAAAGGAGGAGTTCATTTCTCTGGTGAAACAGCTTCTAGATGTTTCTAAGTTCTCCAACAGAGCAGCTTTTGATTCCTTTGAGGGTGCCGGTAGAGCTTCGGGCATTGCTATTGCAGCCCGACGACTTGCTTGGCTCCAGGCCTCTGACCTAGAACCCTGGGTCCTGGATGGCTTACGGCAGGGGTCTCAAACTCAAATTGCTTTGAGGGCCAAATGAGGACTTGTAGAGTAACCCGGGGGCCGCACAAGACGCAGGCCTCATTTGCATAAGGGCATCATTTGCATAAATATTTGCATAATGTTACCATACATTAACTTTTAGTAAACATGCCTCTTAATGAGTGTATGGATAAAGAAAGACTAAAAGATTTCTACATTACTATAAACCAGTGCCAACTGCCAGGCACATTAGGAACTACTAGAAACACTGCTCATTTAGAACCCATAGCAAACCTGCCGTGTCCTAACAGCACTACCAGGACTCACAAAGCACCATACCCTAACTATCAAAAGGCAACACTGCAAATATTAAATCAACACATTTCAGAGAATAGTCACGGCTTGTCTCTTGGCTGTTAGGCTCCAAATGGAAGCGATAGCTTAATCTAGGAAAGCATCTGTAATTCTCCTTTCAGCCAAGGGCGACAGAAAATGCAAATCATCCTCCCCCCCAAAGAAGAGAGAAACAAATTTCACAGCCTCTCTCATAACAATACACGAGCTTTTGGAAAACCAAATAAGTCTGTCGGAGCTCGTCTGATAAATATACCTGTTTTGCTGGCAAAGGAAAGCCTACCATTTTCCCGGCTTCAGGCTCGCGGCTCCCACTGATTGCAGCCTCGTTTCCGGATTCCGGGTCTGCTGGTGACGTCACTGGGAGGGGACAGACTCTCAGCCAACCAGTCTGGCCACTCTCTGCTCAGCTGATCTGTATGAGCCGGGTCAGGAAAGAAGCGCTAACGCGGAGAAGCGTGGTCTCGTGATCAATCGCTATCTGGTCTGACTAATTAAACCTGCACATTACGTATGAGAGGATACAACATAACTGAGAAGGACACAGTTGCAAAGTGTGTATCACTTAAAACAGTAACCAAAAAAGCACGAATCCCATACAAGTAGCGTTTCTGAGCAGCTATGAACCGCTACTTCCGATTCAGGAAACTTTATTCATTTATAAAGGGAGAGGAGCATCAAGTTCTTTGCATATTTTTTATCAAAGACAGAAAAAATGTAGTAGAAAGATACATAAATTGGCATAGTTACAAACAGCTCAAGTCAAGCTCCCTGGTTACCTGCTCTGCGACCTGCTTTCCGATTCTAGTCCCAAATCTCCCAGCTGTCTGAAAATCCCAACGGGCTTAAGGTATCTCATTTCTTCTCAACCACCACAACAGCTAGGGCCGGATTTAAGATTTTGATGCACATAGGCAATACCAGACAGCAGAGACAAGTGGGAGAGTACGGTAAGAGACTGGAGAGCCAGAAAAGCAGAGGGAGGCAGTGATGCACCTGGAGGTGCTTCCTTTTGAATGTTGCTGTGTCCGGGGATTATGGTGGCCCTGACTGGCCTTGTGGAAGTGATCGGGGAGGGGCTTTCCTTCCTGCTCACCTCCCCGACGCCGATCAGGCTTGTGGTGGCTGTAGCGGCATTAAGCAGCACCTGGAGGTGCTTCCTTTGGAATGTTGCTGTGTCCGGGGGTTCCAGTGGGCCTGATTGACCTTGTGGAAGTGATCGGGGAGGAGCTTTCCTTCCTGCTCAACTCCCCGATGCTGATCAGGCTTGTGGTGGCTGTAGACAGAGGCTGCAGAAGCCGGGTTTTTTTTTTTTTTTCTGTGCATCGCGGGCCGCACAAATGTCTCATGCGGCCCGCGGGCCGCGTGTTTGAGACCCCTGGCTTACGGAATCTGCCCTGTACAGGTGAGAACTTATTTGGTAAGGACTGGCAAATTAAAGCCACTCAAATGGACGCAGAAAATGCTACATTGGATAGACTTTCTAAGTCTACCTCTACTCCTGCCAAGAAAAAGTCTTTCAAGAGGCCTTACTACAAGAAGGCCAGATTTTCCACAAATACTGGCCAACAATCTTCTCAGCCTCGCTTTGCTGCTAAACGTCAGCAACCTAAACAGGCAAGGTCAAAGCCTGCAGCGTCTGCCACTCCTCAGCAGGCTCAACCCCCTCAGGGGTTTTGACTTGCCCCTAGAGAACTTAACATTTCTGGCTCTAGAACAACCAGAGCCCCTCACCATTCCCGGAAGGTTAGCTCACTTTGCTCCCAGATGGGAGCAAATTACATCAGAGCAATGGACCCTCTCTATCATCAGAGAGGGCTACAAACTTCATTTTTCCAACCTTCCTCCATATACCATGGTGAGGCACTTCAATTCTCCCCCATCTCTCCTGGACCTGTTGGATCAGGAAGTCTCTTCTCTCCTTGCCCAAGGGGCAATAGAAGAGGTTCCTCTTCTTCAACAAGGGACAGGATTCTACTCCCCTTATTTTCTCATAACAAAGAAGACAGGGGGATTCAGACCTATCCTAGATCTGAGAGAATTGAACAAATTTCTGTACAAGGAGAAATTCAAAATGCTTTCTCTAGGCATTCTCCTTCCATACCTTCAGAGTCAGGATTGGCTTTGTTCTCTAGATCTCAAGGATGCGTACACACATATACTCATCCACCCATCCCACAGAAAATATCTAAGATTTCTGTTTCAGAGAAAACATTTCCAGTACAGAGTGCTTCCCTTCGGTCTAGTCTCTGCTCCAAGAGTGTTCACCAAATGCATGGCAGTTGTTGCCGCATTTCTAAGAGGTCTGGGAATTTTTGTATTCCCATATCTGGACGACTGGCTCATCCGAGCTCCATCTCAGTCAGAGGCCCAGATTTCCCTGGACCGTACAAGGCACATTCTGCAGTATCTGGGACTGGTGATAAACCTTCCCAAGTCTCAACTTATCCCTACTCAGTCTCTGGAATTCATAGGGGCCCAGTTGGACACCACCACTGCAAGGGCCTACCTACCTCAGGTCCGGGGCCAACGTCTGGTGTGCTTGGCCTCCCAAGCTCAGTCCAGCAGTCACTTGACAGCCAGAGAAATGCTGCGACTTCTGGGCCACATGGCCTCCACGGTACACGTGGTGCCCTACGCTCGTCTTCATATGAGAGCAGCTCAATGGACCTTGGCCACCCAGTGGACTCAGGCATCAGGAGCGCTCTCCGACCAAATACTCACCTCAAAGCGTCTGTTTTGGTCCCTCCAATGGTGGATGTCCACCAAGAATCTGTTGTTGGGGGCCCCCTTCCAACCTTTGTTGCCCCAAGCAACCCTCACAACAGATGCCTCCCAAACAGGGTGGGGAGCCCATCTACAATCCCTCTCCACTCAGGGTACTTGGTCTCCACAGGAGACCACCCTTCACATCAACCGCCTGGAACTGCAAGCAATCTTCTTTGCCCTCAAAGTCTTCCATACCCTCCTTGTCAACCTGACCGTCCTAGTTCAGACAGACAATCAGGTGGCCATGTTCTACGTAAACAAACAAGGAGGGACAGGCTCTCTGTCGCTTTGCAACGAAGCTCTCAGATTATGGGCCTTCGCCAGAGAGCATCAAATTCATCTTCTGGCAGTATCTCTTCCAGGGGTTCAAAACTTTCGGGCAGACAGACTCAGTCGAGTTCTGCTTCCACACGAATGGTCCCTACATATGGACCAGATAGGCAGAATCTTTCAGGAATGGGGAACCCCGGACATAGACCTCTTTGCAAGTCCGTGGAATGCCAAACTTCCCCGGTTCTGTTCCAGGACTCCGTGTCAGGGAGCTCAGGCCAACGACGCCTTTCTCCTGCATTGGGGTCAGGAATTCCTATATGCCTTTCCACCCATTCCTTTGATTCCCAAGACTCTGTTCAAACTCCAGAGGGATCACGAATCGATGATCCTCATAGCTCCACGCTGGCCACGCCAAGTGTGGTTCCCTCTACTTCTGCATCTCTCCCAGGGACCCTCCCTGGACCTGGGAGCTGCGCCAGAACTTCTCTCTCAGGAGAAAGGGACTTTGTGGCACCTAAACCCCAAGTCCCTACACCTCAGAGCTTGGTTACTGAAGGCCTGAGCCTTCATGACTTCAATCTTTCTCAACCAGTGAAAGATATCCTTCATGCCTCTAGGAAACCCTCCACGAGGCGTTCCTATGCTTTCAAATGGAAACACTTTTCCATTTGGTGTGCTCAACAGGGTCTTGACCCTCTAGCACTTCCTTTGAATTCTCTACTAGACTATCTCCTGCATCTTTCTAATGCAGGCCTTAAGACGAATTCAGTAAGAGTCCATTTGAGTGCTATTGCAGCATCCTTAAAACCTATAAATGGACAACCTGTCTCCTCTCATCCGCTTGTTGCAAGGTTCATGAGAGGCCTGACTCTAACTAAGCCTCCCATCCGACCTCCTCCGGTAGCATGGGACTTAAACCTAGTTCTAGGTCAGCTTATGAAGCCACCTTTTGAACCGTTGGTTTCGACCTCCTTGAAATTTCTTTCCTGGAAGGTCCTTTTCCTTATTGCAGTCACTTCGGTTCGCCGCATCAGTGAACTACAGGCCTTAGTGGCTCATCCACCTTATACCAGGTTTCATCATGTTAAGGTGGTCCTAAGGACGAATCCCCACTTTATGCCCAAAGTGGTCTCGCCTTTTCATCTTAATCAAGAGGTATATCTACCTGTCTTTTTTCCAGCTCCTCATGCATCCAGTGCAGAGAGGAACCTTCATACTTTAGATTGTAAAAGAGCTCTTGCCTTTTACCTCAACAGGACTCAGCCACATCGAAAGTCTTCCCAACTTTTCGTGGCTTTTGATCCTTCTCATTTGGGACTTCCAGTCTCCAAACGTACACTTTCCAATTGGATTGCTCAGTGTATTTCCTTTGCTTACCTGAGTAAAAATATTTCTCTGGAAGGCCATGTCACAGCTCACAATGTGAGAGCCATGGCCACTTCTATGGCTCATCTTCACTCTGTCTCCATAGATCAGATCTGTCGAGCCGCCACATGGGCCTCGGTTCATACCTTCACAGCCCATTACTGTTTGGACAAGGACTCCCGCCGGGATGCCTTGTTTGGTCAGGCTGTCCTCAAACACCTGTTCCATACTTGAACAACTCTTGCCCACCTTCCCAGGATGGATGCCTGAGATCCATACAAAGATGGCGAACCCTTGGAAGGGGATCCCCCAGGCATCTTAGCTAGGGAGTCCCCATATGTGAGGACTTATTCCTGCTTGTTCCTGGAGATAGCACAGTTACTTACCTGTAACAGGTGATCTCTGGGAACAGCAGGAATTAGTCCTCACAACCCACCCACCTCCCCTAGGAGTTATATCTTCTATCTATCTTCCTTTCCTCTCTCTATTGTCTCAGCTATAAACTCGAACTGAGGAGAGCTGGTCAGGAAGGCGGGAAGGCAGCGCGCATGTGCAGTGGGAGGCCCCAAAAGCTTCCTTCTGGGAAGCTGGGGAGCTTTCCCGCGCAGGCTCCGTCGGTACCGACGTACCGATATGTGAGGACTAATTCCTGCTGTTCCCAGAGATCACCTGTTACAGGTAAGTAACTGTGCTTTCCTCAGCCGATAGAGGTCCTTGATGCCCTCAAATTCATATATCCCCTGGGAGTGTATTAAGTGGTGTATATGTGTCAGCCCCGCTCTGACCATGCTCCAGTAGTGGTATGTTTACGAATGGAGGATGAGGGGGACAGAATACAGTTCTGGAGGCTTAACGAGTCCTTACTGGAAGATGAGAGAGTCGGGAGGACATAGAGAGGGAATCTCGGGAATACTTTAAATCTAATGATAATGGGGAAGTCGCTTGGGGAGGAGTGTGGGATGGGTATAAGGCAGTGGTGAGGGGGGTATTAATTAAATGGGGGGCATGGAACAAGAAGGAAAGGGAGAGCAGGGAGAGGGCCCTGAGGGAGCGCCTGATAGAGTTGGAAGACTTGGATGGGCAAGGTCGGGCGGAAACCTACAGAGGGCAGGTGCTGGCAGTGTGAGCGCAGTTAAACGAGCTGCAGGTGGAGAAGATAAGGTATCGGATGCAGCTCTTAAGATTGTTTTAATGCACATGCATATAGACCCTAGAGATTCTGATTCTCTTTTACCTTTGAATGTTTTTAGGTTCCTTTACATTATCATCATCTTTTTTTATGAGATATTTTATATATGCTATTGTGTCTTAGTCTCATTTTTCACTCTTGGTTTAAGATATTTGATTTAGTTTATTGTTGTTGTTAAGACTCATGGCGACCCTCTGGATAGTTGTCCTAAACTGTGTTCGGTCTTCAGTCAGGCAGCTCATTGTTGACAGACTGGCACCTATAGTTGCTGTTATTGTATCGATCCATCTCATTGCTGGCTTTCCTCTTTTGCCTTTACCTTCTACATTGCCAAGCATGATGTCTTTCTCTAATGATCTCTCTCTTTGCATGATATGTCCAACGTATGAAAGTCAAAGTCTTGTCATCTGAGCTTCTAAAGAAAGCTTAGGTTTGATCTCCTCTAGTACTGACTGGTTTGTTTGGGCAGTCCATGGTATACATAGTATTCGTTGCCAACACCATAATTGAAAGGCATCAATTTTCTTCCTGTTTATCTTTTTCACTGTCCAACCTTCGCATCCATTTGACATTTATTAGCTTTGCTATAATTGTTCTTATCATGTCATATATTCTTATTTTCTTAACTGTGTTTCTCTATTAAAGGTCCTCGTACCACTAATGAGGGCCAGTTGCCGAAACATGGCCTGTGTAGGGTTGAACTTTTTCAAACACCAATAAAAGTATTGGCTTCTACATCTCACCTTCTATGGTTTCTTTTGCCTCGCTCTGTATCTGACTTACCTGCCTCGGAGCAAAGAGGTGACGGATGGCGTAATAGGTAAAGATATCCAGCTAACCGGAGGGTCTGATAACTGTGCTGTGAGCGCTCATCGTCCTCTAGGAGGTTTGTGGTAGCTGTGCCCCCCCTGGTGTTGGAGGGGTCATTTCTGAGAGGAGAGCTTCTGGACTATGGATTATCCTCCTCAAAATTCTCTTTTTTGCAGAAGGTCTGGTCCTTTGGGCATGGAAATTCAGACCCTGCCGCCTCTGGGTGTCCCTAGGTGCAGTCTCATGTGGGGCAGGCAGAGAGTGGAAGCCATGTTTGATTGCATTTGATTAAATATTCTCAGCCTGGGGCATCCCCTGGAGATGGGGAACAGCTGGGAGCTGTCCAAGATTATGACTATGACTTGGATTCAGATGGCTTGGTACAGGGCTCTGACGTAGAAGTACTCTCGCCTTCAGAAGACTGTGAGGAGGCCAGTGTGATTTGCCTATTCTGGAAGTAGGAGCTGACGGCATTGATTGCCAAGGTGTCATCCACCGTGAACTTGCGGATTCTTCCAGCATGGAGCAGGAGCTAAAAGTACACCTGCTCCTTCAAAGGGTGTGAAAATCCACTACTGGCTTCCCGTTTCTGGATGTGATCAAGGATAAGATCTGGTCGGAGTGGGACTCTCCCGACTCCCTGCCTAAAGGGTTAAGGATGTGTTAAAAGATCTCCGCTGTCCTGGAGGAGGAGAGCATTGAGTGGTTTTGCATTCCCAAAGTGGATACGCAGTCACAGCAGTTGCCAGATGGACCACCGTTCCTGGAGAAGACAGATCAGCCTTAAAGGATTTTCTGGATCATAAGGTGGATTCTTGGTTGAGAAGCCAATTTAGCCATGGCGGTGGCTATTCTGCAGCTGGCAGTATGAACCAGCCTGACGTCTTGAGCCCTGCTCCAGTGGAGTCAGTCTTTTCCGACATGATACTACCCCTCCTTTGGAGTCTGCTAAGGCCTTCCTTTATGGTGCCATGTATGACCTGGTACATTTGGCAGCCACAGATGGTGCCCTGATGACGGTGTCACGGTGTTGGATTTGGCTCCAGCACTGGGCAGAAGACACATTTTCCAAAGTCCGGTTCACCCAACTGGTTTTAAAGGGGAAGCCTCTTTTTGGAGCCGAATTGGAGAAGCTGTTGAAGGATCTGGGCGAGACAAAATCTGCAGCCTTCTGAAAGACTGGTCCAAGGAGCCTGTGAAGTAGGCTGGAGCCCCTTCTCGTCAGCCTGCACTCATCCACTGAGGATATACTGGCTGGATTCCTGGGGGCTATCAACCTGGTAAACATTTCTTCCCCTCTGCCTCTGAGCTTCAGGCTCGTTCTCAGTCCTTTCATGAAGTACATGGGCCCAGGGACTGTCCCCTCCAGAGGAGGACACTCCCAGGCTATGCAATGAAGGTTTGGGGGCCTATTACCTGGTTCCTGCAGTTGGAGGCAGGCTTCGCCTTTTCTTTCAGGAATGGGCCCCTGTTAACAAAGATTGCGGTATTCAAAACACTATTCAGTTTGACTATGTCCTGGAATTCAGAGAGCCAATTCTGGATGCCTTCATCCTCTCCCCTTGTGGGTCTGTGATCAAAGTGCCACTGTGCTGATGACCTTGGACAAGTTGCTGTGCCTAAAGACAGTGATGCCCTCCCCACCGGACGAATGGGGCTAGAGCAGATACTCCATCTATTTTGTGGTGACCAAAAGGATGGTTCCTTCCGGCCCATCCTAGACCTCAAGGGGGTAGACGAGTACTTGCGTGTCCTGCGCTTCCAGATGGAAAACCTTGTGCTCCATGGTTCAAGCAGGAGTTCTTGGCTTCTCTGGATTTGGCCAAGGCATATTTTCATTTCCCGATCCAGGCGGATCAGCAAAGTATCTGCATGTTGATGTGCTTGGCTCTCACTATCAGTTTGCTTTTGGGCTGTCCACTGCCCCAAAGATGTTCTCCCAGGTCATGGTGGTAATGGTTGCGGTACCAAGGGATCTGTGTCTTTTTTTTAGAAAGCCTCAGCTAGATGATCAATCGGGGAAGAGCCAGCTGTGGCTTTCCCAGGCCCTGGAGTTTCTGGGAGCACATTTCAACTCTCGAGTGGACAGAGTTTTCCTGCCAGAGGAGAACATCAAAGTCTGTTAGATTGCCTGGTGCTGTTCTACGCGCAGCAGGCTTCAAGAGGCTGGGATTCTCTTCAGCTCCTTGGATTGATGGCTGCACCCACAGAAATGGTGCAGTGGGTATGTGCTTAGAAGTGATCACTCCAGCAGTCCTTGTTGATTTGGTGGTCCCCAAGTTCTCAGGAGTTCAAGTGCAGGCTCCCACTCCCATTGATGGTGAAATCAGCCTGTGAAGGTGGCAGCAGCCGTGTGAGAGGAAAAGCGTGTCACTCGATGGTTTCTCCTGGATCCTCCTGCTGATGGATGTCAGTTTCTTGGGCTGGGAAGCCCATTACCAAGACCGTATGGCCTAGGGCCGTTGGAACCGCAGGGAAGCTGTGTGATCCAGCAATCCCCTTGGAGTGAGGACCATCAGGTTGGCTCCTGCATTTCAGGTCTCTGATTGAGGACTGCACGGTTCGAGTGTTTTCAGACAGCACCACAGTGGTGGCTTATGTCAATTGGCCAGGCGGCACGAGTAGTGCCAAGGTAGCTCTGTAGATGGCTCTCCTGTTTGCCTGGGCGGAGAAGCACCTCCTAGCCTTGTTGGCTCAGCACATTGCTGGGATGGACAATGCAGCGGCAGCCAAGAGAGCAAATAGAATGCTAGGTATCATAAGGAAAGGAATGGATAATAAAAAAAAGATAATATAATGCCTCTATACCGTTCCATGGTGAGACCGCACCTTGAATATTGTGTGCAATTCTGGTCGCCGTATCTTAAAAAGGATATAGTGTTATTAAAAAAGGTTCAGAGAAGAGCCACCAAAATGGTAAAGGGGATGGAAGGATACTTCTATGAAGAAAGGCTAAAAAGGTTAGGGCTCTTTAACCTGGAAAAGAGACGGCTGAGGGGAGATATGATAGAAGTCTATAAATTAATGAACAGAGTGGAACGGGTAAACGTAGATTGACTGTTTACATTACCAGAATATAGAAAGACTAGGGGACATGCAATGAAGCTACAGGGTAAACTATTTAAGACTAATAAAAGAAAATATTTTTTCACTCAACGTGTAGTCAAATTCTGGAATTTGTTACCGGAGGATGTAGTAAAGGCTGTTAGTGTAGCTGGGTTTAAAAAAGGTTTGGACAAGTTCCTGGAGGAAAGGTCCATAAACCATTTTTAAGAAGGGACCCAGGATATCAATGCTTGACCCAGTACAAGCATTGCAGAACCTGGGTCTTTTGGGGAAACTGCTAGGTACGTATGACCTAGATTGGCCACTGTTGGAAACAGGATACTGGGCTTTGATGGACCTTGGTCTGACCCAGTATGGCATATCTTATATTCTTATGTTCTAATGTGGATGCAGACTTCCTCAGCTGGCACACTCTGAATCCTGGAGAGTGGGAGTTGAGTGAGGAGTTGCTTCAGTTGATTCTGTACCGCTGGAATCACCCCAAAATGGATCTGATGGCAACCTGTTCCAGTGCTGAAGTTTGCCACTTCTTCAATTGCTACACGAAGACGGGGTCAGAGGGTGTCGACATCCTGACCCAGCCTTGGCCAAGTCAGCACCGGCTGTATGTGTTTCCTCCGTTGCCCCTGGTGGGGCGTGTGATTCGGCGTATAGAACAAATGACTAGTATTTACTGATACTCAAATTACAAATCCCTGTTTAGATTAAACCTCTGTTAGAGTTATTCCAAACCGTTTGTACCCCCTCCTTATGTTATTACATATTGTTTCTGTTATTTGATTTTACCCAAGTTGACCCTACCCCATTAGTTCAATGAAAAATCCAATTTATTGGAGTTCACTATTGTTCAATGTAAACCACTTTGACTAATCATAAAAGTGGTATATAAAGTGTTAAATAAATAGAAAGCCACCAGGGCAGGATTGTTCTGGTGATGCTGTATTGGTCGAGGAGAGTGTGGTTCAGAGACCTAATCTGGTTCCTGCAGGCACCACCTCTTCGGTTGCCTCCGTCTCAGAGCTTGTTGCAGCAAGGACCGATTATCCTGGAGGACCTGGTTCCATTCTTGCTTATGGCTTAGCTCTTGAAAGGAGACGGCTAGCACCTAAGAGTTACTCTCCAGCAATGGTCTCCACTTTGCTTATAGCCTGGAAGAGGCCTACCAAGCTAGCACATGTGTGGATCTGGTGCCTCTTGAGCGATGGTGCTGCATTTGGTAGTTGGTTCCTGAGGCAGCCAAGCTGCCATTTCTGTTGGTCTTTCTACAGGATGGCCTGGAAAAGGGCCTTTCCCTTAGCTTCCTGAAAGTTCAGGTAGCAGCTTTGGCCAAAATCTGGTGGCTGGTAGGTCTCTAGCCTTGCACCCAGAAGTCTCATGCTTTCTCCAGGGCTTCGGTGTCTGTGTCCTCCCCTCCAGTCTGTGATCCCTTCCTAGGATCTGTGTCTGGTGCTCAGTGCCCTGATGGTGGCGCCATTTGAGCTGTTGAAGCGTGCTACTTTAAAGGACTTGTCGCTCAATACTGTCTTTTTGGTCATGATTTGTTCCGCAAGGCTGATTTCCGAGCTACAGGCTTTGGCTTGCTGAGATCCTTATCTTTCTCTTTCAAGGAGGCCATTTCCAGTCGGCCTGTGCCTTCCTTCTTGCCTAGGGTGCCTTCTCCCTTTCCCATGAACCAGGTGGTCTGCCTGCCCTCCTTCTCAAGTGTCGGGCAAAGAATAAGGATCTTTGACTTGTGGATGTCCAGAGGATGCTTCTCCAGTACTTGGAGGTTACGGATTCCTTTTGTAAGTCCGACCATCTTTTTGTGGTGTTTGCTGGCCCGTGCAAGGGTGACGTGGTAACTAAGTCAACTTTAGGGTGTTGGATTAAGGGGGCCATTGCCTCGGCGTATCGGTTATGGAACCAGCCTGTTCCGTAGAGTTTGCACGCCCATTCTACCCTAGCACAAGTGTCCTTGTGGGCGGAACGGAGCTTGGTAGTGTCTTCAGGCATTTGTCGGGCAGCAATGTGAGCATTACGTTCCGCTATTGTCAAACATTACTGCTTGGATGTCCATGCATGGGTGGACACGGCCTTTGTCTCAAGGATTTTGCGAGCTGCTGTGTCTTCTTCTGCTGTAGCTTGGTACATCCCACTTATCTGGACTGCTCTAGCAGGATGATATGGAAGGTGATATTATCTCCAGGAACAAGCAGGAATGTAGTCATCACATATGGGTATCGTCAGTACCGACGGAGCCTGCGTGGGAACGCTCCCCAGCGTCCAATTAGAAAGCTTTTGGGAGCATCCCACAGCGCCTGCGTGCTGCCTTCCCACCTTTCCCAACTGCCTCTCTCCAGTTCTTCATTTTCCGCAGAGCCAGCAGGTCGTGTTCCTGTCACCGCAGAAAATTTTCCTTCTTTTTTGTGGACACTTCTGCCTTCCTCGACGCTTTACCGGTACCGCCGGTTTTTCTTTCTTTCTTTAAAAAAAAAAAAAATTCTTTTAATACTTTTTCCCCTTTTTTTTTTTCCAGGTGCATGCGCCATTTTAGGCCTTAGGCCCAGGATTTTTTCCACAATGGAAAAACCCTCTTTGGGTTTTAAAAAGTGCACCAAGTGTGGCGGTACCATCTCCGTCACCGACACCCATGAGTGGTATCTGAAATGTTTAGGTCCTGACCATTCCATTTCGGAATGTATGGCCTGTGCCATGATGTCCAAGAGGGGTTGACAAAACCGAGCTGCCAAGCTCAGTACCCTGTTTCCCTCTGATGCAGCTTTGGTGGCATCGACGTCTTCCAGGGCTTCGTCTTCCTCCCGTGGATCTCAGGTAACTAAACACAAGTCTAGCCGGTCCTCAAAGGGTAGATTTCCTTCTAAGCATCGAGGTGCCTCTGGCGTTGCCCTTGAGGATTCTGCACCGGCAAAATTGCCCCGGCGGGAGGCTTCGGCTTCCAAAGCATTATCGGGGCTCCAGGATGTTCGAGGCCTCAACCTCGGCAGAACTACTGGTGCCATGCTCTGGGGTACTGGCGATCTTCTCTGGTACCGACATCCAGGCATCGGCAGCGTTGATAGACCAGAGAGTCCTGGCTATTGAGTGCAGTCTGGCGGCTCTCCTTGCGGCATCTACGCCCTCGGAAGCACGTCAGACAGTTCAACCGGTACCAGCACTGACTCCGGTATCGGTACCAGTACAGATAGCATCGACATCGGTGTCCGCATTGCTGGCACCCAGTCATCCGATGCCTTCCGGTACCGATTGCTCCCGGTACCGACTTCGGTCAGTACGGGTATCGGGCTCTTCAAGAGCTTCCGGACAGATGGTACTTCGAGTCCCCAGAAGAATCTGAGGATTCTGACAGTTCTGTCGATGCAGCAATGCTTCTCCCAGAGGAGCCCTCCTCCCCAAAGTGTAGGATGTCTCCTCCAGAGGATATTTCCTTTCAGGATTTTATCAGGGAGGTGGCTCGGGGTCTGTCCATTACTGTGGCCCCTGAAACAGAGCCCAGAGCAAAGGAGTTGGAAATTTTACAATATCCCAAAACTCCTAAGGAGGCAGCTACCTTGCCCATCCATGAGATTTTGCATGATCTCATGTTAAGAATGTGGGAGACACCTCTTACCACCTCTCCTCATTCTCGTAGACTTGATACTCTGTTTCTCCAGGACCAAGCAGGAAGTCAGCCCTCACATATGGGTGACGTCGGCAACGACGGAGCCCCCATGTGGAGCATTTCCCCAGCTTTCAAAGAAAGCCTTTGTGAATGCAGCCATGCATGCGCTGTCCCCTTCCCGCCCAAAGGTGCCATCTTGCTCAGTCTTCTTTTTTCCGCGGAGCCCTACGGACGTCTGTCCTTGTCACCCGTGAAAAAAGTTTATTTTTTTCTGCGTTGAGTCAAGTTTTTTCTTCGGTTCGACGTCTATTCCTTTCCCGCCTGGACTCGGTACATTGGTGCCGAGCCCGGATCTCTTTTTTCGTTTTTTGTCCTTATAGACTGCATTCGCGCCTTTTTTCTTTTCCCTGGCAGCCCGATTTTTTTGATCTTGCAGGGGCCCTTTTTCCCCCGATGACTGCCAGTGGCTTTAAGAAGTGTGATCGGTGCAAGAAACTGATGTCTCTCACCGACACACATGACTGCTGCCTCCGGTGCCTGGGGCCAGACCATGATCCTACGGTCTGTAGCCCCTGTGGCAAAATGTCTTCGAAGGCATTATGGAGCCGTCAGCACCAGCATGAGAGGATCTTCTCCGACTCTGCGTCTGGAGGGGTTCGGACTTCGTCAGAGGCCTCAACGTCTCGGGAGTCTGACCCCGAGCATCGTCGGGGCTCCTCTGAGAGGGAGTCCCCCTCGAGGGAGCACCGAAGAAAAAGAAACCCGCGAGGGCGGCATCGGTGGATGCTCTTGGCTCCTCGAGGGCCAGGTTGCATAGCCCCGAGTCTTCGGAGTCGGAGAGGCCTGCAAAGCATCCTCGTGTAGAGTCGGAGACCCCGAGTCACGTGAGTACTGTAGTCCTCGTGGACTCTCCTCTGGGGGAGCCGACGCCGTTGGGGCCCGAGTCGGAGGCTGCTGGGTCTCCTGAGCTTGGACTCAGGTTGACGGCCTTGGAGAACAGATTGTCTGCCTTCATGGAGCAGCAGAAGGACATCGATGTCCAAGTCGAACCCGGAGGCCGAGCCGATCCTCGAGACCATGCAAACTCGAGTCAATCCTCAGCCGAGGTCACCCTCGGCCTCCTGTTCGGGACCGAGGTCGTCGACGCCAGTACCCTCTGTGTCGGGGCGGATGGAGTCGGTGCCTGCCCACTCGGAGCCGCTCTATTCCTCCTCGGAGGAATTGGCATGGGAAACTGAGGAGGAGGAGTCCCCTGATACCTTTCGGACTCACCGGGATCCGAGCCTTGGACAAGGTCCCCCCTCCGGAGGATACCCGGTTCTCGGATTTCATAAGGGACATGGCCAAAGCATTGGCCTTCCCTGCGGACCCCGAGGAGCAGCCTCGAGCCGAGGAGCTCGAGGCTCTGCAGTATGACTCTCCTCCCAAGGAGGCCTTTACTGTCCCGGTTCCTCCGATGCTGGAGTGGTTGCTCTTCCGCATGTGGGAGGTGCTGGCCTCGATGCCGGTTCTAAGCAAGCGGGTCGATTCTATCTATCGAGTCTGCAAGAGCCCCGGGTTTCAAAAGGCACAATTACCGCACCACTCCATGGTTGTGGAATCGGCCATGCATCGCCTGAAGAGTCAGAAGATGCACTCCTCGGTGCCTCCCGGTAGGGAAGCCCAGAATCTGGATGCCCTCGGTAGAATGTGCTTCCAGGGCTCTATGCTTGCTTGCTGCGTCCAGCCCTACCAGCTGTACATGGGCATGTACCTTCGAGACCTGGCAAAGGAGATTTCCGGGTTCTCTGCTGGTCTGTCCGAGGAACCTTTGCAGAGGTTCAAGGCCTTGTCTTCTGGTATTCAAGAGTGCTCGAAGTTTATCTCTCGAGCAGCCTATGATGGATTTGAGGCTTCGGCCCGAGTAGCAGGGGCCGGCATCGGTGCACGCCGCCAGGCCTGGCTACAATCCTCGGACCTCGAGCCATGGGTACAGGACAAGTTGGTCGATGTCCCTTGTCGAGGTGAAAACCTCTTTGGCAAGCCCATGGCTGAAAAGGCTGCAGAACTCAAGACCGAGACTCTTACCCGGACAAGGCTGTCCAGGAAAACCTCTGCCCCTTCTCAGAAGAAGAAGGGCTCGGGGAAAAAGGCCTTTTACCCAAGGAAGACCACTGCCTACAAAACCTACCCTCACTACCAGGCCTCTGCAGCTCCCCAACAGGGCCAGCAGGCCAAGGGGCAGGGTCATGGGCCCCATAGGCAGAAGGCTCCCAAGCCTTCTACTCTGGCTCCTGCTCAGCAGGGGTTTTGACTATGCCAGCATAGCCTCTCCTCCTCTCTAGGGCACAGGAGGTTGGCTGACCCTGTACGCAGACAGGTGGCCAGCCATCACAGGGGATACTTGGGTGTTAAGCATCATCGAGAGGGGCTATCTGCTCCACTTCATCCAGATACCCCCCTCCTACTTTCTAGGGGAGCCTCCAAGACCCCCTCTTCACAGAAACTTACTCCTTCAGGAGTTGGAAGGTCTGCTACAGGATCAGGCGGTGGAACCGGTGCCTCGCCATCTGGAAGGGCAAGGCTTCTACTCAAGGTACTTTCTGGTACCAAAGAGAACAGGAGGCCTCAGACCCATCCTAGACCTGAGAAATCTGAACAAGTTTCTGGAGAGGGAAAAGTTCAAGATGCTTACCCTTGGAATCTTACTGCCCTACCTCCAGCAGGGAGATTGGCTATGTTCCTTAGACCTGAAGGATGCTTATACTCACATGCTCATCCATCCAAGTCACAGGCAATACCTCAGATTTGTGGTGGGAGGGAACCACTTCCAGTACAGAGTGCTTCCCTTTGGCCTGACCTCCGCCCCCAGGGTTTTTACAAAATGCCTGGCGGTGGTTGCAGCCTACCTCAGGAACCAGGGGATCTTTGTGTTCCCTTACCTGGATGACTGGCTTATCAGGGGCCAGTCTCCACACGAGGCCAGGCAGGCCACCTTCCAAACCATATCCCTGCTTCAGCACCTGGGGTTCGTTATAAACTTCCCAAAGTCCACTTTAGTCCCCTCACAGGACGTGGAGTTCATAGGGGCAGGGTTGGATACCATCCATGCCAAGGCCTATTTGCCTGTGGACAGAGCTCACAAGCTGATAAAGTTGGCCGGCCAGTTTCAGGCGAACGTCTCTGCCAGACACTTCCTCCGCCTCTTAGGTCACGTGGCTTCCACAGAGCATGTCACCCCAAATGCCTGCCTGCACATGAGGCCGGCTCAGTGGTGCCTCAGGACACAGTGGGTACAGGCCACAGGGAAGTTGTCAGACAGGATAAAGGTGGACGCCTTAAGCTGGTGGAGGCATCTCCCAAACCTAGTGGGGGGAGTTCCTTTTCGAGCCTCCCCACACACTCAGATACTGATAACCGATGCTTCCCTGCAAGGCTGGGGGGCACATTGCCAGGGGACCTGCACCCAAGGCCTGTGATCTCCGTGGGAGGCCGCCCAGCAGATCAACCTGTTGGAATTGAGAGCCATTCGACTAGCCTTACGGACTTTCTCTCGGGTCCTCTCTCACCAGTCTGTCCTAATTCAGATGGACAACCAGGTGGCCATGTTCTACGTGAACAAGCATGGAGGCACAGGATCCTGACTCCTGTGCCTGGAAGCACAAGCTCTCTGCTCCTGGGCTATCAATCAGATCATGACCCTCAAGGCGGTCTACCTCCCAGGCCAGGAAAATTACCTAGCGGACAGGCTAAGCAGACTCCTGCAGCTTCACGAGTGGCAGCTGGATCCTCGAGTAGTCCAACAGATTTTTCTGAAGTGGGGACTTCCAACCATGGATCTTTTTGCCAGTCCGCTGAACAGGCAACTACCCAAGTTCTGTTCCAGACAACCGCATCCTCTGAGGGCAGCGGCAGATGCATTCCTGATCTCTTGGTCAGAGGGTCTGCTGTATGCGTTTCCTCCCACACCTCTGGTGGCCCGGACTCTATTCAAGACCCAGCAGGACCGAGCCACGGTGATCCTGATAGCCCCCAGGTGGCCCAGGCAGCCGTGGTTCCCTCTTCTTCTGCAGTTGGCAGTGGATGCTCCACTTCCTCTGGGGCTGCAACCCGACCTTCTGACTCAGGATCAGGGGTCCCTCTTGCGTCCCAACCTCATATCCCTCAATTTGATGGCCTGGCTGCTGAAAGGGTAGTCCTTGCTCCCTTGCTCCTTCCAAGGGAGATTGAAGAGGTAGTATTGGCCTCCAGGAAGCATTCCACCCGGAAGGCCTATGCTCTGAAGTGGCATAGGTTTTCCACTTGGTGTTCTCAACAGCAGAAGGATCCCTTCTCCTGCTCGGTCCCGGTGGAGCTGCAATACCTGCTCCACCTGTCCAACCTGGGACTTCAGTCCAGCTCTGTCCAGGTCCACCTCAGTGCCCTCTCAGCTCACCACTCGCCGGTGGATGGACAGTCCCTCTCGGGCCACCCTCTGGTGTCTCGCTTCCTCAGAGGCCTGCTTCTGCTCAAGCCTCCTATTCGTCCACCGGCCACTGAGTGGGATCTTAATGTGGTCTTGCAGCAACTGACTCGCCCACCTTTTGAGCCGATGGCTACCTGTCACTTACGCTTCCTATCCTGGAAGGTGTTGTTTCTTGTGGCACTCACCTCGGCTAGGCGTGTGAGTGAGCTTCAGGCCCTGGTCCGGATAGGCCGTATACCAGGTTCTATAAGAACAGGGTAGTCTTGAGGACTCATCCTAAGTTCCTTCCAAAGGTAGTGTCCTCCTTCCACCTCAACCAGGAGGTGGTACTTCCGACGTTCTTTCCCAGGCCGCACGCCAATAGGGCCGAAACTGTCTTGCATACCCTGGATTGTAGAAGGGCGCTATCCTTCTACCTAGAGTGTATGCAGGGGCATAGAAGGACTTCTCAGCTCTTCATTTCCTTTGACCCTAATAAATTGGGGTTACCTGTCACTAAGCGTACGTTGTCCATCTGGGTGGCAGACTGTATCGCCTGGGTGTACAGGACAGCCGGTCTCTCCCTGGAGGGTCGAGTCACGGCCCACCGAGTCAGGGCTAAGGCCGCATCAGTAGCTCACCTCCGCTCTGTTCTGTTGGCAGACATCTGCCGGGCCGCTACTTGGTCTTCCAGCCAGACTTTTGCGGACCACTACTGCCTTGAGAGGGAGTCCCGTAGGGACAGTGCTTTCGGGCAAGCGGTACTCCGTAATCTCTTTGAGGTTTAGGCAACTCCTACCCTCCGGCCCTGGTGTTGGGCTACCGTTCAGGTGTGGTCTCGGAGAAGATTCTCTCACTGTTGCTGAGGCTCTAGAGGGAGCTCTATTTTTCAGCCTGGGTTCCTGGTAGCCCAGAGCTAGGGAGTCACCCATATGTGAGGACTGACTTCCTGCTTGGTCCTGGAGAAAGAGTAGTACTCACCTGTAACAGGTATTCTCCAGGAGCAGCAGGAATCAGTCCTCACAACCCTCCCTCCTCCCCTTGGAGTTGCAGTTGTATATAGTTCATTTTCTTTTTCGTGCTGTCTTTTAGCTATGTCATCAGACTGAGCAAGATGGCACCTTTGGGCGGGAAGGGGACCGCGCATGCGTGGCTGCATTCCCAAAGGCTTTCTTTGAAAGCTGGGGAAATGCTCCGCATGGGGGCTCCGTCGGCGCCGACGTCATCCATATGTGAGGACTGATTCCTGCTGCTCCTGGTCCTGGAGAACACCTGTTACAGGTGAGTAACTACTCTATCGAGTCCCTCCTTGTCCTGGTTTCCAAAAAACTCAGCTTCCTCACCACTCTATTGTAGTGGAATCAGCTATGAGAAGGATCAAGAGTGCAAAGAGGCATGCCTCTAATCCTCCAGGACGTGAGTTCAGAACTTTGGATGCTTTTGGACGTCGTGTCTTCCAAGCTTCCATGCTTTCTGCCAGGATCAGTTCCTATAGTCTATAGATGGGAATGTTTCTGAAGGAAGTCACAGGTGATTTAGAGGCTTTGAGATCTCTTCTTCCTGAGGATAGAAGGCAGGATTTTCTCACATTGGTCAAACATGCCCAAGATATTTCTAAATTTGTCAACCGTGCAGCTTTTGACTGTTTTGAGTGCATAAGCAGAACTTCTGCGATTGCCATAGGTGCACGTAGAATTGCTTGGCTCCAGGCATCTGATCTGGAGCTCTGGGTACAAGACAAACTGGGAAATATCCCTTGTAGTGGTGAGAACCTGTTTCCAGATCATACTGCTAGACCAGTCCAGACAAGCGGGTTATGCACCCCTGCCAGCAGATAGGGAGACAGAGAAAAAATCTCCAGAGCTGTGATTGGTCAGGCTCTGGGTGACATAGGCATACCCCTAGGGGTCCTATTCAGTATTTTCTCTGTCTCAGCAGATGAGGGTGTTCTTCAAGCTTGTTCTACAATTTGTTTTTTCCTTTTTCACTGTATCTTGAGGCTCCTGGATGCACCCAGATTACACAAGAAGTGTTACTCTGGGTTCCCGGTATCTTGAGGCTCCTGGATGCACCCAGATTACACAAGAGGTGTTACTCTGGGTTTCCCTGTATCTTGAGGCTCCTGGATTCACCCAGATTTCACAAGAGGTGTTACTCTGGGTTTCCCAGCAACTTGATTCCCAGATAAACTTGGGAAGCTCCTGAGCCTGGCTTCAGTAGAGCTCCCGATTTTCTTTAAGCAGCGCTGCGTCTTTGCCATGTGGGCTTAGACAGCAGGAGGATCAGGTATCAATTTCTGAGAGAAACTGTAAGTAAACTGTTTTCTTACTTGCCTCAGCTGCCCTGGGTTGATTTCAACTGCATCGGGACCGGCTGTCTCTGACCTGATTCCTTCACTTCCAGTTTCGTCAGAGTCTATTAAACTGGGTTTTGAAGTTCCTATTTTCTTTCCTTCATTTTTCTTTCCTGGATGCACCCAGAGCACACAAGAGGTGTTTCTCTGGGTTTCCCAGGCTTCCCTCTTGAAGGCCTACTTTAAATTTTTAATCCACATTCTGCAGCTGGGTTAATTTGTACATATTTCAGGAAAATTGTACCCGTCTTATTCAATATGTTCTAATAGTGATGTTCCTTCTGCTATGGTCATGTATTATATACCATTTGATAGGAATATTTAGTCAGCATTTTGGATCCTGACAGTTTTGGGCTCGGCCTGGAAAGGATTAATAACTGTATTTTCTGTAATCAGCAATGCAGCAGGGTTTGAGCTTCTGATTTCACTGTCAGTGCAGCTCCCCGGAAACACCTTCCAGCCCCTGCCATGAGGGTCTAAGTGGATGCAGAGGGATCAAATTCTAATTTCCCTACTTTTCAGTCACTGTAATTACCTTACACTGACTTTGAAAGTTTCTCTTCTCCTCCATGGGATCTCAGCTCCTCTGTACCAGCACAGTGAATAATTGACAGTTTCCTTCTCCCCTCCGTTTCTGGTGATTCTGGGTCTATCAGGATTTGAATGTTTAAGTTGCTAGCAGCACTCCTTGCCTCTTCTCCAGCAATTTTGCTGCATTTTTAGGGGTTTTAGAGCTTAGGAAACTTTTATTTTGCAGTTTTTCTGTGCCAGTGGCCATTTTGAAAATCAGGAGGGATTTCTCTTCAGTGTTGTTTTTTGGAGGGAACAGCTCTGGCCAGCCATTTTAAAACATTTAAACATGCTGTGAAGGCACAGGGAGTTCCAAAATCCTTTTCTTTGAAGAGTCTTCTGTTTCCCTAAGCCTACCTTGATTTTTGTTAAAAAAAAAAAAAGGTGATTTAAGCCTCTGCAATGCCTGTTTCTCTGCACAGCTGTATTATATGTAATAAGCAGAAGGAGTTAATAGATTGCTTGTGTTCCATCTGCATGCTGCATCCAGGAGACTCTTCCTCCATTCCCTCTGCGCTGCCAGCTGGGGACATCAGCGCCTTAACTCCTCCCTCCTTAGAGCCCCTGCAGCAGGATCTTCCTACAGACAGGACTCAGTCAGCTCCCATTTTCCTTCCACAGCCGCTGGAAGCCACAGCAGCCTTGGCTGACAGTAAGTTCCTCATGCTCTTCCGTCAGGCATGGCACCTGTGACGTTCGGAGTTTTTTGGTATACCTCCAGCACCCGCCCGGTAGTAGACAAGGATATGGTGGGGTCTCGCAAGCAGTCCCAAAAGTCCTCAGACCTTAAAGCAGTACGTCCTCCCAGGAACGTTGCATGTGGCTTGCGGGACACTACAGATATTCAAGAAGATTTTAAATCTTCGGAGGTGAGCCCTGACTCGTTGGAGAAAGAAGATGGGGAATTTTCTCCTTCTGCTTCTTCGCTGACAGTTCACGAGGACTCTCCAGATATCAGATTTTTTTGGAAAGAGGAGTTGCCGGCCCTAGTCACACAGGTGATGGAGTCGCTACGCCTAGCCGACATGCCTGGTCCTCAGAGTTCTCAAACCCTGTTGCAGCCGGATCCCATTTTACAGGGCATTCATAAGTCTTACAAAGCTTTTCCTTTCCAGCCCAGTTACAGCAATTGGTATCTCGAGAGTGGGACTCTCCAGAGTCCTCTCTACGTATGGCACGTGGTATTGGTCAGTTATACCCTTGGTCTCCCTCTGACTTGGACTGTTGACTGCAATACCCGTAAGTTGATGCGTTAGTGACCGGGGTCACCAAGCATACCACAATTCCGGTTGAGGGCGGAGCGGCACTCCGCGACCAGCAAGACCTAAAAAGTTGAGAGTCTGCTAAAGATGGGTTTTTCGTCGTCTGCTCTTTCCCTTCAAGCAGGGGTGTGCGGAGGTCTAGCAGCACGGGCCTCCCTTCGATGGATTCAGCAGCTTCCAGGTGATCCCGAGTTGGCTCGTTTAGAATCCATCACTGCATTCCTGGCAGAGGCCTTCTATGATCTCTTGCGGCTGTCAGCTTGCTCCCTAGCACCAGTGACAGTAGCTCGGAGATGGCTCTGGCTGCGTCAATAGGCAGCGGATGTTGCTTCGTTCAAAAACTCCAGCGTTTAGATGCCATTCGTCCAGTTCCACCATTGGAAAGTGGACTAGGCCGCTACGCTGTCTATTTCGTGGTGCCAAAAAAAAAAAAGGCTCCTTTCATCCTATCTCAAATGGAGACTCTGCGATCCGTTATTCAAGCGGTACGCTAGGGGGAATTCTAGCTTCCCTCGATCTCGCGGAAGCATTCTTTCACATTCCCATTCGAGAGGAGCATCACCGATTCCTTCGATTCGCGGTACTCGGTCAACATTTCCAATTTCGTGCGATGCCCTTCGGTCTAGCTTCGGCGCCTCGAACCTTCTCCAAGGTAATGGTTGTTACCTTCTCGAGAACCTCGGCTGGGTAATCAACTGCAACAAGAGTTGTCTTCAGCCGTCCCAGGAGATCGAATTTTTGGGGGCTCGATTCGAATCAGCCTTAGGTCGGGTCCTTTTGTCAATGCCTCGATTCCTCAAGTTAACTTCTCAAGTTCGCAGTCTCCTAGCACAGGTCTTGCCTCGAGCAAGGGGTTCCTTTCGAGACTCCGTGTTGGATCGTTCTAACAACGAATGCCTGTCTGTCCGGTTGGGGTGCGCACTGTCGATCTCACACTGCGCAAGGGCACTTGGACAGCACGCGATTCCCGCTGGATGATCAATCGACTAGAGGCACAAGCAGTACGTCTGGCTCTACTGAGATTTCACACTCTTCTGCACGGGAAAGCGGTTCGGATACTATCTGACAACGCGACCACAGTTTCCTACATAGACCGTCACGGAGGGACCAAGTGCACTGGAGTGTCGAATGAGATGGCTCTTCTTCTTCTTCCTTGGGCAGAGAGAATTCTCCAAGCCTTCTCCGCCCAACACATTGCAGGAACCAGCAATGTGAAGGCGGACTTTCTGAATCGCAATACCCTCGACCCCGGCGAGTGGGAACTGGCCCCGCTAGCCTTCCAGAGGATAGTTCAAAAATGGGGGTCGCCGGCGATAGATCTCAGGGCGTCAGCAGCGAATGCCTAAGTTCCGAGTTTTTTCAGCCGTTGGAGAGAACGCAGGACTCTCGGCATCGATGCGTTGGCTCAGACGTGGCCGGAAAACCAGCTTCTTTATGTTTTTCCACCCTGGTCCATGATCGGCAGGATCCGGCAGCGAATTCGGTCGCACAGGGGGCCGGTAGTCCTCGTGGCCCCGGATTGGCCAAGAAGACCATAGTATGCCGATCTCATAAGGCTTTCACGGGGGTCGCCATTGCAGCTGGCAGCTCTCTCCGGACTCCTCAGACAGGGACCGATCTTCCTGGAAAATACAGCTCCCTACTCGCTTACGGCTTGGCTCCTGAACGCCGCCGTTTGACCCGTAAGGGGTATCCGCCTAAGATGGTGGCTACCCTCCTTAGCGCACGACGGTCTTCAACATCCTCTACTGCTGTGAGAGTGTGGCGCGTCTTCGAGGTTTGGTGTTCACGTCATCACCTTACCTCAATTCCTGATATTCTTGCCTTTTTACAGGACGGTCTTGATAAAGGGTTGGCGCTCGGTTCGCTTCGAGTGCACATGTCTGCCTTGACTTGTTATCGGGGTCCGGTGCTCGGTAGATCCCTTGCTTCCCACGCTGATGTGTCTCGGTTTCTGCAAGGTGTCAAACTGCTTAGTCCTCCGCCCCGTCCGGTAGTTCCTCCTTGGGATCTTGCACTAGTTCTCAGGGCGCTCGTAAATCCGCCCTTTGAGCCTTTGAAGGAAGTGTCTCTTCTAGATTTGACGCTCAAAACGCTGTTTTTGGTAGCAATCACGTCAGCTCGAAGAATCGCAGAGCTTCAAGCTCTCTCGTGCAGGGATCCGTGTCTTTCTTCTCTCCTGAGGGGGTAACTCTTCGAACATTCCTGCATTCCTTCCTGCCCAAAGTGGTTACTCCTTTTCATGTCAATCAGCCCCTGCTATTGCCTGCCTTCTCTAACGAACAGTGTGCGGGTAGACGCAAAAGTCTTCCCTTCCTCGACCTTAAGCGAGTTCTCCTTCGCTATTTGAAAGTTACCAATTCCTTTCACAAGACTGACCATCTTTTTGTTCTCCTTTAGGGGCCGCGCAAGGGTTTGGCTGCTTCCAAGCCTTCAATCGCTACATTTTCCAAGGCCAGCCGGTTCCAGAAAGGCTTCGAGCTCATTCCACTCGGGCGTAATCCATGTCATGGGCCGAGAGGTCCCACATTCTTCCTCTCAATATTTGTCGAGTGGGCACCTGGTCGTCCTTGTCCTCTTTTGTTCAGCACTATCGGTTGGATATACAGGCCCGAGAGGACAGTTGTTTCGGAGTTGCGGTGCTGTTGGCGGCTCTATCTGCCCACCCTGAGGGTAATTAGCTTGGGTACTTCCCGCTTGTCTGGACTGGTATAGCAGTATGATCTGGAAGGAGAAATTTCACTTACCGTTACTTTCCTTTCCTGGAATACTGCTAGACCAGTCCATAACCCACCCAGCTTGTCAGAGGCACTGGTACTTGTGCAGAGCAGCCGACAGTCATAGGCTCCGCGAGCACATCCGGACTTTGTTTCCTGGGAATGTGTCAAAGCAGTCAATTCAGGCTTCTTCCCTTGAAAATGATATTTGATCCTCCTCTTCCGTTTTTCGTTCGCGTCGAGGGGTTGAGTTGGTTCCTTTTGTTTAAGGGTTCATAGTTGCGTTTTGTCCCTGAGATGTTGCCTTTTTGGCTTGTTACATTGTTACTGAATAGGACCCCTAGTGGTATGCCTATGTCACCCAGAGCATGACCAATCACAGCTCTGGAGATTTTTTCTCTGTCTCCCTATCTGCTGGCAGGGGTGCATAACCCGCTTGTCTGGACTGGTCTAGCAGTATTCCAGGAAAGGAAATTAACGGTAAGTGAAATTTCTCCTTGGTAAAGATTGGCAGGAAAAGGCCAATGAGTTGGATGCTGACATCTCCACCTTGGATAGATTACACAGGTACACTAAAAAAATTTTTTTTAAACTGCCTCTAATGTTTCGATTGATTTTTACGTTTTTTGGTGCGCTGAATCCAAATCTGGTAACCAATTTGCTCCATCACGTACAGATTTTTTGCTACATTGGGTTAGCAGTTTGAGGTGAACGTTTCAGATTGAGTGCGATCGAGATAAAAGTTTCTTGGATGAATTCTTTATACTAATTGTTTAGTAGTTATTCAAATAAGAATAAAGAAAATTGTAACAAGGCAGCACATAAGAATAGAGTAATGTCAACAAAACACACTGTGATGGTAGCAAAATTGTCTGCACTTAAAACAGCCACATACATGTGCACAAACATTGAGCATATAAGAGCGAGGTTTAGAACAAAGCAAAGCAAAGAAATGTGCAAAAAATGTTGTACAGGTATGTATGTAAGAATAGAAAACGCAAACCGCACCATTGCAATACATGAAGACAAACACCCGATGGTGTGAAAATAAAATTCTAATAAATGAGATCCGACACTGTGGTAATAACTAGCAAATTTTTATTTCAAAGTTTAGTAAAAACACGATATTTGTCAACACAGTTTAGATTTTAAAGTCATTCTTGGGTCAATCAATCTCCTGGTGGGCCCGTTTCTTCTTCCCCCGAATGCTTCTCTTGGTGCGCTGCTTGGCGTATTTTTCATCTGGGGTTTCCCGCAGCAGCAACCAGCAGAAATCAGCCATCATAGTGGTGTTCCATCTTCCTTGGTACCTTCTCTCTGCGTCCTTGATGTCCTGGTGAAACCTTTCACCTTGTTCTTCACTGTACGCCCCCAAGTTTTTGGGAAAGTAGTTCACATGGGAGTGCAAGAAATGGACTTTCAGGCTCATGTTACAGCCTTGTTCTTTGAAGGCATTGAGCATCCTGGCAACAATATCCTTATAGTTCTCATCCCGCCTGTTCCCCAAGAATTTGAGAACAACATCCTTGAAGGAATCCCAGGCTTCTTTTTCCTTCTCAGACATCGTTTCAGCGAATGCTCCATCTGAAATGAGTTTCCTTATATCAGGGCCAACAAACACTCCTTCCTTTAGCTTTGCTTCAGAAAGTCGGGGGAACTTTGAGCAAAGGTACCGAAAGCACTCACCATCTTTTGGAAGGGACTTGATGAATTGCTTAATGAGACCCAACTTAATGTGGAGAGGTGGTAATAGAATTTTATCACGAGGTACCAAGCTCTCATGAAGAACATTTTTCTCACCGGGTCTCAAATACTCCCGAATTGGCCAGTCTTTTTTCCCCCAGTGTAGGTCGCGGGCCCGGCTATCCCACAAGCAAAGGAAGCAGGGATATTTGGTGAAACCGGATTGCTGCCCTAATAGCATGGATAGAATTTTAAAGTCTCCACAAATCATCCACTTATGCTCCTCATAACGAATCTTCTGAAGAATCAGGGCCAAATTCTCGTATTTTTCTTGGAGAATAACAGAGTGAGCAATAGGAACTGAAGCGAATGTGTTGCCATTATGAAGAAGAACACCTTTTATGCTGTCTTTTGACGAATCAATGAACAGCCGCCATTCAGCAGGATCATACTTGAGTTTAAACTTTTCCATCACTCCGTATATATCGTTGCAAAATACCAAATCTTCCTCTTTGCTGAAATACTTCAAAAATTGTGTCTCGCGGTTGCGGTACCAATAAAAAGTTGTTCCTGGTGACAATAGATTTTTCTGTTTAAGCCGAGAACCTAGCAGTTGGGCAGCATCTTTTGGGAGTCCTAAATCCCGGACTAAATCATTCAATTCAGCTTGAGAGAAAAGTTCAGGTTTCGGATCTGGTTCAGTTTCAAACTCGGAAGTACTGGACTCATCGGGAAAAGCCATCTGATGAGTCTCATCATGATCAGAACCGTCCACACAAATATGATCCAAAGATTTTGGTGGTTCAGGCACAGGTACTTCGTTGCTATGAGGCATAGGCCTAATTGCTGAGGGAAGGTTGGGGTAACTTATTACGTTCTTATTTTTTAAGTTGTATCCCTTCACAATGCAAGAGCAAAAATAGCAGTCACTGCTGTGGTCTCTTTGTTCACGCCACATCATAGGTATTCCGAAACGAAATGCTTGTTTTTTACCTTTCATCCATAAGCGTAGATCTTCCTCACATGTCTTGCACACTTTGTGAGGAGCCCACGGTTTGTCTTGATCGCCTAACTTCAAACCGAAATAGGCGAAATATACTTTTTTAATAAATGCAGAAATGTTCCTCTGCCGCTTTTTCACGGTATATTCCCCACAAATAAAACAAAAACTGTCCGGAGAGTTGACGCAACCTCTGGCTCTGTGAGCCATCACAAATACACAGCACTGCAAACTACAACTGTAGTGAACCACTTCGGAATAAAGCTGGATTACGACTGAGCAAACAAAAGGTAATAATGAACTTGCAAGAAACTGAAATTTGACAGGAACGTTCATGTCGCAACCACCGTGTTTGAGCGAGCGAACGAGGCGAGGCGAACAGGAAAGAACATGCGCCAGCGCGAGTACTGGATTTAGCCCCCCGCCTCCCAATTGTCCTGTTAATGTATAAAATGAATACAAAACACTCTAAAATATCATGAGGGAGTGTTTCTAGTTAGTTAACCATTACAACCTCTATTTTGGGCCAAGAAAATAAACTGCAGTCGGCTAAAAAGAAATTATGTGAACATTCCTTATATGGGTAAGAAATCTAATTTTGCAAGAAAACGTGACGTGATGGAACATTTTGGCTATTTTTCCTGGATTCAGCACCCCAAAATCTATAGGAATCAGTTGCAAAACTGGAGGCAGTTTTTTGGTAGTGTACCTGTGTTATCCAAGTCCACAGCTGATCCTGCTAGAAAGAAATCTTTAGAGAAACCATTCTTTTCTAAAAAGAAAAGATATTATCCTGCTTATTCTCAGCAGGGACGTTCTGCAGGTCAGCTTGTCAGGAAGGGTCAGCAACCACCCAAACAGAGGAAAGCAAAGACTGCTACGCCTCAGCCGTCCCTGCAGTCTCAGCCTCCTCAAGGCCTTTGACTTTCAGCTAGAGAACTTAGCCTTCCTGGCTCTCGTTGGACCAGAGCCTTCCACCATTCCAGGAAGGTTGTGCCACTTTGCCCCCAGATGGGGGCAGATAACAGCAGAGCATTGGACACTCTCCATCATAAAAGAGGGGTACAAGCTTCATTTTTCCAGCATGCCCCTCCCAGAATGATAAGGCAGTTCAATTCTCCGACCTCTCTCATCAACCTATTAGGTCAGGAGGTCACTATGCTTCTTGCCCAAGGGGCAATAGAAGAAGTACCCATCCATCAGCAGGGTACAGGGTTTTACTCCCCCTATTTCCTTATCCCAAAGAAAACAGGGGGATACAGACCTATCTTGGACCTCAGAGAATTGAACAAATTCCTTGTCAGAGAAATTCAAGATGATTTCTCTCGGAACTCTGCTGCCATACCTTCAGAGTCAGGATTGGCTTTGTTCTCTAGATCTCAAGGATGCGTACACCCATGTTCTCATCCATCCAACTCACAGAAAGTTCCTTCGTTTCCTTTTTTAAGGAAAGCACTACCAATACAGGGTGCTTCCTTTTGGCCTGGCCTCAGCACCAAGGGTGTTCACGAAATGCATGGCTGTGGTAGCAGCATTTCTCCGCACTCTAGGGATATTCGTCTTCCCCTACTTAGACGACTGGCTCATTCGGGCCCCAACAGAGTCAGAGGCCAGGACTTCTCTATCCTGCACAATGCGTATCCTTCAGTATTTGGGTCTGGTAATAAACATCCCAAAATCCAGTCTAACTCCCACTCAGTCTTTAGAGTTCATAGGAACTTTGCTGGATACCAGAAAGGCAAGGGCCTATCTCTCCCAGGCCCGCTGCCTTCGCATGGTGCAGTTAGCTTCTCAAGCAGTACTAAAGCATCATCTCACTGACCGAGGAATGCTACAACTACTAGGTCACATGGCATCTACTGTGCATGTGGTTCCCTATGCTCGCCTCCATATGAGGGCAGCCCAGTGGACTTTATCCACTCAATGGACCCAGGTATCAGGATGCCTGTCAGACAAAATAGCAAACACAAGTTGCCTTATTTTGTCCCTCCAATGGTGGAAGTCCACTCAAAATCTGTTGCTGGGGTCCCTTTTTCAACAACCCTTACCCCAGGCAACTCTCACAACAGATGCTTCTCCGATGGGTTGGGGAGCTCATCTGCAAGACCTCTCGACCCAAGGCACCTGGTCTCCACAGGAAACTCATCTACATATCAATCTCTTGGCGCTCAGAGCAATCTTCCTTGCTCTTCGAGTGTTCCACACCCTGCTCAGCTACAAAACAGTCCTCATTCATATGGACAATCAAGTAGCCATGTTCTACGTGAACAAGCAGGGGGGAACAGGCTCTCTGTCGCTTTGCAACGAAGCTTTGCGACTATGGGCCCTCACCAGAGAGCATCAGATTCATCTCCTGGCAGTGTATCTGCCAGGCATACAAAACTCTTGGGCAGACAGACTCAGTCGAGTTCTGCTTCCACACGAGTGGTCTCTGCATGCAGACCAGGTAGCCAAGATTTTTCAAATTTAGGGAACCCCAGACATAGACCTCTTTGCAAGTCCATGGAATGCCAAACTTCCCCGGTTCTGTTCCAGAACCCCGGCTCAGGGGGCTCAGGCCAGGGATGCTTTCCTCCTTTACTGGGATCAAGACTTCCTGTATGCCTTTCCACCCATTCCCCTAATTCCCAAAACCCTGTTCAAGCCTCAGAGAGACAGAGGCCGTATGATTCTCATAGCTCCACATTGGCCTCGGCAAGTGTGGTACCCTCTGCTTCTACATCTCTCTCAAGCCCCCTTTCTGGAGTTAGGGTCTGCTCCAGATCTCCTATCTCAGGAGGACAGAATGTTATGGCATCCCAATCCCCAGTCTCTGCATCTCAGGGCTTGGTTGCTGAAGGCCTAGATCTCCATGATCTTAACCTCCCTCAGCAAGTAAAAGATATTCCTTTGCTTCCAGGAAACCTTCCACAAGACGCTCTTATGCTTTCAAGTGGAAAAGGTTTACCATATGGTTTTCGCAGAAGGGTCTTAACCCCCTTGCGATACCTCTGGAATCATTACTGGAGTATCTCCTTCATTTATCCAATGCAGGACTTAAGACTAACTCAGTGAGAGTCCATTTGAGTGCTATTGCAGCTTACTTCAAGCCTCTAAATGGACAACCTATCTCCTCTCATCCTCTTATAGCAAGATTTATGAGAGGCCTTCTTCTGACTAAGCCTCCCATTAGGCCACCGCCGGTGGCATGGGACTTAAACCTGGTTCTTGGGCAGCTCATGAAGCCAACTTTTGAACCCCTAGCTACTTACCTACTTGAAATTCCTTTTTTGGAAGGTTATCTTTCTCATTGCAATCACATCAGCACGTCGCATTAGTGAGTTGCAAGCACTAGTAGCTGATCCACCTTATACAAGGTTCCATCATGACAAGGGTAGTCCTTAGGACTCATCCACACTTTATGCCAAAGGTGGTCTCGCCTTTTCATCTAAACCAAGCGGTCTACCTACCTGTGTTCTTTCCAAGGCCTCATGCATCAAATGCAGAGAGGAATCTTCATACCTTGGACTGTAAAAGAACTTTAGCCTTTTACTTACAAAGAACACAGCAACATAGAAAGTCCTCTCAACTGTTTGTTGCTTTTGATCCTTCTCATTTGGGACTTCCAGTCTCCAAGAGAACACTGTCTAACCGGATTGCTCAGTGCATTTCTTTCGCCTATCAGAGTAAGAATCTTCCTCTGGAAGGCCATGTCACAGCTCACAATGTGAGAGCCATGGCAACTTCAATGGCTCATCTACACTCTGTGTCTATCGATGACATCTGTCGAGCAGCCACCTGGGCCTCGGTTCATACCTTCACAGCCCATTACTGCTTGGACAAGGACTCCCGCCGGGATGCCTTGTTTGGTCAGGCTGTTCTCCAACACCTGTTCCATACCTAATCAACTCCTACCCACCATCCCTTGTAGGATGCCAGAGATCCATGGGGGGACGTGGAGCCCTTCTCAGGGACGCACAACTTCTGGGGTCTCTCCCTGGCATCTAAAGCTAGGGAGTCCCCGTATGTGATGACTACATTCCTGCTTGTTCCTGGAGATAGCATAGTTACTCACCTGTAACAGGTGATCTCCGGGAACAGCAGGAATTTAGTCCTCAGAACCCACCCTCCTCCCCTAGGAGTTGTATCTCTCTATCTCTTTCCCTGTCCCTCTCTCTCTCTCTTTGTCTCAGCTTTAAAACTCAGCTGGAGAGAGGCAGTTGGGAAAGGTGGGAAGGCATCACGCAGGCGCTGTGGGATGCTCCCAAAAGCTTTCTAATTGGACGCTGGGGAGCATTCCCGCGCAGGCTCCGTCGATATGTGAGGACTAAATTCCTGCTGTTTCTGGAGATCATCTGTTACAGGTGAGTAACTATGCTTTACTTACCAGTTAATGTCCTTTCCTTGAGTCCTGCTAGACTAGTCCAGGGCCCATCTTTGAAAATGTATTTGCTCTGTTCTTCTGCTGCGGTACCCTTGGGTCTGCTATGATTTTTGTAATTGGCTCTGCATGTTCATCGTCTGCTGACAGCCTTATGTTTATGCTTTCTTGTTCATAGTTTTTTACCGTTGATCACTCATTGTTGCCCACAGTTAAGGGGCAGTTTCTCCAAATGGGTTAGTTTTGCGCATACCATGACAGGCGTGAACCTCACTTGTAAGCCAGGGCATGGGGAGTATGATCTCAGTCTCTCAAATTTACTGCTAAGGCTCGGCGTAATACTTCAATCGTGCCAAAGAGAACCTCCTGCTGGAGTTCGTAAGATGTAACATGTATGGGTAGTTTGTCAAGATGTGCTTGAAAATTCTTCTTTATCAAGCTGGTGGCACTTAACACGATGGGAAATATTTCTGTATCTTTCTGCCACATTTTCTTGGTCTTTGACTGCATTTCCTGGTATTTCAGGATCTTCTGCCTCTCCATGTGATTCACAGAGTAGTTGCTTGGAACAGACACTATTATCAATGCCATTTTGATGTTTTTCTGCTTAACCACTATATCTGGCTTCCTCGCATCCAGCTTTTTATTGAATGGAATGTGAGTATCACAGGTGATCATAACCTCCTCATTCTCTATAATTCTCTTAGGATCATGATCCCAGTGCTTTTCGGGTGCAGTGATGATATAGTGTTTACAGAGTTTCCAATGGATGAAGTGCGCTACTTTATTTTGTCTTTCTGTATAGAAGTTTTCTGCCATCAGAACTTCACAGCCAACTATGAGGTAAGTCACCGTTTCCAGGTCTTTCTTACAGAATCGACATATGTCTGTATTACCAGTTTTTTTTCAATACTCGCTGTAAACCATCTTGTCCGTAAGCCGCTGTCCTGGGCTGCAATTATCAACATCTCATCCTTCAGTTTCAGTTCATCCCTCCTTAACCATTCATGTGTCTGTTCTTGATCGATCAAGGGTTCCTGGAGTAACACTGTGTATTTCCCACTGAATTTCTACATCTGCTACTTGTCCTTCCTTGTTTGTTGTTCTAATTCCTTGAAGAGTTTTTTTCTTGTTTTGCAAATCCTGTTACTCCCTTTCATGTGCATGCTTGTGGATTTTCACATTCCTTCTAATCATCAGAATGCTTGTCCAAGTTTGATGATGGAGACAGATTCTGGACTTTTACTCTCATATTTCAGCACTTTTTTGCATATTTGGATCCAAGGATGTAGTTAAGTAGGCCTGGAGGCCTATGATAGTAGTTCTGTAAGTGTAATCAATCTCTAAGTCTTAGCTCTTCTTCAGCTCTAGGGATGTACAGTCTTAGCATACATTGATTCTTGTAAATCACTTCATGGGCATGGAGGAGTTTTTGTGTTCGCACATCCAGTTTTTCAAGATCTTTAAGAGGCTGGTCTACAACCCCAAAGCTGTATGAAAGGACAGGAATTGTCAGATGATTGATGGCTTGTATCTTATTACATAATGTTAAAGCACTTTTCATTAATGATTTTAATCTCCTATAGTATTCTTTACTTATCTTTTCTTTCAGTAATTTCTGCTTGAGTGTCCTTCCTTCTTCTGCTCTGAGATACTTATATAAGCCTTCCTGTTCTAGATCCTTGACGTCACAGCCTTCAGCTAGGGAGATGTTTTCTGTTTTGCTCAGTTTTCCTCTAAAAAACAAAAAGTTGCCTTAGCACATTTGTCAAGGCCAAAGGTCATTCTGATGTCATCAGAAAAGTTTTACACCACAAGGAGTTGCTCTGCTAATTGTTGGTCACTGGAATTATAGAGCTTCCGATTGTCTACAAATAATAAATTACATGTTATTTCTGGGTTGTTAGCTTCTTTAGGATTCATGCTAAATCCACATCCCAAAGAGTTGATAAGAGTACTCATTGGATTAAGTGCCACCCAAAACAGAAGGGGTGACAGAGAATCCCTCCTGAAATATTCCTTGCTAGATCCTGATATTAGGAATGATATACTGACCATCTTCCTATTTCAAAAAGAGTGTGGTTTGCCACATTGCCATGGTGAACCTAACGTACTCTATCAAACCAGGATGTATTTTATACATTTCAAGGCAATTTATTATCCACGAGTGTGGGACGCTGTCAAAAGCTTTCTTATAGTCAATTCATGCTATACTGAGATTTCTGCTTTTCTTAGCGCTGGCCATGATGGCCTTGTTCAACATTAATTGGTCTTTGGTGCCATGTGCCCCTTTCCTGTTGCCCTTTTGCTCTGTTGCCATGATGTAATTGACTCGATATAATAATATATTCTGTCTGCATCTATTGCAGTGAACAGCTTATAGATTGTAGGTAGACAAGTTATTGGTCTATAATTGTTGGGAGTGTTACTTGGGTCTCCTTTTGGAAGGAGAAATATTTTTCCTGTAGCAAGCCATTGTGATGTTAAGTCTGGCTGCATAAAGAATTGATTTTTGCAATTCACCAGGTCTGGGTGGAGTGATGCTAACTGCTTGAGCCAAAGGTTGGTTACTCTGTCTGGGCCAGGGCTCTTCCAGTTTGGGGCTCACTTTAACCTGCTTGCTAGTTCTTTTGTTATTACTGCAGGCCATTCCATAGGTGTGATGTTTGCTTTTTCTAAATGCTCCTGTATGCAGGATAACCATTTTGCTTCTTGATTGTGCTTTATAGGGCCCTCATATAATGTTTTCTCCAGAAGCTTTGTATTTCAACTTTGGTTGGGGGTGCTTTTATTATCTTAATGCTCTTTCCCAATTCCCTGTAAAATTGTTTTGGGTTCTCTCTAAATAGCTTATTTTGATATCTTTCTTTTCGGTTTTATTCATATCTTCACAATTTTTGTGCTTCTGCTACTATTTTCAATTTATTGTTGGAACATATACATTTCAGGTCGTCTTCTATTAAATCAACATGCATCTCAGCTTAATGTCATTGATCTTCCTTAATATCTTCGATGATCTTAATTCTTTTAGATACCCATCTATCAGGAATCCCTCCGTACCCAATGACTGTATTTTTCCCTCGATGCACTTTTTCCAAGGAGGAACTGTTATTGTTTTCTTTTTCTTCTGGCCCTGCAATTTAGCTGGTAGTATTCTTGCAGTAATAATTTTAGCTGCACAATACTCTATTTGATTTATTTTAGTGATGCCAATAGATGGCCCCTTCATACTGGATATGGCCTTGTTCATCTTTATAATCATATTTTTAACCTTAGGTGTTAAATTTAACTTGGGTAATCTTTCCCTTGCCTGAAACCTAGCATATACATCTTTTTCCATATGGACTAGGAGTTCGATCTTGAATTCCTCCACCTTTGGGTCTTTCTCCTCCCTTTCTTCCCCCTCTTCAGTAGATTGGTTGACATGCCCTGTAGTTACCTCACTCCCCTGCAGTTCCAGATCCCAAGCTCCATTTCCTCCTCAACTGCTCTCTGTTTCTGCGTATTCCTTTCTTCCTGTACTCATCCAGGTCGCCTCCTTCTCCCTGTATTTCTCTTTCCACGGGAGCCCTTAGTTGCTTCAAGATGTTAATAATATCCACATACATCTTTGCTTTGATCTGCGAAATTAAAAACCTTAAATTTGCATCCATTGCTCTCTGCAGTTTTTCTTGTGGCAATTTTCCTCTCTTCCAGTTTTTGGTGAATTCTCCTTGTATACCCTCTTGATTTAAATATAGGGGCTTGTTTACAAAGCCGCGGTAGCAGCTTCCGCTCAATATCGGAGCCGCGGCCCCATTGAATTCAGTGGGGCCACGGCTCCGATATCAGGCGGAAATCGCTACCGCGGCTTTGTAAACAAGCCCCATAGAGTTTGTAGCATAAATGTAGCAGTACATTGAGGTTGTGTGAGGCTTGCCACATTTTTTCCATATGCTTTGGGACAAATATTGAAGGGATTTCTGGTGGCTGAGGCAAACAGAGCATGGGAATGATGCCATTGAAACCTGGGCTTTTCATTGGTTCTTTATCTCCACTAATCTGCTGGTATCGGAACACTACCCGCTTGTCTGGATTGGGCTAGCAGGACTCAAGGAAAGGACATTAACTGATAAGTAAAATGTCATCTTGTCTGTTTTCAGGTGATGAAATTGAAATATTCAGACAAGGAAGTCTCTTGGATGATAACCTGCTAATGAGCACCAGCAATAGTTTTCAGCCTGAGCAC
The DNA here is from genome assembly GCA_033557465.1 of Ichthyophis bannanicus. Lineage (NCBI taxonomy): Eukaryota > Metazoa > Chordata > Amphibia > Gymnophiona > Ichthyophiidae > Ichthyophis > Ichthyophis bannanicus. The sequence continues at coordinate 136,676,377 of CM066049.1, read as the reverse complement.
AGCTCTGCATTCCCCACTGGAGATGAAGTAATGTTTGACAACAGACTCCTGTTCATTCTTGATGGATTTGGCGATGAAGGTGTGGCTGGTGATATGCTTGGTATGTCTCAAGTTATCTAGTTGTTAAGTATTGTTTGCAAAGCCTCATATCCCTCTCTGTCACTGCCATAGAGAAAAGCATTTTGTTGCCATCCTGAGAAAGGAAGAGATTGCAGCTGAAGCTGTGGAAAGGCCTTCCAGCTTGCCCCATGTTCTTGAAGTATGTTCTGATAAAGATAAAGTGTAATTTGTATATTAAATCTCCTCTCTTCATCAAAGAACTGTGGGCTTGCTATTCAGCTGGTATTATCACCATCTTAAGTTAAGTGCTTCATAGGCAATGGTGCTGACTATACATACATTCAGCAGGGACTGCATCAGCCTGTGCCCTAAACTAAATGTATAGCTTATTGATTTAGGGGCTGGATATCACTGCTAAAATAGATAAATTCTGACACTGACTCCACCCTTACCTTATGCTGACCCCAGTTAAACAGATATTATTAAGTTGTTTAGCAATTTGAATGGTCCAGTACTGTCTGAATTACCTCCTAAAAATCTATGGATAATCAAGCTTTCCTTTTCGCTTCTCCGGGCCAGTCCAGGGAAAGGTAGGGTTGTCAATCCCCCATAGTAACTGAGGACTGAAGGCTCCAAGCTTTTACTGTGAGGTGAAGCCACTCCCCCTTCAGGCAATCTGTCAGTCTTTCAGTCCTCAGTAACTATAGAGGATCGATTTTATCTTCTCCCTCATCATTACTTATATTGTTCTTTTATTTTATTGATTGGCTCTAGCAGGGCTGATCCTTTCCATAGTCTTGTTTTTTACTTACTTGAACAGGCTACTATGCCTTTAAGAGCAGACTGAATATTGAACGGGCTTTCCTTCAACAGTGTGAGGTAGAGCCTGCCTCTCTCACTGTCCCGATTCAAATGGCAGAGTGATACTGGGAGCCCCAGCTTTCTCCTCTAGCTCTACAGCTCTTACCTCCTTCGGAGATCTGTTATTCAGTTTTACTAGTGCTCCGGTGCCTTTTTTCAGTCTCGGGTGAGTGTTTCCAGGCTAATTTATCTTTTTTACTCTCCTGTAAAACCGCGGGTTCCCTGGCGATTTTGGCGATTTTTTTCTATTGTTTCTGGGTTCTTCAAAGTTGTTTCAGGTGACTGGGCTGGATTTTAGACGTTAAAATTTGCTGTTATAATGTCTGAGAAGGCTCATATTAATTTACCTGAGGCTAGTTTAATCGCCGAAAAGGCGGGAACGGCGGCCATCTTGGCTGCACCGGGCAGTGCTCTAGCAGAGCATCAGAAGCCTCACAAACGGAAAACAAAGTCTTCTAAAGACACAATTACTTCAGATAAGCCTTCTATTTCTTCCACTGTGCCTCAGGAACAGATGCTTTCATTTCTTTCACCTGAATTTATTCTGGCAATGCATAAGGCTTTTCTTGTGCATTCTGCTCAGTCTTCAGAGTTACCTGCTGTTCCTGTTTCAGTCCCAGTTTCTCTCACTTCTCCAAGTGTTGAAGATCCAGGAGAAGGCACTTCTCATTCTCAGGGTTTAGCTACTGATCCTTTGTTATCACAGGCAGTGCAGCAGGGAGATCCTGAATTTCTGTCAGACTCAGCTATGGATTTTGAAGCTGAAGATTTAGAGGATGGGGAGATAGCCTCTGGTCAGGATCCTAATATTTTAGAGTTTTCCGCAAAGAGGAACTCTCTGCTCTCATTTTCCATTCTTTGTCAGCGCTGCACTTGCCTCTGCCAACACCCTCTCAGGAGCCTTTGGAGGATCCCTTGCTGCAGGGTTTTAAGTCAGAGCAGAGGTGTTTTCCTTTGCACCGAGTGATCAAACAAATGATTGATTCGGAGTGGCAGTGTCCGGAGGCTTCACTGCGTGGCAGCAGAGCTTTATCTCGCTTATACCCCCTACCTCAAGAAGCAAAGGATTTATTTCGCATACCAAAAGTGGATGCGCTTATCTCCGCGGTAACCAAAAAGACTACCATCCCTGTAGAAGGTGCAGCAGCCCTTAAAGATTTGCAGGATAGGAAATTGGAGATACTGCTAAAGCAAGCTTTTGATTCTAGTGCTTTAGCGCTGCAGTCGGCTATTTGTGGAGCTTATGTATCTCGCGCTTCCATTCGTTGGTTACAGGGAGATACTTCCTCAGAGACTTCATCTGCGGTACCAGATGTCGCCAAATTAGAATCTGCCGCGGCTTATACGGCAGATGCTTTTTATGACTTGCTGCGCATGGCAGCTAAAATCATGGCTTCCCTAGTAGCGGCTAGACGATTTTTGTGGTTACGGAATTGGTCAGCGGATGTTTCCTCGAAGTTACGTCTCAGCAAGTTGCCGTATCAAGGAACTTTGCTGTTCGGCGAGGCCTTGGAAAAGATTGTGAAGGATTTGGGAGATTCTAAAGGCGGTCGTTTGCCTGAGGATAAACCCAAGCCTACTCGTTCGACTCCCAGTTTTCGTGGTTCTGGCCGGGACTCACGTAGGTTTCGTGGGGCACGTTTTGCTCCTTATTCCAGAGGACGTGCCACCTTTCGAAATCATTCCTTTCGGGGAGCCAGAGGTTTTAATAGATCTTATTTCGCAACCTCTCAGCCCGCAGGGAAAAAGCCACAATGAAGGTTTGCCGGTCCAGTCGCTTCTGCCTGTGGGAGGTCGCCTTCAGCAATTTCTAGCGGCCTGGACCAACATTACTTCCGACAAATGGGTATTAGAAATCATTCGGGAAGGGTACGCGCTGGATTTCGCCAGTCCGTTGTTACCCGCTTTTATGATGTCTCCCTGTGCTCCCAGGAGAAAGCAGCAGGCTATTTTGGTAACTCTCCATCGTCTCTTGCAGCTGAGAGCTATAGTACCAGTACCTCTAGACCAATACGGTTGCGGTCGATACTCGATTTATTTTGTGGTTCCCAAAAAGGACGATTCTTTTCGTCCCGTTTTGGATCTCAAAGGTGTCAACCGTACTCTGCGGGTTCCCCACTTTCGAATGGAAACTTTGCGAACGGTTATTCGGGCGGTTCATCCGGGAGAGTTTCTCACTTCCATCGATCTAACGGAAGCTTATCTACATATTCCTATCCGTCCCGCGCATCAGTGTTTTTTACGTTTTGCCCTTCCTGTCGGTCATTTCCAGTTTCGGGCGATGCCATTCGGCCTTGCTACAGCTCCGCGTACGTTCACAAAGCTAATGGTAGTGGTGGCGGCTGCGCTTCGGAAGGAGGGTATCAGAGTTCATCCTTATCTCGACGATTGGTTGATCAGGGCCGATTCGAAAGAGGAATCGGTTCAGGCGACAGCTCGAGTTGTTCAGCTTCTGGAACAACTGGGTTGGGTGCTAAATCAGGACAAGAGTCACTTACGACCGATGCAGCAGTTAACCTATCTCGGAGCGCTGTTCGACACCGCACAAGGAAAGGTCTTTTTGACCGAAGTTCACGTAGAAAAGCTAATGCATCAAGTCCAGGCCTTTCTGAATTTAACGGCGCCGTCGGCGTGGACATATTTACAACTCTTGAGTTCCATGGCGGCGGCGCTGGATCTAGTCCCGTGGGCCAAGGCTCACACGCGTCCCTTACAACAGGCGTTGCTCTCCCGCTGGTCTCCGCAACTTCATCCACTTTCTCAGAGACTGTCCTACCCAGAGGGGATACGTCTCAGTCTACAATGGTGGTTGAGTCGCGATCATCTCACCGCGGGGATTCCCTTGCAAGATCCGCCGTGGGTTTTAGTCACCACGGATGCCAGTCTCTCAGGCTGGGGAGCTCATTGTCTGTCTCGGATTACTCAGGGAACTTGGTCCCAGACAGAACGCTCTTGGTCGATCAACAGACTCGAACTTCGAGCGGCTCGTTTGGCTCTGCTTCACTTCGCTTCATTACTCAAAGGAACAGCGGTCAAGATTTTCTCCGACAATGCTGTGACTGTCTCGTATATCAATCGGCAGGGCGGAACGAGGATTCCTTCTCTTCTTTCCGAATGTCAGCAGTTGATGGAATGGGCGGAACGCAATCTCTTGGCTCTATCGGCGGCGCATGTAGCAGGCAAGGACAATGTTCAAGCCGATTATCTCAGCAGACATCTTCTCGATCCCGGGGAATGGGAATTGAATGCGGCCTTCTTTCACCAGTTGACATTGCGTTGGGGTCAGCCAGTAATGGATCTCATGGCCACCTTCAGCAATACCAAAGCCAGCCGCTTCTTCAGCAGGCGCAGAGAACACATGTCAGAGGGCCTCGATGCTCTGGTACAACCATGGCCCCTCGACAGTCTGCTTTATGTCTTTCCCCCTTGGCCGATGTTAAGTCGAGTTATACAGCGCATTGCGCAACACCGCGGCCAGGTGATTCTCATTGCTCCCGATTGGCCTCGTCGTCCTTGGTATGCCGATCTCGTCCGTCTTCTAGTGGCTCCGCCATGGCCTCTTCCCCTCAGAGTGAATCAACTACATCAGGGTCCAATTCTCATGCCACGAGTGGATCGCTTCTTGCTTACGGCATGGCTCTTGAAAGGTCTCGCTTGATAAGCAAGGGTTATGCAGATTCCATAGTGGACACTTTGCTGCGGTCTAAGAGGCCAGGAACTTCTTTGATATATGTTAGAGTCTGGAGGCTCTTTGAATCTTGGTGTTCTCGGAGACAGGTGTCTCCAATGTCTGCTACTATTCCTCATCTGCTCAATTTTCTACAACAGGGTTTAGATAAAGGTTTAGCTCTAAATACCCTTAAAGGGCATGTTGCGGCGTTATCCTGTTTTAGAGGGTTAATTGGCCGACGCCGTTTGGCGGCACATCCAGATGTGCAGCGTTTTCTACGGGCAACCAAACTTATTCATCCTCCACGTCGCCCGCTTGTACCTCCTTGGGATTTGAATGTGGTTTTGGAGGCGTTGTCGCGATCGCCCTTATCGGCTCTCTGTGCTAAACAGATTCGAGAGTGTTCTTGGAAAACAGCTTTTCTCGTAGCCATTTGTTCGGCAAGACGAATTGCGGATTTGCAGGCGTTGTCTTGCAGAGAACCTTATCTGCAATTTCTGCCCGAAAGAGTCTTGCTACGCACGGTTCCTTCTTTTTTACCCAAAGTAGTGTCTGTCTTTCATGTTAACCAGTCAGTGGTGTTACCAGTCTTTTCTCAACGCGACGATTCCCCTATGGACAAGGCGCTAAAGCACTTAGATCTTGGTTGGGTGTTGAAGACGTACCTTAAACTCTCTCAACCGATTCGTAAGACTGACAGATTGTTTATTCAGTGGGCCGGTCCACGTAAGGGCCAAGCGGCATCTAAAGCGACGATTGCTCGTTGGGTGCGCTCCGCTATTACAGTAGCTTACTCTGCCCGGGGGCTTTCACCACCTACAGGTCTTAAAGCTCATTCCACACGATCCATGGCGACTTCCTGGGCGGAATTAGCCTTTGTTCCTCCAGTAGATATATGCAGGGCGGCGACGTGGTCTTCCTTGCATTCTTTCACTAAGCATTATCGTTTAGATGTTCAAGCCAGGGATGATGCCAGAGTGGGAGCTTCGGCTCTTATCGCGGGTTTGGCGGGTCCCTCCCATTCTTAGGTACTGCTTTGGTACTGCCCTACCTTTCCCTGGACTGGCCCGGAGAAGCGAAAAGGAAGATGAAATTAGTCTTACCTGCTAATTGTCTTTCCTTGAGCTCTCTCCGGGCCAGTCCAGGGACCCTCCCTATCCGTTCTGTTCCTTGGCTTGATCTTGGTGAACGTCCACAGTATTCCATCATATAAGCTCGCAGGAGATATCTGGGGCTTTTAGTTCACATTTTCAACCTGCTTAGTAACCTTGCTAGTTAACTAATGTTAAAAAAAAAAAAAAAAAATAGAGACATCTTTGTCTTGTTATTACTGTTTAAAGACTATGGAATGTTATCAGTTTTTCAAGGGTTAATCTGTGTTTGTAGATTTTCTTTCTCTTTAGTTGCTTTGCCAGAAGGAGACTGACAGATTGCCTGAAGGGGGAGTGGCTTCACCTCACAGTAAAAGCTTGGAGCCTTCAGTCCTCAGTTACTATGGGGGATTGACAACCCTACCTTTCCCTGGACTGGCCCGGAGAGAGCTCAAGGAAAGACAATTAGCAGGTAAGACTAATTTCATCATCAGCTTGCCATCCGTTGGCAAGTGCATGACTTGCTTTGCATATTGGTCCATTTGGCCTATGTGTATTTTAACTATAAAAATCATCAACTGGGTTTGATAGAGTAGAGCTGGAGCCAAGGAGTGAAAATGTAATTTACTTTTCCATCACTGGTGTACCTGGTCCAATAGGAGTTAAGCAAAAAAGGAAAAAGTGCAATATGGACCCGGGGGGGGGGGGGGGGGCGGTGTTGGTTGTGGAATTTTCGGTGGCAGTGGCCAGCACACTTAAAACGGCTGGCTATCGCTTCTTTAAATTTACCCTAGAAATTTAATGCCGGGGCCATAGCATTGAATATCTGTGTTGTCCTGATTTGCGATTTTGCATTCTGGTGAGCAGTGCTATTCAGCCACTGGCCGGTTTGCAAAACTGGCTAAAGTTAGGACAGCCATTCAGCTGAATATCACAATGCCATCCCTGCTTCGTCCCCAGAACATTCCAACACTAAGTGCTTAGTGTCGGGGCGTTTAGTGGCACAAACCGGGGATATTTAGCCGCACTAACCAGTGAGCAGCATTTATGCGGTTTGCAAGGTAAAACAAAACGTTTGGGGTTGGTGGAGTGGTCTGGTGACCGCATAACTGAGAACCAGGGAAAAATCCTGCTTTTTTCCACTCAATGCTCTTTGTGACTATGGACAAGTCAATTTTCCCTTCATTGTCTCAGCTGCAAACTTTAGATTGTAAGCTTTCTGGAACAGGGAAATACCTACTGTTCCTGTATTTGCTTAAGTTCTGATTTAGAAAGGCAAGTGATTAAATTTAATCTCCAGGTAGATGATGGATAATTTAATTCAAATCTACCATTTCAAATAAGTTACAATTCAGCTACCATACACTATATGCACTGTGGGACAGGAATCTAAGACAGTAATTTTATAAAAGCATTTTCACAGGTATATGCCAGTATATGCATGTAAAATCTCTTTAAAATGTCCCATGCACAACAAAAACATGCGCATTTACACGTGTTTTTGGTGTAAGGATGTTTGGAGGTGGGTTTTGGGAAGAATGTTAATGGAGTCATAATTTAGACACATAGGGCCCGATATTGAACTGAGCTGGCTATGCCGTATAGCCGCCCCCGCTGAACTCTAACCCCGGATATTCAATGCCGGGGTCATATGTGGCACCAGCATTGAATATCCGGATCGCTGCACCTGCCCTGAAGCTGCAGAAACTAACCGGGTAATGGCGATTTCTCCAAGAACAAGCAGGAAGTAAGTCCTCACATATGGGTGATGTCGGCACTGGCGGAGCCCATGCGGGGCATTTACCCAGCTTTCAAAGAAAGCCTTTGGGAATGCTACCATGCATGCGTGGTCCCCTTCCTGCCCAAGGGTGCCATCTTGTTCAGTCTCCTTTTTTCCACGGAGCCCAGTGGACATGGTCTTCTACTCTCCCGGAAAAAGTTCTTTGATTCCTTCCTTTTGTCCGGTTGATGTACCGCTTCCCTTCCCGCTTTGAGGCAGCAAGATCAGTGCCGATCTTGGCTACCTTTTTTCCCTGTGTTTCCTCGAGGTTCCACCTCGACCGGCCTTTGTGCCATTTTTCACCCAGGAGTCCTCGACCCCAGCCGGGTGTGCTCCCACCATGACTCCCGGTGGGTTAAAAAAATGAGACCAGTCAGACACACTCAGTCAGACGATCTCAGTCACTGATACTCAAAACTGCTGCATCCGTTGCCTGGGCCCAGACCACAACAGTTCCACCTGCAACCTGTGCCAGGCCATGACCCCTAAAACCAATAGGAGGCCCAGGATATCAATGCTTTACCCAGTACAAGCATTGCGGAACCTGTGTCTTTTGGGGAAACTGCTAGGTACGTATGACCTAGATTGGCCACTGTTGGAAACAGGATACTGGGCTTGATGGACCTTGGTCTGACCCAGTATGGCATATCTTATGTTCTTATTGGTATGTTCCTGCGCGATTTGGCTAAGGAACTCAGGGGTTTCTCCGCAGATCTCAAGGGAGAGCTCCTTGATAGCTTCCGCACCCTGCTAAAAGTCTGTCGCCGACTGCTCTAAGTACCTTTCTCGAGCCTCCTATGACAGCTTCGAGACATTGGCTCGGGTGGCAGCTGCGGGCATTGGGGCCTGCTGCTAGGCATGGCTCCAATCCTTGGATTTAGAGTAATGGGTGCAGGAGAAGCTCCTGGACGTGCCCTGTCTCGGTGAGCAGCCCTTCGGCAAGCCGATGGAGGAGAAGGCCACGGAAATTGAAACGGAGTTCGTCACCAGAACCCGTCTCTCCCGCAAAACCTCTACCCTGCCTCGGAAGAAGCAACCAGCTAAGAAGCCCTTCTTCCCAAGAAAAGGTCTCCAGTATCGGGGCTATCCGCCATATCCAGCTACTTCCATGCTGACCACTCCGGCGCAGGGGAAATCTGGCTAGGGGCATCGTAAGCCGAAGGGACCGAAGGCCCAAACGCCAGCTCCCCCGTAACCCACTCAGGGTTTTGACGCCATCGGCATAGCCCCCTTGACCTCCGGTGACGCAGCAGCCAGTGGGGGGACGCCTGTCCCACTTCGCCCCATCATAGGCTTCCATCACCTCGGACACTTGGATCCTCCAAGTCATCCGGGACAGCTATCGCCTTCACTTCGACAGGCTTCCACCTCCTTTCTCCCCGGCGGAGCCTCCTCGACTCCCCGCACACCAGCTTCTGCTGCAGCGGGAATTGCACTCTCTCCTTGCCCAACAGGCAGTCGAGAAGGTCCCTCCCCACCTTTGAGGTCGGGGCTTCTATTCCCAGTACTTCCTCGTCCCGAAAAAGACGGGGTGTCTGCGGCCTATCCTCGATCTCCACAGGCTAAACAAGTTCCTGGTGCAGGAGAAATTCAAGATATTATCTCTTGGTGTTCTGCTGCCCTTCCTCCGGCAGGGCGACTGGCTATGCTCCTTGGATCAAAAGGACGCTTACGCCCACATCTTAATCCACCCCCAACACCGGCAGTATCTGCGTTTCAGGGTGCAGGGAGAGCACTTTCAGTACAGGGTGCTCCCCTTCGGCCTTGCGTCCGTCCCGCAGGTCTTCACAAAGTGCCTCATCGTGGTCACCGCTTAACTTGGGCACCAAGGCGTGCCGGTCTTTCCCTACCTCGACGACTGGCTCATTACGGGCTCCTCGATCGAGGAGGCTCGGTGAGCAATGTCGCGCGCTGTCCTCCTTTTGGAGAGCTTGGGGTTCTTGATCAACTACCCGAAGTCTCACCTCAAGCCGGTGCAGGCTCTCGACTTCATCGGAGCATGCCTTGATACTCAGCAGGCGATCGCCTTCTAGCCAGTGGATTGCTCCACCCGCCTCCGAGCTCGCGAGGCTCGGGTCCAAAGCACTCACCAGGTCACTGCTCGGACGATGCTACGTCCCTTGGGCCACATGGCCTCGACCGTACATGTGGTTCCTCACGCCCGTTTGCACATGCGGACAGCTCAGTGGTGTCTGAGTGCCCAATAGAGCCAGTCCCTCGGACACCTCAGGGACCCTGTCAATGTTCTTCCCGACCTCCGCTTGTCCCTGAGCTGGTGGCAAAATCCCCGCAATCTCCTGCGGGGATTGCCCTTTCAGGCCCCGCAGCACGATGCGGTGCTGACGACAGACGCTTCCCTGTTAGGGTGGGGAGCCCACTTGGACCACTCTGCACGCAGAGGCAATGGTCACCCGAGGAGTCGCAGCAGCAGATAAACCTGCTCGAACTCTGGGGCCTGAGGGCCTTCGAGGAACGCCTCAGCGGGAGGTCTGTTCTAGTGCAGGCCGACAACTGTGTAGTGATGTTATGCATCAACAAGGAGGGAAGCATGGGATCGCGCTCCCTTTGCCAGGAAGCGGTCCTCATTGCTCTTGCACTGTCCGGTTGAGGATGTCCCTCAAGGCGACATACCTCCCGTGTCAGGAGAACAGCCTGGTGGACAGAGTCAGCAGAATCCTCCGCCCCCACAAATGGCGTCTGTTTACATGTTCCACTCCATTCATTAATTTATAGACCTCTATCATATCTCCCCTCAGCCGTCTCTTCCAGGTTGAAGAGCCCTAGCCTTTTTAGCCTCTCTTCATAGGGGTATCGTTCCACCCCCTTTACCATTTCAGTGGCTTTTCTCTGTACCTGGGTGGTGGTTCCTAATGTGGAACCTTGCATTGTGACCATAGTTTCGGTTGTTCTTTCCTAGATGCATAACTTTGCACTTGTCCACATTAAATTTTATCTGCCATTTGAATGCCCAGGCTTCTAATTTATCAAGATCCTCTTAAAATTTTCCACAATCCTCATGGGTTTTAACAACTTTAAATAGTTTTGTGTATTCTGCAAATTTGATAACCTCACTCGTTATTCCACTTTCCAGATCATTTATGAATATGTCAAAAAGCAGCGGACCCAGCACAGATCCCTATTCACTTTTCTCCATTGGGAAAATTGACCATTTAGCCCTACCCTCTGCTTTCTATCTTTTAACCAGTTCCTGATCCACAATAGTACACTGCCTCCTAGCCCATGACTTTTTAGTTTTGCCATAAGTTTCTGATGAGGGACCTTGTCAAAGGCTTTGTGGAAGTCCAGATACACTATATCAACTGACTCACCTTTGTCTACCTGTTTATTCACACCTTCAAAAAAAACATAACAGATTAGTAAGACAAGATCTTCCTTGTCTAAAGCCATGTTGACTGTCTCCCATTAGGCCATGACTATCTACATGCTGAGTAATTTTGTTCTTTATAATGGTTTCTACCATTTTTCCCGGTACGGACGTCAGGCTAACCGGTCTGTAGTTTCCCGGATCACCTCTGGAACACTTTTTAAAAATTGACGTTATGTTGGCCATCCTCCAATCTTCAGGTATTACAGATGATTTTAATGATAGTTCACAGATTACTAATAGAAGGTCTGCAATCTTATATTTCAGTTCTTTCAACACCCTTGGATGTATACCATCCGGTCCAGGTGATTTGCTACTCTTCAGTTTATCAAATAGTTGTACTACATCTTCCCGGTGTATCGATATTTCTCCAGGACCAAGCAGGAAGTCAGTCCTCACATATGGGTGACATCGGCACCGACGGAGCCTCCCTGCGGAGCATTTCCCCAGCTTTCAAAGAAAGCCTTTGGGAATGCAGCGTGCATGCGTGGTCCCCTTCCCACCCAAGGGTGCCATCTTGCTCAGTCTTTTTTTTCCGCGGAGACCAACGGATGTGTTTTCGTTTCACCCGAGGAAAAAGTCGATTTTATTCTGCGTGAACCTGTTTTTTCTTCGGTTCGACGCCAGTTTCCCTTTCCCGCCTGGGCCCGATACATCGGTATCGAGCCTGGACCTCTTTTTTCAGTTTTTGTCCTTAGTGACTAGCGTACGCGCCATTTTTTCTGTTTTCACTGGCAGCCCTGTCTTTTGACCTCGCAGGGGCCCTTTTTCCCCCGATGGCTGCCAGCGGGTTTAAAAAGTGTGATCGGTGTAAGAAACTCATGTCTCTTACCGACACACATGACTGCTGCCTCCGGTTCCTCGGACCCGATCATGACCCGATAATCTGTGGTCCGTGTGGGAAAATGTCCTCTAAGGCGTTAAGGAGTCGGCAGCACCAAAAGGAAAGAATCTTCTCTGACTCCGCGTCTGGTCGGGCCCGGACCTCATCAGAAGCCTCGACATCTCTGGACTCCGGCCCCGAGCAGCGTCGAGGCTCCTCTGAAAGGGGGTCTCCCTCGCGGGAGCATGAACAAATGGATGATGAAATGCTCAAAGAAATCAAGGAAGCTAACAAACGTTACAGCGCAGTAATAATAATGGGTGATTTCAATTACCCCGGTATCGACTGGGTCAGTGTCACAGCAGGACATGCTAGGGAGATAAAGTACTTAGATGAAATAAATGACTGCTTCTTGGAGCACCTGGTTCATGAACCGACCAGAGGGGAAGCCATATTAGACCTAGTCCTTAGTGGAACACCAGATCTAGTGCAAGAGATAAGGGTGTTGGGGCCACTTGGCAATAGTGATCATAGCATGATCACCTTTGATTTAATTAGTGGAGGAGGGATAGTAAGGACATCCACAGTACTACCTTTTAACTTTAAAAGGGAGACTATGATAAAATGAGGAAAATAGTTAAGAAAAAACTGAAAGGAGCAGTTGCAAAGGAAAAAGATTTAAATTAAGCTTGGGTGGTGTTGAAAAATACTATCTTGGAAGCCCAGACCAGCTGTATTCCACGCTTTAAAAAAAAGTGGAAGGAAGTCCAAAAAACTGCCAGCATGGTTTAAAGGTGAGGTCAGAGAGGCTGTTGTTGCCAAAAAAGCATCTTTCAGGAAATGGAAAAAAGAGTCAAATGACGAAACCTGGAAACAGCACAAGCACTGGCAAGTCAAATGCAAGGCATTGATAAGGCAGGCTAAGGGAGAATTTGAGAAGAAGCTTGCTGCGGAAGCAAAAACGCGAAATAAAGACTTTTTCAAGTACATTCGTAGCAAAAAACCTGTGAGAGAGTCATTTGGTCCATTAGATGATAGAGGGGTTAAAGGGGCACTAAGAGGCGACAAGGCAATAGCGGAGAGACTGAATGAATTCTTTGCTTTTGTCTTTACTGAGGAAGAGGTAAGAATGTTACCCATGACTGAAGTGGTATTTAAAGGTGCGGAAGAATTGAAGGAAATATCGATACATCGGGAAGATTTATTACAACTATTAGATAAACTGAAGAGTAGCAAATCACCTGGGCCAGATGGTATACATCCAAGGGTGTTGAAAGAACTGAAATATGAGATTGCAGACCTGCTATTAGTAATCTGTGAACTTTCATTAAAATCATCTGTAATACCTGAAGACTGGAGGATCGTCAATGTAACGCCAGTTTTTAAAAAGGGTTCCAGTGGTGATACGGGAAACAACAGACCGGGAAAAATGGTAGAAACCATCATAAAGAACAAAATTACTCAGCATGTAGATAGTCATGGCCTAATGGGAGACAGCCAACATGGCTTTAGACAAGGAAGATCTTGTCTTACTAATCTGTTATTTTTTTTGAAGGTGTGAATAAACAGGGGGACTAAGGTGAGTCGGTTGATATAGTGTATCTGGACTTTCAGAAAGCCTTTGACAAGGTCCCTCAACAGAGGTGTTTGGCAAAACTAAAGAGTCATGGGATAGGAGGCAGTGTACTATTGTGGATCAGGAACTGGTTAAAAGTTAGAAAGCAGAGGGTAGGGCTAAATGACCAATTTTCCCAATGGAGAAAGGTGAATAGTGGTGTACCCCAGGGATCTGTGCTGGGTCCTCTGCTTTTTGACATATTCATAAATGACCTGGAAAAGGGAATAATAAGTGAGGTTATCAAATTTGCAGATGACACAAAACTATTTAAAGTTGTTAAAACCCATGAGGATTGTGGAAAATTGCAAGAGGATCTTGATAAATTGGAAGACTGGGCATCAAAATGGCAGATGAAATTTAATGTGGACAAGTGCAAAGTTATGCACCTAGGGAAGAACAACCGAAGCTATGGTTACACAATGCAAGGTTCCACATTAGGAACCACCACCCAGGAAAAAGATTTAGGCGTCATTGTGGATATCATGTTAAAACCTTCGGCCCAGTGTGCTGCGGCGGCTAAGAGAGCAAATAGAATGCTAGGTATCATAAGGAAAGGAATGGAAAATAAAACAAAAGATATTATAATGCCTCTAAATTGTTCCATGGTGAGACCGTACCTTGAATATTGTGTGCAATTCTGGTCGCCGTATCTTAAAAAGGATATAGCGTTTTTAGAAAAGGTTCAGAGAAGAACCACCAAAATTGTAAAGAGGTTGGAAGGATACTCCTATGAAGAAAGGCTAAAAGGGTTATGGTTCTTTAATCTGGAAAAGAGACGGCTGAGGGGAGATATGATAGAAGTCTATAAATTAATGAACGGAGTGGAACGGGTAAATGTAGATCGATTGTTTATGTTATCAGAATATAGAAAGACTAGGGGACATGCAATGAAGCTACAGGGTAAACTATTTAAGACTAATAAAAGAAAATATTTTTTCACTCAACATGTAAATCAAACTCTGGAATTTGTTACCGGAGGATGTAATAAAGGCTGTTAGTGTAGCTGGGTTTAAAAAAGGTTTGGACAAGTTTCTGGAGGAAAGGTCCATAAACCATTATTAAGAAGGGACCCAGGATGTCAATGCTTGACCCAGTACAAGCATTGTGGAACCTGTGTCTTTTGGGGAAACTGCTAGGTACGTATGACCTAGATTGGCCACTGTTGGAAACAGGATACTGGGCTTGATGGACCTTGGTCTGACCCAGTATGGCTTATCTTATGTTCTCCATGACCAAGCAGGAAGTCAGTCATCACATATGGGTGTCATCGGCGCCGATGAAGCCCCAGCGGAGCATTTCCCCAGCTTTCCATGAAAGCCTTTGGGAATGCAGGCACGCATGCGCGGTTCTCTTCCCTCCTAAAGGTGCCATCTTACCTCAGTCTCTTTTTTTCCGTGAAGCCCACCGGACGTGTGTCCAGTTTTCCCGGTTAAAATTCGATTTTTCAGCGAATTTTTGCTGTTTTTCTGCTGGTTCGATGCCGGTTCCCCTCCCGCCGGGTTCGGTACACCGGTATCGAGCCCGATTCCTTTTTTTCGTTTTTTGCCCTTAGTGGCTGGCGTTCGTGCCCTTTTTTCTCTTTTTCCCTGGAAGGCCGGTCTTTTGTCCTCGCAGGGACTCCTTTTTCCCCGATGGCTTCCAGTGGTTTTAAGAAGTGTGATTGGTGTAAGAAACTAATGTCTCTCACCGACACACACGACTGCTGCCTTCGGTACCTTGCCCCGACCACGATCCTAAGTCGTGCGGGGCCTGTGGAAAAATGTCTTCCAAGGCACTACGAAGTCGCCAGCAGCAAAAGGAAAGGCTTTTCCTCAGACTCAGCCTCCGGCCGGGCCCGGACCTCATCTGAGGCCTCGACATCTCGGGATTCCGATCCCGAGCGCCGTCGAAGCTCCTCGGACAGCGGGTCCCCCGACTGGGAATGCAAGAGGAAGAAACGGCTCGCGAGGGTGTCGTCGGAAGAGGTCCCTGGCTCCTCGAGGGCCAGGTCTAAGACCTCCGACCGTCGCCCCGGGCCTGTGGAACCGGAGAAGCCTGACAAAGTTCCTCGTGTGGAGCCGGAGTCTGCTGGACATGTAAGCCCCGTAGTCCTCGTGGACTCTCCTCCCAGGGAACCGACGTCGGGCCCGGCGCCGCTGGGGCTCGAGTCAGTGGCTGCTGCGTCTCCCGAGCTGAGTCTCAGGATGACAGCCTTGGAGAGCAGAATGTCTGCCTTCATGGAGCAGCAGCGGGCACTGATGGCCAGCCTGTCTGGCGCATCTGCCCCGACCACCGGGACATCGACGTCCAAGTAGACCCCGGAGACCGAGCCGATACTCGAGTCCATCGTGTCTCGGAGTCGACCTCGGTCGCGGTCCCCCTCGACCTCCCGTTCGGGACCGAGGGCATCGACGCCGGTGCTTCCGTTGTCGGGGCGGGTGCTCCAGGGCCCCGCGGGGTCGGACCCCGACTCTTCCTCATATGAGTCAGCTTGGGAGACGGAGGACGAGGAGTCTCCTGACACCTTTAAGACTCGGTGCGTCCCTTTGGACTCACCGCAGTCTGAGCCCCGGAGTAGGTCCCCCCGGAGGACACCCGGTTCTCGGAGTTCGTCCTGGATATGACCACTGCCTTGGCTATTCCGGTGGATCCCGAGGAAGAGCCTCGAGCTGAAGAGCTCGAGGCGCTGCAGTATGACTCTCCTCCGAAGGAGGCCTTTACTGTCCCGGCTCCTCTGATGCTGGAATGGCTCCTCTTCCGTATGTGGGAGGCACCGGCCTCGGCGCCAGTTCTTAGCAAGCGAGTCGATTCGATCTATCGGCTCCGTAAGAGCCCTAGTTTTCAGAAGGCACAGCTACCACACCATTCCATGGTTGTGGAATCGGCCATGCATCGTCTGAAGAGTCAGAAGATGCACTCCGCGGTGCCTCCTGGCAGGGAGGCCCGAAACCTAGATGGCGTCGGTAGAAAGTGTTTTCAGGGCTCGATGCTTGCTTGCTTTGTCCAGTCTTACCAGCTGTACATGGGCATGTACTTGCGGGATCTGGCCAAGGAGTTGGCCGGATTTTCTGCTGGTCTCTCCGGGGAACCCTTGCAGAGATTTAAGTCCTTGTCCTCGGGGATTCGGGACTGCTCGAAGTTCATGTCCCGCGCCGCCTACGATGGCTTCGAGGCTTCGGCCCGAGTTGCGGCAGCCAGCATCGCGGCTTGACGCCAGGCATGGCTGCAGTCATCGGACCCCGAGCCATGGGTTCAGGACAAGTTGGTCGATGTCCCTTGCCGAGGTGAAAACCTTTTTGGCAAGCCCATGACCGAGAAGGCCGCTCAGCTCGAGACCGAGCACCTCACCCGGACAAGGCTGTCGAGGAACACCTCTGCCCCTTCTCATAAAAAGAAGGCCTCGGGTAAAAAGCCCTTTTACCCGAGGAAGGGCACTGCCTACAAACAGTACCCACAATATCAGGCTGCCCAAGCTGCCCCCCAGGGTCAGCAAGCCAAGGGCCGGGGTAATGGGCCCCGTAGGCAGAGGACCCCCAAGCCTCAGGCCCCTGCTACCACTCAGCAGGGTGGGGGCTTTTGACTCCTTGAGCATAGCCTCTCCTCCACTGCTCTCCCAACCCTGCACAGGAGGTCATCTCGCCCTCTTTGCCCACCAGTGGCCCCTTATCACCGGGGACAGTTGGGTGCTGGAGATAATCCACAAGGGATATGCCCTCCATTTCCACCAACTGCCATGCCTATATTTCCCAGGGGAGCCTCCAAGGCCTCCTCTGCACACAGACCTTCTCCGTCAGGAGCTTCAGGGTCTGTTGGTGGACAGGGCGGTGGAGCCTGTGCCTCCCCACTTGCAAGGTCACGGATTCTACTCCAGGTATTTCCTGGTGCCCAAAAGGACCGGTGGCCTTCATCCCATTCTGGACCTCAGGAACCTCAACAAGTTCCTAGTGAAAGAAAAGTTCAAGATGCTTACTCTTGGAACCCTTCTGCCCTACCTCCCGCAGGGAGATTGGCTATGCTCCTTAGATCTAAAGGATGCATAAGAACATAAGATATGCCATACTGGGTCAGACCAAGGTCCATCAAGCCCAGTATCCTGTTTCCAACAGTGGCCAGTCTAGGTCATACGTACCTAGCAGTTTCCCCAAAAGACACAGGTTCCACAATGCTTGTACTGGGTCAAGCATTGATATCCTGGGTCCCTTCTTAATAATGGTTTATGGACTTTTCCTCCAGGAACTTGTCCAAACCTTTTTTAAACCCAGCTACACTAACAGCCTTTACTACATCCTCCGGTAACAAATTCCAGAGTTTGATTACACGTTGAGTGAAAAAATATTTTCTTTTATTAGTCTTAAATAGTTTACCCTGTAGCTTCATTGCATGTCCCCTAGTCTGTCTATATTCTGATAACGTAAGCAATCGATCTACGTTTACCCGTTCCACTCCGTTCATTAATTTATAGACTTCTATCATATCTCCCCTCAGCCGTCTCTTTTCCAGGTTAAAGAGCCCTAACCTTTTTAGCCTTTCTTCACAGGAATATCCTTTCATCCCCTTTACCATTTTGCTGGCTCTTCTCTGAACCTTTTCTAATAACGCTATATCCTTTTTAAGATACTGCGACCAGAATTGCACACAATATTCAAGGTGCGGTCTCACCATGGAACGATATAGAGGCATTATAATATCTTTTGTTTTATTTTACATTCCTTTCCTTATCATACCTAGCATTCTATTTGCTCTCTTGGCTGCCGCTGCACACTGGGCCGAGGGTTTTAACATGTTATCCACAATGACGCCTAAATCTTTTTCCTGTGTGGTGGTTCCTAAAGTGGAACCTTGCATCGTGTAACCATAGTTTGGGTTGTTCTTCCCTAGGTGCATAACTTTGCACTTGTCCACATTAAATTTCATCTGCCATTTTAATGCCCAGTCTTCCAATTTATCAAGATCCTCTTGCAATTTTCCACAATCCTCTTCGGTTTTAACAACTTTAAATAGTTTTGTGTCATCTGCAAATTTGATAACCTCACTCGTTATTCCACTTTCCAGGTCATTTATGAATATGTTAAAAAAGCAGAGGACCCAGCACAAATCCCTGGGGTACACCACTATTCACCTTTCTCCATTGGGAAAATTGGCCATTTAGCCCTACCCTCTGCTTTCTATCTTTTAACCAGTTCCTGATCCACAGTAGTACAATGCCTCCTATCCAATGACTCTTTAGTTTTGCCAAAAGTCTCTGATGAGGGACCTTGTCAAAGGCTTTCTGAAAGTCCAGATACACTATATCAACCGACTCACCTTTGTCCACCTGTTTATTCACACCTTCAAAAAAACATAACAGATTAGTAAGGCAAGATTTTCCTTGTCGAAAGCCATGTTGGCAGTCTCCCATTAGGCCATGACTATCTAAATGCTGAATAATTTTATTCTTTATGATGGTTTCTACCATTTTTCCCGGTACTGACGTCTGTAGTTTCCCGGATCACCCCTGGAACCCTTTTTAAAAATTGGTGTTACATTGGCTATCCTCCAATCTTCAGGAATTAGAGATGATTTTAATGATAGTTCAGAGATTACTAATAGCAGGTCTGCCATCTCATATTTCAGTTCTTTCAACACCCTTGGATGTATACCATCCGACCCAGGTGATTTGCTACTCTTCAGTTTATTTAATAGTTGTAATACATCTTCCCGATGTATCGATATTTCCTTCAACTCTTCTGCACCTTTAAATACCACTTCAGTCATGGGTAACATCCCTATATCTTCCTCAGTAAAGACCGAAGCAAAGAATTCATTCAGTCTCTCTGCTATCGCCTTGTCACCTCTTAGTGCCCCTTTAATGCCTCTATCATCTCTATCATCTAATGGACCAACTGACTCTCTCACAGGTTTTTTGCTGCGAATGTACTTGAAAAAATCTTTATTTCGCGTTTTTGCTTCCTCAGCAAGCTTCTTCTCAAATTCTCCCTTTGCCTGCTTTATTAATGCCTTGCATTTGACTTGCCAGTGCTTGTGCTGTTTCCAGGTTTCGTCGTTTGGCTCTTTTTTCTATTTCCTGAAAGATGCTTTTTTGGCAACAACAGCCTCTCTGACCTCACCTTTAAACCATGCTGGCAGTTTTTTTGACTTCCTTCCACTTTTCTTAAAGCGTGGAATAAAGCTGGCTTGGGCTTCCAAGATAGTATTTTTAAACAACACCCAAGCTTGATGTAAGTCTTTAACATTTGCAACTGCTCCTTTTAGTTTTTTCTTAACTGTTTTCCTCATTTTATCATAGTCTCCCTTTCGAAAGTTAAAAGGTAGTACTGTGGATTTCCTTACTATCCCTCCTCCACTAATTAAATCAAAGGCGATCATGCTATGATCACTATTGCCAAGTGGCCCCAACACCCTTATCTCTTGCACTACATCTGGTGTTCCACTAAGGACTAGGTCTAATATTGCTTCCCCTCTGGTCGGTTCAGGAACCAGCTGCTCCAAGAAGCAGTCATTTATTTCATCTAAGAACTTTATCTCCCTAGCATGTCCTGCTGTGACACTGACCCAGTCGATACCGGGGTAATTGAAATCACCCATTATTATTACTGCACTGTAACTTTTGCTAGCTTCCTTGATTTCTTTGAGCATTTCATCATCCATTTGTTCATTCTGGCCAGGCGGACGATAGTACACCCCCACTGCCATCGCCTTCCCCTTTTTACATGGAATTTCAATCCATAGAGATTCTACAGCAAATTTTGTTTCCTGCAAAACTTTAATCCTTTCTGACTCAATGCCCTCTCTAACATAGAGTGCAACCCCTCCACCAATTTGATCAGCTCTATCATTACGATACAGTTTGTACCCAGGTATCACAGTGTCCCACTGGTTGTCCTCCTTCCACCATGTCTCTGATATTCCAATCATATCTAACCTCTCGTTTAGTGCTATATATTCTAACTCTCCCATCTTGTTTTGTAGACTTCTAGCATTTGCATACAAGCATTTTAGAGACTGTATTTTATTCATATTAATTTGGCTATTGGTAGACATGGGTAATTTGGGATCTTTAAGCTCTGTCTGCGCCATACTTGAGGGCATTTGGGCTACTTTACTCTTTTTTGGAACCTCTCTGCTTTTTGTAGTATCCTTCAAGGATACATTCTTCCGAACCATGCGCTCTTGGGCGACTGTCAGCTTTCCCCTATCATCTAGTTTAAAAGCTGCTCTATCTCCTTTTTAAAGGTTAATGCCAGCAGCCTGGTTCCATCCCGGTACACTCACATCCTCATTCATCCAGACCACAGAAAGTACCTAAGGTTCATCGTGGGAGGAAACCATTATCAGTACAGAGTGCTGCCTTTCGGCCTCACCTCCGCCCCCAGAGTCTTTACAAAGTGCTTAGCAGTGGTGGCGGCCTACCTGAGAAATCAGGGCATCTTTGTCTTCCCCTATCTGGACGACTGGCTCATCAGTGGTCAGACAGGTCAGGAGGCCAATCAAGCCACCCTAAGGACCATTGCTCTTCTACAACGCCTGGGGTTTGTCATAAACTTCGCAAAGTCCACTTTGCTCCCTTCCCAGAACTTGGAGTTCATAGGGGCAAGGTTGGACTCTCTCCTGGCAAAGGCATTCTTGCCAGAAGACAGAGCCCAAAGATTGATAGCCTTGGCAAGTCAGTTTCTCAGCATTGCCCTGGTCTCCACCAGACTCTGCCTGCGGCTTTTAGGCCACATGGCTTCGACAGTACATGTGACCCCCCAATGCCATGCTCCATATGAGGCCTTCACAGTGGTGCCTTCGGTCTCAGTGATCACAGGCCACAGGCAGCCTCAGAGACAGGATAAGGGTGTCCAGACCATTTCTGCACTCCCTCAACTGGTGGCTACACCCACCCAATCTGCTGAAAGGGGTGCCCTTTCAGATTCCAGGTTACACAGTGATGCTAACAACAGATGCCTCCCTGCAAGGCTGGGGAGCTCATTGTCTGGGCAAGTGCACCCAGGGCCTCTGGTCTCCCTGGGAAGCTGCACAGCAGATCAATCTACTCGAACTCAGAGCTATTCGATTAGCACTCAAAGCTTTCACTCCTACCCTGGCTCAACAGTCTGTCCTGATTCAGACAGACAACCAAGTTGCCATGTTTTATGTGAACAAACAGGGCGGAACTGGGTCCAGGATCCTTTGTCGGGAACCTCAAGACCTTTGTTCTTTTTCCCTCAAGCACAACATTCTCCTCAGGGCTGTGTACCTTCCGGGCCAGGACAACTACCTGGCGGACAGATTGAGCAGGATACTGCAGCCCCACGAGTGGCAGCTACATCCTTCAGTAGTTCAGAAGATCTTCCTGAAATGGGGTCTCCTTTTGATGGATCTCTTTGCCAGCCCCATCAACAAGCAACTGCCAAAGTTCTGCTCCAGGCAACCACATCCTCTGCGGACAGCAGCAGATGCTTTTCTGATATCTTGGTCTCAGGGCCTCCTCTATGCGTTTCCTCCCACGCCCTTGGTGGCCCGAACCCTATTCAAGATTCTCCAGGACAAGGCCTCGGTCCTGCTGGTAGCTCCCAGGTGGCCAAGACAGCCTTGGTTTCCTCTTCTGCTTCAACTGGCGGTGGATCCTCCACTGCCTCTGGGGTTGCAACCCAACCTTCTCACACAGGACCAGGGTTCCCTTCTGCACTCCAATCTCAAGTCTCTCAATTTGATGGCCTGGAGGCTGCAAGGGTAGTTTTGGCTCCCTGGGGCTTACCTCAGGAAGTTGAGGAGGTTGTCCTAGCCTCTAGGAAACAGTCCACTAGGAAAACATATGCTCTCAAATGGAGGAGGTTTTCTGTGTGGTGTAACCTACGTACAGAGGATCCTTTCTCCTGTACTGTGCCAGTAGTTCTTCAGTACTTGCTGCACTTATCCAATCAGGGACTTAAGTCCAATTCTGTTCAGGTCCACCTCTCAGCTCTAGCAGCTCACCACTCATTGGTAGAGGGACAATCTCTATCTGGTCACCCCTTGGTGTCCCGCTTTCTCAGGGGCTTGCTTTTGCTCAAGCCTCCCATCCGTCCTCCTGCCCCTGAGTGGGAGCTAAATGTGGTCTTGCAGCAACTGACTCACCCTCCTTTTCAGCCGATGGCTACTTGTCCACTACGCTTACTCTCCTGGAAGACACTCTTCCTGATAGCCCTTACCTCGGCTAGGCGAGTAAGTGAGCTTCAGGCCCTGGTCTGTGACAGGCCTTACACCAGGATTTATAGGAACAGGGTAGTCCTCAGGACTCACCCAAAGTTCCTCCCAAAGGTTGTCTCCTCTTTGCACCTCAATCAAGAGGTGGTTTTTCCAACATTCTTCCCTAGGCCTCATGCAAGCCAGGCTGAAGCAGTCCTGCATACCCTGGACTGTAGGAGGGCCTTATCTTTCTACCTTGACCATACGTAGGGGCATAGAAGGGCTACTCAGCTCTTCGTATCCTTTGACCCCAATATGTTGGGGTTGGCTGTGTCCAAGCGTACCTTGTCCATCTGGGTGGCTGACTGTATCACTTGGGCTTACAAGGCGGCTGACCTTCCTTTGCAGGGTAGGGTCACGGCCCATTGTGTCAGGGCAATGGCTGCCTCAGTGGCTCATCTCCACTCTGTGCCCTTGGTTGACATCTGTAGGGCTGCAACTTGGTCTTCAAGCCAGACGTTTGTGGCCCATTACTGCCTGGAGAGGGAGTCCCGTAGGGACAGTGCTTTTGGCCAAGCAGTACTCCGGAATCTCTTTGAGGACTAGGCAACTCCTGCTCTCCTGCCCTCTGTTGGGCTACCGGTGGAGGTTGTGTCCTTGAAAAGCCTTTCTTTGCAGCTGGGACTATAGGGAGTTCTCTTGTTCAGCCTGGGTTCCTCGGTAGCCCAGAGCTAGGGAGTCACCCATATGTGAGGACTGACTTTCCTGCTTGGTCCTGGAGAAAGAGTAGTTACTCACCTGTAACAGGTGTTCTCCAGGAGCAGCAGGAATCAGTCCTCACAACCCTCCCTCCTCCCCTTGGAGTTGCAGTTGTACATGGTTTATTTTTCATTTTTGTGTGCTGTTCTTAGCTATGTCATTTGACTGAGGTAAGATGGCACCTTTAGGCGGGAAGGGAACCGCGCATGTGTGCCTGCATTCCCAAAAGCTTTCATGGAAAGCTGAGGAAATGCTCCGCTGGGGCTTCATCGGCGCCGATGACACCCATATGTGAGGACTGATTCCTGCTGCTCCTGGAGAACACCTGTTACAGGTGAGTAACTACTCTTTCTGAAGATGGCGGAACCCTCCTTTATCCCAATCTCTACTTGCCACCCCTCGCCCCGTGGATGCTGAGTGGGTAATTCTCTACTTGCGGATGTGGAGAATTTACTCCTAGCTTTTCGAAAGGACTCCACATGCCGCTCCTACGCATTCAAATGGTGCAGATTTTCCATTTGGTGTGTGGGGAAGGTGACTGACCCTTTTCCTGCACTGTAGAAGCATTGCTAACATATCTCCTCCACCTTTCGTCTCAAATGTAGCTCTGTGAGGTTCATTTAAGCACAGTTGCGGCGTACCACCACGATACAGATAGGAAGCCCATCTTCGCACATCTTCTGTTGGCCAGTTTGAGAGGTCTCTTGCTCCCAAGGCCCCCCTATCAAGCCCCCGCCTGTGGCATGGGACCTTAACCTAGTGCTAGGGCAGCTCTTCTCTGCCCCCTTTGAACCTGTCAGCTCCTGCTTGCTCAAATTCCTCACCTGGAAGGTGGTGTTTTTGGTAGCAGTCACCTCTGCACGCAGAGTTAGTGAATTACAGGGCTTGTCGCGCGCTCGCTGTATACAAGATTCCGTAAGAATAGAGTGGTCCTATGGATTCATCCTAAATTCCTTTCTCAGGTGGTCTCCTCCTTTCATCCGAACCAGTTGGTGCTGCTACCCACCTTTTTTCCCAAACCTCATGTCAGCAGGGCTGAGGTTTCTCTGCATACACTGGATTGTAAGAAAGAAATGGCTTTCTGCCTGGAGAGGATGAAAGCCCATTGCCATTCCACCCATCTCTTTATATATTTTGACCCAGTAGGCTGGGCATGGCTGGGTTGCAGACTGCATCTCCTTGCTTATGCGTAGGCTGGTCTGAGTCTGGAATGTCATAATGTCTGAACTATGGCTGCTTCTGTGGCAAATTTGCACTCTGTCTCCACGATGGAGATCTGTAGGCTGGCTTTTCATGGTCCTCTGTCCACACTTTATAGCCCATTACCGTCTGGATGGGGATTCCCATTATGACAGCAACTTCGGCCAAACTGTACTCCAGTACCTGTTTGGGAATTAGATGGGGTTCCTCCCACCGGCCCTTCTGTCTGTTCAGACTACCATAACTTTGTCCTGATGTTGATGTCCGTACTTGACTGACTTTCAGAACCCTAACAGTAACGTCTTGTACTGTTTCTCTCTGTTCATTTTCAGGTTGCCCCATTGGGCTTGTTTTACAGGTTTTTCGATAGCCTGTAGTTGTGGAGTCCCATATGTGAGGACTTCATTCCTGCTTGGTCCCGGAGAAAGTGTAGTTAGTCATCTGTAGCAGAAATAAGTCCTCACTATCGTCTCTCCTCCCATGGAGGAGTTCTTTTTGCTTGGTTAAGCTATCACATCCTACTAAGGTAAGATGGCTCCTTTGGACAGGAAGACAGATACGCATGTGTGGTGATCCTCCCAAAAGCTTCCTATGGAAGCAGGGGAACATTCCTGCGCAGGCTTCATCGGTGACATCACCCATATGTGATGACTTATTCCTGCTTTTCCCTGACAACACTTGCTACAGTTGAGTAACTACGATTTATCATGCTGATCATTTAATCTCCAGGAACAAGCAGGAATGAGTCTTCACACGAAGGGGGCCGAAGGGGGCGACGAAAATTAAATGAAAACAATTAAAAGAAAGAAAGAAAAAAGGGGGGGCACGGAGGTGCCACCGTCGGCGGGAAAGCCGCAACTACAGAAAAAAGGAAAAAATTTCTGCGGTGGCAGGAGGGACGTCCTGCCTGCTCCGCGGAAAACGAAAAACTGGGGAGAGGCAGTAGGAAGGGCGGGAAGCCACCGCGCAGGCGTGGGGGATGCTCCCAAAGGCTTTCTGATTGGATGCTGGGGAGCATTTTCCCGTGCGGGCTCCGTCGGCGACGTCTCCCACGTGTGAAGACTAATTCCTGCTGTTCCGGAGATCACCTGTTACAGGTAAGTAACTGTGCTTTCTTTGTTGCCAGTGGAGTTTAGAATCTGCTTTAGGATATTCTGCCTCATATTTAAGGATTTAAATCAGGAAGGGGCAAGGGTTTCTTATGGATTCGCCTATATCTTCTGGGCCTGGGAAGTCTCTTAACTCCTCAAAATACTTGCTATTGAATATTCTGGATGGGGTCTTACTATGAAATACAGGTACAGGGGTTTGCATATGCAGGGTCTAAGCTATGGAATTTCATGCCTTTTGAATGTCATTAAAATAATTGTATGATCTGCTGTCAAAAATGTAAGTTGTGGCTTTTTGTCAGAACTTTTAATTGTGAGGAAGGGGGGAGAGATAATAAGTATACGAAATTTTGGGCAGATCAGGAAGGTTACAATGAAGGCCTAGACTTGATTGATAAGAGATTAAGGCTCTTGGAAGTTTTATTGGTAGGCGAGAGGTTAAGAGAGTGAGAAAGGCAAAGATAATGTAGTTTGGGGAGGATTTTAGGGAGGGGATATATGCAGGGCCGGCCCGTCCATTGAGCAAGAATGTTTTTTGCACAGGGCCCCGCGCTTCGGGGGGCCCCGCGCAAAGAACATTCTGCTTTTTCTTAATTGAATTTAAAAAAAAAAAAAAGCTGGCCGCTGCCGCCGCATGGAGTGTCCCGCGGGGCTCCCTCTGCCCGGCGGAACTCTCCCGGCGCGGCTGAGCCCCTCTCTGCCGGCTTTCAGATACGCGAAGGGAGAGAGTCTCCCTCGCGTCTCTGTTAAGCCCGCAGGGGCAGATGGGAAATTTCCCATCAGCCCCTGCTTCCCATCAGCCCCTGCGGGCTTAACAGAGACACGAGGGAGACTCTCTCCCTTCGCGTATCTGCAAGCCGGCAGAGAGGGGCTCAGCCGCGCCGGGAGAGTTCCGCCGGGCAGAGGGAGTCCCGCGGGACACTCCATGCAGACGCGGCGGCAGCGGCCAGCTTTTTTTTTTTTTTTTTTAATTGCCATGAGCCGAGGGGGGGCGGGTAGGACTGTCAATGGGCTAGGGAGGGAGGGAGGGGTTAAGACTGGCAATGGGCTAGGGAGGGAGGCGGGTTAAGACTGGCAATGGGCTAGGGAGGGAGGGGGGGTTGAGACTGGCAATGGGCTAGGGAGGGGGGTTAAGACTGGCAATGGGCTAGGGAAGGAGGGGGGTTAAGACTGGCAATGGGCTAGGGAGGGAGGGAGGGGGGTTGAGACTGGCAATGGGCTAGGGAGGGAGGGGGGTTGAGACTGGCACTGGGCTGGGGAGGGGGGTTTAGACTGGCAGTGGGCTATGGGGGGTTAAGACTGGCAGTGGTCTAGGGAGGGGGGTTAAGACTGGCAATGGGCTGGGGGGTTAAGACTGGCAATGAGCTGGGGAGGGGGTTAAGACTGGCAGTGGGCTATGGGGGGTTAAGACTGGCATGGGCTATGGGGGGGGTTAAGACTGGCAGTGGGCTAGGGAGGGAGGGAGGGGGGTTAAGACTGGCAATGGGCTAGGGAGGGAGGGGGGTTAAGACTGGCAATGGGCTGGGGAGGGGGGGGGTTAAGACTGGCAGTGGGCTATGGGGGGGTTAAGACTGGCAGTGGGCTAGGGAGGGGGGTTAAGACTGGCAATGGGCTGGGGAGGGGGGTTAAGACTGGCAGTAGGCTATGGGGGGTTAAGACTGGCAATGGGCTATGGGGG